>CM038677.1:808920523-809516003 GCA_021605205.1 Aegilops longissima
TGGGTTCTCCAGGGTGCCCGTCAACCGTCCTCCACCAAGTAGTGAATTCCGAAGTCCATCTTGATCTTGTAGTTCATGGGGTTGTCATCATCATTGACTCTCACATCTTTCTTATGAATTTCACTCAACCAAACCCGTCTACGAGCATATCAAAATAAACTACTTCGTCCCGGGGTCATGGTAACAAGGGGATTGGTTCAACCTACCACATGATACTACTCAAGAACATAACTTCAAAATTTCAACTACTGCATGCATGGTGGGGAGGTATAATTTCTAATGCACAAAATCATAGGTATTGAAAATAACATGATCAAAGACTTGCCTTGCTGACGATCCTCGTGAGCTAGGGATTCGTAGTAGCAAGCTTCGCACTCCGGAAACTCTACCGAGACAAACAATAATCACAATAAGCATATAGCATAAGATCACTTAACATAGCAACATAGTAACATAACACACCAAACAAACAAATCAAAACCCAAAGAGAAACTCAGAGAAAACCAACTCAAAGTTTTCCTACTTCAAGCAACACTAAAAATAGTTTTACTTAACAAAAATTTTTCTAACATAACCTAAGCACGAGTTTATGTTAACTTAACAGAAACTAATGCATTGAGCAATTAGGAGCAAAAAGAATCAATTTAAAAGCTATTATAAAACTCCTATTAGGCCTAAAGCAATTTCTATTAAGAAAAATAAAATAAAAGTTTTATTTATTATATATAAAAGTTCATCCTCTAAGGTGACGAAACTAACCTAGAATAATCAGTCATATGTGAGAAATAAATTTATTTGCTAATTAGAATAATAGGAAAACAGTAGCTAGTTAATTAATTAAGAAAACAAGATTCTGCTAGAAACTATTTTTATTAATCCTAAAATGCCCAAATTAATTTCTATGGTTAGGCAATGTTAAAACAAAGTTGGGACAAAAGAATCATTGAAAAATAATTTTCCTAGATCATTTTATAACAGATTTACTATTCTGACTAAATCTAAAATAAAGCAATTTTAAATAATTTTAACATAACTAATAATATTTTCTACAGAAACCATAAGAAATTTGCAAACCAACAAAAAAAGAATCACCTAAAAATATTAAGTAGAATAAAAGTTATGAATTTTTCAAATCTGAAACTATTACATTAAAACAGAAAAACAAAAATAAAGAAAAAATGGCCTAATGGGCTAACCTACGACCGAGCGTAATATAGCTAAACGGGCCCTAGGGTTAAGCGAGTCGGGCCGAACCAAATAAATAAACCTAACTAAAAATAAACCGCAACGAACCGGGCCGAACCGGGTTTATTTAAAAGAACTTACCCCTTCGGGGGTTCTAATCTACGCCGTCTACGCGAGATCGGACGGCGGGGACGAAGTCCGGTGGCTTACCGGAGCTCGACGGCGGCGGCGGCTCGGGCGGCGAGTGTCCCGACGTCTCCGGTGGTCGGGGAGGTCGGCTGAGTGGTCCGGCGGGTGCGGACGAGCTCGGGGGTGGGTCTGGTGGAGTGGGTGGAGCTCGGGGAGGGCTAGGGCGACGACGACGAGGAAAATGGTGGCGGCGGCGGCTCGGGTCTCCGGCGAGCGCGTGAGGAGGGAGGAGAGGGTCCGGTGAGGGGCGAGGGGGGAATGGGGTGCGGGGAGGGGTTTATAGGGCGGGGCGACCGGCTTGCGCAAGGGGTGAATCGGGGATCGAATCCGGATCCTTGGGATCCATGACAGGCACGCGGCGAGTGGCGTGGTGGGGTTGAAGGAGGTGGGGCCCTTTGGCGAGAGAGAGGGGGCGCGGCGGATCGGTTGGTGACGCGGAGAGGTTTGAGCGAGGGAATGGGCTGGCTCATTGGCGCTGTGGGTGAAATTTGGCCAGGTGGGCTGCCAATGGCGCGCTGATGAGGTGGCGGCCCAGTCTTGGCTGGGCGGTCGGCTGGCTGGTGCTGGGCATTTTCTTTTTTCAAATTTTATTTTTTGAAAAACAAAACAGAGATAAAATATAAACTATAAATATTTTATATAGGACATATATATACCAAAATGATCAGGGAATATTCCTATCATTTGAACATTTTCGAGGCAAAATCCAAAGTTTATAAAAATCATTTTTCCAAAATTCAAATAAAACTCAAATTTGAATTCAAAACTTTTGGCATTGTTTTCCTCTGATATTTTTGGAGTGTCATGTTTACTCCTCTCATACTTTTGCTCAAGTATTTATCAGGCATAGTTTTTGAAATGATTCCCACTTGCCAAAATTTGGATTCAAATTTCAAAACTCAAAATCTCCTGAAACTCCAAATGGCACTCAAATTCAAACAGAATGCATAGATGCTTAGCTATAATTGTAAAACATTCCAAATAGGAAATTTGGGATGTTACATCCTTTGCGAAGCTCGTGACTCCAAGGTGCCGGACTCCTCTCCGGACTCCGAACCTTCTGCGCCCCTGCCAATCGAATCCGATTGGGCGCCGATCATGGAGTTCGCCGCCGCGGACATCTTTCAGCACTCGCCCTTCGGCGACATCCTGAATTTACTAAAGTCTCTCTCTTTATCAGGAGAGCCCTGGCCGGACAATGGTCAGCAAGGTTGGGATACGTATGACGAAGAAATTCAGAGCCCACCCACCACCCACTTCGTAGCCACTGTCGATGATTTAACCGACATGCTCGACTTCGACTCCGAAGACATCGACGGTATGGACGAAGATGTAGGAGACGAACAGGAACCAGTGCCTATAGGGCACTGGACAACCACCTCATCTCACGATGTATACATGGTGGACACACCTAAGAGAAACGACGACGAGGAACAAAGGGGCGCGAGGATCGTTCCTCGGCGATCAAAGCGGCGTGGCGCGCTCAAACCCCACCTCGACAGAGACCTCAGCCATACAGACCCAGCCACAGAGCAGGGCGAACCGGCGGACGACGAATATGCCATCGAGCAACCGTCCGAACAGGGCAACTTGGATGAACAAACCGAGCAACCCGTTCCCCGGCGAAAATAACAGTCCGGACGACCTCACGCCGGACAAGTTACTGGAGCAGAAGAACCTCCACAAAAGGCTCGTCGCCACTGCGCGTAGCCTAAAAAAGCAGAAGCGGAAGCTCAAAACAGCAGAAGATGCACTCAGAATTAGATGGAGCAAAGTAATCAACACTGCAGACAAATACGGCAACATTCGCCACACAAAGAGCTATCCGAAGCGAAAATTACTGCCGGAATTTGATGAGGAGGCCTTAGAGCCCCCGCAATCAAAAAATAAGGAAGCCACCCGGTCGGGTGAACAACCCCATGGCCAACATAGAGCGGCAAAGGGCGCCGCACACAAGCCGGTACGCGATCCGCACAAGGATTTGCATCAAAAAGATGGCCCAGCCATATCTATCTACGGGCCAAGAAAGCAAGCTCTAGTAAGCAATGCAACGCATCAAGTATCCAAACATCACGGTACACCCAAATATAGGGGTGCCACACACCCCCTATGTTTCACCGATGAGTCTGCCGGATCATGAATTCCAATGGGATTCAAGCCCGTAAACATAGAGGCATCTGACGGAACAACAGACCACAGAGTGCGGATTGAGGATTACATCCTCCACATACACATGGCTATAGGAGATGACCTCCATGCCATAAAATACTTACCCCTCAAGCTCAAAGGGCCAGCCCGGCATTGGCTTAAAAGCCTTCCCGAAAACACCATTGGAAGTTGGGAAGAGCTCGAGGATGCTTTTCGGGCAAATTTTCAAGGGATCTATGTCCGACCTCCGGATGCAGACGATTTAAGTCACATAACTCAACAACCCGGAGAGTCAGCCCGGAAATTCTGGAACAGATTCCTTACTAAAAAGAACCAGATAGTTGACTGTCCGGACGCCGAAGCCTTAGCAGCTTTCAAACACAGCGTCCGAGACGAATGGCTCGCCAGACACCTCGGCCAAGAAAAGCCAAGAACAATGGCCGCATTAACAAGCCTCATGACCCGCTTCTGTGCAGGAGAGGATAGCTGGTTGGCAAGATGCAGTACTAGCGACCCAAGTACATCCGAAGTTAGGGATGGAAACGGGAAACCGCGACGCAGCAAGGACCAGCGCCGGACCAAGGGAAACAGCCCGAAGAGCACGACAGTCAACGCCGGATTCAAAAGCTCTCGGCAGAATCAGAAAAAGCTGCCCCTCAAGGATAACAGGGACGAGCTATCTAACCTAAACAAAATCTTGGACAAGATATGCCAAATCCACAGTACTTCCGGGAAGCCTGCAAACCATACCCACAGAGATTGTTGGGTCTTCAAGAAATCCGGCAAACTCAACGCCGAACACAAGGGGCTCGACACACCAAGCGAGGACGATGACGAACCCCACAAGCAGAGCACCGAAAAACAAAAGAATTTCCCACAAGAAGTCAAAACAGTAAACTAACTTCACGTGACAAAAGGGAAAATCAGAGTGGCGTCTATAGAGATACGCGCCATACGGCCTATCCCAGAGGAGTCCTGCCACTGGTTGTTAAAACCAATCACCTTCGACCATCAGGATTACTCTAGAAGTATCCGGAATGCAGGCTGGACTGCCTTGATATAAGATCCGATAATTGACGGACTCCACTTTACACAAGTCCTAATGGACGGCGGCAGTGATCTAAACCTGCTATATCAGGACACAATCCGCAAAATGGGGATAGACCCAACAAAAATTCGCCATAGCAACACTTCCTTTCAAGGGTAGCGCAGGCCCAGATGCCCATTATACGGGCTCTCTCCTGCTAGAAGTTATGTTCGGCTCCCCGACAACTTCCGCCGCAAAAGCTAACCTTCCACATCGCCCCATTTACAAGTAGCTATCAAGCACTCTGGGGCGCCAAGCTTCGCCGCTTTAACGCAATACCGCATTATGCATCTCTTACACTTAAAATGCCCGGTCTGCGAGGCATCATCTCATTAAAGGGAAATATCGAGTGTTCCTCGAGCGCGGAAGATTGTGCGGCTGCCTTGACAGCCACACAATAAACCGCTTCACTAATCAAAGCACCTAAACAGGTCGTTCAGACCCGGACATGGCTAGACAAGTCCGGCGTAAACATCTAAGGGCTTACTAGCCGCATACCCCGTACAAGGGGCTCCGCATGTACAACAAGAGACAATAAAGCTCAATTTTATTCATTTTTGAATTATACTTTGTTTATTTAATATAACGTACATTTTCGCACGATCTTTTTCAACTAAGTTCCTCTGTTTTACAGATGAACACCGTGCTACACCTGTCCAGGATACGGCAAAACGGAGACACAGGCGCAGACGTGCAGTAGGGACCCATTCCAAGGATTCTTTTTAGATTAAGACCCTGCGTAAACCTTTTTTACTGTCTCTTGTTGATACACATCCCCCGGTTTCGTGATATAACCGAGGAGGAGGCTGGCGTCTTGGCATGTGGCCACGTCAGAATTTTGCGCGTACCTGGACACCAGGGGCTTATTACCAAGGGCGTTGTTCAACCCGTTTTCATAAAGACCGAATACCTTAGGGAGTGTTTGGCGTCGCGAGTTTTGCCTTATATGCATCAGCTCCGAATCATGTCTTTGGTCGAATGTTGGGTTTGCCCGGCTCCTGTGTTTTGCTGCCTTAGGTTCCGCTCTATCGGCTAAGCGGCACCGGAAGAACTCTGCGATTGTGCCCGGTTCGCCAAAGAGCACCTCGAGAGAGAAAGCGAAAACTGATCATCATGATATAGCGTGAGACTGGTCAACCACTCAATGACCCGCCGAAATCTTTAGGATTCCTCCGCATTAACGAAGGGCCGTTTCTCGGCCAGGCACACACGCACCCCGAGTTCGGGTGAGCACGGTGCCCCTAGGGGCTATATAGTAGCCCCACTGTCAAACTCCTATGGCTAAGTGAAAGTGATAAAGCATTATAGTCCGGTTGCCTAGTTCGCTGCGCTATCACCTCCTTAATAGGACCAAGACGTTGGATCAAGTGTGAAAATGCGCCTTTTGCGAACACCCCCGCATTATATGCGTGGGGGCTGAAGCCGAAGACTGCCATCTTTCAGGTTATATATACATATACATTAACGGCCGCACAGGAGGTATTTTAATTCTTGAAGGCACAAGTATAAAAAGCTTTTATATTCCCCCGAAACATTGTTTTACAATAATACATGTTATTCGAACATAATATCCTTCGAGCACTGCGTCTCTATTAAACGAGCGCCTTGCAGAACTTCCTGAAAATAGTGCTCGGCAGGTACTCGGCTCCCGTCCGAATCTTGGGATGCAACAACGACGGTCTTCATCTCCGCCCAGTATGTCTTGACACGGGAAAGAGCCATCCGCGCACCCTCTATGCACGCTGACCTTTTCATTGCATTGATATGCGGCACCGCACCAAGGAACTGCTGCACCAAGCTAAAATAACTCTTCGGCTCGGGCCTTTCCGGCCACAGATGACTCATGACATACTTCATGGCGAGTCCGGATAACCTATTCAGCTCCGCCCATGCGGCCAAATGATCGGTTAATGGAAGTGGGCGCTCTGGATTGTGGAACTGCGACCAAAAAAGCTTCTCCACTTCGTGATCCTTTTGATCTCGGAAGTGTTCGGCCGCGTCCGTGGCACTCGCCGCCAAGTCCAGATAAGTGTCCGCCGCACTCCACAGCCGGTCCAACGAAGCATATTTAGGATCCCCGAACTTCATCCGCAGCATAAAGGGCTTTCCAGCCGCGATATCTCCGGCCTGATGTAGCTCCTCCTTCATAGCTCTCATCGCAGAGCGAGCATCCTTGGCCTCGGTAGTGGCCTTCTTCAGGTCCTTCTGTTCCGCCCGATCTTATTTTTCAAGAAGCTTGCAGCGGTCGGCAACATTCTTCAACTTCACAGCCATCTCAGCCATTTCCTTCTTGCTTCGGCAATGAGCAGCCTGTTCGGCTTTCAGCTCTTCAGCCGCCTTTAAGGCAGCCGCATCGCTTTTCCTGGCCTATTCCTTGGCTCGGGCAAGTTCCGCCCGAAGGTTCTCCATGGCAGCGGCACCACCTGCATCAAGCACACATGTTGTAAGATACGACAGTCAAGCTCCTCTTACCAGGTGTCTTCGGAGAAATTACATACCTTGTGCCTCTCAAGCCGCTTGTTGACAAGCGCGATGTCGACATCTGCCACGTCAAGTTGCCGCTTTAGCTCGGCAAATTCATCAGTCCGGCTAGCCACCAAACACTTCGCCACCTACATACGAAGGACGACATATTATACCTGGGATTATGATCCTCGGCGCGCCGTCATTTTTGACAACGCACCAAGTCGCAGGGGCTACTATCTACACAGGGCGCATCTTATATATGCGGAACTGTCAAAAGGTACATCATTTCGCATACCTCAAAACCTGTCAATAAACTCCTGACGGCCTTGTACAACCCGCTCTCCGCGGATGAAATCCTTTCAATCACCGTACCCATCAACGCATGGTGTTCTTCTGAGATAGACGCTCGCCCGAGCAGATCCTTCAGCTCCTCCGACCTTGCACCGGACGGTGCCGGACTCGTCTGATGGCCTTTTTCGAAGGCCGGACACGGAGGACCTTGGGGGGCCATACGATTGCCTTCCGGCCCTGCCGGATTCAGAGAAACCCTCCGTGACGACACCTCAGGGTCGCCCGCCTCGCAAGGCGGTACGGCAGGGGGAGGCGTTCCGCTCTCCATCATCTCCGGACGAAGATCCCCTGAAGATGAGCTCTGCTGAGAAGGGCTGAGATCCGAACTACAAGGTAAAATTTCAGTTATCTTCCTCGGAAATAGAAAAGGGATGTCTCTTATTTTAAAACTCCCCTCTCTACTTACGGCTCGGTGGAGGGCTGATCCCCTTGGGGGCACAGTGCGGCCGAGGCATCCCCCAGCGCAGGACCCTCTGACGAAGATTTCTTCCCCCGCTTTGAGACCATGGTCTCCGGGTCTTTAGAGGCGGTCCTCTTCTTCCCCTGGATAGAGGAATTCTCGATTCCTCCTTTCTTGACAGCCTCCTTCGGGGAGGCGGTAGCTTCCTTGTTCCCCCCTTCGCCTTCTTCCAAAGGCGCAACCTCCAACATCCTGGTTAACACAGGATCTGGCATGGTCTTAGGGAGGGGGGCCGGACACCTGATTAGCTTTGCTTTCGCTATCCACTCCTGTTTAAGGGACAACTCTTTTAAGGGAAATTTTATGATAAATATACGGATAGCGTGTCCGGGTACAGGGCTACTTACTTGAGTATCCGGGCGATTACAGCTTAGACCTGCGTCCTCGGTCGAGTCCGGACACATTGCTTGTGATCCGAAGAACAATTTGTACATCTCCATGGGCGTCGCACCCGTAAAATGTTGGAGGGCTCGTGGTACCTCCGGACTAAACTCCCACAGGCGGAGGGGGCGACGTTTACAGGGCAGGGTGCGGCGAATCAACATGACCTACGTCACTACGACCAGATTGATGTCTCTTTCTAGGAGATCTCAAATGCGACCCTGCAACAAGGGCACGTCCTTGGACGGCCCCCAGTTAAACCCTCTATTGACCCATAACGCTAGCTGTGGTGGGGGACTCGAGCGAAAGGTAGGTGGCGCCTCCCACTTGGTGCCCCTGGGAGCTGTGATATAAAACCACTCTCGTTGCCATAAGCTGAACTCCTCTTGAAAAGAGCCCTCAGGCCATGGAGCGTCAGCATTCTTCCTTACGACAGCACCTCCGCACTCCGCGTGCTGCCCCTCGATCATCTTCGGCTCTACTTTGAAGGTCTTAAGCCACAATTCGAAGTGAGGAGTAATACGGAAGAAGGCTTAGCACACGACAATGAACGATGAGATGTGGAGGATGGACTCCGGAGCCAAGTCGTGAAATTCCAGCCCATAATAAAACAGGAGCCCCCTCACGAAGGGGTCCGTCGGGAAGCCTAGCCCCCGAAGGAAGTGAGACACGAACACCACGCTCTCGCCAGGCTTGGGAGTGGGAATAACCTGCCCTTGAGCAGGCAGCCTATTTGAGATTTCGCCGGTTAGATACGTGGCATCTCTTAGGTTTAGCACGTCTTCTTCCGTAACGGAGGAAGGCATCCACCGGCCTTGAAGGTCGGAACCGGACATCATCGAAGGTTCGAAGCGCCTGAATCTGGAGCTTTGGGTGTTGGAACTCAAGGTGAGAGGCGGATTCGATTGAGATTGAAAGAAAGGAGTTGAGCCTTGGTCTCTTAATAAAGAGGTTGAATACCAAGAGCCCTCCCCGTGACCGTCTGGGACTCGCCTTCGATAGAGGAGACATACCAACGGGCGCGATTGGGTTACCCATGCCCGTATTGATGAGAATCCCGGAATAAGGGGACACGATCTCTGCTTCGACAAGACGTGCCATGGAAACTGCCTCGCTAAACGCGCTGAGGTGGGACAGAAAAAGGATTCGAATAAAGGCTTGGTCGTGGTGTGATGTCATGCTGCGGAATACGTCAGCAGATTGGATTTGTGTAAATATTATTCTCTCTACGGTGGTATGTGGAACTTATTTTGCAGAGCTGGACACTATCCTTGTTTTCAAAATCTTCTATGAAGTATTCAGAGGAGGAACCCGCCTTGCAATGCCGAAGACAATCTGCCGGATTAAATGCGTCATTGAAGCCTAGTTAAGGGCCTCTTGAGGAGTCTGGATTAGGGGTGTCCGGATGGCGGACTCTGGACTATGAAGATACAAGATTGAAGACTTCATCCCGTGTCGATGGGACTTTCCTTGGCGTGGAAGGCAAGCTTGGCGATACAGATATGTAGATCTCCTCCCATTGTAACCGACTCTGTGTAACCCTAGCCCTCTCCGGTGTCTATATAAACCGGAGGGTTTTAGTCCGTAGGACGAACAACACTCATACCATAGGCTATCTTCTAGGGTTTAGCCTCTCTGATCTCGTGGTAGATCTACTCTTGTACTACCCATATCATCAATATTAATCAAGCAGGAGTAGGGTTTTACCTCCATCGAGAGGGCCCGAACCTGGGTAAAAACATCGTGTCCCTTGTCTCCTGTTACCATCCGCCTAGACGCACAGTTCGGGACCCCCTACCCTAGATCCGCCGGTTTTGACACCGACACCAAGCAATTGTTTCATACTTTTGACATTTTCAAAACTTTTTCAATCTTCACGCAATACATGAGCATGAGCCATGCATATAGCACTATATGTGGAATAGAATGGTGGTTGTGGAGAAGACAAAAAGGGAGAAGATAGTCTCACATCAACTAGGCGTATCAATGGGCTATGGAGATGCCCACCAATAGATATCAATGTGAGTGAGTAGGGATTGCCATGCAACGGATGCACTAGAGCTATAAGTATATGAAAGCTCAACAAATGAAACTAAGTGGGTGTGCATCCAACTCGCTTGCTCACGAAGACCTAGGGCAATTTGAGGAAGCCCATCATTGGAATATACAAGCCAAGTTCTATAATGAAAAATTCCCACTAGTAGAGACTCTCTATTATGAAGATCATGGTGCTAGTTTGAAGCACAAGTGTGGTAAAAGGATAGTAACATTGTCCCTTCTCTCTTTTTCTCTCATTTCTTTTTTTATTGGGCCTTTTCTCTCTTTTTTATGGCCTCTTTTCGTTTTATTTTTCGTCCGGAGTCTCATCCTGACTTATGGGGTAATCATAGTCTCCATCATCCTTTCCTCAACTGGGACAATGCTCTAAAAATGATGATCATCACACTTTTATTTTTCTTACAACTCAACAATTACAACTTGATACTTAGAACAAAATATGACTCTATATGTGTGCCTCCGGCGGTGTACCGGGATATGCAATGATTCACAAGTGACATGTATGAAAGAATTATGAACGATGGCTTTGCCACAAATACGATGTCAACTACATGATCATGCTAAGCAATATGACAATGATGGAGCGTGTCATAATAACGGAACGATGGAAAGTGCATGGCAATATATCTCGGAATGGCTATGGAAATGCCATGATAGGTAGGTATGGTGGCTGTTTTGAGGAAGGTTTATGGTGGGTGTATGATACCGGCGAAAAGTGCGCGGTATTAGAAAGGCTAGCAATGGTGGAAGGGTGAGAAAAGTGCGTATAATCCATGGACTCAACATTAGTCATAAAGAACTCATATACTTATTGCAAAAATCTACAAGTTATCAAAGCAAAGTATTACGCGCATGCTCCTAGGGTGATAGATTGGTAGGAAAATACCATCGCTCGTCCCCGACCGACACTCATAAGGAAGACAATCAATAAATAAATCATGCTCAGACTTCATCACATAACGGTTCACCATACGTGCATGATACGGGAATCACAAACTTTAACACAAGTATTCCTCAAATTCACAACTACTCAACTAGCATGACTCTAATATTACTACCTCCATATCTCAAAACAATTATCAAGCATCAAACTTTTCTTAATATTCAACGCACTCAAAAGAAAGTTTTACAAATATTGAATACCAAGCATATTATTATTAAGCAAATTACCATGCTATTTAAGACTCTCAAAATAATCTAAGTGAAGCATGAGAGATCAATAGTTTCTTTAAAACAAATCCACCACCGTGCTCTAAAAGATATAAGTGAAGTACTAGAGCAAAACTATCAAGCTCAAAAGATATAAGTGAAGCACATAAAGTTTTACAATTGTTTTCGTGAACCGAAAGTTTTTGGAAATTACAGCAAGATCAAATAACTATTATCTAAGAAGATCCTATAGGTTTAACTTGGCACAAACACTAATTAAAACATAAAACCACATCTAAACAGAAGGTAGATGGATTATTTATACCTAAACAGAAACAAAAACAAAAAACTAAAAATAAAATTGGGTTGCCTCCCAACAAGCGCTATCGTTTAACGCCCCTAGCTGGGCATAAAAGCAAGGATAGATCTAGGTATTGTCATCTTCGGTAGGCAATCCATAAGTGGCTCTCCTAATAGATTCATATGGTAATTTTATCTTCTTCCTAGGGAAGTATTCCATGCCTTTCTTTAATGGAAGTGGAATCTAATATTCCCTTCCTTCACATCAATAATTGCATCAATCGCTCTAAGGAAAGGTCTACAAAGAATAATAGGACATGAAGGATTGCAATCTATATCAAGAACGATAAAATCTACGGGCACATAATTCCTATTTGCAACAATAAGAACATCATTAATTATTCCCATAGGTTTCTTAATAGTGGAATCCGCAAGGTGCAAGTTTAGAGAGCATTCATCAAAATCACGGAAATCTAGCAAATCACACAAAGTTTTGGGAATAGTGGAAACACTAGCACCCAAATCACATAAAGCATAAAATTCATGATCCTTAATCTTAATTTTAATAGTTGGTTCCCACTCATCATAAAGTTTTCTAGGGATAGAGACTTCCAACTCAAATTTTTCCTCATAAGATTGCACCAAGGCATCAACGATATGTTTAGTAAACGCTTTATTTTGACTATAAGCATGCGGAGAATTTAGCATGGATTGCAACAAGGAAATGCAATCAATTAAAGAGCAACTTTCGTAATTAAATTCCTTGAAATCCAAAATAGTGGGTTTAGCAATATCTAAGGTTTTACTTTCTTCAATCCCACTTTTATCAATTTTAGCATCATAATCTAAAAGCTCCGAATTTTTAGAACGCGGTAAAGGTGACTCATATTCAATCTCATCATTATCAAGATTCATATTGCAAAAAAAGGATTTAATGGGAGACACATCAATAACTTTTAGATCTTCATCTTGATTTTCATGGAAATTCGAAGAACACGCTTTAATAAAGGCATATTTCATAGCACGCATCCTAGCGGTTCTTTCCTTGCACTCATCAATGGAAATTCTCATGGCTTTGAGAGACTCATTGATATCATGCTTAGGAGGAATAGATCTAAGCTTTAAAGAATCAACATCAAGAGAAATTCTATCAATGTTCCTAGCCAATTCATCAACCTTAAGTAATTTCTCTTCAAGCAAAGCATTAAAATTCTTTTGTGAATTCATAAACTCTTTAACACTACTCTCAAATTCAGAGGGCATCTTATTAAAATTTCCACAAGAGTTGTTGTAGGAATTCCCATAATTATTAGAAGGATTACTAGGATAAGGCCTAGGATTAAAATTCCCTCTATATGCGTTGTTACCAAAATTATTCCTACCAACAAAATTCACATCCATAGATTAATTATTATTCTCAAGCAAAGTAGACAAAGGCATATCATTAGGATCAGAAGAAACACTCTTAGTAGCAAATAATTTCATAAGTTCATCCATCTTTCCACTCAAAACATTGATTTCTTCTATCGCATGCACTTTTTTATTAGTAGATCTTTCGGTGTGCCATTGAGAATAATTTACCATAATATTATCTAGGAGTTTAGTAGCATCTCCTAAAGTGATTTCCATAAAAGTGCCTCCCGTGGCCGAATCTAAAAGATTTCTAGAAGCAAAATTCAATCCGGCATAATATTTTTGTATGATCATCCACAAGTTTAAACCATGAGTAGGGCAATTACGTATCATTAATTTCATTCTCTCCCAAGATTGTGCAACATGTTCATGATCAAGTTGCTTAAAATTCATAATATCGTTCCTAAGAGAGATGATCTTAGCGGGAGGAAAATACTTAGAGATAAAAGCATCTTTGCACTTGTTCCAAGAATCAATACTATTTTTAGGCAAAGATGAAAACCAAGCTTTAGCACGATCTCTAAGCGAAAAAGGAAATAGCTTCAATTTAACAACATCATTGTCAACATCTTTCTTCTTTTGCATATCACACAAATCCATGAAGCTATTTAAATGAGTAGCGGCATCTTCACTAGGAAGGCCTGCGAATTGATCTTTCATAACGAGATTCAACAAGGCAGTATTGATTTCACATGATTCAGTATTGGCAAGACAAGAAATCGGAGTGCTAAGGAAATCATTATTGTTGGTATTGGTAAAGTCACACAATTTGGTATTATCTTGTGCCATGGCAACAAGTAATCCAACACACAAGCAAACAGAAAAAGGCAAACGGAAAAGAGAGGAGGAGATTGGGAAAGAGAGGGCGAATAAAACGGCAAGGGTGAAGTGGGGGAGAGGAAAACAAGAGGAAAATGGCAAATAATGTAATGCGAGAGATAAGGGATTGTAATGGGTACTTGGTATGTTGACTTTTGCGTAGACTCCCCCGCAACGGCGCTAGAAATCCTTCTTTCTACGTCTTGAGCTTGCGTTGGTTTTCCCCGAAGAGGAGAGGATGATGCAACAGAGTAGCGTAAGTATTTCCCTCGGTTTTTGAGAACCAAGGTATCAATCCAGTAGGACGCCACGCGCGAGTCCCTCGTACCTACACAAATCAAATAGCTCCTCGCAACCAACGCGAATAGGGGTTGTCAATCCCTTCATGGTCACTTACGAGAGTGAGATCTGATAGAGATGGTAGATAATATTTTTGGTATTTTTGGTATAAAGATGCAAAGTAATAAAAAGGCAAAGTAAAGAGCAAAGCAAATAATAAAGCGTAGGAAGATTAATATGATGAAAATAGACCCGGGGGCCATAGATTTCACTAGTGGAAAAAAACAAGAGCATAAGTATTTTACGGTGGGTGAACGAATTACTGTTGAGCAATTGACAGAATTGAGCATAGTTATGAGAGTATCTAGGTATGATCATGTATATAGGCATCACGTCCGAGGCAAGTAGACCGACTCCTGCCTGCATCTACTACTATTACTCCACTCATCGACCGCTATCCAGCATGCATCTAGACTATTAATTTAATGAAAACAGAGTAACACCTTAAGCAAGATGACATGATGTAGAGGAATAAATTCATGCAATATGATAAATACCCCATCTTGTTATCCTCGATGGCAACAATACAATATGTGCCTTGCAACCCTTTCTGTCACTGGGTAAGGACACCGCAAGATTGAACCCAAAGCTAAACACTTCTCCCATTGCAAGAACTACCAATCTAGTTGGCCAAACCAAATGGATAATTCGAAGAGACTTGCAAAGATAACCAATCATACATTAAAGAATTCAAGAAAGATTCAAATATTGCTCATAGATAATCTTGATCATAAACCCACAATTCATCGGTCTCAACAAACACACCGCAAAAAGAAGATTACATCAAATAGATCTGCACGAGAGAGGGGGAGAACATTGTATTGAGATCCAAAAAGAGAGAAGAAGCCATCTAGCTACTAACTATGGACCCGAAGGTGTGAGGTAAACTACTCACACTTCATCGGAGAGGCTATGATGTTGATGTAGAAGCCCTACGTGGTGGAATCCCCTTCCGGCGGAGCTCTGGAATAGGGCCCAAGATGGGATCTCGTGGATACAGAAATTTGCGACGGTGGAATTAGGTTTTTGGCTCCGTATCTGATCTGTTGGGGGTACGTAGGTATATATAGGAGGAAGAAGTACGTCGGTGGAGCCTCGAGGGGCCCACGAGGTAGGGGGCGCGCCCTAGGGGGGGCGCCCTCCACCCTCGTGACCGCCTCGTGTCTTTCTTGACGGAGGGTCCAAGTCTCCTGGGTCTTATCTGATGAGAAAATCACGTTCCTGAAGATTTCATTCCGTTTGGACTCCGTTTGATATTCCGTTTCTTCGAAACACTGAAACAGGCAAAAAACAACAATTCTGGGCTGGGCCTCCGGTTAATAGATTAGTCCCAAAAGTAGTATAAAAGTGGAAAGCAAAGCCCAATATAGTCCAAAACAATAGATAATATAGCATGGAGCAATCAAAAATTATAGATACGTTGGAGACGTATCATAGTCTAATCAATTTCCTCGTGATCTGGTCTGTGTAAAAAACCTTCTTTTCCTTGTCCCACTTGTAGCGGGCCCTGATGAAGTCACGCTCCAAGGGGTTGGTGAACTTCGCGAAGGGGTCTGGGATACCCGCGGCTTCACGTTTCGCGTCCTCCTTATCCCATATGGGCCTTTTACCGAGGTAGCCATGGCTTCCGAGGCGATGCTTCCCCGTGTTCCTTTGCTGAAGGCTCTTGAATTTTGCAGCCTTAGCCTTGGCTGGCTCGGTAGCGCAAGTGTCCTTAAATTTTCGAACTCCTCTTCCGTAAGTGTTGGATTTTCCTCCAGAATTTTGGACAGGGGTTCCTGAGCCTCAATAGCTCGTTTCACCCTTCCTTTTCAGGAGGCCAAATCATTACTGAACATGCCCATGGCGTGATTGTTAATATTTTTCATCTTTGGATCATCCCACGGTTGTTCTATGTTATCATCCCGGTCGGGGAACTTGAATCTCTTGTGCAACTTCATCAGGAGCAACTGCGTCAAATGTTCTTTACTCCTGAAGTCATCGTCGTTGATGCTCGCGCATTCCTGTAGGATGCATCCTACTTGGTTCCCATAGCACTTGTGAGGTTCTTCCGGCTCTAATGGCTCAAACTTGCCAGGTGCCATCTTTGTGATCACTAGTCGTCCAATCCCTAGTTTGTTAGGTTTTCGTATCCTCTGCTTCTTCGGCTTGTTCTTTTCAGTAGCGGCATCGGCGCCGGTACCTTCCCCGCCGGTATCTTCCCTGCCGGTACCTTCCCCGCCGGTCTCGGTGCCGCCATCGGTGCCGGTGCCGTCGGTGTCGATGTCGGCGTCAGTACCATCATCGAGGCTGACTTACAAACCTTGCTTAGCAGTCATATAGTCGAGGTACTCTTGTTCACCCTCATAATCCATCTCGTCTGCATCTTGGTCAGAAGGCCCAGTTTCTTCATTGTTCGACATGTTTCCTATGATTAAGTCTCCTCGTTTAATTCTAAATGTATGGAAAAATTGAAAAATGACATTAAAAAATCTATGTTTGCCGGAATGTCATTTCCCAGCAACTCCCAACACTCGATATGCCTACTATCTAGCACAAATCATGCCAAAATTCACGGAAAATTTCGGCATGACCTTTGCTAAAAAATGGACTTATCGAGCGCCTGAAATTCACCGGAACAGAAATGAATCAACATTCCGGCGTAATATAGGCCACTCGGATCATTTACCCTGCACATAATCATCATTTTTCCAAATATGACATGTCCAAAACATCACATGTCCAAATGACATGTCCAAATTCCAAACATGACATGTCCAAAACATCACATGACCATATATCACATGTCCAGTTCAAATTTGCATATAAATTCGGCCTACCTAAATTCAGCCTACCTAAATTTGCTTTTAACTACAATTGCTTAACCCTAATTTTTTTTCATATTTTAAAACCTAGCTAAATTCATAACTAAATAGATAACCTAATTAACCTACTGCCCTAACTAAAACCTAAGTAAATTAACCGAAGAACCATAGCTAGCAGAGAGAGGAGGAGCGCTGGGGGGGTTTACAGAGGGTGCAGGGGCGAGGAGGCAGGCCCGACGACAGCCGAGGTTGGGAGGAGAGGAAGTAGAGGAGGGAGGCGTAGCGCGTCGGGGTCGGGGGCGAGCGTCGGGGTCGGGCGAGCGCCGGGGTCGGAGCCGAGGCCGGGTTGGGGTCGAGGCGAGCGCTGGGTCGAGGCGAGGCCGGGCCAGAGAGGAAGAGAGTGGGGATTTAGGGAAAAAAGAGGCGGGATGAAGCAGAGAGAGTGAGGATTTTGGGTTAAGTGGACATAGCAGTAGCGCGTTTAGAGCAAATGTGCTACTACTATTACAGGCAGCTATGGCGGTTTTATACGGAAACCGCTACTGCTACCTGATACGTCTCCGTCGTATCTATAATTTTTTATTATTCCATGCCAATATTCTACAACTTCCATATACTTTTTGGCAACTTTTTATACTATTTTGGGACTAACATATTGATCCAGCACCAGTGCAGTTCTCCTGCATTTGCATGTTTTGGTTTCACAGAATATCCATATCAAACGGAGTCCAAATGGGATAAAAGCGGACGGAGCTTACTTTTGGAATATTTGGAAAATCTGGGAGAAAGATCAGCAGCGACGGTGTCCGAGGTGGCCACGAGGCAGGGCCCACGCCTGCATACCGGAGGGCGCGCCCCACCCTCGTGAGCCACCCGTAAAGCGATTGATGCCCTTCTTCGCCGCAAGAAAGCTAATTTTGGAAAAAAATCACGACGAAGGTTTCAGTCAATCGAGTTACGGATCTCCTGATATAAAAGAAACGTGAAAAGGCAGCAGAACAGAACGCAAAAACATAGAGAAATAGAGAGATAGATCCAATCTCGGAGGGGCTCTCGCCCCTCCCAAGCCATGGAGACCAAGGACCAGAGGGGAAACCCTTCTCCCATCTAGGGAGGAGGTCAAGGAAGAAGAAGACGAAAGGTCCCCCTCTCCCCTTCTCTTCCGGTGGCGCCGGAACGCCGCCGTGGCCATCATCATCACCGCAATATTCACCAACAACTTCAACGCCATCATCACCAACTCTTCCCCCCTCTATGCAGTGGTGTAACCTCTCTCTTACCCGTTGTAATCTCTACTTAAACATGGTGCTCAATGCTATATATTATTTCCCAATGATGTATGGCTATCCTATGATGTTTGAGTAGATCTGTTTTTTCCTATGGGCTATTTGATGATCAAGATTGGTTTGAGTTGCATGTTTTATTATTGGTGCTGTCCTATGGTGCTCGCCGTGTCGCGCAGGCGTGAGGGATTCCCGTTGTAGGGTTTGCAATATGTTCATGATTTACTTATGGTGGGTGGCGTGAGTGACAGAAGCACAAACCCGAGTAAGTAGGTTGTTTGCGTATGGGATAAAGAGGACTTGATACTTTAATGCTATGGTTGGGTTTTACCTTAATGAATCTTTAGTAGTTGCGGATGCTTGCTAGAGTTCCAATCATAAGTGCATATGATCCAAGTCGAGAAAGTATGTTAGCTTATGCCTCTCCCTCAAATAAAATTGCAATAATGATTACCGGTCTAGTTATCGATTGCCTAGGGACAAATAACTTTCTCGTAACAAAAAGCTCTCTAATAAAACTAATTTAGTTGTGTCTTTATCTAAACAGCCCCTACCTTTTATTTTCTCGCTCTTTATTACCTTGCAACCTATCCAAAAACACCTACAAAGTACTTCTAGTTTTATTCTTGTTCTAGGTAAAGTGAACGTTAAGCGTGCGTAGAGTTGTATCGGTGGTCGATAGAACTTGAGGGAATATTTGTTCTGCCTTTAGCTCCTCGTTGGGTTCGACACTCTTACTTACCGAAAGAGGCTACAATTGACCCCCTATACTTGTGGGTTATCAAGACCTTTTTCTGGCGCCGTTGCCGGGGAGTTATTGCGTGGGGTGAATATTCTCGTGTGTGCTTGTTTGCTTTATCACTAAGTAATTTTTATTTGATGTTCTTAGTTGTTCTCTATCTTTAGTTATGGATATGGAACACGAAATACCCAAAAAATTAGGTGTACTTGCTACTCATGGAGATGAGGAACCTCCTAAAACCCTCGATGCTCGTTATGTGACAGATATTATGTACTACTTTAATAATCCTGAGAAAGCCCCATTCAATTATGTAATGGGAGTAACGTTGGATCAATGTGAATACTTTAGGGATTATCGCTTAACACAAAAAGGGAAACTATTATGGGATCAAATTCATATATTGAAGTGGTATGCTTGGCAACTATGCGTGAGTTATGATTATACTTGTTGCTCTAGGATGAAGGCTCCACACCTTCCCTTTTCATGCAAATTTAATGATAATAAAACCTTAGGTTCTTATGCTAATGTTATATATGATTACTATGATGTGGAACAAATAGAAGAATTTGTTGCTTTTATGGGTGCTTATGAAATTGAATCTATGTGTAAAGAGTTTGAAGATTTTGATGATGCTGTTTATAGATTTGAAAATTTAGCTATCCTCAAATATTGCTATGAGAATTATGAATACAATTCCGATATTAATGCACTTATTGAGAAAGTCTCCGCTGTCCAAGAAGAGACTAATATTTTGCAGGAATCTATGAAAGAAGAAATTGATGAAACTGTGAGCTCATTGGATTAAAAAGATGAGGAGGAGAGCAAAGAACAAAAGGAGGAAGAGCGGATTGATCACCCGTGCCCACCTTCTAATGAGAGTAGCCCTTCAACTCATACATTGTTTAATTCCCCTTCATGCTTACCGAAGGATGATTGCTATGATGACTATTACAATCCCATTAATTCTCTTGAAATATCCCTTTTTGATGATGCTTGCTATGCTTATGGCCAAGATGCCAATATGAATTATGCTTATGGAGATGAATTTGCTATAGTTCCTTATGTTAAACATGAAATTTTTGCTATTGCACCCACGCATGATAGTCCTATTATCTTTTTGAATTCTCCCGATTATACTATATCGGAGAAGTTTGCACTTATTAAGGATTATATTGATGGGTTGCCTTTTACCATTGCACATGATGATTTTGATAGATATAATATGCATGTGCTTGCTGCTCCTACTTGCAATTATTATGAGAGAGGAACTATATCTCCACCTCTCTATGTTTCCAATACAATAAAATTGCAAGAAATTGTTTATACTATGCATTGGCCTTTACTATGTGTGCATGAATTGTTCTTTTATGACATGCCGATGCATAGGAAGAGAGTTAGACTTCGTCATTACATGATATATGTTGCTTTGTGCTCACTACTAAATTACAAATCATTGCTAATCAAAATTGGCTTTGATATACCTTGGGATCCGGGTGGATTCACTACTTAAGCACTATATTCCTAGCTTAATGGCTTTAAAGAAAGCGCTGCCAGGGAGACAACCCGGAAGTTTTAGAGAGTCATTTATTTCTGTTGAATGCTTTCATATAGTTTAAAAACAACAAAAATAAAGAGGGGAACCCAAAAAAAATTCAAAAAGAAAAGCGAAAGTGAGAAAGACAAGCATTGTTGAAGTGGGAGCTAGCCTTGAACTTCGTTCATGCTCACGGAAACTTTGTGAATCTTGATTACAGAAACTTTTTAACAAAAATAATTATCCCCTTGTACAATTCCATTGTATTATAAAAATAATGCGCCAAGGTTTGCCTTTAGGATGTTTACAATACTTGTTGGTTTGTGCGGTGCAGGACAGAAACTTTGGCTGTAGTGAGCGAATTTTAACTTTTTACTGGAACGTCAAATGGTTCTGATTCTTTTTGCAATGTCTTGATGTACAATTTTTTATTTTTCCTAATTTTGTCATAATTTTTCAAGTATCAGAAGTATGGTGAATGTTCAGATTATTACAGACTGTTCTGTTTTAGACAGATTCTGTTTTTGATGCATAGTTTGCTTGTTTTGATGAAACTACAAATTTATATCAGTGGATTAAGCCATGAAAAATTTATATTACAGTAGAAACAATGCAAAAATAAAATATGAATTGGTTTGCAATAGTACTTAGAGTAGTGATTTGCTTTATTATACTAACGGATCTTACCGAGTTTTCTGTTGAAGTTTTGTGTGATGAAGTGTTCGATGATCGAGGAGGTCTCGATGTGAGAAGAAGGAAGAGATACAAGAGCTCAGTATTGGGGATTCCCGAGGCACCCCAAGTAAATATTCAAGGAGACTCAAGCGCCTAAGCTTGGGGATGCCCCAGAAGGCATCCCCTCTTTCTTCAACAAATATCGGTATGTTTTCGGATTCGTTTCATTCATGTGATATGTGCAAATCTTGGAGCGTCTTTTGCATTTAGTTTTCATTTTTTATGCACCATGCTGGTATGAGATGGTCCTTGGTTGATTTATATAATGCTCTATGCACTTCACTTATATCTTTTGAGTATGGCTTTATAAAATGCTTCATGTGCTTCACTTATATCATTTGAAGTTTGGATTGCCTGTTTCTCTTTAGATAGACAACCGCCATTTGTAGAATGCTCTTTTGCTTCACTTATATTTGTTAGAGCTTGGGCATATCTTTTGTAGAAAGAATTAAACTCTCTTGCTTCACTTATATCTATTTAGAGAGATGACAGGAACTGGTCATTCACATGGTTAGTCATAAAATCCTACATAAACTTGTAGATCGCTGAATATGATATGTTTGATTCCTTGCAATAGTTTTGCGATATAAATATGGTGATATTAGAGTCGTGCTAGTTGAGTAATTGTGAAATTGAGAAATACTTGTGTTGAGGTTTGCAAGTCCTGTAGCATGCACATATGGTGAACCGTTATGTAACGAAGTCGGAGCATGAGGTGTTTATTGATTGTCTTCCATATGAGTGGCGGTCGGGGACGAGTTGTTGGAAATATGCCCTAGAGGCAATAATAAATTAGTTATTATTATATTTCCTTGTTCATGATAATCGTTTATTATCCATGCTATAATTGTATTGATAGGAAACTCAGATACATGTGTGGATACATAGACAACACCATGTCCCTAGTAAGCCTCTAGTTGACTAGCTCGTTGATCAACAGATGGTTACGGTTTCCTGACCATGGACATTGGATGTCGTTCATAACGGGATCACATCATTAGAAGAATGATGTGATGGACAAGACCCAATCCTAAGCCTAGCACAAAGATCGTAGTTCGTATGCTAAAGCTTTTCTGATGTCAAGTATCTTTTCCTTAGACCATGAGATTGTGCAACTCCCGGATACCGTAGGAATGCTTTGGGTGTACCAAACGTCACAACGTAACTGGGTGGCTATAAAGGTGCACTACAGGTATCTCCGAAAGTGTCTGTTGGGTTGGCACGAATCGAGACTGGGATTTGTCACTCCGTGCAAAGGGAGAGGTATCTCTGGGCCCACTCGGTAGGACATCATCATAATGTGCACAATGTGATCAAAGAGTTGATCACGGGATGATGTGTTACGGAACGAGTAAAAAGACTTGCCGGTAACGAGATTGAACAAGGTATCGGATACCGACGATCGAATCTCGGGCAAGTACAATACCGCTAGACAAAGGGAATTGTATACGGGATTGATTGAGTCCTTGACATTGTTGGGGAACGTAGTAATTTCAAAAATTTTCCTACGATCACGCAAGACCACGGTGATGGCATAGCAACGAGAGGATAGAGTATCCGTCCACGTACCCTCGTAGACCGAAAGCGGAAGCGTTATAACAACGCGGTTGATGTAGTCGTACTTCTTCCCGATCCAACCGATCCAAGTACCGAACGTACGGCACCTCCGAGTTCTGCACACGCTCAGCTCGATGACGTCCCTCGAACTCCGATCCAGCCGAGTGTTGAGGGAGAGTTTCGTCAACCTGACGGCGTGGTGGCGATGATGATGTTCCACCGACGCAGGGCTTCGCCTAAGCTCCGCTTCGGTATGATCGAGGTGTAATCTGGTGGAAGGGGCACCGCACACGGCTAAGGAACGATCTAATCGATCAACTTGTGTGTCATGGGGTGCCCCTGCCCTGTATATAAAGGAGGGAAGGGAGGGCTGGCCGGCCAGGAGGGGCGCACAGGGTGTCCTACTCCTACTAGGAGTAGGATTCCCCCAAATCCTAGTCCAACTAGGGTTTGACCAAGGGAGAGGGAGAGAGGCGCCACCCCTTCTCCTAATCCTAATAGGACTAGGGAAGGGGAAGGCTGCGCCAGCTATAGGGCCCCTTTTCTTTCCCACTAAGGCCCATCAAGGCCCATTGACTCCCGGGAGGTTCCGTAACCCCTGTACTCGGTAAAATTCCCAATTTCACCCGGAGTGATTCCGAGTCCAAACATAGGCTTCCAATATATCAATCTTTATGTCTCGACCATTTCGAGACTCCTCGTCATGTCCGTGATCTCATCCGGGACTCGAACAACCTTCGTACATCAACATCATAAAACTCATAGTAACTGCCATCGAAGCGTTAAGCGTGCGGACCCTACGGGTTCGAGAACTATGTAGACATGACCGAGACACCTCTCGGTCAATAACCAATAGCGGACCTGGATGCCCATATTGGTTCCTACATATTCTACGAAGATCTTTATCGGTCGACCGCATAACAACATACGTTGTTCCTTTGTCATCGGTATGTTACTTGCCCGAGATTCGATCGTCGGTATCCAATACCTAGTTCAATCTCGTTCGGCAAGTCTCTTTACTCGTTCCGTAATACATCATCTCATAACTAACTCATTAGTTACAATGCTTGCAAGGCTTAGGTGATGAGCATTACCGAGAGGGCCAGAGATACCTCTCCGACAATCGGAGTGACAAATCCTAATCTCGAAATATGCCAACCCAACATGTACCTTCGGAGACACCTGTAATGTACCTTTATAATCACCCGATTACGTTGTGGCGTTTGGTAGCACCAAAAGTGTTCCTCGGGCAAACGGAGTTGCATAATCTCATAGTCATAGGAACATGTATAAGTCATGAAGAAAAGCACTAGCAACAAACTATACGATCAGGTGCTATGCTAATGGAATGGGTCATGTCAATCAGATCATTCAACCAATGATGTGATCCCGTTAATCAAATAACAACTCCTTGTTCATGGTTAGGAAACATAACCATCTTTGATTAACGAGCTAGTCAAGTAGAGGCATACTAGTGACACTCTGTAGGTTTATGTATTCACACATGTATTATGTTTCCGGTTAATACAATTCTAGCATGAATAATAAACATTTATCATGATATAAGGAAATAAATAATAACTTTTATTATTGCCTCTAGGGCATATTTCCTTCAGTCTCCCACTTGCACTAGAGTCAATAATCTAGATTACACAGTAATGATTCTCACACCCATGGAGTCTTGGTGCTGATCATGTTTTGCTCGTGGAAGAGGCTTAGTCAACGGTCTGCAACATTCAGATCCGTATGTATCTTGCATATCTCTATGTCTCCCACCGACCAAATCCGGATGGAGTTGAAGCGTCTTTTGATGTGCTTGGTTCTCTTGTGAAATCTGGATTCCTTTGCCAAGGCAATTGCACCAGTATTGTCACAAAAGATTTTCATTGGACCCGATACACTAGGTACAACACCTAGATCGGTTATGAACTCCTTCATCCAGACTCCTTCATTAGCTGCTTCCGAAGCAGCTATGTACTCAGCTTCACATGTAGATCCCGCAACGACGCTTTGTTTGGAACTGCACCAACTGACAGCTCCACCGTTTAATGTAAATACGTATCCGGTTTGCGATTTAGAATCGTCCGGATCAGTGTCAAAGCTTGCATCGACGTAACCGTTTACGACGAGCTCTTTGTCACCGCCATAAATGAGAAACATATCCTTAGTTCTTCTCAAGTACTTAAGGATGTTCTTGACCGCTGTCCAGTGATCCACTCCTGGATTACTTTGGTACCTGCTGCTAAACTTATAGCAAGGCACACATCAGGTCTGGTACACAGCATTGCATACATGATAGAGCCTATGGCTGAAGCATAGGAACATCTTTCATTTTCTCTCTATCTTCTGCGGTGGTCGGGCATTGAGTCTTACTCAACTTCACACCTTGTAATACCGGCAAGAACCCTTTCTTTGCCTGATCCATTTTGAACTTTTTCAAAACTTTATCAAGGTATGTGCTTTGTGAAAGTCCTATTAAGCGTCTTGATCTATCTCTATAGATCTTAATGCCCAATATGTAAGCAGCTTCACCGAGGTCTTTCATCGAAAAACTTTTATTCAAGTATCCCTTTATGCTATCCAGAAATTCTATATCATTTCCAATCAATAATATGTCATCCACATATAATATCGAAATGCTACTGAGCTCCCACTCACTTTCTTGTAAATACAGGCTTCTCCAAAAGTCAGATAAACCCAAATGCTTTGATCACACTATCAAAACGTTTATTCCAACTCCGAGAGGCTTGCACCAGTCCATAAATGGATCGCTGGAGCTTGCACACTTTGTTAGCTCCTTTGGATCGACAAAACCTTCTGGTTGCATCATATACAACTCTTCTTCCGTAAATCCATTCAGAATGCAGTTTTAACATCCATTTGCCAAATTTCATAATCATAAAATGCGGCAATTGCTAACATGATTCGGACGGACTTAAGCATCGCTTCACGGGTGAGAAGGTCTCATCGTAGTCAATCCCTTGAACTTGTCGAAAACCTTTTGCAACAAGTCGAGCTTTATAGACGAAACATTACCATCAGCGTCAGTCTTCTTCTTGAAGATCCATTTATTCTCAATTGCTTGCCGATCATCGGGCAAGTCAACCAAAGTCCACACTTTGTTCTCATACATGGATCCCATCTCAGATTTCATGGCCTCAAGCCATTTTGTGGAATCTGGGCTCACCATCGCTTCTTCATAGTTCGTAGGTTCATCATGTTCCAATAACATGACTTCCAAAACAGGATTACCGTACCACTCAGTGCGGATCTTGCTCTGGTTGATCTCTGAAGTTCTGAGAAACTTGATCTGAAGTTTCATGATCATCATCATTAGCTTCCTCCTATTTGGTGTAGGTGTCACGTAAACTGTTTTACGTGATGTACTACTTCTCAATAAGGGAGTAGATACATTATCTCATCAAGTTCTACTTTCCTCCCACTCACTTCTTTCGAGAGAAACTCCTTCTCTAGAAAGTTTCCGAATTTAGCAACAAAAATCTTGCCTTCGGTTCTGTGATAGAAGGTGTACCCAACTGTCTCCTTTGGGTATCCTATGAAGACACATTTCTCCGATTTGGGTTCGAGCTTATCAGGTTGAAGCTTTTTCACATAAGCATCGCAGCCCCAAACTTTCAAAAACGACAACTTTGGTTTCTTGCCAAACCACAGTTCATAAGGCGTCGTTTCAACGGATTTAGATGGTGCCCTATTTAAAGTGAATGTAGCCGTCTCTAAAGCATAACCCCAAAACGATAGCGGTAAATCAGTAAGAGACATCATAGATCGCACCATATCTAATAAAGTACGATTCGACGCTCGACACACCATTACGTTGTGGTGTTCCAGGTGGCGTAAGTTGCGAAACTATTCCGCATTGTTTCAAATGTAGGCCAAACTCGTAACTCAAATATTCTCCTCCACGATCAGATCGTAGGAACTTTATTTTCTTGTTACGATGATTTTCCACTTCACTCTGAAATTCTTTGAACTTTTCAAATGTTTCAGACTTGTGTTTCATTAAGTAGATATACCCATATCTGCTCAAATCATCTGTGAAGGTGAGAAAATAACGATATCCGCCACGAGCCTCAACATTCATTGGACCACATACATCAGTATGTATGATTTCCAATAAATCTGTTGCTCTCTCCATAGTTCCGGAGAACGGTGTTTTAGTCATCTTGCCCATAAGGCACGGTTCGCAAGTGCCAAGTGATTCATAATCAAGTGACTCCAAAAGTCCATTAGCATGGAGTTTCTTCATGCGTTTACACCGATATGACCTAAACGGCAATGCCACAAATAAGTTGCACCATCATTATCAACTCTGCATCTTTTGGTTTCAACATTATGAATATGTGTATCACTACTATCAAGATTAAGTAAAACAAACCATTCTTCAATGGTGCATGACCATAAAAGATATTATTCATATAAATAGAACAACCATTATTCTCTGATTTAATGAATAACCGCCTCGCATCAAACAAGATCCAGATATAATGTTCATGCTCAACGATGGTACTAAATAACAATTATTTAGGTCTAATACTAATCCGAAGGTAGATGTAGAGGTAGCGTGCCGATTGCGATCACATCGACTTTGGAACCATTTCCACGCGCATCGTCACCTCGTCCTTAGCCAATCTTCGCAATCCGTAGCCCTGCTTCGAGTTGCAAATATTAGCAATGAACCAGTATCAAATACCAGTGCTACTGCGAGTATTAGTAAGGTACACATCAATAACAAGTATATCACATATACCTTTGTTAACCTTGCCATCCTTCTTATCCGCCAAATACTTGGGGCAGTTCCGCTTCAAAGGACCAGCCTGCTTGCAATAGAAGCACTCAGCCTTCAGTGCTTAGGACCAGACTTGGGTTTCTTCTCTTGATCAGCAACTTGCTTGCTGCTCTTTTGAAGTTTCCTTTTCTTTCCTTTGCCCTTTTCTTGAAACTAGTGGTTTTGTTAACCATCAACACTTGATGCTCCTTTTGATTTCTACCTCCGCTGCTTTCAAAGATCGCGAAGAGCTCGGGCATAGTTTTGGTCATCCCTTGCATATTATAGTTCATCACGAAGCTCTTGTAGCTTGGTGGCGTGATTGGAGAATTCATCAATGACGCAATCATCCGGAAGATTAACTCCCAGTTGAATCAAGTGATTGTTATATCCGGACATTCTGAGTATATGCTCACCGACAGAACCATTCTCCTCCATCTTACAGCTATAGAACTTATTGGAGACTTCATATCTCTCAATCCGGGCATTCGCTTGGAATATTAACTTCAACTCTGGAACATCCCATATGCTCCATGGTGTTCAAAACGACGTTGAAGTCCCGGTTCTAAGCCGTAAAGCATGGCACACTAAACTATAGAGTAGTCATCAGCTTTGCTTTGCCAGACGTTCACAACTTCGGCGCAGCCCTTGCACCAGGCCTGGCACCTAACGGTGCTTCCAGGGGCGTAATTCTTCCGTGCAGCAATGAGGATAATCCTCAAATTCTGGACCCAGTCCGTGTAATTGCTGCCATCATCTTTCAACTTTGCTTTCTCAAGGAACGCATTAAAATTCAACGGAACAACAGCACGAGCCATCTATCTACACATCATAGACAAGCAAGATACTATCGGTACTAAGTTCATGATAAATTTAAGTTCAATTAATCATATTACTTAAGAACTCCCACTTAGAAAAATATCCTCCAATTCTCTAAGTGATTGCGTGATCCATTTCAACTACACCATGACCGATCATCACGTGTGATGGAGTAGTTTCAATGGTGAACATCAATATGTTGATCATATCTACTATATGATTCACGCCGACCTTCGGTCTCCGTGTTCCGAGGTCATATCTTATATGCATAGCTCGTCAAGTATAACCTGAGTATTCCGCGTGTGCAACTGTTTTGCACCCGTTGTATTTGAACGTAGAGCCTATCACACCCGATCATCACGTGGTGTCTCAGCACGAAGAACTTTCGCAACGGTGCATACTCAGGGAGAACACTTCTTGATAATTTAGTAAGGGATCATCTTATAATGCTACCGTCAATCAAAGCAAAATAAGATGCATAAAGGATTAACATCACATGCAATCAATATAAGTGATATGATATGGCCATCATCATCTTGTGCTTGTGATCTCCATCTCCGAAGCACCGTCATGATCACCATCGTCACCGGCGCGACACCTTGATCTCCATCGTAGCATCGTTGTCGTCTCGCCAACTATTGCTTCTACGACTATCGCTACTACTTAGTGATAAAGTAAAGCAATTACATGGCGTTTGCATTTCATACAATAAAGCGACAACCATATGGCTCCTGCCAGTTGCCGATAACTCGGTTACAAAACATGATCATCTCATACAATAAAATATAGCATCACGTCTTGACCATATCACATCACAACATGCCCTGCAAAAACAAGTTAGACGTCCTCTACTTTGTTGTTGCAAGTTTTACGTGGCTGCTACGGGCTGAGCAAGAACCGTTCTTACCTACGCATCAAAGCCACAACGATACTTCGTCAAATAGACTCCGTTTAACCTTCTCAAGGACCGGGCGTAGCCACACTCAGTTCAACTAAAGTGAGAGAGACAGACACCCGCCACCACCTTTAAGCAACGAGTGCTCACAGCGGTGAAACCAGTCTCGCGTAAGCGTACGCGTAAATGCCGGTCCGGCCGCTTCATCTCACAATACCGCTGAACCAAAGTATGACATGCTGGTAGGTAGTATGACTTGTATCGCCCACAACTCACTTGTGTTCTACTCGTGCATATGACATCAACGCATAAAACCTGGCTCTGATACCACTGTTGGGGAACGTAGTAATTTCAAAAATTTTCCTACGATCACGCAAGACCACGGTGATGGCATAGCAACGAGAGGATAGAGTATCCGTCCACGTACCCTCGTAGACCGAAAGCGGAAGCGTTATAACAACGCGGTTGATGTAGTCGTACTTCTTCCCGATCCAACCGATCCAAGTACCGAACGTCGGCACCTCCGAGTTCTGCACACGCTCAGCTCGATGACGTCCCTCGAACTCCGATCCAGCCGAGTGTTGAGGAGAGTTTCACAAGACGACGGCGTGGTGACGATGATGATGTTCCACCGACGCAGGGCTTCGCCTAAGCTCCGCTACGGTATGATCGAGGTGTAATCTGGTGGAAGGGGGCACCGCACACGGCTAAGGAACGATCTAATCGATCAACTTGTGTGTCATGGGGTGCCCCTGCCCTCAGATATAAAGGAGGGAAGGGAGGGGCTGGCCGGCCAGGAGGGAGGCGCACAGGGGTGTCCTACTCCTACTAGGGTAGGATTCCCCCAAATCCTAGTCCAACTAGGGTTTGACCAAGGGAGAGGGAGAGAGGCGCACCCCTTCTCCTAATCCTAATAGGACTAGGGAAGGGGAAGGCTGCGCCAGCTATAGGGCCCCTTTTCTTTCCCACTAAGGCCCATCAAGGCCCATTGACTCCCGGAGGTTCCGGTAACCCCGGCACTCGGTAAAATTCCCAATTTCACCCGGAGTGATTCCGAGTCCAAACATAGGCTTCCAATATATCAATCTTTATGTCTCGACCATTTCGAGACTCCTCGTCATGTCCGTGATCTCATCCGGACTCAACAACCTTCGTACATCAACATCATAAAACTCATAGTAACTGCCATCGAAACGTTAAGCGTGCGGACCCTACGGGTTCGAGAACTATGTAGACATGACCGAGACACCTCTCGGTCAATAACCAATAGCGGACCTGGATGCCCATATTGGTTCCTACATATTCTACGAAGATCTTTATCGGTCAGACCGCATAACAACATCGTTGTTCCTTTGTCATCGGTATGTTACTTGCCCGAGATTCGATCGTCGGTATCCAATACCTAGTTCAATCTCGTTACGCAAGTCTCTTTACTCGTTCCGTAATACATCATCTCATAACTAACTCATTAGTTACAATGCTTGCAAGGCTTAGGTGATGAGCATTACCGAGAGGGCCCGAGATACCTCTCCGACAATCGGAGGACAAATCCTAATCTCGAAATATGCCAACCCAACATGTACCTTCGAGACACCTGTAATGTACCTTTATAATCACCCGATTCGTTGCCAGACGCTTGGTAGCACCAAAAGTGTTCCTCGGCAAACGGGAGTTGCATAATCTCATAGTCATAGGAACATGTATAAGTCATGAAGAAAAGCACTAGCAACAAACTATACGATCAGGTGCTATGCTAATGGAATGGGTCATGTCAATCAGATCATTCAACCAATGATGTGATCCCGTTAATCAAATAACAACTCCTTGTTCATGGTTAGGAAACATAACCATCTTTGATTAACGAGCTAGTCAAGTAGAGGCATACTAGTGACACTCTGTAGGTTTATGTATTCACACATGTATTATGTTTCCGGTTAATACAATTCTAGCATGAATAATAAACATTTATCATGATATAAGGAAATAAATAATAACTTTTATTATTGCCTCTAGGGCATATTTCCTTCAGACATCGTGGTTCATCCGATGAGATCATCGTGGAACATGTGGGAGCCAACATGGGTATCCAGATCCCGCTGTTGGTTATTGACCGGAGAACGTCTCGGTCATGTCTACATGTCTCCCGAACCCGTAGGGTCTACACACTTAAGGTTCGATGACGCTAGGGTTATAAAGGAAGTTTGTATGTGGTTACCGAATGTTGTTTGGAGCCCCGGATGAGATCCCGGATGTCACGAGGAGTTCCGGAATGGTCCGGAGGTAAAGATTTATATATGGGAAGTCTGTTTTGGTCACCGGAAAAGTTTCGGGTTTTTCCAGAACGCATCGACCACCGGAGGTCCCGGGGTCCACCAAGTGGGTCCACCAACCCTGGAGGGCTGCATGGGCCAAGTGTGGGAGGGGACCAGCCCCAGGTGGGCTGGTGCGCCCCCCCACAAGGCCCAAGGCGCAGGGAAGTGGGGAAGGGGGGCAAACCCTAGGGCAGATGGGCCTTAGGGCCCATCTAGTGGGCGCCCCCCCTCTCTGCCCCCTTGGCTGCCCCCCTTGGATGGGATCTAGGGCTGGCCGCACCCCTTGGGGGTGGTAAACCCTAAAGGGGGCGCAGCCCCCTTCCCCCCTATATATACTTGAGGTTTGGGCTGCCCAACACACATGAGTTTCTCCCTCTATTGGCGCAACCCAGCCTCTCCTCCTCCTCCTCTCCCGTGGTGCTTGGCGAAGCCCTGCTGGATTGCCACGCTCCTCCATCATCACCACGCTGTTGTGCTGCTGCTGGATGGAGTCTTCTCAACCTCTCCTCTCTCCTTGCTGGATCAAGGCATGGGAGACGCCACCGGGCTGTACGTGTGTTGAACGCGGAGGTGCCGTCCGCTCGCACTAGGATCATCGGTGATTTGAATCACGACGAGTGCGACTCCATCAACCCCGCTCACTTGAACGCTTCGCTTAGCGACCTACAAGGGTATGTAGATGCACTCTCCTTCCCTCGTTGCTAGTTTCTCCATAGATAGATCTTGGTGACACGTGGAAAATTTTGAATTTCTGCTCGCTCCCCAACAAAGGCATCATGAGCTAGGTCTATTGCGTAGATTCTTTGCACGAGTAGAACACAAAGTAGTTATGGGCGTTGATGATGTTCAATATGCTTACCGTTACTAGTCCAATCTTGTTTCGACGGTATTGTGGGATGAAGCGGCCCGGACCGACCTTACACGTACACTTACGTGAGACAGGTTCCATCGACTGACATGCACTTGGTGCATAAGGTGGCTAGCGGGTGCCAGTCTCTCCCACTTTAGTCGGAACGGATTCGATGAAAAGGGTCCTTATGAAGGGTAAATAGCAATTGGCATATCACGTTGTGGTTTTGCATAGGTAAGAAACCTTCTTGCTAGAAACCCATAGCAGCCACGTAAAACATGCAAACAACAATTAGAGGACGTCTAACTTGTTTTTGCAGGGTATGCTATGTGATGTGATATGGCCAAGAAGAATGTGATGAATGATATGTGATGTATGAGATTGATCATGTTCTTGTAATAGGATTCACGACTTGCATGTCGATGAGTATGACAACCGGCAGGAGCCATAGGAGTTGTCTTAATTTATTGTATGACCTGCGTGTCATTGAACAACGCCATGTAATTACTTTACTTTATTGCTAACCGGTAGCCATAATAGTAGAAGTAATAAGTTGGCGAGACAACTTCATGGAGACACGATGATGGAGATCATGATGATGGAGATCATGGTGTCATGCCGGTGACGATGATGATCATGGAGCCCCGAAGATGGAGATCAAAAGGAGCAATATGATATTGGCCATATCATGTCACTATTTGATTGCATGTGATGTTTATCATGATTATACATCTTATTTGCTTAGAACGACGGTAGTAAATAAGATGATCCCTTACAACAATTTCAAGAAGTGTTCTCCCCTAACTGTGCACCGTTGCTAAAGATCGTCGCTTCTAAGCACCACGTGATGATCGGGTGTGATAGATTCTTACGTTCACATACAACGTGTGTAAGACAGATTTACACACGCGAAACACTTAGGGTTAACTTGACGAGCCTAGCATGTACAGACATGGCCTCGGAACACAGAGACCGAAAGGTCGAGCATGAGTCATATAGTAGATACGACCAACATGAAGATGTTCACCGATGATGACTAGTCCGTCTCACGTGATGATCGGACATGGCCTAGTTGACTCGGATCATGTAATCACTTAGATGACTAGAGGGATGTCTATCTGAGTGGGAGTTCATTAGATGAACTTAATTATCCTGAACATAGTCAAAAGATCTTTGCAAATTATGTCGTAAGCTCGCGCTTTAGTTCCACTGTTTAGATATGTTCCTAGAGAAAATATAGTTGAAAGTTGACAGTAGCGATTATGCGGACTGTAGAAAGCTTATGTTCTTAATGCACCGCTCAGTGTGCTGAACCCCAAACGTCATTTGTCGATGTTGCGAACATCGGACATACACGTTTTGATAACTACGTGATAGTTCAGTTAAATGGTTTAAGTAGAGGCACCAAAGACGTCTTCGAAACATCGCGGAACATATGAGATGTTTCGAGGGCTGAAATTGGGATTTCAGGCTCGTGCCCACGTCAAGAGGTATAAGACCTCCGACGATTTTCTTAGCCTGCAAACTCAGGGAGAAAAGCTCAATCGTTGAGCTTGTGCTCAGATTGTCTGAGTGCAACAATCACTTGAATCGAGTGGGAGTTGATCTTCCAGATGAGATAGTGATGTTTCTCCAAAGTCATTGCCACCAAGCTGCTAGAGCCTCATGATGAACTATAACATATCAGGGATAGATATGATGATCCTTGAGGTATTCGTGATGTTTGACACCGCGAAAGTAGAAGAAGGAGCATCAATTGTTGATGGTTGGTGAAACCACTAGTTTCAAGAAGGGCAAGGGCAAGAAAGGGACACTTCATGAAACGGCAAATCAGTTGTTGCTCCAAAGAAGAAACCCAAGGTTGAACCCAAACCCGAGACTAAGTGCTTCGTAATAAGGGAACAGCCACCGGAGCAGAATTACCCTAGATACTTGGTAGATAAGAAGGCTGGCAAGGTCGATAGAAGTATATTGGATATACATTATGTTAATGTGTACTTTACTAGTACTCCTAGTAGCACCAGTGTATTAGATACCGTTCAGGTTGCTAAGTGTTAGTAACTCAAACAAAAGCTACGGAATAAACGGAGACTAGCTAAAGGTGAGTGACGATATGTGTTGAAGTGTTTCCAAGTTTGATGTGATCAAACATTGCACGCCCTCTACCATCAAGATTAGTATTAAACCTGAATAATTGTCATTTGGTGTTTATGTTGAGCATAGACATGATTGGATTATGTCTATCGAATCGGTTATTCATTTAAGGAGAATAATGGTTACTCTGTTTATTTGAATAATACCTTCAATGGTCTTGCACCTAAAGGAATGGTTTATTGAATCTCGATCGTAGTGATACACATTTTCATGCCAAAAGATATAAGATAGTAATGATAGTACCACCTGCTTGTGGCAATCGCCATTTGAGTCATATTGGTATAAAAGCATGAAGAAGCTCCATGTTGATGGATCTTTGGACTCACTGCTTTGAAAAGTTTGAGACATGTGAACCATGTCTATTGGTGTATACGCATGAAGAAACTCCATGCAGATGGATCGTTTAGACTCACTTGATTTTGAATCACTTGAGGTATGCAAATCATACCACATGGGCAAGATGACTGAAAAGCCTCGTTTTCAGTAAGATGGAACAAGATAGCAACTTGTTGGAAGTAACACATTTTGAGGTGTGCAGTCCAATGAGTGTTGAGGCATGCAGTGAATATCGTTATGTTCTTACTTCACGGATGATTTAAGTAGATACTGAGTGTATTTACTTGATGAAACACAAGTCTGAATTATTGAATGGTTCAAGTAATTTCAGAGTGAAGTTAAAGATCATCGTGACAAGAGGATAAAATGTCTATGATATGATCATAGAGATGAGTATCTGAGTTACGAGCTTTGGCACGCAATTAAGACATTGTGGAAATTGTTTCACAATTAATACCGCCTGGAACACCATAGTGAGGGTGTGTCCGAACATCATAGTTGCACCCTATTGGATATGGTGCGTATCATGATGTCTCTTATCGAATTACCACTATCGTTCATGGGTTAGGCATTAGAGACCACCACATTCACTTTAAAATAGGGCACCACGTAATTCCGTTGAGACGACACCGTTTGAACTATGGTTTAGAGAAACCTAAGCTGTCATTTCTTAAAAGTTTGGGGCTATGACGCTTATGTGAAAAAGTTTCAGATTGATAAGCTCGAACCCAAAGCGGACAAAATGCATCTTCATAGGACACCCAAAACAGTTGGGTATACCTCCTAATTCAGATCCGAAAGCAATAGGGATTGTTTCTTGAATCGGGTCCTTTCTCGAGGAAAAGTTCGTCTCGAAAAGTTGAGTGGGAGGATGGTGGAGACTTGATGAGGTTATTGAACCGTCACTTCAAATAGTGTGTAGCAGGGCACAGGAAGTTGTTCCGTGGCACCTACACCAATTGAAGTAGAAGCTTATGATAGTGATCATGAAGTTTGGATCAAGTCACTAACGTACCTCGTGGGGTGACAAGGATGCGTCTCGCTTGAGTGGTACGCAATCCTGTCTTGAAGGTCATGTTGCTAGACAACAATGAACCTACGAGCTATGGAGAAGCAATGGTGGGCCCAAATTCCGACAAATGGTTAGAAGCCATGAAATCCGAGATAGGATCCATGTATCAAAACAAAGCATGGACTTTGGTGGACTTGCCCGATGATCGGCAAGCCATTGAGATAAATGGATCTTTAAGAAGAAGACCGACGTGGATGGTAATGTCGCCATCTATGAAGCTCGACTTGTGGCGAAGAGTTTTTTACAAGTTCAAGGAGTTGACTACGATGAGATTTTCTCATCCGTAGCGATGCTTAAAGTCCGTCGGAATCATGTTAGCATTAGTTGCATTTATGTAATCTGGCAGATGGATGTCAAAACGAGTTTCCTTACCAGTCTTCGTAAGGAAAGGTTGTATGTGATACAATCAGAAAGTTTTTGTCGATCCTAAGGATGCTAAAAGGTATGCTGGCTCCAGCGATCCTTCTTAGGACTGGAGTAAGCATCTCGGAGTTGGAATGTGTGTTTTGATGAGATGATCAAAGATTTTGGGTTTATACAAAGTTTATGAGAAACTTGTATTTCCAAAGAAGTGAGTGGGAGCACTATAGAATTTCTGCTGAGTATATGTTGTTGACATATTGTTGATCAGGAATGATGTAGAATTTCTGGAAAGCATACATGGTTATTTGAAAGGTGTTTTTCAATAGAAAACCTGGATTAGGCTACATGAACAATAAGCATCAAGATCTATAAGATAGATCAAAATGTTTAATAATACTTTCAAATGAGCACATACCTTGACATAATCTTGAAAGTGTTCAAGATGGATCAGTCAAAGAAGGAGTTCTTGCCTGAGTTGTAAGGTATGAAGTTAAGAGTTAAAGCTCGACCACGGCAGAAGAGAGAGAAAGGACGAAGGTCGTCCCCTATGCTTCAGACGTAGGCTCTATAGTATGCTATGCTGTGTACCGCACTCGAAGTGTGCCTTGCCATGAGTCGACAAGGGGTACAAGAATGATCCAGAATGGACCATTGGACAGCGGTCAAAATTGTCCTTGGAGTAAATAAGGACATGTTTCTCGATTATGGAGGTGATAAAGAGTTCGGCGTAAAGGGTTACGTCGATGCAAGCTTTAACACCTAGCCGAGTGACTCTGAGTAGCAAACCGGATACGTATAGTGGAGCAACCATTTGGAATAGCTACAAGTGGAGCGTGTAAGCAACATTTACAATATGACATAGAGAATTGCGAAGTACATACGGATCTGAATGTTACAGACCCGTTGACTAAAACCTCTCTCACAAGCAAAACATGATCAAATCCCAGAACTCATTGAGTCTTAATCACATGATGATGTGAACTATTTTAATGACACTAGTAAACTCTTTGGATGTTGGTCACATGGCGATGTGACCTGTGAGTGTTAATCACATGGCGATGTGAACTAGATTATTGACTCTAGTGCAAGTGGGAGACTGTTGGAAATATGCCCTAGAGGCAATAATAAATTAGTTATTATTATATTTCCTTGTTCATGATAATCGTTTATTATCCATGCTATAATTGTATTGATAGGAAACTCAGATAGATGTGTGGATACATAGACAACACCATGTCCCTAGTAAGCCTCTAGTTGACTAGCTCGTTGATCAACAGATGGTTACGGTTTCCTGACCATGGACATTGGATGTCGTTTATAACGGATCACATCATTAGAAGAATGATGTGATGGACAAGACCCAATCCTAAGCCTAGCACAAAGATCATAGTTCAGTATGCTAAAGCTTTTCGATGTCAAGTATCTTTTCCTTAGACCATGAGATTGTGCAACTCCGGATACCGTAGGAATGCTTTGGGTGTACCAAACGTCACAACGAATCGGGTGGCTATAAAGGTGCACTACAGTATCTCCGAAAGTGTCTCATTGGGTTGGCACGAATCGAGATGGATTTGTCACTCGTGTAACGGAGAGGTATCTCTGGGCCCACTCGGTAGGACATCATCATAATGTGCACAATGTGATCAAAGAGTTGATCACGGGATGATGTGTTACGGAACGAGTAAAGAGACTTGCCGGTAACGAGATTGAACAAGGTATCGGATACCGACGATCGAATCTCGGGCAAGTACAATACCGCTAGACAAAGGGAATTGTATATGGGATTGATTGAGTCCTTGACATCGTGGTTCATCCGATGAGATCATCGTGGAACATGTGGGAGCCAACATGGGTATCCAGATCCGCTGTTGGTTATTGACCGAGAACGCCTCGGTCATGTCTACATGTCTCCCGAACCCGTAGGGTCTACACACTAAGGTTCGATGGCGCTAGGGTTATAAAGGAAGTTTGAATGTGGTTACCGAATGTTGTTTGGAGTCCGGATGAGATCCCGGACGTCACGAGGAGTTCGGAATGGTCCGGAGGTAAAGATTTATATATGGAAGTCCTGTTTTGGTCACCGAAAAGTTTGGGTTTTTCCAGAACGCATCGGACCATCGGGAGGGTCCCGGGGGTCCACCAAGTGGGGCCACCAACCCTGGAGGGCTGCATGGGCCAAGTGTGGGAGGGGACCAGCCCCAGGTGGGCTGGTGCGCCCCCCCACAGGGCCCAAGGCACAGGGAAGTAGGGAAGGGGGGCAAACCCTAGGGCAGATGGGCCCTAAGGCCCATCTAGTGGGCGCCCCTCTCTCCCCCCTTGGCCGCCCCCCTTGGATGGGATCTAGGGCTGGCCGCACCCCTTGGGGGTGGGAAACCCTAAAGGGGGCGCAGCCCCCTTCCCCCCTATATATACTTGAGGTTTGGGCTGCCCAACACACATGAGTTTCTCCCTCTATTGGCGCAGCCCAACCTCTCCTCCTCCTCCTCTCCCGTGGTGCTTGGCGAAGCCCTGCTGGATTGCCACGCTCCTCCATCATCACCACGCCGTTGTGCTGCTGCTGGATGGAGTCTTCCTCAACCTCTCCCTCTCTCCTTGCTGGATCAAGGCATGGGAGACGTCACCGGGCTGTACGTGTGTTGAACGCGGAGGTGCCGTCCGTTCGGCACTAGGGTCATCGGTGATTTGAATCACGACGAGTACGACTCCATCAACCCCGTTCACTTGAACGCTTCCTCTTAGCGATCTACAAGGGTATGTAGATGCACTCTCCTTCCCCTCGTTGCTAGTTTCTCCATAGATAGATCTTGGTGACACTTAGGAAAATTTTGAATTTCTGCTACGTTCCCCAACACGAGCGATGGTCTTTTCCTACCAATCTATCCCCCTAGGGGCATGCGTAGTAGTCCTTTGCTTCGAGGGCTAATAAACTTTTGCAATAAGTATATGAGTTCTTTATGACTAATGTGAGTCCATGGATTATACGCACTCTCACCCATCCATCATTGCTAGCCTCTTCGGTACCGTGCATTGCCCTTTCTCACCTCGAGAGTTGGTGCAAACTTCACCGGTGCATCCAAACCCCGTGATATGATATGCTCTGTCACACATAAACCTCCTTATATCTTCCTCAAAACAGCCACCATACCTACCTATTATGGCATTTCCATAGCCATTCCGAGATATATTGCCATGCAACTTCCATCATCATCATATACATGACTTGAGCATTCATTGTCATATTGCTTTGCATGATCGTAAGATAGCTAGCATGATGTTTTCATGGCTTGTCCGTTTTTTGATGTCATTGCTACGCTAAATCATTGCACATCCTGGTACACCGCCGGAGGCATTCATATAGAGTCATATCTTTGTTCTAGATATCGAGCTGTAATATTGAGTTGTAAGTAAATAAAAGTGTGATGATCATCATTATTAGAGCATTGCCCCAGTGAGGAAAGGATGATGGAGACCATGATTCCCCCACAAGTCGGGATGAGACTCCGGACGAAAAAATAAAAAAAAATTTAAAAAAGAGAAAGGCCCAAAAAAAGAAAAAAAAGAAAAAATGAGAGAAAAAGAGAGAAGGGGCAATGTTACTATCCTTTTACCACACTTGTGCTTCAAAGTAGCACCATGTTCTTCATATAGAGAGTCCCTTAAGTTATCACTTTCATATACTAGTGGGAATTTTCATTATAGAACTTGGCTTGTATATTCCAACGATGGGCTTCCTCAGATGCCCTAGGTCTTCATGAGCAAGCAAGTTGGATGCACACCCACTTAGTTTCAGTTTGAGCTTTCATACACTTATAGCTCTAGTGCATCCGTTGCATGGCAATCCCTACTCCTCACATTGATATCTATTAATGGGCATCTCCATAGCCCGTTGATACACCTAGTTGATGTGAGACTTTCTCCTTTTTTTGTCTTCTCCACATAACCCCCATCATCATATTCTATTCCACCTATAGTGCTATGTCCATGGCTCACGCTCATGTATTGCGTGAAAGTTGAAAAGGTTTGAGAAACGTCAAAAGTATGAAACAATTGCTTGGCTTATCATCGGGGTTGTGCATGATGTGAATATTTTGTGTGGTGAAGATGGAGCATAGCCAGACTATATGATTTTGTAGGGATGAGCTTTCTTTGGCTATGTTATTTCAATAAGACATAACTGCTTGGATGGTATGCTTGAAGTATTATTGTTTTTATGTCAAACGATAGACTATTGCCTTGAATCACTCGTGTCTTAATATTCATGCCATGATTAGACATATGTCAAGATTATGCTAGGTAGCATTCCACATCAAAAATTATCTTTTTATCATTTACCTACTCAAGGACGAGCAGGAATTAAGCTTGGGGATGCTGATACGTCTCCGTCGTATCTATAATTTTTGATTGTTCCATGCCAATATTCTACAACTTCCATATACTTTTTGGCAACTTTTTATACTATTTTGGGACTAACATAATGATCCGAAGGCCCAGTGCAGTTCTGTCATTGCATGTTTTTGGTTTCAGAGAATATCCATATCAAACAGAGTCCAAACGGGAAAAAAACGGACGGAGCTTATTTTTGGAATATTTGGAAAATCTGGGAGAAAGATCAACACGAAACGGTGTCCGAGGTGGCCACGAGGCAGGGGCCCACGCTCGTACCAGGAGGGCGCGCCCCCACCCTCGTGGGCCACCTGTAAGGCGGTTGATGCCCTTCTTCGGCCGCAAGAAAGCTATTTTTTGGAAAAAAAATACAGCGAAGGTTTCAGTCCAATCGGAGTTACGGATCTCCGGATATAAAAAGAAACGGTGAAAATGCAGCAGAACAGAACACAGAAACAGAGAGAAATGGAGAGATAGATCCAATCTCGGAGGGGCTCTCGCCCCTCCCAAGCCATGGAGGCCAAGGACCAGAGGGGAAACCCTTCTCCCATCTAGGGAGGAGGTCAAGGAAGAAGAAGACGAAGGAGGCCCCTCTCCCCTTCTCTTCCGATGGCGCCGGAACGCCGCCGTGGCCATCATCATCACCGCAATCTTCACCAACAACTTCACCGCCATCATCACCAACTCTTCCCCCCTCTATGCAGCGGTGTAACCTCTCTCTTACCCGTTGTAATCTCTACTTAAACATGATGCTCAACGCTATATATTATTTCCCACTGATGTATGGCTATCCTATGATGTTTGAGTAGATCTGTTTTGTCCTATGGGCTATTTGATGATCAAGATTGGTTTGAGTTGCATGTTTTATTATTGGTGCTATCCTATGGTGCTCTCCGTGTCGCGCAAGCGTGAGGGATTCCCGTTGTAGGGTTTGCAATATGTTCATGATTTACTTATGGTGGGTGGTGTGAGTGACAGAAGCACAGAACCGAGTAAGTAGGTTGTTTGCGTATGGGATAAAGAGGACTTGATACTTTAATGCTATGGTTGGCTTTTACCTTAATGAATCTTTAGTAGTTGTGGATGCTTGCTAGAGTTTCAATCATAAGTTCATATGATCCAAGTAGAGAAAGTATGTTAGCTTATGCCTCTCCCTCAAATAAAATTGCAATAATGATTACGGGTCTAGTTATCGATTGCCTAGGGACAAATAACTTTCTCGTAACAAAAAGCTCTCTACTAAAACTAATTTAGTTGTGTCTTTATCTAAACAGCCCCTACCTTTTATTTTCTCGCTCTTTATTACCTTGCAACCTATCCAAAAACACCTACAAAGTACTTCTAGTTTTATTCTTGTTCTAGGTAAAGTGAACGTCAAGCGTGCGTAGAGTTGTATCGGTGGTCGATAGAACTTGAGGGAATATTTGTTCTACCTTTAGCTCCTCGTTGGGTTCGACACTCTTACTTATCGAAAGAGGCTACAATTGATCCCCTATACTTGTGGGTTATCACTACCTTGACTAGCTGTAGCTCTTTTTCAGTAAAGCGCTACTGCTATAACCAGTTTCCCTTTTTCTTTTCCTTTATTTTCTCTCACTTTTTTTTCCGAGAGCAGTGAACGAAGGGAAGGCGATATATATTGCATCATTTGACGGTTAAATATGTATACAAAATAGGAACACACACACACACACACACACACACACACACACATATATATATATATATATATATATATATATATATATATATATATATATATATATATATATATATATATATATATAAACAAAAGCAAAGATATAAAGTTTCGCTGGCGCGGCTGCAATCAGAGACACACGTTCCTTGTTGGGATCTGGTCCCTCCACTTTCCCTCTTTCTATTTCCTCTATTTCAGATGGTTGATAGTTATTTCCTCATATAGCTGGAATGGGACCATGGTCCCCTGTTCATAGCCCACTAGAGCCAGTTAGTAGGCTGTCAAACCGGCAGGCACTCTGTGCTCGGTCCGTGCGCTCACGGTTCCAGCCCGCTGCAAAGGCACGGACGGTTCTTATAGAAAGGTGCTTGACATTTTTTATAGTCACAGCTAGCGTTGATATCTTCACCTCAAATGAAAAGCTAACATTGATAGCTAGCGTGTCTAATGCTTGATACTACTACGTGGTGGACAGCTCATGGCATGCAAGCCATTTTTGGTCCAAGTCTGGAACTAATCACTATTACTATAACACATTCAACCTTTGCATCTAGCGGCTCCAACCGGCTGTCACGCTGATGCATGCGGGAGCGTGCCTGGATTCACGCAGTGAAGTAGCCACGGGCATTGCGCACCCACGTGCAAGCCCTCTAACTTTTGAGCGCAGTCTCCGGCTCGTTAAGTCAACACAAAAAACTGTCGTGTGGGTTCGGTGTCTAGATTTGAAGCCATGACGGTGCTGCCTCGAGTTTGCCATGCGCAAAACTGGGGGCCGCGGGGAGCAGGATGAAAAGGCCACGCACGGTGAATTGCAGACGACGACCAGAGGAGTAGACGCCGCAAGTTTCAACTCCCACGGCATGTTGTACATTTTTTAGATGGCCTAACAAGAACTTTGCCCTGAAGATTTTGGTTTTTTTCCAGAATAACTTTCGATCTGTCTATCGACAGTTAAGGTAGTACAAAGAACACCAGAAAAAATGGGTGTTATTTCAGAATCACCAGTTATAACATGGGTGTGACACAAAATTTGACATATTGATAAAGTTTTGCATAAAAAAATGCTTACATGGTACCTAGAATATACCTTTAATTTTCATTGTCAAACCTTTCAGAGTTACATATGTGCAGTTCTTTTTATTGGACTCGGGCACCTTTTGTATTCTTATAAGACAATTTGTTTTTGAATTTTCAAAGAGGGGGCAAGAGAGGGAGTATAAGATAATTCTGGATAACATGTGGCTATTTCTTTTCGGGACTCTCGTCTAGGCTTTATGCAAGTTGGTAGGAAGAGAACGCCATATCAGGACGTCGTGGGCCGACGCTATCTTCTGCGTACCCACAGATGGGATCGTGGTCACTAGCATCAGACAACCAAGGATTACCAACTCACGCAGGAAATTCACTACCGCCTTTGCCCATCCATGCCCTCCGCCTCAACCGCTGAGCATAGATCCGCCGACCCCTCCATCCGCCGGAGATCCGCCGACCCCCAGTCGCCACCGCAAGGCACAGTCACCGCGCAGCCAAGCACCTACCCATCGCCGCCGCACCGCAGCACACCGCCGACCAGAGAGAGCGCCGCCACACTGCCGGACCCCGTGCACGCCCGAGGCCACCGCCCAGGGAGGGAGCCCCGTGCCCACCAGATCCAAGACGAGGAGGAGAGATCCCCCACTGCCAGCCACCGTGAGGAGGAGAGATCCCCCAAAGCAGCTCCTGTCCTGCACATACAAAGAGCGCAGGGAGCAACAACAAAGCAAGATGCTAGATACATGCAAAACAAAGAGTTGGACGGTGGCGTTAGTAATTAGAAGCCCATACGGTTGGTTGCATGCCAAGGTCTCTTTCCTCTGCAAATTACAATTAATCATCCGGCAGGTTCATTACTACAGGACGGTGCAGAACAGTATTCAATTCACCTAGGCTAGATATGGCAAAACTTACACCCCTGTTCCGGCGCGTCACAAGACCATCTTGCTACTCTCAAACGGTGCCCAACAGTGCACAGCTTGCTAGACGAAAATAGCAGCTTCCACACTACCAGCCAAGTACACCGCGGAGTCAAACTTTTGGTAAATAGCCAGAATTAACCGATGCATTTGCTAGCCCAAAACAGCTACTGGCGCACCCTGCTACTTAAAAAAGGTACGCTGTCACTTTGCCCTCAATACACCTGCAAAGACAGGAAGTAGGCTTCCTTTCTTGGCCCCTAGCACCAAAAAGGTCCGGCCCAGCTTTCCTCTCCGGGCGTGGCAAAATTCAACAAATGATTAAATCAGAACCTTATCCACTCAGAGATTCGGATCTCAAAGCAAATAAAGGGTTCTGATAACAACCATCCGAGTTAGTGTGGATAGCAAATCCATGTTCTATATATATATATATATATATATATATATATATATATATATATATATATATATATATATATATATATATATATATATATATATATACATCATTTGACCGATAGCATACGGTTCCTCAGCTTTGATGTTTTTGTTTTTGTGTCAGCTTCTTTCCCTTCTTGTTCATTGAAGAATAATTGAGCCCCTCATTGCAACTTTGCCTTTTCCATGGAGTATGATTTTTCTTAGGTAATGTAGTATTGATTCTTCTTTTGACATATACTTCATCATCATCATCATCTTCCCTCATTGGGTTGCCGTACTGATCGTAGTCTTCCTCGTTGGCGACTCCATCCATTCCAATGATGTTCCTTTTGCCTCTCCTCACGACAAAACGGCTGGGATTGCACGGGTCGGTTATGAGGAAGCATTGTGTCACGTGCTTAGTGTGTACCCATGGCTCGGTTTTTGCGATAGCGTTCATGGTAGCGCTCTTGGCGTCGGGTATAGTCATGGTAGTGAAATTCCGGTTTTCTCTTTCGACATTCTTAGCCCATCTGACACGGAACATCGTCGTGTTGTGCAGTCCAGCGTAGTCAAGCTCCCAGATCTCCTTGAACCTTCCGTAAAATCTTTCAGTTGCGCCGTTGTTGCTGCCGGTCATGCATTCCATCGTCACCCCTGAGTTCTGATCATCATTGTCCATATCTTTGGCCTCCGTGTAGAACGTGTATCCGTTGATATCGTATGCCTGATAGGTTACGAGGTTGGGCGAGGGGCCATGTGCTAAGGCGTATATGAGCAATCCTTCCTTAGAGCCCTCCTCCAGGGGATTAGCAATAATATGCTCTTTGAACTAATGCAGGAAAGTGGAGTTGTGCTCTCTAGTAACTTCGGCGTCCGTCTTGCATACCCCCCGTCATGATACTTCTTTGCGATAATTTCTTTGTGCAGTGCCACGAAAGGATCTACCTCGTCTAGGTGTTGTAGCATTACCAAGTTTGCTCTGTCAAAGTCGGTGCGTCGATCTGAGTATGCCACGTGTAGTTCCCTGCGACCGTTGGAGTGAACTTCTCCTTCGAACCTCCCATTGTGCTTGTTAACGGGCAAACCAACACTAACACCAGGCGGTTGCAGGTCTGCGCCATATAGAAAATTATCGCAGAAACATATGCACTCTTGTGTCAGATAGCCCTGGACGATGCTTCCATCCAGACGGGACATGTTACGAACGAATCCTTTGATGATCCCATTCATCCTCTCAAACGACATCATGTTGTGCAGAAATGACAGCCCCAGGTCTATTATGTCGTCCACAATATGGACACACAGATGCACCATCACATCAAAGAACGCGGGCGGGAAGTACATCTCCATCTCATTCAGTATCACAACAATCTCTTCCTGTAGCCTTCGGAGCTGCTTCAGACTGATCGACTTTCGAGAGATGACGTCGAAAAAGTTGCAGAGACCAATAAGCATGTCATAGACGTGCTTGTCCATTATCCCTATAAGGGCAACAGGTAGTATCTGCGTCATCATCACATGACAGTCATGGGACTTCATCCCGCTGAACCTTTTCTTGTCCGTGTCTAGATATCTGCTTATCTTGCCACAGTAACCGGAACTAACTTTGACTCCGGTAAGGCACTTAAAGAATTGACCGATCTCAGCCTGACTTAAGGTGAAGCAAGAAGGGGGGCAATAATACTCTTTCTTTATTTTCTTTCCCTTCTTCTCCCGTGCCTCTGTCTCCTCTGACATTTTACGAGGCGGCATGTGCAGATCTTTCCTGATTTTCAAATCTTGCAAGTCTTTTCTTGCCTTCGGCCCATCCTTGGTCTTATCCGGCATGTTCATTAGTGTCGCGAGCAAGCTCTCAAGGACATTCTTACATATATGCATTTGATCAAGGCAATGAGGTGTATCAAGATTGTGCCAGTATTCCAAGTCCCAGAACACAGACCTCGTCTTCCATACCTTCAGCAGCGGCTCCGGCGCCTTTTTCATCGTCTTTCCCGGCGCAGGGCACTCCTTCCAGTTTTTCAACAGCTCATCGATTTCGGCACCGCTCCGCTTATGTGGAGGTCCTCGATGCTCAGCGTGACCATTGAATAGATCTCCACGGTTTCTCCACGGGTCATCCTGTTCGAGCCATCTTCGATGCCCCGTATACACGATTTTCCCAGACCCACCATCTTTCCATGTGCTGAGACGTCGTATCATCCATGCACCGCGTGCATCCGCAATATCCGTGGCACACCTGGCCTGCGACATATCCGTAACCGAGATAGTCGTGCACCGTCGTGATCAGCGCGGCTCTCGTGTAGAAATACTCGCCTTTGCTGGCATCCCATGTCTTGGCCGGTGTTTTCCATAACGTGTCTAACTCCTCTTGAAGTAGCCCCAGATACAAATTAATATTATTTCCTGGTTGTTTCGGCCCTTGAATAAGCATGCTCATGTGAATGTACTTCGACTTCATGCACAACCAGGGGGGTTGTACATCCATACAAACACGGGCCATGTGCTATGGTTGGTGTTCTGGTTGCCAAACGGATTCATGCCATCAGTACACGCGCCGAGCACGATGTTCCTTGCATCACATTCGAAATACCGATAGAAGTTGTTCAACGCTCTCCACTGGCTTCCATCCTTGACATGTCTCAGCTTCTGATCATCTCCATCGTCGGCTTCTTCCTCTCCGCGTGCCAGCGCATTAGCTTTGCTTCATTGGGATCTACAAAATATCGCTGGAGACGGGGAGTGATCGGTAAGTACCATACAACTTTCTGGGGACATTTCTTCGCGGCCTTCTTGTATCGAGAAGCATTGCACACCGGACAGCTTGTTTTTTCCGCGTGCTCCTTCTGATAAATTATGCAATCATTGATGCATGCATGGTATCTAACGTGCGGCAGATCAAGAGGGCACACGATCTTCTTGGCCTCATCAACACTAGTAATACATAGATTCCCCGCGGGAAGAACATCCTTTAGGTACTTGAGATGCTCATCGAGGCTAGTGTCGGTCCATTTGTTTTTAGCCTTCGTCTTCAGCAGTTGGAGCGTGAAACTCAAGCGGGTCACCTCAGGATTGCAACCATCATACAATGGAGTGTTCGAGTCTACCACCAGTTGCTCCAGCTTAGCCTCCTCTCTAGAAGCAGCTCTCTCAGTACTCGTGTCCTTGCGAAGCAGTGCTTGAACATGAGGGTCCCGCACGATTGAACTTAGTATCGACGAACTCTGCTGCGTGGAGTCCACGTCGTTCTCTTTGCCGCCATGTCCGGCCCCTTCTCCTCCGCCATGTCCGGCCCCTTCTTCACCGCCATGTTTTGCCTCTTCCCCGCCGCCATTATCGATCATCTCTTCGTCTTGCCCCGTGTCATCATTGCCTGCCCCGTCGGCGTCCTCAACATTGTCATCCTCATCTTCAATTATCCACCGAGTATAGCCATCCATGAAACCAGTCATGAGCAGGTGCGCTTCGACACGACCATCGTCATAGGGGTCGAGCCAAACTATTCCTTTGCATTTTCGACACGGACATAAAACCTTTGTCAGGTTATTTCTTTCATGTCCTGCACCGTTGACCGCAACCACTTGTCCACCATCGTTGCACTGACCATCATGAACGTCTGCACGGTAATAATAAAACAAATTGATTATAAAAATGCGTGCATGCATCAACAAAGTCATACAAAAATTCGGCATGACCTTCCTAAAAAAAGGACATATATAGATCTAGAGTTTGCCCGGAATTCGTCGAAACGGAAATAAATCGACATTTTGGCAAAACATAGGAAACTCAAAAGCACAAGGCGTCAACTCATGCCACACACACAATTTCCATCATATTGCCCAATTATCATATCACACACACATACACATATTTCCATTTTGCAAAAGCATGAAATTTTAATCACCTCTAGCTATCTCAAGATCGAGCACATGCTCGGTGGAGATGATGATGTAGGGAGATCAAAAGTGCACAAAGCTCTTCTTGACAAAGATAGATTTAATTAGGGGCAAATAGGTCACTTGACTAAATACTACATCTACCTAGCTAGCTAATTTGGGAGGAGGCAACTTCAACTAGTGGAGGGGGAAGGAAAAAGATAAAGGAGATGCATTAATGGAGGTGGTGTAGTTAGCTAGGAGTAATGAAGATAGAGAAAGGTAGGTAGAAGAGGGAGAGTAATGGGGGGAGAAGTCTTGAGGAAGAAGAAGAGTGAGAGAGGGAGGATGTGGGAGGTAGGGGAAAGGGAGGAGAGGAGATGGGGGAGGGGAGGACGGGTGGGGAAAGGTGGTGGGGTAGTGCGCCTTAGCAGATGGCAGCGCTCTCACGCTAAGGATGTAGCAGCAGCGCGCTTTCCTAACACGCGCTACTGCTAAACGGGCCAACCGTGTGGACAATTTCAAAATTAGCAGCAACGACGTGAGTAAAAAGCGCGCTACTACTATTGCATTAGCAGTAGCGCGCACCGTGACCCCGCGCTGCTGCTAAACTTAGGTTGTTGGTTACTGTCGGTCGATTTTTGTAGCAGAGCGGTTTATCCATCACGCGCTACTGCTAAGTTTTCATCACCAGCGTTGTTTTCCTAACATCGCTACTGCTATAAGGTTTTCCCTAGTGTCCTCTCTCCGTTCCCTCCGGCTGCGACCCAGAGCATCCCCCTCTTCTATGTTTCCCTTCCCAATCCTTAGCCATCCCTTTGCACGAGAAGCATTGCTGCGAGAGGAGTCAGCTTCTGTAGGCGTCCATTGGATCTTCATGGGGTGCGTTGACAACTAAGACCGCAACACCATCATTGCAAAGGCTCATGTGTTTTGCAACGTCATGCAAGCTGAAGATGACGCCGCTGACGTAATGTTAGGGTTTGGCGTCTCAAGGGCGACGCCCCAGCCGCCGCCGCCTGGCCCGGGCCTTGCGGCTGTTGGCGATGTTTCCATGTGCGCTGCCGAGGCGTACTATGGACCTGTTGCGGCCTCGTCCGCGTCCATGCTGCTGGATCCTCGTGTTGCTAGCAGCCCTGCATGTGATCAGATCGGGAAGCAGTCACAGGAAATTCACACAATTGCATGGAAGCGGGAGTTTGTAGGCAGCACGATTCCTAATCCCTCTTCCAGGGACACCGACGAGAGGGCTGCAGCACAAAACGGGAACCATCAGGCGACCGGAGAAACTCATCTTAAACTTTGTGATCCACCAGATTGTGATCCATCACCAGATGGGCAGTCCCTGAAGATGAAGAGACAATCGGCGGGAGACGCCCGAGGATACTAGCGGAGTCAGATCGGGGTATCTACCACGAACCCGGAGGTTGGTGGGGCGATAACGAGCTCCTTTGTGGATGCTGCCCGCCCGAAGCCGGCTGATGGGGAATTTGTGGACACGGCAGAAACAGAAGGCAAGGAAATCGGCGGGATGGAACAGGGACATTTGGACACAACCGGCCCAGGGGCCGCCGGTAACCTGACGGGGCCGAGTGTGGCGCCCCGTCAGGAGCAATGATAGGACTGAGTTGGAACTGTCGAGGAGTAGGGGGCGCCTCGACAGTTCGTGACCTCACCGCCCTTGTGCAGAGTCATCGTCCGCAGTTTGTTTTCTTGTGTGAAACTAGACAAAGCTCGAGAAAAGTCTGCACCTTCGCCACCGCCTAGGCATGCGTGGCTTTTGCGGTGTGAGTAGTGATGGCCAAAGTGGTGGATTAGCTCTGTTTTGGAACGATCAGTTGTCAGTCGAGATTAAAGATCATAATGAAAGAATTATTGATGCGTATGTTTGTGCCTCCCCTTCTGACCCGCAGTGGCATCTCACATGTGTGTATGGAGAACCCAGAACTGAAAATCGGCACCGCATGTGGTCCTTGATGTCGAGCTGCGAGCTACCAAAGGACCTCCCATGGATGCTCATGGGGGACTTCAACGAAACCCTTTGGCAATGTGAACATATGTCAGCCACCCCTCGCCCAGCTAGTTAGATTGCCGCTTTCCGAGAGGTTGTGCAGGACTGTGAGCTCCATGACCTTGGTTTCTCCGGCGTTCCTTTCACTTATGACAACAAGAGAAGAGGAAGAGCAAATGTGAAGGTCAGACTGGACCGGGCTCTAGCTGATGATAGATGGAGAGATATATTCTCGGACGCGTGTGGTACACCTCGTGTCCCCTTGCTCGGACCATCTGCCACTCTTAATCCACCTGCAAAAGGAGGAGCTCTTGCCAAAACGTAGGCGCACTAGCCAGTATGAAATTTTCTGGGAGCGAGCCGGCGAACTTCCAGAATTAATACAGAGGGCATGGGAGGCAACACAAACCAACGGCAACCTTGCTTCGGTCACTGCAGGGTTGAGCCAAGTGATGGAAAATCTGCAAGGCTGGAGCAAACGTAAATTTGGGAATATATTGCGAGAGCTCGACAGCACAGGTAAAAAGCTTGACCAATTGCTGCAGACAAATGGAAATCAACAAGAGATTAGAAGACTCTCTGATTGTATGAACGAACTGCTCTACAGAGAAGAGCTCCTATGGCTGCAGCGATCATGGATTAATTGGCTCAAAGAGGGTGACCGAAATACGAAGTTCTTCCATAGTAATTTTGTATGGCGGGCACGAAAAAACAAGATTAAGAAACTGAAAAATGACGAGGGAGTATGTCAGTCTAACCCGTCAGTTATGGAGCTCATGGCGTCCTCTTTCTTCAAGGAGTTGTTCACTAGAGACCCATCATTTAATGCAGATGAAATTATCAGCCTACTGGAGAAGAAAGTAACGGATGAGATGAATGATTCACTTTGTAAAGATTTTTCTGAGCAAGAAATTTCCGATGCTCTGTTTCAAATAGGTCCCCTAAAGGCTCCAGGGCCGGACGGGTTCCCGGCGCGGTTCTATCAAAGGAATTGGGCAATTTTGAAGGACACAATTGTTGCGGCGGTCAGGCTATTCTTTGCTACAGGACATATGCCATCCGAGACTAACTCCACGTCAATTGTTTAATCCCAAAATCAGACCAACCGGAGACACTCAGAGAATTTCGGCCTATCAGCTTGTGTTCCGTGCTCTACAAAATAGTGGCCAAATGCTTAGTGAACAGACTTCGACCAATTCTTGGTGACATTATATCCCTGAACCAAAGTGCCTTTGTCCCCGGGCGTATGATTACTGATAATGCGTTGGTAGCATTTGAATGCTACCATGCATTTGAGCACTGTAAAAAAGAACATGAATCTTTCTGTGCGTATAAGTTGGATCTGTCCAAGGCGTATGACAGGGTTGATTGGGACTTTCTTAGAAGAACGATGCAGAGTTTGGGTTCCGCTCCCCGATGGGTGGAATGGATAATGTCCTGTGTGACCTCGGTGAGCTACTCGATAAAATTCAATGGAACCCTTCTTGATTCGTTCTTCCCGTCCAGAGGTCTTCGCCAAGGTGATGCACTATCTCCTTTTTTATTCTTATTTGTCGCTGATGGCCTTTCTGCTCTCCTGCATCGTGAAGCAACCCAGGGCACTATCACACCGCTCAAAGTATGCCGTCGAGCTCCGGGGATCTCCCACCTACTGTTTTCTGATGACACCTTGATGTTCTTCAAGGCTGAAAGTGAACAGGCAAAAAGGGTAAAATATGTTCTAGAGGTGTATGCTAAAGGGACTGGCCAGGTGATCAACCCTCACAAATGTTCCATGTTGTTCAGTCCTGCTTGTCCAAGCACTGTCCAAAAAGCATTAAGGGTACACTCCAAGTTACTCAAACGACATTTGAAGCGAAATATCTTGGCCTCCCGACGCCGGAGGGAAGAATGAGTAAAGGGAAACTCAAAAGTTTGCAAGAGAAATTAGCAAAGAGCTTGATGGAGTGGGGCGATAACCATATGTCCATGGGTGGTAAGGAAATAAAAATTAAAGCCGTTGCCCAAGCTCTCCCAGTTTATATCATGAGTGTGTTCAAGGTACCAGCTGGCCTCTGTGAAGAACTTATGAGGATGATTCGCCGCTACTGTTGGGGTGCAGAAAAAGAAAAGCAAAAAACTCATTGGGTAAGTTGGGACAGTATGTTGCGACCCAAGGGAAGAGGGGGAATGGGATTTAAAGATCTAAGGTTGTTTAATCAAGCCTTGCTAGCACGTCAAGCATGGCGTTTAATACAATTCCCGGAGAGCCTATGTGCACAGGTCCTACGGGCCAAGTACTACCCGGCCGGCTCCATCACGGATACAGTCTTCACAGGTAATGGATCGTCGATGTGGTCTGCCATTGAATATGGGCTCGAGCTGGTTAAGCAGGGATGTATTTGGCGTGTTGGCAACGGAGCAGAGATACGCATCTGGCGCGATCCTTGGATCCCAAGGGGCCCTTCGTTTAGGCCGATCACACCAAAACATCGATGCAGATTAAAATGGGTGGCAGATCTCCTCAATGTTGATGGCTCTTGGAATAGAGCACTTCTCATGCAACATTTCCTCCCAGCGGATGTCGCAGAAATTCTGAAAATTAAGCCCTCTCGCCACTTGGAAGCGGACTCTATTGCTTGGCAACCGGATAAGCAAGGTCGGTTCTCGATGCGGTCTGCTTACAATATGGCTCGCGATCTGATCATGGCTCAACAAGGAATTGGGGAGTCAAGTGCTAGAACAGATGGATCAAGACCTGCGTGGAAGCTGCTATGGAAATGTGGGGCTCCACTGAAGGTTCGCGTCTTTGCCTGGAAAGCTGCTCGGGGGGCACTGGCTACTCGGGCGAACAAGAAGCGTCGACACATGGAGCTGGATGGTATTTGTACGATCTGCGGGCAAGAGGAAGAAACGGCTCATCATGCACTAATCCGATGCCCTCATGCTCAGAACTTGTGGGACGCAATGCGAAGGGTCTGGGATTTACCATCCGTTGAATCTCTTAGAAATGAACAGCCGGACTGGTTGTTAATGCTGCTACAGGAGCTGAACCACACACAACGCATGCTTGTACTCATGGTGCTATGGCGTGTGTGGCATGTACGCAATGAGCTTACCCATGAGAAGCCAATGATCCCCGTTGAAGTGTCTAAACGTTTTTTGTGCAGCTATGCGGAATCACTACTCATGATCAGTCATCCGCATGCAGATATCATCAAGGGGAAGCTACCGAATATATTGGAAGGGGCTGTACTGCATAGCACCAACAGCGAGTCAAGACGCCCGGCCACGGCATCATGGGAACCTCCACCAGAAAATCATGTCAAGCTAAACTTTGATGGATCATATGTCGCCGCCGACGGATCCGCAGGAGCGGGCATGGTCCTGCGTGACCATACTGGCCAGGTGATCTATGCCGCCTGTAGATGGCTCCTAGACTGCCATGGGCCGCTCGAGGCTGAGCTCGCTGCATGTGAGGAGGGACTTAAGTTGGCGTTGCATTGGTCCCAGAAGCCGCTACTAGTGGAGACGGACCGTGCTGAAATTTTATCTTTGATAAATGCTCGCTCACCCGATCGATCGAGAAACATGTATCAAGTGGCTGAAATCACAGACCTACTGAAGGAGACCTACCGAAGGAGAGGCAAGCTCAAATCAAGAAGATTAGTCGGACGCAGAACAAGGCTGCGCATGCTATAGCATCCATTGGACGAGCACAAGAACGAACGGCATGTTGGTTAGCAAATGTTCCTCAGGAGATTAGCATTATCATTGTGAATGATTGTGAAAACATTATCAATTTCCCCCGCAAAAAAAAAAACATTATCAATTAAATAATGAAATGTTTTCCCCCGCAAAAAAAAAAACTGGTCTGGGATTACAGGATGACCAATCAACCTCCTACAGGATTTAATCGAGAGCAGTTTCGGTCATGCGTGACGTTGAATAATGACGTCCGCCAACATGCTTGGCATCCGGCTGGGATTGATGACATGCTCTGCATTTTACTAGAATAATAGACACATCACATGCGCCGGCCACGGTGGTCGCCTTAGTTCAGTCTAATGACTATTGAACCATTTGTATTGTTCTTCAAAGGAGAACCGAGCTACTCCTTCCGTCTCATAATATAAGACGTTTTTTGACACTACATTAATGTAAAAAATTGTCTTGCATTATGAGACAGAGGGAGTATTTTTTTAACTCTATGATTGGATTGCTCTTTTCTTTTTTGTTTTTGAAAGGTCAACCGGAGGCTAAACCATTAGAGCAACTTCACGGCGAGCGCTCAAACCACCATGTGGTTCAGACGTGTTTTGTCATTCAAATGGCTGTGTATCCATTCGGTGGCCGGTCCGTACCTCCTTTTTCCCTCAAATCGAAAGTACATCAGGGGGCTTTGTGGAAGACCGAACAACAACTATGTAGGACTCCGACACCCCGGCCCACCGAAAACTCCTCCGGGGCTCAGTGTCTCTATTCTTCCCTCTTTCTCTGCATCTGTTTTCTTTCTCGCCGACACCGCCGCACCACCTCCCAGGCCGCTTGCCAAACCCTTCCCGGAGGTCCGTGACCTCCATCGTTACACCCCGGCTCCCACACCGCTTTTAGCTCCGTCGTTGGTCCACAATTCTCCTCCTCTTCCTCCGAGTAGGTACCATTTGGCCGTATGGTACTCACTACGCACGACAAGTGTTTGGTGAAATGCCTGTGCTAATTTTTTTGTCCCTTTTTCTTTGAAGCAATGGATTCGGATATGCAGTACATATAAGAGCACTACATTGATTCGTCCGACGAGGATTTGATATGCGGTTATTTAGAGTTTGAGAGCTTTAGAAAAAAGAGGCGGATGCTTACAGCTACGGCTGGATGACCGGCTCCCGCATCGGTGTTTGAGGATTGGTCCCCATCGATCTGCAGACACATGCGGATTGGATATGCCCTTAACATCACCTTGCATCTATAATTGAAGAAAATCAACAAAGATTGCAACTTCCTGGAAATTTTTGGCTACTCTTGACAGCGAAGGCGCGACGCGGAATTTGTTCCTATTTTACTGGTTTGAGATGGGAAGATGAGAATTTTCTCTTCTTCTAAATTCAAAAATAGAATATAATTACAGTGCTCCTGCCCTGATCTTGACGAGTTTCGTCGAAAAAAGAAGTTATTACAGTCTCTAGTACATGCGGAGTACAATACTACTCGTATTTAACAGCTAATAACTTCAGTACATGCATGTATCAATTGCATTCTCTGAGAGGCGTCCGGCAGCATGAGGGCGACCAGTCTACTGCCGTTGTTCTTGATCTGCTTCTACCTCCTTTCGATCCAAACCTTCGCCGCCGCCGGTGTTGGTGACAAGCTCGAGAAGGGCCAGAACCTCACCGACGGCGACACGCTCATCTCGGCAGGAGGCTCCTTCACCCTCGGGTTCTTCTCTCCCGGGGCGTCCACCAAGAGGTACCTCGGCATATGGTTCTCCGTGTCCAACGGCACCGCCGTCTGCTGGGTTGCAAACCGCGACCAACCTCTGGTCGACAAGTCCGGCATGCTGGTGCTCAACGACCTCGGCAGCCTCGTTCTGTTAGATGGCTCCCGCCGGACGGTCTGGTCTTCAGACTTCTCCGGCGGCGCTTCCGCCGCGTCGGCTCAGCTTCTCGTGTCCGGCAACCTGGTCGTACACAATGGCAGCAGCGACGCCTCTCTGTGGCAGTCGTTCGACCATCCGTCGGACACCTTGCTGCCCGACATGAAGCTCGGCAAGAACCGCTGGACCGGAGCCGAGTGGCAGCTCACGTCGTGGCGATCGGCGGACGACCCGGCTCCGGGGGACTACCGCCGCATGCTGGAAACCAAGGGGTTACCGGAGCTCGTCGTGTGGCGTGGCAACGTCAAGACGTACCGCACGGGGCCGTGGAACGGGCTCTACTTCAACGGCGTCCCGGAGGTGTCGGCGTACGCGGGCAAGTACCCTCTGCGGGCGACGACGAGCCCGTGGGAGGTCACCTACGGGTACACCGCCGCGCCCGGCGCGCCGCTGACCCGCGTCGTGGTGAACCACACCGGCAAGGCGGAGCGGTGGGAGTGGGACGCGAGCAGCTGGGCGTGGAATCGCATATTCCAGGGGCCGAGGGACCCGTGCGACGAGTACGGGAGATGCGGGCCGTTCGGCCTCTGCGACCCCGAGGCGGCGTCATCGGGGTTCTGCGGCTGCGTCGAGGGCTTCAGCTTCAGCAGCCCTCCCGCCACGACCCCGCCGGCGCAGGAGGTGAAGGGTACCACCTGCCGAAGGCACGCAGCGCTGGACTGCGCTGGCGGCACTACGACGGACGGCTTCGCGGTGGTGCGGGGGGTGAAGCTTCCCGACACGCAGAACGCGTCGGCGGACATGGGCGTCACGCTGGAGGAGTGCAGGGCGAGGTGCTACGCCAACTGCTCGTGCTTGGCCTACGCCGCCGCCGACATCAGGGGAGGCGGCGATGGTTCCGGCTGCGTCATGTGGGCGGATGCCATCGTTGATCTTCGTCTCGTTGACATGGGGCAGAATCTCTACCTGAGGTTGTCAAAATCAGAACTTGGTATGTACTGAGTCTCTACGCTCGCCGTGCATTTTTTTTTCATTGTCTTGACAAAAAGTTAACTGACTAGATTTTACTCATATTATAATATTATAAAAACAAATTGACAAAAAGAACATGGTTTTGATAAAAGTCTGATCAGATTGTTGTGAGCGTTGAATTACAATTTTTTTCAGCTGCCTAAGAAACAGCAAATCTGACAAATATATATTACTGTATCTGCTTTTAAATTCTGTTTCTCTTTTACTTCTAGTCATGCCCACATAATTTGCCGTATTTATTATGTGTAAGCTCACTCGGATGCCACATCATAAAATATTATTGAAATAATAACTACTCCCTCCGTAAACTAATATAAGAGCGTTTAGATCACTATTTTAGTTATCTAAACACTCTTATATTAGTTTACAGAGGGAGTATATTAATTCCAAGTTGAAATTTCATTTATAATGGATTCTAAGTCTGTATAAGGGTTGAATTGCATTCTGATCTTTCCCTTTTGTTGCGATAACAGATGACCATAAAAAGTTTCCTGTTCTACTTGTTGCAATACCTTTAGCTTCCATTGTTATTATTTTACTGGTCGTCTTTGCGATTTGGTGGAGAAGGAAGCGCACAATCATAGGTAAATTCTGCTCTAATGGCTCAATTTCATTATTATTTTGCATGAAACAGAAGAAAATGCATGGTTAATTACATGCAATGTCGTAATGTATATAAGCTCTTGCCAGGTGCTATTCCTCCGAGCCATGCCATGGCCGTTCCCTTAGTTAGTCTAGCTATTATAAACGATGTCACTGGAAATTTCTCCGAAAGCAATATGATCGGCCAGGGTGGATTTAGCATCGTTTACAAGGTTCGTCATTTTCTATCGAAGATATGTCTTGGTTATGAGATGGTGTATGCTATGATGTGTGGGTTGTGCTCTCCAAGAAACACATGATTCTTTCATTTGTTGTGGCATTTCCATATAGAAAGGTATCCGTTGACAAATTCATTTCCGACATCTCAAACTCCAAATTCATCAGGGGCAGCTGCCTGAAGGAAGAACAATTGCTGTCAAGAGGCTTAAGCAGTCGGTGCTCACCACGAAAGGCAAGAAAGATTTTGCAAGAGAAGTGGAGGTGATGGCTGGGCTCCGGCATGGTAGTCTTGTCCGTCTCCTTGCCTACTGCAACGAAGGCAAGGAGCGGATACTCATCTACGAATACATGCAGAACAAGAGCCTAAACTTCCACATTTTCGGTACTCGCTACTTGCTGGAACAAAACTGTTTTCTCAAGTTGCTACGAGAACTGAACTTTCTCATGTAGGAATACCAACAGGACCACCATATATATGGTGGGGAAGCTCCTCAAGTTTTCTCTCATATGTTTGTATCTAATGAATGCATATTTGACATTGACAGGCAATGTTAACCTCCGTGCCTCACTGAACTGGGCAAGGAGACTGGAATTAATTCGAGGGATTGCGCATGGCATTGCATACCTACACGGAGGATCTGGTGACAATGTTATCCATAGGGATCTTAAGCCGGGCAACATTCTGCTAGACGACGAATGGAAGCCTAAAATCGCTGACTTTGGAACTGCCAAGCTGTTCGCAGTGGATCAGACCGGGCCTGATCAAACAATTGTAGTTTCACCGTAAGTAACAAACACATGCATCCCTATTATAGGATCTTTGTTTCTCTGTTCAAATTGAGTGGAATCAACTCAATACATATTTCCTGATATTATTGAGTTTCTTGAAGGGGGTATGCAGCGCCGGAGTATGCGCGGCAAGGGAACATGACACTTAAGTGTGACGTCTATAGTTTCGGAGTTATTCTCTTGGAGACACTCAGTGGGCGAAGGAACGGTGGCATGCAGGGCCTCCTTTCGCACGTAAGTCCTACTATCTCACAAATGCATCCGCATCTTATAGTTAATCGATACACATAATTCCTTTTCTTCTTGGGGTGAAGTATATCAAGCATAAACATATTATACAAGATTATTTACACAGCTTTATGGTAGTTTGAAAATCTCCTTTTGTAGGCCTGGGGATTGTGGGAGACGAACATGATCGCGGAACTTCTGGACACAACAATGGTACCACTCTCCGAGTCCGAGCCTGAGCTCTTATCCGAGCTGACACGATGTATCCAGATTGGGCTCCTCTGCGTCCAGGAAACTCCTTGTGACAGGCCGACCATGTCCACTGTTGTTGCCATGTTGATGAGCACGACATCGCAAATCGACCGGCCAAGAAGAAGGCCACCGTTGGATTGCGAAGGATTCATGCCTTCAGATTCGTCACATGGGCTCGAGACGGAACTCTTGAGATCAACTACGATTGATTTGACGTAGAATCGGGTCGGTCCACTTGTTGCCTCCTTGCTAGCAATCGATTTAACTAAAATTCTAGGTAAGAATTGCTTTTGTTCCGTGGTCTTTTTGGGTACCCATGGTACATAAGTTCTTAAGCTCTCTAAAGATGTCTGTCTTTCCTTGTGGCTTGTGTTACTATGTCATGTGTCATGTGTGGAGGGACTTCCATGTTGTTGTGCTCTGAAAAAGATACACCGTCATATATGCACTAGGTTCGGGTTTGATAGGCCATTTTAGCCACATTTAGATGTTCAGAAGTCCATTTAATTTCTAGAAGTTGCAAGTGTGCACAGTAAGGTATAACTCAACCAACAACTCAGCTAACTCATTGGTTGACTTCACTTCCCATTCTCGATTTCTCTTAGAGAGATTAGGATGTAGTTATACTTATAAATTTCACCTTAAAAGTCACTATGGCTATATAGAAATAATATGGATTTTAATGATAAAAAGTTCTCCTCACTATAGGTTATCTACCAATGTACACAATGGCTACAATTTGTTGTCTATTCTTTGGAGACATTGGCAGAAGTTTAGCATGTTGTGTACGCGGTTCAAGTAGACGGCCAATGATATTTTTACCCAACATAGGTGACGGCATAGTGTACAGATAAACTCCCCACACTCCTCGTCTTAGGCATTATCTTAGTCTTGAACGACTTTTTTCTGGCCGCATTTTTCAAAGAATGTGTGAATCTTTTTTGTTATGTGCATCCTTGTTATACAGAGTCCAGATGTAAATTCATTTTTCTTGTGTCGCTCTAATGTCAATAAGAAACGCCCCTTATAAGAAAAAGATAGTTGCGCGTCTGCAACATGCATGGAGTAGGCTGTAATTTAGATTTGGCATGACATTTAAGGAACATGCATGCTCCATTTATTTCTGACCCTTAAGATAAAGTTTGTAGTACTACATATGTGGGATCATTTTTAAGTCTGCGAGCGGACGAAATAAATAATTCCAATTTGCCAAAACTTGGACACAACAGATTAGTATAATGCATGTATGTTGCTGCTAAATCATCGCAATGAGTGTAGTAATTTTGGAGTAGTAGTTACAAAAATTAGTGCACTCAGTAAGATCCGCATTCCCGCTAACAATTCAAGCAATGGAGTGGTAGGACATTGAGCGGTAGAGATTTTCTTTTCAAATGAACATGCATAACTACAGTTGTGCAACTGCGTCGGTCAAAGGGAGCAGTATTACAAGATTTGAAGAGATGGCCATGACGTGGTTTTTTTGGGGGATCAATTGCCAAATTGACTGTTGGTATTGCTGGATTAAGAAAAACTGCTTTCTGACCTGTACTCATAGAATAATGTCCAATCAAAAAATGTGAGTTCCTCAAAAACAAAAATCAAAAAATGCGGCGAGGTGCTGGGCCTTAACAGAACTCATGTACAAGAAGAGAGGGCAGAGCACCTTCCAACTGAGCCAGCTCAATACCACGCACTGTAGCGGCTCAGGTCATGGGCACTGTATCGTCGGCTTAAAAAGACTAGCGACCCCCTTCCATAAAAAAAAGGAGACTAGCGATCCCGCAATACAGCGAGCCGGCTCTACCATACCGTTTGTGTTACTGCAGCAACTGGGGCACATTAGCTACAGTTGTTTTAGTTTCAAACTTTCTTGGAAATATGTTTTTTTCTATCATGCGAATATAGTTTTAAAAATGTTAACACTTTTCGAAATTTCGGAATGTTTTTTAAAACATATAATTTTTTTGTAATTCAATATTTTTTATATTGCGAATAATTTTAGAAAACATGAACATTTTCGACAAATAGAAACATTTTTTGAATTTATGAACAGATTTTGAAAATGCAAATTTTTTTGAATTTATAAACAATATTTGAACACATGATTGTTTTTTTTTGAAAATCCTATTTTAAAAACTCAATTATTTTGATTTTATCAACAATTTTTGAAAATGGGAACATTTTCTGAAAACACATATTGAGTTGGCACACAGTGTTGTCTGGCTTTCCATTTTTTGAATCTAATATTTCATTTTACTATATTGTTGGTACTTTTTCTTACTTGATCTTTTGATTCTGGGTTTAGTTGTTCTTTTCTTTATCATGATTTCTTCCAGGTTTGATTTTCTCCTGAATTTTTTTATCTTGTTGTTTTTCCTTTCCTGTTTCTATATATTTTTATAGATTTAATCTTTCTTCAGTATATGCTGAACGGTATGTAAATAAATATGAACCTTTTTAATACACATTGAACACTTCAATATACACCGAGCATGTTTCGTATATGTGAAAAGTTAAAATAAAGTAAACATCTTTTGAATACATACTGAACGGTGAACTGTTTTTAAACGCACGCTATTTTTTTAATTACATGATAGAAAATTTTAAGCACATAGTAACTAATATTTTTATTTGCATCATGAACAATTTTAAATATTTTACTCGGTAAAAAATAAACACCCAATTTTTCCAGCAAAAATCAAACTGTAAAGTAAACCCGAAGAAAAAAAAGGGTTCAAGGAAGAGCACCACCCATCATCATCAGAGACTCTGAGCAAGCTGGACCATTAGGCTCGAGCCTGCGGCGTAGCCTCAACTTTATGACGCTAAGGAGCGTCATATAAGAGATTTCGACTAGAGACATCCTATTTGATAGTCCGTCAATTAGTTGAGGCCATGACTAAAGCGACATGCAAACAGGCCGACCCATTCTAGCTAAATCGACAGCAAGCGCGCGAGCGAGGAGGCCGTGGTGGCCATGGCCGCGGCGAACCCCAACTTCATCGTGGAGCAACGTGCGATCTACGAGGCAGCCCGTGCTAAAGCCGTCGCTCACCAGTAAGCGGCCGCCGCGGAAGCGGAGCTGCAGACGATCGCGGACGAGAACAACGCCAGCTGCTCCTCCTACGCGTCGCCGATGAACTTTCGGGCGGCTTGGTGGGACGACGACAGCGCCAACGCCACCATTTCCATCATGGACCTCAAGTCCACCGGCGATGGACAAGCCGCGAACTCCTCCGAGAATGAGTAGGGCATGGGAGGCGACAGGGCCCTGTGTCCCATGTGAGTCAGTCCATCTTGCATGTTCTACTTTTCCTCGCCGGAGACTGTAGCTTCACTTCATCGGCTTTATCGCAGGTGCTCATGGAGATGGCGAATGGAGGAGGCGGTCACAGGAAGGGAACAACAAGTGCTTGGACGCTGGCCGCTGCTGTAGGATAGGTTTAAGGTCGGAACTGTTTTTTTTTTAATGTTCGGAATGTATAGAAAATCCGCCGTGTTTACATGAATCTCTTCCGATTTATATGAAAATCCGACCGGTTTGCATGAATTTCGTCAGGTTAGTTTTAACACTGGTTAAAATGTATGCGAGCAGTGTTGAATGGCAGTCGCCGGCATTAGTGTCCGCGGGCTAGTCCCCTGTCCGCGGACAGATTCCGGAGCAAATTTGCGTGAGATGCCCTTAGATCACTTCAAATTAACTACTCATATCAATGGGAAACACTTCTAATCCTCAATCAATTTGGACCATCTTTATCTTTAATCAAAAGATCATGTACATTACTATGTTCAACCGTGGATTAATGCACCCATGCCATAAACCACTCTCCTAGTTAATTATGTGAATCCTGAATTCGGAGTCAAAGTGCGTTTGATGATCCTCACTGGGAGGCCGCCGCTGATGGACGCCGTGAGCCCCGGCACAAATGTGGGCGCCCCGCCACTACGGCCGTTCTCTCCAACCACCTCCACATCGAACGCCCTCACCACGGCCACGCCGACCGCCTTCATCTCAGTTATGGCGAGCTCCTTGCCGAGGCACACGCGGAGGCCGGCCTGGAACACCGGGTACTTGTACAGGCTCGCCGATACGAACGAACCGCCGGGTCCGGTGAGCCATCGATCGGGGCGGAACGCCTCGTAGTCGGCGCCCCAGATGCTGGGCATGCGTCCCATGGCGTACGGGTGGTACATCACGCGTGACTCGCCCTCCACGTAGGTGCCGTCCGGGAGCACGTCCGCGGCGGCGCAGAACTTGGAGTCGAACTGCACCGGCGGGAACAGCCGCATGTTCTCGAACAGCACCGCGTGAGTATACTGCAGGCTCATCAGGTGCTCGTAGGTGGACGGCTTGTCGCCGCCGGCCTCCGCGCGAATGGCCGCCGCGACTTGAGGGTTCTTGTGCAGGTGGATGAAGAGCGTGGTAAGCGCGGAGGCGACCGTATCCCGGCCAGCGAGGAGGAAGCTGACGACGATGTCGCGGAGATACTTGTCGTCCATGGCGACGTCCGAGGCCATGAAGCGGGACAGAAGGTCGTGGCTGTTGTCGAAACCCAGACTCCGCCGCTGCAGAATCATGGCCGACGCGAGGTCGTCGACGAGCTTGATGGCCTTCTTAAGCTCCCTCTCGGACCCAATGTTGAGCATCCGCTTCATCTTCCACACCAACGGCGAGGCCGTGGCGCCCCGCATGGCGCAGAGCCGCGACGCGGTGTCGAACGCGTTGGCTAGGTCCGACATGGGCATGTCAAGGTCGAGGCAGCCCGGGTCGAGCCCGAAGGAGATCTTGCAGACGGTGTCGAAGGCGAACCGTCGGAAAACGTCCTGGAGGTCGACCACCTTGCCCTTGTCGGCTGCGTCGGCCAGGACCGGCAGGAGACGAGTCTCCACCTCCTGGGCGACGATCTTGTAGGCGTAGGAGCGCACGGTGACGCTGCCGAGCTGGAGGCTGGCCATCTTGCGCTGGTGGCGCCAGGCGTCGCCGTCGACATTGAAGATGCCGGCGCCGAGGAGGTCGCCAAGGAGCGCGGCGAAGCGCTTGCCCTTGGGGAAGTTGTCGAAGCGGGTCTTGAGCATGTACTCGACGTTGGCTGGGTTGGCGGTGACGGTGCAGCCGAGGACGTGGACCTGGACGGTGCCCGTCGGCGACTTGCGCAGCAGGTGCGCGTACCAGTCGGCGAGGTTGGTGAAGTCCTTGGCCCACGACCCCGTGAGGTACGCCCGGCACACGTGGCAGCCGCACCAGGGGTTGAGCCACCGGCGGACGAGCAGGAGCACCGCACCGAGCGCCACCGAGAAGATGGACAGGCTGAAGAAGGCCAGTCCCGCGCACCGCGCGCCCCATGACAGCTCCATGGAGTCATCCATTAATCTTCGATGAGTTCCTGATCACTAGTCGAGGAGACGATCGATGTGAGCTTGGTGTGGGGAGAGTCAAGGAAGCTGCCTCTGTCTATATACTCCCATGGAGTTGGGCACATGGAGCATTCCTTGATGGACGGGGGAAGAAGAAGCACATGGAGTACGTGCGCGAATGCTTTGGACATACCGGGGTCTTAACGACAGTTGGGCCCGTTCCTTTTTTTCGATTTAAGGAGCAGTTGGCTCCGCATTTTTCATTTCAAAGTGTTGGGCCTGTGTGTGCATGAATGATCAACCATGCTTTTATCAGAGAAAATTACTAGTAATTTGCTAAACTTGATCTGATGGTCGCCCGAAAAAGAATTGCAGTCTTGCTTCCGCGTGGTGGAATTATACGTCTACTACCCTATGCAGCGCCTCCTTCGGCCATAGTAAATTAGCAGTTGATCTTCACTTTTCGGAAGTATACTTCAGACTTTGTCGAAAGTACCGTTCTGAGCTAGCTCAAATGAGCTCGAATGAACAGTAAAAAAAGGAAAAGTAAAATTTCTGATTTTTTTGGGTAAACTTTGACAAATATTTCAAGTGTTTGCAAATTTTCATCATGAGGCCACATTCATGAAATACGTGGTAAAAAAAACCAGTGCTTCAAAATGCTTTAAGTAGCACTTGTGAGCATTGATTTTGTTTTCTTGGGACAAACTGGAAAGGCAAGGCCCGACAGGAAACAGCTTAATTTCCTTTTCTCGCGCTGTGGTCATGGCCGGGCATCCGTCCCATGATTTAATGGTTACATATCGCTGCCGGTGCGGCTGGCCACACGTCAATTCCATTTCATGAGCAAAAGGTCAACTCCACATCGGTCGTCTCCCCCGACGGACACCCCACCCAAGGCCAGAGCTGGCACGTCGCATCGTCTCGTCGTCGTAGACCCTGTTGCCGCCACACACAACACAACGCCGCCGATATAATTAGCAGTGACATGCATCCGTACATAGCGCCATCGTGGATCCATGGCAACCGCTCACGCTCAAGTTCTCTTCTGACCTAACGCGCACGTGCACGGAGTTCCGTCGTGGATCCATGGGATACATCCGCCGAGGATCGTGACATTCCGCTCAAGTGCGATGCGTTCGATCCTTCAAAAAAAGTGCGATGTGTTCGGAAAAAAAATATTCAAGCCAACTCTAACGCACGACCGCATCTAGTCCGTTCGTATCCGTTTGGGTAGAAATGGGCAAATGTGATGGCCAGCGCCCAAGCTTGGGAGCAATTGCTGTTTGGCTTGACCCAATTGCGATGCAAATTTAGGCCGAATTTGCGTCTAGGCGAATATAGAAAGGACGCACACGCATGTCTCGTCATCCGCCCTCGGGGCCTGCATATTGGCCATGCGACTGCTTCCCACTAGCTCCATTTAATCCGCACGCGTGGAAGGGCCTGCATGTCGGCCACGGCCACCCAATCGACCCGACATGTCCTTTTTAATGGCAACTCATGGACTGGCCAGTCCACTTCCAAGGCCGCGACCTTATACACTCTTCCCTGCCCTCCCCCCCCCCCCCCTCCCCCACTCGTCTGAAAGGCTCTAGTCCGCGCCGCCCTCATTCTGATGGCCACTGCCTAGCCATGGGGATGTGGAAGCGGATCCCTAGCAAGCGGGGAAGGACGACCGTGAAGCGGGGTCGTCTTCTAGGCCGTCCGCCGTCGCCGATCTCCATTTTGCTGCCTGCCGCCGCGCCGCGGATCCGCCCGTACATCAAGGTGGAGGCCGGTGTGCCAGCACTACTGGAACATGGCCACCCCGCTGCCATGGCCCGACACGCATCTTCCAAACGGCTGGCATCTTAGCCCAGATGGGGTGCCAGTACCGACCATCCCGTCGAGCGGCCACGCCCATCTGCTGGAGATCAAGAGCCACATGGCCCAACTGCCTCCAGACCTCATCGGCAAACCTAGGTAAGCTGCGGACTTACCACTTTGGGACACTTGGTTCCAGAACGAGCATGACCTGCGGCGTCAGACGTTCGGGAAAACTTGTTGCGTACTCCTACTCTAAGGAGCCCAACAAGAGTGTTTGCACCGTAATGAGCTCATTTTCTAGTGCACTTGCCGGGAAGGTGTATTTCTTTGCAATAGGTTATGTATAACTTTTATTATCTCCCTTCTTTTATTTCTTGTCTAGTTGTAGTTTTTTTATCTTTATTAATGTGTTGAGTTTTGCAAAGTTATTAAAAACTATTAAAAAGATTTATAATTTCAGCAAGTGGTTACTTTTCTCGTATATTTCCTCCTAGGATGACTTGAAAGAAGGTTAGATTAGGTGATGGAGGCATGATAGGAAGAGAGAATATAGAATGGCTTCCTTTCTTCCTTGTTTTTTTCCTGACAAGACTATATTGGAAAATTCTACAAGTTCTGAACAAGTTCTTATCATGGTAGTTGAGGAACGCGAGGCAAAGTCTATAAACCTGAATCCATATAAGCAACAAATGGTCTTACAGCTTAATGATATGGAGGATGGTAATAAGATAGACTTTGTCTTAGAAGCTTTAACTAGGGATTGATGGAGAAGCTAGAGGTCATGGTTGGGTGGGACGCTAGAGAAGGGGCATCACTAGAAAGCGACGAATATGAGATGGGCTTAGGCGGCAACACGACTCCCCGTGTGCTCCTCCTCAACGCCGGCGGACACGCTAGATGGCGGGAGGGACAAACCTCAGCGATGGATTGCCCCATTCCGCAGGGACTGCGCTTCGGTGCCTTAAGACACATGCCTTTATGCCTATGACATGTGAGTCCGACAGGTGGCTGGCCCATATGTCAAGTACCCAAAGGCAGGTGCCTTTAAGGCACTGAAGCTGCGTCCATTTCGCAGTGCGGTGGCTAGAGGTATGGCGTCACAGGAGTAGATGTCTAGGATGGGAGAGCTTGGCGACAGAGAGGAATGGAGGTTTGCGGCTGTCGCTTCGCTTGGTCGGTCGGAGTGTGCGGAAACCGGATCACGCCGCGCAAAAAAGATAGGAGCGAACGCCTGCGTCTGAGAATGCCATGTCATCATCCGTGCGGAGATTCGCGAGGGCGATCATGGTCGCGTCGCGCGGGAATCATTCCCAAGGAACGTCAATTCCCTAACATTTTCGAAAAATAATGTTGGGTCAACTCGCTTATAAGAAACTGCGCCTAAATTCCCCTTCCCTGTATATAGCGTTCGGTTAACCACATGGCAGATGTGGTTAGCTACTCCATATAGAAATGGTTAAATGATCCGTTGGATATTGTCTCTACTCCTAATGTCTGAGTTGGTGAATAGCCTTCACGGTTTAGTTTCGTCCCTTATTTTTGTCTGTTTTTTCGCTGGTTTTTTCGTCTCCTCCCCCACTCCACCCCGTCCCACGCAGGCATAAAAAATATCACCCCACATAAAAAACGCTCATGTCGACCCCATCCTTTGTTCCCGCGATCTCCGATCTCCCTCGCAGTCCACCAGATCCGCGCCGCCACCTCTTCTCCCGCCCCGTCACCTCCTCGACCTCCCCGCCGCCCCCTCCGCACGACGCCACTGCCACCACCTTCGTGGTGGCACCGCAGACGCCGCCGCAACCGCGGATCCCAGGGGCGTCGCCACCGCCACCGTGCATCCCCACACGCCATCACTGCCGCGTATCCTCACAGACGACGCAGATGCTGCCGCTGCCACATATCCCCATGGACAACCTTGACGCCGCCGTCGATCCCCACAGACGCCCCAAACGCCGCCGACTAGTGCAAAGCGTGGTCGCGTTCTCTACACGGCTATACGGACCATCGCTTTGCCTGAGGTCGCCTATCATGGCTGCCACCGGTGTCGGCGGGAACGATTCTCTGATGGCACCTGAGGACTCCACAGGTGATTTGTTATACTGCTTCGTGAGTCGCATCCGCTGATCTTGTGCAAGCCTTGGAGGAGTATCTGCCGGTCATTCTAGGGATGGCAAAGGATGGTAACTCAACTCTTTGATCTGTACACCTCGACCTCGTGCTTGATCCATCTTAATTTGCTCAAAAAATGGTCGAGGTTCCTGGAAAAAAAGACAATATCTTGTGCACACAATTTTTTGTTTAATTATTTGATTTGAAGGGACTGAGTTGGAAGACAAGATATAGTTTGCATGGATGAATTAAGAAGATGATGCAGAGGTATAGTCAATCTTTGTTTGTTGCATGGATAAAACCTGAAGATTAACATGTCTCCGTGTTGGCAGGAGACGGTGATACGTCTCCGTCGTATCTATAATTTTTGATTGTTACAGGTCAATATTCTACAACTTTTACATACTTTTGACAATTTTTTATACCATTTTGGGGACTAACGTATTGATCCACTGCCCAGTGCCAATTCCTGTTTGTTGCATGTTTTTTGTTTCTTAGAAAATCCATATCAAATGGAGTCCAAACGCGATAAAAACTTACGGAGATTTTTTTGGAATATATGTAATTTTTGGGGAAAAGAATTAACCCGAGACGATGCCCGAGGAGCCCACGAGACAGGGGGCACGCCCCAGGGGGTAGGGTGCGCCCCTGACCCTCGTGGCCACTCCGTAAGGCGGTTGGGGCCCTTCTTTCGCCGCAAGAAATCCAATATCCGGATTAGAAATGTGTTAAAATTTCAGCCCAATTGAAGTTATGGATCTCCGGGAATTTAAGAAACGGTGAAAGACAGAATCTGAGAGCGCAGAAACAGAAGGAAACAGAGAGAGAGATCCAATCTCAGAGGGATATCTGTAAGTGCATCTAGTGCCCCTTAGTGATTTTGGTATATTGAAGACTTATAGGTTAAGGGACTAATGTGTTTGTGAGTGTACACAGGTCTATAAGTCTATGAGGAGTTTGATATTTACAGAGAAAGTCGAACCCTAAAAATGAAGTTCTTCGACTGAAGACTTTGATATTATGAAGACTTTGAAAGTGAAGAAATTGGTGTGACCTTGAAGACTTGGTATTCATTTGAGGAACATGAAGCGTGAAGACTTTTCTTTTTCTCTTTCTTGAGTCATAGGAAACACCGTACTGTTAAAGGGGGTCGAGGAAATACTAAGGAAAAATTTCCATGTGATGCTCAACTCAAAATCCTACACCTACCAATCCCTTCGAGTGAAGCCTTTGGAAATCTCATACAGTTCAGTCAATTTCTTCAGTGACAGAGACGAAGTTCTTCTGGTCGCTGAGGAATTTTTTCTGACTGAGGAGTTAGGAATTCGCCAGTGCGGATTGCCTACACAGTGAGGAACATGATAGCCCTGAGGAATTTGAGATTCAAATTTCCGACCATTTTTGTGCTGCGCGCCAGCTGTCCCAAAATATCTTATCCACCTAACGGTCATATCATGTCGGGCTGCTCCCTAGGCTATAAATAGCCGCCCCCTACAACCACTAGCTGGTTGGCTGCTCCGAGAGAAATTTGACACTTGTCATTGGAGAGCAACCAATCCTCCGAGGACTTTGAGCGAAAATCATCGAGTGAGGAAAAACCCAAAAACCAAACCCCTACAAACCCAAAGTGAGTGAGCATCACTGAAGAGATTGATCCTGCGTGGATCCGACGCTTGTTACCTTTGAAGACTGTGCTTCTTCCAGACGGTTAGGCGTCATGGTCTAGAGCATCCAAGAGGAATTGTGGATCGCCGAGTGACCAAGTCTGTGAAGGTTTGGAAGTCGCCTGAAGACTTACCACGAGTGATTGGACGAGGTCTGTGTGACCTTAGTTCAAGGAGAATACGGTGAGGACTTGGTGTCCTGAGTTGCGTGCTCAGCGACTGGGTGTCCGGGACTGTGTGTCCTCGAGTTTAAATACTCAGCCGCTCCAACCAAATGTACAACTGAGACAGCAGTTGGAACTGGTCTACCAAATCATTGTCTTCACCAACCTTATTGGTTCTATTTCCTCAACCCTCTCATTTCCTCATTATTGTGTTGAGTGTTCATTCATATCTGTGTTTGAAGACTTTGACTGAAGATTTTCTCAATTTCCTCAGTTCAATTTCTTAAGTCTGTTTGTCTTCATCTTGTGCTATCCTGTGTTTACGCTTTCTGTACTCTTTGATTGTCTTCATTTCATCATGATGACCATGCCCGCATTCTCTTATGCTTACTTCTGAGTACTTATTCCGCTGCAAGTAGTTCTTCGCTAAGGAATTTCATCACCGGCAAATTCCTCAGTGAAGAATTCATAAAAATCGCCTATTCACCCCCCCTCTAGTCGATATAACGCACTTTCAATTGGTATCAGAGCAAGGTACTCCCTTGTTCTGTGTGATTTTGGTTTAACCACCTGGAGTTTTAGTTATGTCGACCACTGGTATGATCAAGGTCTCAGCAGGGTGTCCTACCTTTGATGAGACGGACTACCCCTACTGGAAGAACAAGATGCGAATGCATCTTGAGGCAATTGACAACGATCTCTGGTATGTTGTGGAAAATGGTGTTCTCTAAGTCACACCTTCTCTGAATGCTGCCGATGTGAAGAGATTCAAGCAACTCGATTCTCAAGCGAAGAATATCATATGTGGCCATCTGAGCAGTGAGTGCTTTGGAAACTGCCAAGCTCATCTGGGACAGACTATCCAAAGTAAATGAAGGAGTCTCAACTCAGCGTGACTCTCGAGTTGATGTTCTTCGCAATCTCTTCAACCGCTTCAAAATACTCGACAACGAAAATGTTCAACAAACCTTCGATCGCCTCACTGACATCTCAAATGAGCTTCAAGCGCTTGGTGCCACTGACATCACCGACCATGAGGTGGTGAAGAAATTTTTGAGATCGCTTGATTACTCATTTGATACTCTGGCACTGATGATACAAGAGCGTGCTGACTACAAGTCACTTGATCCAGCTGATATCCTCGAGAGGCTAAATACTCATGAGTTCCAGCTTGCTGAAAAGAGAGATCTCTATGGTTCTAGCTATGGAAAAACACGTGCCCTGAAGGCCAAGGCTGTGTCTGAATCTGAGTGTGAAGACTCTGGTAGTAGCCTTGGAGATCCTGAAGAATTAAGCCAGGAGCTAGCACTGCTCGTGAAGAAATTCCAGAAGTTCTCAAGACGTGGTCGCTTTGGAAAATCCTCAAGAAGCAGTGATTCCTCATCCAGTGACTATAAGAGAAGACTTTGCCACAAATGCAAGAAACCTGGTCACTACATTCAAGATTGTCCTCATTGGGAAAAGGAATTGAAGAAGAAGAAATCGTCGAAATCTTCATCATCAAAATCCTCAAAGCCCTCTTCTCACAAGAAAAGCAGCTCCAAGAAGGCTCGGGCATTCATTGGCAAGGAAATGGACTCTGAAGCTGAATCTGAGGAACATGAGGAAGAGGAGGCATCAGAAGAATCTGAGTCTGGTGTGGCGAGTCTAGCTCTCGCTACTGCTTTCGTCAGCAAGTCCATCTTCAACTCTGAAGAAAATGACCTCACCAACAAAGCTGATGAAGATAGTGATGACTACGCTCCCACCTATTGCTTCATGGCAAAGGGTGCCAAGGTACTCAAATATATCCTCTGAATCTAGTGAAAATGAATCTGATGAAGATCTAAAGCCCATTTACTCAAAACTTGCTAAGATTGCTGTAAAACAACAAAGGGCTTTTGAAAAGGTTCAAAACATGCTAGATAAGAGTGATGATATGTTAGGTGAAGAAATGGATCGCACTAAAGCCCTGATGAAAATCGTCGAGACTTGATCTAGGTTTGACAACCTTCAAGGTCATCATAACACTCTCTTGTCGATCATGAGAAACTTTCTTATGAATTTCTTCAAAGAAAGCATGATCTTGAGAAGCTAAGAGTGAGTTATGAAGATCTTGAAGGAGCGCCATTCATTACTTGCTCAACAAATCAGCGCTTCTCGGGAAGAATTTGTTCCTCCATGCTTAAAGTGCATTGAGCGTGAATCGCTAATTCTTCACCGAATGTTCAAATGCTTCAACTGTTACAAATTCTTCACCTGCCTCTGCTATCACTAATTCCTCATCCGAGGACATTGCTAGTATCACCGACGATGCAGGGCTCAAGGAATTGTACATGACAGCATGTACAAAAGCCTCAAAGGGCATCGACTCTTTGTGATGTGCTTATAAGCAGATCCTCAACAGAACCCTAGGAAAGAGGGTATTGCCTTTGAGAGGAAACTCAATGCTGATGGAACATATTGGAAGCTTTGAGCGGTATCCCAAAACCTCATGGGTTGCTGCAAAGGGACCTCCAGTTGATCCATCTAACTTATCTGGCTTTACATGCGAATCTTCTCATTCTTCTGATGAGTCATTTGACTCCAACTATAAACTGTTCAAAAATCAGAATGGTGAAGTATTTGCTAGATATGTTGGCACTAACTGCAGGAACGGTTCCCCTATGAAGAAAATATGGGTTCCCAAGAAGTGCCTTGAAAGTCTTCAGGTGAATGTCCTCATGACACCACCTGTGAAGAATAGGAACCCCAGATCAAACTCTTCATATGGACCAAATTCTTCATATGGATCCAAGTCCTCATACGGACCAAATTCCTCACATGGATCAAATTCCTCAAAAGGATCAAAGTCCTCAGATGATTATCATCGTGCTAACAACTCTGTTTCGCAGGGTAGAGCTAAGGGCTATGAATATGTGCATTATTCTTCAAACCAATATGTTCATAAGTCCTTGAAGAATTTCTCTGCTTATTCATATGCTTACCCTAACCCCTCTTATGTGAAACGAAATGGATTGGCCTCTATGCCACAATTCTCATATGGTGCTTGCAGAGTGATGAACTCTTTGCCACCCCTTCAGATGTGGGTGGTGAAGAAAAAGAACTAACCTCTTCTGCAGGGTTAGGTCTCCAGACGTGCTTTAAACGTCTTAATAATTTGCTGGGGGCCTGACAAAAATGCCTGAAAGGACGCAGGCTAATCATGATGAAATGAACTTTCATTTCACACGTCCTCATACTGCTTATCTGTTATACTGCCTGATGAAATTCATCTGATGAACTTGATATCATATTCTTCACTGATGAAGTATATGAGATCGTAAGTTGCACTAATTCATCTGCAGGATGATCAACCCAAAGCCACTGAGTGGGTTCTCGATAGTGGATGTACAAATCACATGACTGGTGACAAGAATCTATTGATGGATGCTCCCTTATCACCGTCACATCTGAAGCATATCATCTTTGCTGACAAAGGCAAAAGTCAGGTATTGGGTCTTGGTAAGGTTGCGATCTCTAAGGACATACACATGGACAAAGTCATGCTTGTTGAGTCCTTAGGATACAACCTCATGTCAGTCTCAATGCTTTGTGATATTGATATGGTTGTTATCTTTGGCAAGTATCGTTGTGTTGTGATTATGGAAGCTGAAAATTCCAAAGTCTTCGAAGGCTTTAGGAGAGGAGACTTGTATATTGTTGATTTCTCTACAGGACCACAACCAGCCATGTGTCTACTTGCAAAAGCTTCAGAAGGCTGGCTATGGCATCGGCGACTTGGTCACGCAGGCATGAGGAATTTGCACACGCTTGCAAAGAAGAAGCATGTCATTGGCATTGAGAATGTCAAATTCCTCAAGGATCACTTGTGTGGAGCTTGTGAAGCTGGAAAAATGACCAAGGCCAAGCATCCAGCGAAGACTATCATGACCACTACTCGTCCCTTCGAATTGCTTCACATGGAGCTCTTTGGTCCTAGTCATTACTCAGCAGTCACTAATGATGCATCTCTATATGGCTTTGTTATTGTTGATGATTACTCTCGTTACACATGGGTACACATTGTTACTCACAAAAATGAAGTGCAGGAAGTCTTCAAACGATTTTCCTCGAGGGCTTCAACTAACTTTGGTGTGAAGATTAGACACATCAGGAGTGACAATGGAACTGAGTTCAAGAATTCTGGTCTTGATGCCTATCTTGATGAACTTGGTATTACTCATGAGTTATCTGCTCCCTATACTCCTCAGCAAAATGGCGTCGTGGAGCGCAAGAACAGAACTCTTGTTGAGATGGCTCGCACTATGCTTGATGAATACAAAACGCCTAGTCATTTTTGGATTGATGCAATTGATACCGCGTGCTACATCATCAACAGAGTATATCTTCACAAATTCTTCAAGAAGACTGCCTATGAACTCCTCACTGACAAGAAACCCAATGTGAGTTATTTCAAAGTCTTCGGTGCTAAATGCTGGATTAGATAGAGATCCTCATCACAGTTCTAAATTTGCATCGAAAGCACATGAAGGTTTTATGCTTGGTTATGGAAAGGACTCGCACACCTACAGAGTCTTCAACATCGCTCTTCACAAGATTGTTGATACTGTAGATGTGCGGTTCGATGAAACTAATGGCTCGCAAAGAGAGCACCTACCTTCTGTGTTAGATGAACCAACACCTGAGGAATCTATCAAGTTCAAGGCAACTGAGGATGTCATTCCTACTGAAGAATCTGTTGAAGAATTCATTCCTGTACGCGAAGAACGTCGAGCTGATGCACCTGAAGATAATGCTGAAGACAATGGTGCTGAGGAAAATGATCAAATTCCTCGACGACAACCAGCTCATCCTCGCGTTGCAAAAGAAGTGCAAGTTGACAAGATCATCAATGACATTGAAGCGCCAGGTCCTCTCACACGCTCAAAAGCTTCACATTTATCTAACTTTTGTGGGCACTATGCTTTTGTCTCTATCACAGAGCCCACTAAGGTAGATGAAGCATTTCTGGAGCCTGAGTGGATTCAGGCCATGCAAGAGGAATTACATCAGTTCGAGCTCAACAATGTCTGGGAACTGGTCAAACGTCCAGATCCTCGCAAGCATAATTTCATTGGCACAAAGTGGATATACCGCAACAAGCAAGATGAAAATGGCCTTGTGGTGAGGAATAGGGCACGACTTGTAGCTCAAGGCTACACACAGGTTGAAGGAATTGATTTCGATGAAACTTTTGCACCTGTTGCTAGACTTGAGTCTATTCGCATATTAGTTGCCTATGCTAACCATCACAATATCACTTTATATCAAATGGATGTGAAAAGTGCATTCCTCAATGGTAAGCTTGAGGAAGAAGTATATGTTGCTCAACCCCAGGTTTTGAAGATCCAAAGAATCGACAAAGTCTTGAGACTCAACAAAGCCCTCTATGGTCTCAAACAAGCCCCACAGGCGTGGTATGATACATTGAAGGAATTCTTCGTGAAGAATGGCTTCACACCAGTTCACTCGACCCTACTCTCTTTACTAAATCATATGATGGTGAACTGTTTGTGTGCCAAATATATGTTGATGATATTATCTTTGGCTGTACTGACCAACGTTATAGTGATGAATTTGCCTATATGATGAGTGAAGAATATCAAATGTCTATGATGGGAGAGTTGAAATTCTTCTTAGGTCTTCAAATTCGTCAACAACACAATGGCATATTCATATCTCAGGAGAAATACCTCAAAGATGTCCAGAAGAAATTCGGCATGCAAGATTGCAAAGGTGTCAAAATTCCTATGCCCGCAAATGGCCATCTATGCACTGATGAAAATGGTATTGACTTGATCACAAGGTATACCGCTCCATGATTGGTTTCTATTGTACTTATGTGCATCTAGGCCAGATATAATGCTTAGTGTTTGCTTGTGTGCCCGATTTCAAGCTACACCGAAGGAATCACACCATAAGGCTGTGAAGCATATTCTTCGATATCTAGCTCACACACCAACACTAGGATTATGGTACCCCGAGGGCTCTACTTTTGATCTCATTGGATATTCTGACTCTGACTATGCTGGTGATCGTGTGGACCGCAAGTCAACATCTGGTACTTGTCACTTCCTCGGACGATCTTTGGCTGTTGGTCCTCGAAGAAACAGAATTGCGTATCACCGTCTACTGCGGAAGCTGAATACATTGCTGCTGGCTCTTGTTGTGCTCAATTGCTGTGGATGAAGCAAACTCTCAAGGACTACGGCATCAACGTGAAGAATGTGCCTCTCTACTGTGACAATGAGAGTGCCATCAAGATTGCTCACAACCTAGTTCAGCACTCGAAGACAAAGCACATTCAAATTCGTCATCATTTTCTTCGTGATCATGTGTTGAAGGGCGACATCTCCATCGAGCATGTGAAGACTGAAGAACAGCTAGCCGATATCTTCACTAAGCCCTTGGATGAGAAGAGATTTAGCAAGTTGCGGTGTGAGCTAAATATCTTAGAATCTTCGAATGTTCTTTGAAAAGGACACACATCCTGATACTTATGCAAAATTGATGACTTAGATGTGCAACACATGAAGAAACGTTTTTCTTCAATCCATGAAGAATAACACTCTAAGTGTGAAGAAATTAATGAAGAATTTGATTCTCGAACCCTCGACAATTGTAATGGTGTCTGAAATCATCATTCTTATCTGATGGTCACACGCCACCACCAAAGTTGAAAATCTTCAATTTGAGTTTTGCTCAGTTTTTGAAATTCTTCAGTTTTTCAAATTCTTCAACTTTTCAAAATCTTCACTGTTTCCATCGTTTTTCTTCATTAGCTATATATATATATATATATGGGTTTATGTCCTCTACAACATTCACTTATGGCTATTTCTTCAAGTCGCTTTTTCTGCTAAGTGAATGTGATCGGTCCCTTCCCCCTCTATGCTATACTCAACCCAATCTATTCACAAATTCTTCATGTGCGTTCTATTTGAAACTCGTTCAAAATCTTCACTGTGTCCTTGTCAGCTGAAGAAATTGCGAACGGAACTTTAAAACTGATCTTATCCAAACTTTCGGTTTTGCCGCTCAAACCGTTCCGCATCCCACGATGGATTTATCTATTCACCCACGATCTAACACGATCTCCACTTTTCAGTACGTGGGTGACACATGTCAAGCGAATGAGAAGGGTCAGGGGCACGTTCGTCCCAAATCTTCGGGCGAACAGTTTTTCACCATGGCTATATATACCCCCTCTCCCCTTCCTCACTTCCTTTACTCCGCTCGACCGCTCTCTCTCTCGCTCGAGCTTCTCAAACCCTAGCGCCGCCACTACTCCATCGTCGCCGGTGAGGAAAAGCTTCACTGCCTCGACCTCCTCGCCGACGTACTCGCGCCGACCGCGGAAATCTTCACTCCGCCGCCGCCGTAGCTGTCTTCCTCCGCCGAGTTAGGGCGTGGAAGATCTGAACTGACGAACTTCCCATCTGTTCTTCTTAGTTCGTCGTGTTCTTCACTTCGGGTAATTAAAAGTTACTTTTATTACTCGCTTTGATTCTCAAACCTTCCTGAAAATCTTCAAAGGTGTTTATTCTTCAAATCTTCACACATATGAACACCTCAAACAAAATATGCTCTTGATTCATTTCTCTAAGCAATGATTTTCCTCAAGATTCCTCAATTGTGTGGATCCTCGATCTATACAACTCTGGAACCTAAGACAAAGATCGCTTAGTGAAATTCTTCAAGGCTCATCTGGTCAAATTCCTCAAACTAGTCTTTTTGAAAAACCTTCTGAGAATGCGTATGACCTCTCCAAATTCCTCTTAACTATACTCTGTTCACAGGTACTCATGTCTGCTGCTGAATCACTAGGTTCTCATCAACTTAACTCATTTGCAGCGTTCCTCGAAGAAAAGTTGCATACTTCTTCAGAGAATTCGTTTGTTCAAATTCCTCACCTGAAGAATATGGCAGAAGGAAAGAAGCCACAGAAAGGAGGAAAGAGGCGTGAGGTCATGACTGCGTTTGAGATCCCTGAGGAAATATGTGATGATTATTGCACACGTGATGAAGCCGAGTTCGGCAAAGAAAACAAAAATCAGCGCAAGGTGCGCATTCAAATGATTGAAAGGAGATGGGAAAGGGAATGGAGGGAGTAAAGATATGTAACTCCAAAGTACATGAAGAAATTCGCTCTCAATCCTCCATGCCCAAGAGCTCCATTGGCACCTGGTCAAGAAGCTGACCCCACCAGCATCAAGCGTGGTGAGGACTTTCCTGAAGAATGGGCTAAGCACCAAGCCAAATTGGCAAGACAAGCCAACGAGGCAGTGAGGAAATTCAATGAGGACTCTGCTACTGCTGCTGCCACTGAGGCCTCTGTCAAGCCAAGAAAATCTATGGCAAATTAGCCCGCACACAAGCCAAGTGCTTCACCAACAGTGCCCTCACGGCCAAGTTCCTCAGCTGTGCCCTCACGGCCAATTCCTCATGCTGCTCCTGCTCCTCCCAAGTCCTCAGCTGCTCCTACAAAGTCCTCAGCAGTTCCGACAAAGTCCTCAGCACCTGTGCATCTGGCCACGTGCCAAAGGACTGCAGGCATCTCCATTGCCTCTGGTGTTTCAGCAAGTTCCTCAGCTGCACCAAATTCTTCATCTGGCCCGACTCTGCTGAAGACTAAGGCCACAGCTGGACGAGGTCCTCGGCCAAGTCCCAAGAAGAAACAGGTCGCCTTCCAAGAGCCACCTGAAGATGATGAGGCTGATGATGATGAACTTGCGGAAATCATCAGAGACCGCCAAGAAAGGGCCGCTAGAGCCAAAGGCACACCTGTGCCACTGCTGTTGGATCCAAGAGCGATCCTAGACTACATTGATCTCTGGCACAAGGACCCAAACACTCCTATGCCTGACTTCAAGTTGACACCTGGCCAAAGTCACATGCTGACTCATTTCATCCAAGAGGAGAAATGGAAATTTGATACGGCCAGAGAGATCAAGAAATCGCAGTACAGAAAGGAGAAACTGCTGAAGAAAAACGTTGTCAAGATGACAACTGAAGAACTTATCAAGATGCAGGCTGACATCAAAGCCCTCAGCGACAAATTTGACTCCTATTATGCTGATTGGCAAGGAGCCAAAGTCAGATTCGTCAACCTGACGAAGAAATTCACCAATGTTGCTGCCCCAACGCAACAAGAAATTCCTCAGGCTGGAGCCTCAGCTCAGCAGACTGAAGAACATGCCAGCACCGCTGATGAAGTTCAGGCTGCTGAAGACAATGCTAGTTCCAGGGCTGATGATCCCATTCCAGCCGCTGAAGAAATTTCCAGGGCATCCACTAGTGGTGCGCCTGAAGAAACTGAACAAGTCAGGGCAACTGCATCAGTTGCACCTGAGGAAAATCAACCAGATTCCTCAGCTCCTCCTGCGCCAACACCAACTCCAATTCTTCCATCTGCCTCTGATGTGAAGTAGACCAAGGCTGCAGAACGAGCTGCAGTGAAGAAACGGAAAGCATCAGCTGCGTCAAATTCTTCGGATGCGAAGAAAATGAAGCCAATGAACAGCTCCTTTGAAAATCCTATTGATGCTGTTCCAATTTCCTCAATTCTATCAAAGGACCTTGTTCCTTTTGATGAAGATTATGAGATCCCAAGCGGATCTGATGAAGAAAATCATTCTGCTGATTTGTCAGAGCAGATTGATGAAGAAATTGAAGTGGAAGCAATCCCTTCAACCCCAATCATTTCCTCGCCTATGCCTCAATTCACAGCTGAAGAGGCCGGTGTTGAGGAAATTGAAGAAGATGTGGATATTGGAAGCACAACGCCAGTGATGAACGATGACTTTTTGGAAAGTCAGCATCCAAATTCTCCACTCTTCACCCCTATCCAACAGATTCCTCAGTCCCCTGCTCCAACAGTTCAAATGGGCTCTGAAGAAACTCATCCCACTTCATCTGTCCATGAAGAAATTCCAGCCACTAGCGCTGATGAACCTGCTGCTGCTGATCCTCAGACTGCACCTGTAGAGGAACAAGAAATTCCTCAGCCTGAAGAACCTGAGATTGCGATTCCAGAGGTCGTGATGCAACTCACTGACACTCCACTGCCAAAGCCAAAGAATCCCTTCTCAACAAAGCAAAAGTTCAAGGCTGAAGATTTCTTCAGCGAGCATGTATTCTTCACTGATTACAATCCATATGATTCTGCTCGCATAAGGAAGAGGCATTTCTGGACTGCCACCAAGCCAATTTCTATTCCTCAGTGCTCTTCAACAAAGACAAAGTCTTCGATCATGCACATATTCCTCATGTGGACATGGAGTCTCTGCCAGGCTTTGAGCCAGTCCTCAGTGTTCTTCATGACGCAGGACTTCTGAATTTCTGCACTGACATCTGTGATTGGAATGAAGAACTCATTCTTCAATTCTATGCAACGCTGCACATCACCGGAGACGCTGAAGACGTGAACTCATGGGTGTTAGACTGGATGTCTGAAAATACTCACTACAAGGCACCAGCAACCGAATTGCTTCGTGCTCTACCACTCAGTCCTCCCCTTGATGGTGCTCGTTGTATCTACAACGAACCTGAGCTTTCAGATCACTATATGCAAGTGCTGATGAAGCCTTTGAAGCCAGGGCAGGCCCCAAGAACCAAATTCCTCGTTAAGGAATTATTGTATGTGCCTCAGATTGTCTATCGGATTCTGACGAAGACAATGAGTCCTATCAAAGGCCACGACTCAAATGATGAAGAAGTTGTTGGCATCATGAAGAATATGCTTTTCAATATCATTCATGGCGTTCCCGTCAACTTCCATGATTTCTTCATGAGGACTCTGGCAAACATTGCTATGTCACCATTTGAGCTGAAGCCTTATGCGCCTTGGATAATGAGATTCATCAGGACAAGGTCTTCACTCAATTAAAGGCTGATACTCTGAACCACTGCAGCTACTTGCCCCCGATTGAAGTCCTCAAACGGACATTTACCTCAGCTGATGACAAGGGCAAGGCAACTGCTGTGATCGATGAAGGCACTCGTCCATTGGATGGACAGTTTCGCAAAGCTGCATCCTACTCCACCAATGATGACTCTGCCACACATGACTCTGCCGCAAATACCTCAGCCAAGCAAAATCCTCAAGCCACAGCACCCAGGGTGATGACTGATCGTGAGTTACTCCTCAGTCTTCATCAGAAGGTTGATCGCAATCATAAATGGGTCAAGCGTCAGTTTGGTTCAATTCTTCACAACATGACCTCAACACACAATGCAGTGAAGAAAAACCACTACTACCTCCATGAAACCTTCAAACGCACCTGGGCTGTTCTTTCAAATGTCTACAACACGGAAGAACTGACGACAATGGGTCTCAAGGAAGAATTTGACTGGTCTGCACCTCCTCCGAAGAAATACAAGAAGGTCAAAGTTCCTTCCTTGGTGGCCAGCTCCTATTCTTCATCATGAGACACTGATGAAAATGAAGACTTGGACGACACTGCGGCAGGCCCCACTACGACAACCGACCCCAACAACGCTGGCGCTCCTTCTTCAACTTGAAATTCTTTAGGGGCGTTAGTCCTCAGTTTCGATCCTTTTGGTCATTCGATGACAAAAGGGGAGAAATTTGAGTTAGTCTTCAAGCGGGTCTATTATATGGGCATTTTTTTGTTAAGTTACAACTCTCGTTCTTCTGAAACTTTTATTGGATCGAGTTGCAATCTTAAACCCGATGGTGCTTTGATACTTTTGATGCACTGTGGTCTAATACTCTTGATGCGTTATTGCATGCCTGTTCCTCATTAATGTTATTGCATGCATGCTGAATTTCATCAAGCACCATATTTCATCATGCATTTCAAATTCTTCATATTATATGTCAAATGTGTGTATGAATTACAAGATATAGGGGGAGATCTCCATGATTCAACTCTTCAAATGTGCATTGCCTCAAAAGCAAATTCCTCACTATGCACATCTTCAGGGGGAGTTCTTCTATATCTTGCAATCAAATTCCTCAATATCAGTATTTACACTTCATATGTTTATCCCCGTTGAAAACTTAACCTATATTGTCATCAATCACCAAAAAGGGGGAGATTGTAAGTGCATCTAGTGCCCCTTAGTGATTTTTGTGTATTGAAATCTTATAGGTTAAGGGACTAATGTGTTTGTGAGTGTACACAGGTCTATAAGTCTGAAGACCCCTAAAAAAGGGGGAGTTTGATATTTACAGAGAAAGTCGACCCCTAAAAATGAAGTTCTTCGACTGAAGACTTTGATATTCTGAAGACTTTGAAAGTGAAGAAATTGGTGTGACCTTGAAGACTTGGTTTTCATTTGAGGAACATGAAGCGTGAAGACTTTTGTTTTCGTAGTTTCGTTTTCTCTTTCTTGAGTCATTGGAAACACCGTCTTGTTAAAGGGGTCGAGGAAATACTAAGGAAAAATTTCCATGTGATGCTCAACTCAAAATCCTACACCTACCAATCCCTTGAGTGAAGCCTTTGAAATCTCATACAGTTCAGTCAATTTCTTGATGGATGTGACGAAGTTCTTCCAGTCGTTGAGAATTTGTTCGGACCGAGGAGTTAGGAATTCGCCAGTCTTGGATTGCCTACACATGAGGAACATGATAGCCCGAGGAATTTGAGATTCAAATTTCCGACCGTTGTTGTCTTCTTGCGCCAGCTGTCCCAAAATATCTTATCCACCTAACGGTCATATCATTGAAGGGCATTTATGTCTTATCATGTCGGGCTGCTCCTAGGCTATAAATAGCCGCCCCTACAACCACTAGCTGGTTGGCTGCTCCGTGAGAAACTTGACACTTGTCATTTGAGAGCAACCCATCCTCCGAGGACTTTGGCGAAAATCATCGAGTGAGGAAAACCCAAAACCAAACCCTACAAACCCAAAGTGATTGAGCATCATCAAGAGATTGATCCTGCGTGGATCCGGCGCTTGTTACCTTTGAAGACTGTGCTTCTTCCAGACGGTTAGGCGTCATGGTCTAGAGCATCCAAGAGGAATTGTGGATCGCCGAGTGACCAAGTCTGTGAAGGTTTGGAAGTCGCCTGAAGACTTACCACGAGTGATTGGACGAGGTCTGTGTGACCTTAGTTCAAGGAGAATACGGAGAGGACTTGGTGTCCTGAGCTGCGTGCTCAGCGACTGGGTGTCCAGGACCGTGTGTCCTCGAGTTTAAATACTCAGCCGCTCCAACCAGACGTACAACTGAGACAACAGTTGGAACCGGTCTACCAAGTAGTTCTTCGCTAAGGAATTTCCTCACCGGCAAATTCCTCAGTGAAGAATTCATAAAAATCGCCAATTCACCCCCCTCTAGTCGATATAACGCACTTTCACTATCACCCCTCCGCTGCCATGGAGGCCATGGACCAGAGGGTAAACCCTTCTCCCATCTAGGGGGAAGGTCAAGGAAGAAGAAGAAGGAGGGGGGCTCTCTCCACCTCTCTCCCGGTGGCGCCGAAACGCTGCAGGGCCATCACCATGCCTACGATCTACACCAACAACTTCGCCGTCGTCATCACCAACTCTCTCCCCCTCTATGCAGCGGTGTAACACCCCTTCTCCCCGCTGTAATCTCTACTTGAACATGGTGATCAACGCTATATATTATTTTCCAATGATGTATGGCTATCTTATGATGTTTGAGTAGATCCGTTTTGTCCTATGGGGTGATTGATGATCGTGATTGGTTTGAGTTGCATGTTTTATTATGGTGTTGTCCTATGGTGCTCTCTGTGTCGCGCAAGCGTGAGGGATCCTCACTGTAGGGTTTGCAATATGTTCACGATTTGCTTATGGTGGGTGGCGTGAGTGACAGAAGCACAGACCCGAGTAAGTAGGTTGTTTGCATATGGGAATAAAGAGGACTTGATACTTTAATGCTATGGTTGGATTTTACCTTAATGGTCTTTAGTAGTTGCAGATGTTTGCTAGAGTTCCAATCATAAGTGCATATGATTCAAGAAGAGAATGTATGTTATCTTATGCCTCTCCCTCATATAAAATTGCAATAATGATTACCGGTCTAGTTATTGATTGCCTAGGGACAAATAACTTTCTCGTGACAAAAAGCTCTCTACTAAAACTAACTTAGTTGTGTCTTTATCTAAACAACCCCTACTTTTTATTTACATGTTCTTTATAATCTTGCAAACCTATCCTACAACACCTACATAGTACTTCTAGTTTCATACTTGTTCTATGTAAAGTGAAAGTCAAGCGTGCGTAGAGTTGTATCGGTGGTCGATAGAACTTGAGGGAATATTTGTTCTACCTTTGGCTCCTCGTTGGGTTCGACACTCTTACTTAGCGAAAGAGGCTACAACTGATCCCCTATACTTGTGGGTTATCAGGCGACACTGCGCAGCGCCTGGTACGAGGTGCCGTCAGTGCTGCACATGATGGCCATAGTTCGTTTATCACGAGCAAATGCCCTGCTCTTGCCAAAGACGTCTCTTGAAGGATACCATGCCAAAGTATCTGAAGGTTAATTCCCACTGCGACTGAATCAAACAAGTAGTATATGTTTAAATCTTTCTGAATGTCTGTACTCTTGTACTTTTCACTTTCCAGAGAACAAACACGCTTCTGTCGAGATATTCCTTAAGGTGTCCAGGCACCTGGAGTGCGCCATGCAGCATGTTCTTCCTAGGATGTGACCCTAAAAGAGGTGCTGATCTTGCCACTTGCCCTAGCCAGCCCGGCATGATGAGCAATGCTCCAAGCTTCCATTTTTCTTCAGTTATTGTTCAACAAGGACTGAGTACTGACTGCCATTGTGTAGGAAAGGTTTTCCCGTGGACCTGTCTGAAGGGGTCCTGAAAGCTACCTGCATGCAAGCACTTGGTGAGGTAACAATAATGCTTTTTTCTTGTTATTATCTGATAGTAACTACCTAGAGAGTCAGACAAAGGTCACATGATTCATCATGCATGGTGCAAGTAAGATAGCATGCAGTTGAGATGTCAGCTTCTCGGTTAGTTCATCGATTATGCTATCTATGCTGGTGCTTGTTTGTCAGGCAATTGATGTTCAACTTGGGTTGGCAATTGACAGTCCAAAGGCTACCCTGGTTGTCAAAAGGAGTCTGGCATGTGAGACGGTCAAGTGCTGGCAGCAGGTAGGAATCGTCATTGATTCATTTCTACCAATTTCTGGTTATTTTGCATCTTCTATTCAGATAATGATATTTGTATACATGTCAGAGTTCTGCTTATGTTTGAAAATTCCAGGTATATGTATTGTTCATCTCCGCATGAAGCATAATATAATTTCATAAAAAAAATAAAACATAGAAAAAAATATATAATCAATCCCAGTTTTAAATTATGTACAATCATGATTGTTTCATCCGCAGTCACATGAAAGCATCGTGGACATACCTCTGCTCGGCGGCTGGGGCGAAAAGCACAAGCTCTTTGTAAAGTGGAAGCACATGGAAGCAAAAGTACATATGCAGGCTTTGCTCATATCTCTGAACTCTGAAATGATTAAATGACTCAATTTTGGTCACTAAGCAATATAGTAACAATATGATGCAGGCTGCGGCGTATTAGTACCACGCGCTTATCCTTGGCGAAGGCAACACCGAGAAGTCTCACCGAGCGGCCGTAGAGGCATTGCAGTCTACCGAGGAGTCCCTGAGGGAGAGTAGAGCCGTCTGTGAGGCCTTCCACTCTGCATCCCCCTTTTCGAGTTGACGGGGAGCACGAGATGGTTCTCCCACTACAAGAGAGGGATCCATGCAAATAGTCAGTTGTGGGCTTGTGGCGTGATAACCCAAAAGTGTAGGGGATCACAACAGCTTTCGAGGGTAAAGTATTCAACCCAAATTTATTGATTCGACACAAGGGGAGTCAAAGAATATTCTTGAGTATTAGCAGTTGAGTTGTCAATTCAACCACACCTAGATAATTTAGTATCTGCAGCAAAGTATTTAATAGCAAAGTAGTATGATAATAAAGGTAACGGTAGCAAAAGTAATGTTTTTGGGTTTTGTAGTGATTGTAACAATAGCAAGGGAAAAGTAAATAAGCGAAGCACAAGATGTGAAAAGCTCGTAGGCAATGGATCAGTGATGGATAATTATGTCGGATGCGATTCCTCATGTAATAGCTATAACATAGGGTGACACAGAAGTAGCTCCAGTTCATCAATGTAATGTAGGCATGTATTCCGTAAATAGTCATACGTGCTTATGTAAAAGAACTTGCATGACATCTTTGGTCCTACCCTCCCGTGGCAGCGGGGTCCTAGCGGAAACTAAGGGATATTAAGCCCTCCTTTTAATAGAGAACCGGAACAAAGCATTAACACATAGTGAATACATGAGCTCCTCAAACTACGTTCATCACCGAGAAGTATCCCTATTATTGTCACTTCGGGGTTGTCGGATCATAACACATAATAGGTGACTATAGACTTGCAAGATAGGATCAAGAACACACATATATTCATGAAAACATAATAGGTTCAGATCTGAAATCATGGCACTCGGGCCCTAGTGACAAGCATTAAGCATAGCAAAGTCATAACAACATCAATCTCAGAACATAGTGGATACTAGGAATCAAACCCTAACAAAACTAATTTGATTACATGGTAAATCTCATCCAACCCATCACCGTCCAGCAAGCCTACGATGGAATTACTCACGCATGGCGGTGAGCATCATGAAATTGGTGATGGAGGATGGTTGATGATGACGACGGCGACGAATCCCCCTCTCCGGAGCCCCGAACGGACTCTAGATCAGCCCTCCCGAGAGAGATTAGGGCTTGGCGGCGGCTCCGTATCGTAAAACGCAATGAAACTTTCTCTCTGATTTTTTTCTCCGCGAGACAGAATATATGGAGTTGGAGTTGAGGTCGGCGGAGCCTCAGGGGGCCCACGAGACAAGGGGCGCGCCCAGGGGGTGGGCGTGCCCCCCACACTCGTGGACAGGGTGTGGGCCCCCTGGTCTTGATTCTTTTGCCAGTATTTTTTATATTTTCCAAAAAGTGCCTCTGTGGATTTTCAGGACATTCCGAGAACTTTTGTTTTCTACACATAAAACAACATCATGGCAGTTCTGCTGAAAACAGTGTCAGTCCGGGTTAGTTTCATTCAAATCATGCAAGTTAGAGTCTAAAACAAGGGCAAAAGTGTTTGGAAAAGTTGATACGTTGGAGACGTATCAACTCCCCCAAGCTTAAACCTTTGCTTGTCCTCAAGCAATTTAGTTGATAGACTGAAAGTGACAAAGAAAAACTTTTACAAACTCTGTTTGCTCTTGTTGTTGTAAACATGCAAAGCCAGCATTCAGGTTTCAGCAAATCAGCTAGGTCTCACAATAACACCTAGGTCTCACAATTACTCATATCAATAGCATAATCAGCTAGCGAGCCATAATAATAAAACTCGGATGACAACACTTTCTCAAAACAATCATAACATGATATAACAAAATGGTATCTCGCTAGCCCTTTCTGAGACCGCAAAACATAAATGCAGAGCACCTTTCAAGATCAAGGACTGACTAAACATTGTAATTCATGGTAAAAGAGATCCAGTCAAGTCATACCCAATATAAACCAATAGTAATGAATGTAGATGATAGTGTGCTCTCCAGCAGGTGCTTTTTAATAAGAAGGGTGATGACTCAACATAAAAGTAAATAGATAGGCCCTTCGCAGAGGGAAGCAGGGATTTGTAGAGGTTGCCAGAGCTCGATTTTAAAATAGAGATTGAATAACATTTTGAGCGGCATACTTTCGCTGTCAACGCAGCAACTATGAGATGGATGTATCTTCCATACTACATGCATTATAGGCAGTTCCCAAACAGAATGGCAAAGGTTTATACTCCCCCAACCACCAACAAGCATCAATCCATGGCGTGCTCGAAACAACGAGTGCCTCCAACTAACAACAACCCTGGGGGAGTTTTGTTTAATTATTTTGATTTGCTTTGATCTTTTTGGATCATGGGACTGGGCATCCCGGTTACCGGCCCTTTCTCGTGAATGAGGAGCGGAGTCCACTCCTCTTGAGAATAACCCACCTAGCATGGAAGATATAGGCAGCCCTAGTTGTAACATGAGCTGCTCAAGCATACAAAACAAAATTTCATTTGAAGGTTAGGAGTTTGGCACATACAAATTTACTTGGAACGGCATGTAAATACCGCATATAGGTAGGTATGGTAGACTCATATGGAACAACTTTGGGGTTTAAGGAGTTTGGATGCACAAGCAGTATTCCCGCTTAGTACAGGTGAAGGCTAGCAAAAGACTGGGAAGCGACCAACTGAGAGAGCGACAACAGTCATAAACATGCATTAAATTAATTTACACCGAGTACAAGCATGAGTAGGATATAATCTACCATGAACATAAATATCATAAAGGCTATGTTGATTTGTTTCAACTACATGCGTGAACATGTGCCAAGTCGAGTCACTCAGTTTATTCAAAGGAGGATACCATCCCATCATACCACATCATAATCATTCTAATAGCATGTTGGCACGCAAGGTAAACAAGTATAACTAATAGCTAATCAAGCATGACACAAGCAACTATAATCTCTAAATGTCATTGAAAATATGTTTACCTCATAATAAGCTGAAAGGATCGAGAAGAGGTGTCTAGGGGGGGTGATTAGACACTAAGTACCAAAAGTTGCAATTTTTAACTTCTTTAAGTTTAAGTGGAGTTTTGGCACAAGTTTAACACTCACAATACATAACAAGCAAGCATGCAAAGAGTATATGAGCAGCGAAAAGTAAAGCATGCAACTTGCAAGAATGTAAAGGGATGGGATTGGAGTGTGCAAACGCAATTGGAGACACAGATGTTTTTGTCGTGGTTCCGATAGGTGGTGCTATCGTACATCCACGTTCATGGAGACTTCAACCCACGAAGGGTAACGGTTGAGCGAGTCCAAAAGAGGGCTCCACCCACGAAGGGTCCACGAAGAAGCAACCTTGTCTATCCCACCATGGCCGTCGCCCACGAAGGACTTGCCTCACTATAGCGGTAGATCTTCATGAAGTAGGCGATCTCCTTGCCCTTACAAACTCCTTGGTTCAACTCCACAATCTTGTCGGAGGCTCCCAAGTGACACCTAGCCAATCTAGGAGACACCACTCTCCAAGAAGTAACAAATGGTGTGTTGATGATGAACTCCTTGCTCTTGTGCTTCAAATGATAGTCTCCCCAAAACTCAACTCTCTCTCACAGGATTTGGATTTGGTGGAAAGAAGATTTGAATGGAAAGCAACTTGGGGAAGGCTAGAGATCAAGATTCATATGGTAGGAATGGAATATCTTGGTCTCAACACAAGTGTAGGTGGTTCTTTCTCAGAAAATGCAAGTTGGAAGTGTAGGTTCGTTCTGATAGCTCTCTCCACGAATGAAGAGGAGGTGGAGGGGTATATATAGCCTCCACACAAAATCTAACCGTTACACACAACTTGCCAATCTCGGTGGGACCGAATTGAGAAACTCGGTCGGACCGATTCAGCAAATCTAGTGACCGTAAGGATTTTCGATGGGACCGACATGCAACTCGGTAGGACCGATATGATTAGGGTTACGGCATAACGTAATCTCGGTGAGACCGACTACACAAACTCGGTGGGACCGATTCTGGTAATAAGCTAACCAGAGAGATGGTCAGGCAAACTCGGTGGGGCCGATTCGCTCATCTCGGTTGGACCGAAATGTTACGAAGAGGAACAGAGAGTTTGCATTGTAATCTCGGTAGGACCGATTACGCAAACTCGGTGAGACTGATTTTGGTAATGGACATACACAGAGAGATTACAATCCCATCTCGGTGAGACTGAGATCCCTATCGGTGAGACCGATTTGCCTAGGGTTTGTGGCAGTGGCTATGACATCTGAACTCGGTGGCGCCGGATAGAAAGAATCGGTGGGGCCGAGTTTGATTTTTGGTTTAGGTCATATGTGGATGTGAGGAAGTAGTTAAGGGCTTTGGAGCATATCACTAAGCACTTTTAGCAAGTAAGCCATTAAGCAACACCTCATCCCCTCTTGATAGTATTGGCTTTTCCTATAGATTCAATGTGATCTTGGATTGGTAAAATTTAAAATGTAGAGTCTTGATCTTGGAGCTTGAGCCAATCCTTTGTCCTTAGCATCTTGAAGGGGTTCCACATCCTCTAGTCCATGCCACTTCATTGTTGAACTCGTCTGAAACATACTAAGCAAAAGTGTTAGTCCAACAAGAGATATGTTGACATTAATTACCAAAATCACCCAGGGAGCACTTGTGCTTTCAATCTCCCCCTTTTTGGTAATTGATGACAACATACATCAAAGCTTTAGATAAAGATATAGAGAATAGCAAGTAAAGCTTTGGAAAGACATGTAACAAGCATAGGCTCCCCCTACATGTATGCAATCATGTGAATATGGAGTATAGAAGCATGTGAGAGAATAACCATGACAGAGTAGGCAATGTGTTATATGCATCAGAGCAGAAGATGCGAATATGGGAAATGTACCTTCATGCTCATGAGTACTTCTTGCAAACAGTATGTACATCAGCAAGAATTCCTCATACACATGATTGTGATGCATATACTTACCTTGTGATCTTGAGTTGGCTTAGGATGGAATGAACCTATGAAAATAAGGTTAGATAACACAGATGCACTCACTAGCTAGAGCAAACCGAAAGAAACCACAAGAGTACCAAGACTTGGATGACATGTAGAGAGTGAGTACTGAGTACCACATTTGATATAGACATGTCCCCAAAGGTAAAGATGTGCAATGAATTTAAAGGATTTCTTTCCCTTAGAAGTCTTGCTCCCCCTGAATCTAGCATGGGATACTGGGAGAAGATAGGGAACAGAAAATCAGAGCTCAAAGAAACAAATGAACAGAACTAATGCAAATAAGCACATATGAACATGTGTTTCCCCTCAAGGAGACATGTGGCATCTCTCCTCTTGAACACCAAGCATCTGGGATCCTTGAAGATTACTCTCTCCTTGAGTATTCTCTCCCCCTAGAGATATGATTGAGCTTTGATGTGATCTCTCTCCCCCCTTTGACATCAATTTCCAAGAAGGGTCTTCTGGAATTTGTCGTGAATGGGGTTGGTCCTTGAGTCACAGCACAAAGCACTAAGGTAAATGTGATGCTTGTAGAGGACAAGATTCATTGAGTAGACCGAAAGAATTTGGTTAGACCGAAAACAAGAGACCGGTGTGACCAAGTTCATCACATAGAAAACACTTGTCACCTCAGCTCACTAGACAAGTAAGATCTCACAAGGATTTGCAAGGAATTAACTGAAGGATTTGCAATGCACTGGATGCAAGAAATGCAGAACAAATAGAAAAGAAAAGAAATCTAGACGAAGTTTTTTTTCTTTTTTTTAACAAATATGCATGAGATAAATGCAAGAGCACAGAAAAGAACACAAGAAAACTTCATCTAGAATTGGTCGGCGACAAAGTCACCTATGTTAGAGTATATTGACTTAGGAGTCAAGTGAGATCACTTGATCATAGGTCATACTCATCGTTTAAGCTCAAAATGGGGTTACCATTTTTCGTTTAAGCATATTGATGTATTCACATCTTTTCGAGTTGCTTTGACTCATGACTTGGAGTAAAGCTTCTCTAAGATGGAATAACATACTTTGGGTGGTGGTGTTGATTGTGATCACGTAGTTGAACTTGTGTGGGTTGCTCAAGGTTGATGTAGCTCATCAAGAGTTGGGAGCACCACTTGGAATTTGAGTTCATCTACCTACATGGGTTAGTTTTTGCAAGGAAGATCACTTGTGTATCCAAAATGACAATCAAGAAACTCAACATAGAATTTGTCAAAGGGTATGTTTGAGTGGTCTTGTGCTTCCTTGTCCTCAACCACCATTGTGTAGAGACTCGATGATGTAGAGATTGCTCAAGATGTGAATGAGTTGCAATCTCATAGATTTAGATTCATCCAAGTTCCTAGAAGGGTTAGATCACATGCAAGGTGCAAATATATCCAAGACATAAGATTATCATCATAAGAGAAATATCAAGGATTAGTCATAAGTTCAAGTCTTGCATGTATCCAATGGAGTTCCTACTCCAAGTTTGAAGCATCAATGATGTTCAATTCACCTCTTAACCTGCAAAACACTTTCTCATCAAGTGGTTTAGTGAAAATATCCGCTAATTGCTTTTCGGTGCGAACATGCTTAAGGTTAATGTCCCCTTTGGCAACATGATCTCGAATGAAATGATGACGAACTTCAATATGCTTAGTTCGAGAGTGTTGCACGGGATTGTGAGAAATCTTAATAGCACTTTCATTGTCACATAGTAATGGGACATGCTTCACATATATCCCATAATCTTTAAGAGTTTGGGTCATCCAAAGTAATTGAGCACAACATGAACCAGCGGCAATGTATTCCGCTTCGGTGGTGGATAAGGATACCGAGTTTTTCTTTTCTTGGAAGACCAAGATACAAGAGATCTACCAAGAAATTGACAAGTACCTGAAGTGGACTTTCTATCAACCTTGTCACCGGCATAGTCCGAGTCGGAGTAGCCAACAAGATCGAAAGAGGCCCTCTTTGGATACCAAATGCCAAAGTTTGGTGTATGGATTAAGTATCTCACTATCCTTTTCACGGGCTTAAGATGGCATTCTTTAGGAGCAGCTTGATATCGTGCAGACATGCACACACTTTGCATGATATCGGGACGTGAAGCACATAGATATAACAATGAACCAATCATAGAGCGATAAACCTTTTGATCGACCGGTTCACCATCTTTGTTCAAATCAAGATGTCCACTAGTAGGCATGGGTGTAGTCATACCTTTGCATTCTTGCATATTGAACTTCTTGAATAAGTCTTTGGTGTACTTCGTTTGAGAGACAAAGGTACCTTCCTTAGTTTGCTTGATTTGCAAAACCAAGAAAGAATTTGAGTTCACTCATCATATACATCTCAAACTTCTCCGACATTAGCTTTCCAAACTTCTCACTAAAATGAGGGTTAGTAGAACCAAATATAATATCAACAACATAGATTTGGCATAAAATAGTTCTCCATTGACCCTTTTAGTGAAAAGAGTAGAATCTATTTTTCCAATTTCAAAGCCTTTTTCAATAAGGAACTTGGTCAAGCATTTATACCACGCTCTAGGAGCTTGTTTAAGACCATAAAGAGCTTTGTGAAGTTTGTAAACATGATCAGGTTTCTTAGGATTAATATAGCCAGGAGGTTGCTTAACATAAACTTCCTCCTCTATTTCACCATTTAGAAAAGCCCTTTTAATGTCCATTTGGTACAAGGTGATATCATGGTGATTAGCATAGGCAAGTAAGATGCGAATGGACTCAAGTCTAGCAACGGGAGCATAAGTCTCACCATAGTCCATACCTTCGACTTGTGTGTAGCCTTGGGCGACGAGACGTGCTTTGTTGCAAACTACTTGTCCATCTTCATCTTTCTTATTGCGAAACACCCATTTGGTACCGATGATGTTGTGGTTGTTGTCAGGCTTCTCAACCAATGTCCACACTTGATTTCTCTCAAAGTTGTGTAGCTCTTCATTCATAGTGTTTATCCAATCCGGATCTTCCAAAGCTTATTCAACCTTCATAGGTTCAATGCTAGAGATGAATGAATAGTGTTCACAAAAGTTAGCTAAACGAGTTTTAGATCGAGTGATTCTCTCGGTTTGGATATCATTGTAGATTTGTTCGACGGGATGGTCTTTAGCAATTCTTGCTCGAACTCGTGAAAGCTTTTGCTTGGGTCTTGGTTGAACATCTTCTTCATCTTGTTCTTCTTCTTGGCCTTCTTCGTTGTTGACGTTATCGTTCTCTTGTCGTGGTGGAGAAGGAGGTTGTTGGTGTTCATCGTGGTGCACTTCCTCGTTTTCTTCATCTTGGTGTGTCCCACCTGTGGATGCTTCCGTATCAACTCTTGGTTCACCTTGTCGTGAGGTAGAAGCTTCCACTTGGACGGACGAGGTACTCTCCTTCACCTCCGTTGGACGAATCTTGCCAATAGACAAGTCTTGGGTTGCTTCCGAAGGGTCTTTGTCTCCTACATCAATTGGCAATTGCTCTACTTGCGAACCGTTAGATTCATCAAACTTCACATCTACCGTTTCTTCAACCTTTCGGGTGAAATTGTTGTAGACACGGTATGTGTGAGAGTTTGATCCATAACCAAGTAGGAAACCTTCATGAGACTTAGGATCAAATTTAGAACGATGATGCTTATCAAGAATGTAGCACTTTGAGCCGAATACTCGAAAGTATCCAACTTGGGGTGTGTTACCAGTGAGAAGCTCGTATGCCGTCTTGCCGAGTAGCTTGTGAAGATACAAGCGATTTGTTGCATGACAAGCTGTCTCAGCCGCTTTCGCCCAAAAGTGCTTCGGCGTCTTGTACTCATCAAGCATCGTTCTCGCCAATTCGATGAGCGTCCGGTTCTTCCTCTCAACAACTACATTTTGTTGAGGTGTGTACGTAGCCGAGAACTCGTGTGAAATACCTTCTTCGTCAAGAAAGGTATCCACATTTGCGTTCTTGAACTCCGTTCCGTTGTCGCTGTGAACCTTCTTGATCTTCACTTCAAATTGATTTTGGGCCTTCCTAGCGAAGTTTTTGAAGATCTTTTCAACCTACGATTTATCATGAGAAAGAACACCCACGTAAATCTTGAAAAATCATCAACTATAACTAGACCAAAAGAATTTCCACCGAGACTTTTGTAGGCGTTGGGACCAAAAAAGATCCATGTGAAGTAGCTCGAGTGGCCTCCTTGTGGTCATGATGTTCTTCATGGGATGCCTCCCTCCAACCTGTTTACCTGCCTGACAAGCGCTGCAAAGTCTATCCTTATCAAATATGACGTCGTTAACGCCAAGGATATGATTTCCTTTAATAAACTTGTTAAGGTTTCGCATACCAACATGAACTAATCGTCTATGCCATAACAAGCCTTTAGAGGATTTAGCAATAAAGCAAGTTCTAGGTTGAGCCTTTTTAGTGAAATCAACAATGAAAAGATCACCTCTACGTACACCGGTAAAGACCATTTTATGATTATCTCTACGAAACACTTGGCAATCTACTTCAGTAAATAGGACATTGAAACCGAAATTAGCAAGTCTAGAAACTGAAAGTAAATTGTATCCAAGAGATTCAACGAGCATGACATTTTGTATGGAGCTATCATGTGATATGGCCACCTTACCGAGGCCAACCACCTTACCCTTTGAGTTTTCACCGAAAGTGACATACTTTCGAGGACCATCATTTTCAGCAAGCTCACAAAACATATCTTTATCTCCGGTCATGTGATTGGTACATCCACTATCAAGAACCCATTCCTTTCCTCCTGCCATATATCCCCGAAGATTTGCCATAAGACCAAAGTGTCTCATTGCATCGTCAAGATCAAAGTCACTATCATCATCCTTGCCATAGTATCCATGTTCAACATCGTCATGTGGTGGATCAAATCCTAGAGAGGGTGATTCATTAGAGTGAGTTTGACAATGATCTTCTTTATGAATTTTAATAGCTTCGGAAACAATATCACTAATAATTCCAACATCTCCTTTGGCACGCATAAGATTTGTAAGCTCAAATAGACAATCACCAAACATAAGATCACTGGAATTCATCTTACTCAAGGCAATGGACTTATGGAGAATTTCATCTAGATTTTTCAAGGAATAATTTGGAAAACGTTCTTCAAGAAATTTCCATATGGTATAGGCACACTTAAGAGTAGACAAACATCCAATCAAGTTTATAGGCAAGCCTCTAGTGATGAGTTCAACAGTTCTAAGATTGCGAATCATGTCAATTGACTCATCAAGGGTAGGATGCATATGGTCAACATGAGGTGCACAAGGCTAGCAATGTACTTGTTCAAATGATATTCATTGAAAATCACAAGCATCTCATTTTTCCACTCATGAAAATACTCTCCATCAAGTATAGGCACTCTATGTCTAAGACTCCCAATAGTAGACTCATCCATCTTCCTCCAATGGTGTTTAAACCAAAGCAATGGAGACCAAGGCTCTGATACCAATTGAAAGGATCGAGAAGAGGTGTCTAGAGGGGGGGTGATTAGACACTAAGTACCAAAAGTTACAATTTTTAACTTCTTTAAGTTAAAGTTGAGTTTTGGCACAAGTTTAACACTCACAATACATAACAAGCAAGCATGCAAAGAGTATATGAGCAGCGGAAAGTAAAGCATGCAACTTGCAAGAATGTAAAGGGATGGGATTGGAGTGTGCAAACGCAATTGGAGACACGGATGTTTTTGTCGTGGTTCCGATAGGTGGTGCTATCGTACATCCACGTTCATGGAGACTTCAACCCACGAAGGGTAACTGTTGAGCGAGTCCACGGAGGGCTCCACCCACGAAGGGTCCACGAAGAAGCAACCTTGTCTATCCCACCATGGCCGTCGCCCACGAGGGACTTGCCTCACTATAGCGGTAGATCTTCACGAATTAGGCGATCTCCTTGCCCTTACAAACTCCTTGGTTCAACTCCACAATCTTGTCGGAGGCTCCCAAGTGACACCTAGCTAATCTAGGAGACACCACTCTCCAAGAAGTAACAAATGGTGTGTTGATGATGTACTCCTTGCTCTTGTGCTTCAAATGATAGTATCCCCAACACTCAACTCTCTCTCATAGGATTTGGATTTGGTGGAAAGAAGATTTGAGTGGAAAGCAACTTGGGGAAGGCTAGAGATCAAGATTCATATGGTAGGAATGGAATATCTTGGTCTCAACACAAGTGTAGGTGGTTCTTTCTCAGAAAATGCAAGTTGGAAGTGTAGGTTCGTTCTGATAGCTCTCCCCACGAATGAAGAGGAGGTGGAGGGTTATATATAGCCTCCACACAAAATCTAATCGTTACACACAACTTGCCAATCTCGGTGGGACCGAATTGAGAAACTCGGTCAGACCGATTCAGCAAATCTAGTGATCGTTAGGATTTTCGGTGGGACCGACATGCAACTCTGTAGGACTGACATGATTTGGGTTAGGGCATAACGTAATCTCGGTGAGAACGATTACACAAACTCGATGGGACTGATTCTGGTAATAAGCTAACCAGAGAGTTGGTCAAGCAAACTCGATGGGGCCGATTCGCTCATCTCGGTTGGACCGAAATGTTATGAAGAGGAACAGAGAGTTTGCATTGTAATCTCGGTAGGACCGATTACGCAAACTCGGTGAGACTGGTTTTGGTAATGGACATACACAGAGAGATTACAATCCCATCTCGGTGAGACCGAGATCCCTATCGGTGAGACCGATTTGCCTAGGGTTTGTGGCAGTGGCTATGACATCTAAACTCGGTGGCGCCGGATAGAAAGAATCGGTGGGGCCGAGTTTGAGTTTTGGTTTAGGTCATATGTGGATGTGAGGAAGTAGTTAAGGGTTTGGAGCATATCACTAAGCACTTTTAGCAAGTAAGCCATTAAGCAACACCTCATCCCCTCTTGATAGTATTGGCTTTTCCTATAGACTCAATGTGATCTTGGATCAGTAAAATATAAAATGTAGAGTCTTGATCTTGGAGCTTGAGCCAATCCTTTGTCCTTAGCATCTTGAAGGGGTTCCACATCCTCTAGTCCATGCCACTTCATTATTGAACTCATCTGAAACATACTAAGCAGAAGTGTTAGTCCAACAATAGATATGTTGACATTAATTACCAAAATCACCCAGGGAGCACTTGTGCTTTCAATCTCCCCCTTTTTGGTAATTGATGACAACATACATCAAAGCTTTAGATAAAGATATAGAGAATAGCAAGTAAAGCTTTGGAAAGACATGTAACAAGCATAGGCTCCCCCTACATGTATGCAATCATGTGAATATGGAGTATAGAAGCATGTGAGAGCATAACCATGACAGAGTAGGCAATGTGTTACATGTATCTTGGCTATATGCATCAGAGCAGAAGATGCGAATATGGGAAATGTACCTTCATGCTCATGAGTCCTTCTTGCAAACAGTATGTACATCAGCAAGAATTCCTCATACACATGATTGTGATGCATATACTTACCTTGTGATCTTGAGTTGGCTTAGGATGGAATGAACCTGTGAAAATAAGGTTAGATAACACAAATGCACTTACTAGCCAGAGCAAACAGAAAGAAACCACAAGAGTACCAAGACTTGGATGACATGTAGAGAGTGAGTACTGAGTACCACATTTGATATAGACATGTCCCCAAAGGTAAAGATGTGCAATGAATTTAAAGGATTTCTTTCCCTTAGAAGTCTTGCTCCCCCTGAATCTAGCATGGGATACTGGGAGAAGATAGGGAACAGAAAATCAGAGCTCAAAAAAACAAATGAACAGAGCTAATGCAAATAAGCACATATGAACATGTGTTTCCCCTCAAGGAGACATGTGGCATCTCTCCTCTTGAACAACAAGCATCTGGGATCCTTGAAGATTACTCTCTCCTTGAGTATTCTCTCCCCCTAGAGATATAATTGAGCTTTGATGTGATCTCTCTCCCCCCCCTTTGACATCAATTTCCAAGAAGGGTCTTCTGGAATTTGTCGTGAATGGGGTTGGTCCTTGAGTCACAGCACAAAGCACTAAGGTAAATGTGATGCTTGTAGAGGACAAGATTCATTGAGTGGAGCTGGTTCAAAAGTAATGCAGGAACAAATGGCAAAATGTCTTTCATGTAGTGAAATTGGTGGCACCGAGTGGCATGCTTCGGTTGCACCGAAAGAATTTGGTTAGACCAAAAACAAGAGTCCGGTGTGACCAAGTTCATCACATAGAAAACACTTGTCACCTCAGCTCACTAGACAAGTAAGATCTCACAAGGATTTGCAAGGAATTAACTGAAGGATTTGCAATGAATTGGATGCAAGAAATGCAGAACAAATAGAAAAGAAAAGAAATCTAGATGAAGTTTTTTTTCTTTTTTTAACAAATATGCATGATATAAATGCAAGAGCACAGAAAAGAACACAAGAAAACTTCATCCAGAATTGGTCGGCGACAAAGTCACCTATGTTAGAGTATATTGACTTAGGAGTCAAGTGAGATCACTTGATCATAGGTCATCCTCATCGTTTAAGCTCAAAATGGGGTTACCATTTTTCGTTTAAGCATCTTGATGTATTCACATCTTGTCGAGTTGCTTTGACTCATGACTTGGAGTAAAGCTTCTCTAAGATGGAATAACATACCTTGGGTGGTGGTGTTGATTGTGATCATGTAGTTGAACTTGTGTGGGTTGCTCAAGGTTGATGTAGCTCATCAAGAGTTGGGAGCACAACTTGGAATTTGAGTTCATCTACCTAAATGGGTTAGTTTTTGCAAGGAAGAGCACTTGTGTATCCAAAATGACAATCAAGAAACTCAACATAGAATTTGTCAAAGGATATGTTTGAGTGGTTTTGTGCTTCCTTGTCTTCAACCACCATTGTGTAGAGACTCAATGATGTAGAGATTGCTCAAGATGTGAATGAGTTGCAATCTCATAGATTTAGATTCATCCAAGTTCCTAGAAGGGTTAGATCACATGCAAGGTGCAAATATATCCAAGACATAATATTATCATCATAAGAGAAATATCAAGGATTAGTCATAAGCTCAAGTCTTGCATGTATCCAATGGAGTTCCTACTCCAAGTTTGAAGCATCAATGATGTTCAATTCACCTCTTAACCTGCAAAACACTTTCTCATCAAGTGGTTTAGTGAAAATATCCGCTAATTGCTTTTCGGTGCGAACATGCTTAAGGTTAATGTCCCCTTTGGCAACATGATCTCGAATGAAATGATGACGAACTTCAATATGCTTAGTTCGAGAGTGTTGCACGGGATTGTGAGCAATCTTAATAGCACTTTTATTGTCACAAAGTAATGGGACATGTTTCACATATATCCCATAATCTTTAAGAGTTTGGGTCATCCAAAGTAATTGAGCACAACATGAACCAGCGGCAATGTATTCCGCTTCGGTGGTGGATAAGGATACCGAGTTTTGTTTCTTGGAAGACCAAGATACAAGAGATCTACCAAGAAATTGACAAGTACCCGAAGTGGACTTTCTATCAACCTTGTCACCGGCATAGTCCGAGTCGGAGTAGCCAACAAGATCGAAAGAGGCCCTCTTTGGATACCAAATGCCAAAGTTTGGTGTATGGATTAAGTATCTCACTATCCTTTTCACGGCCTTAAGATGGTATTCTTCAGGAGCAGCTTGATATCGTGCAGACATGCACACACTTTGCATGATATCGGGACGTGAAGCACATAGATATAACAATGAACCAATCATAGAGCGATAAACCTTTTGATCGACCGGTTCACCATCTTTGGTCAAATCAAGATGTCCACTAGTAGGCATGGGTGTAGTCATACCTTTGCATTCTTGCATATTGAACTTCATGAATAAGTCTTTGGTGTACTTCGTTTGAGAGACAAAGGTACCTTCCTTAGTTTGCTTGATTTGCAAACCAAGAAAGAATTTGAGTTCACTCATCATATACATCTCAAACTTCTCCGACATTAGCTTTCCAAACTTCTCACTAAAATGAGGGTTAGTAGAACCAAATATAATATCATCAACATAGATTTGGCATACAAATAGTTCTCCATTGACCCTTTTAGTGAAAAGAGTAGAATCTATTTTTCCAATTTCAAAGCCTTTTTCAATAAGGAACTTGGTCAAGCATTTATACCACGCTCTAGGAGCTTGTTTAAGACCATAAAGAGCTTTGTGAAGTTTGTAAACATCATCAGGTTTCTTAGGATTAACATAGCCAGGAGGTTGCTTAACATAAACTTCCTCCTCTATTTCGCCATTTAGAAAAGCACTTTTAATGTCCATTTGGTACAAGGTGATATCATGGTGATTAGCATAGGCAAGTAAGATGTGAATGGACTCAAGTCTAGCAACGGGAGCATAAGTCTCACCATAGTCCATAACTTTGACTTGTGTGTAGCCTTGGGCGACGAGATGTGCTTTTTTGCGAACTACTTGTCCATCTTCATCTTTCTTGTTGCGAAACACCCATTTGGTACCGATGATGTTGTGGTTGTAGTCAGGCTTCTCAACCAATGTCCACACTTGATTTCTCTCAAAGTTGTGTAGCTCTTCATTCATAGCGTTTATCCAATCCGGATCTTCCAAAGCTTCTTCAACCTTCATAGGTTCAATGCTAGAGATGAATGAATAGTGTTCACAAAAGTTAGCTAAACGAGTTTTAGATCGAGTGATTCTCCCGGTTTGGATATCATTGTAGATTTGTTCGACGGGATGGTCTTTAGCAATTCTTGCTCGAACTCGTGAAAGCTTTTGCTTGGGTCTTGGTTGAACATCTTCTTCATCTTGTTCTTCTTCTTGGCCTTCTTCGTTGTTGACGTTATCGTTCTCTTGTCGTGGTGGAGAAGGAGGTTGTTGGTGTTCATCGTGGTGCACTTCCTCGTTTTCTTCATCTTGGTGTGTCCCACCTGTGGATGCTTCCGTATCAACTCTTGGTTCATCTTGTCGTGAGGTAGAAGCTTCCACTTAGACGGACGAGGTACTCTCCTTCACCTCCGTTGGACGAATCTTGCCAATAGACAAGTCTTGGATTGCTTCCGAAGGGTCTTTGTCTCCTACATCAATTGGCAATTGCTCTACTTGCGAACCGTTAGATTCATCAAACTTCACATCGAGACTTTTGTAGGCGTTGGGACCAAAAAGATCCATCTGAAGTAGCTCGAGTGGCCTCCTTGTGGTCATGATGTTCTTCATGGGATGCCTCCCTCCAACCTGTTTACCTGCCTGACAAGCGCTGCAAAGTCTATCCTTATCAAATATGACGTCGTTAATGCCAAGGATATGATTTCCTTTAATAAACTTGTTAAGGTTTCGCATACCAACATGACCTAATTGTCTATGCCATAACCAGCCTTTAGAGGATTTAGCAATAAAGCAAGTTCTAGGTTGAGCCTTTTTAGTGAAATCAACAATGTAAAGATCACCTCTACGTACACCGGTAAAGACCATTGTATGATTATCTCTACGAAACACTTGGCAATCAACTTCAGTAAATAGGACATTGAAACCGAAATTAGCAAGTCTAGAAACTGAAAGTAAATTGTATCCAAGAGATTCAACGAGCATGACATTTTGTATGGAGCTATCATGTGATATGGCCACCTTACCGAGGCCAACCACCTTACCCTTTGAGTTTTCACCGAAAGTGACATACTTTCGAGGACCATCGTTTTCAGCAAGCTCACAAAACATATATTTATCTCCGGTCATGTGATTGGTACATCCACTATCAAGAACCCATTCCTTTCCTCCTGCCATATATCCCCGAAGATTTGCCATAAGACCAAAGTGTCTCATTGCATCGTCAAGATCAAAGTCACTATCATCATCCTTGCCATAGTATCCATGTTCAACATCATCAAGTGGTGGATCAAATCCTAGAGAGGGTGATTCATTAGAGTGAGTTTGACAATGATCTTCTTTATGAATTTTAATAGCTTCGGAAACAATATCACTAATAATTCCAACATCTCCTTTGGCACGCATAATATTTGTAAGCTCAAATAGACAATCACCAAACATAAGATCACTGGAATTCATCTTACTCAAGGCAATGGACTTATGGAGAATTTCATCTAGATTTTTCAAGGAATAATTTGGAAAACGTTCTTCAAGAAATTTCCATATGGTATAGGCACACTTAAGAGTAGACAAACATCCAATCAAGTTTCTAGGCAAGCCTCTAGTGATGAGTTCAACAGTTGTAAGATTGCGAATCATGTCAATTGACTCATCAAGGGTAGGATGCATATGGTCAACATGAGGTGCACAAGGCTAGCAATGTACTTGTTCAAATGATATTCCTTGAAAATCACAAGCATCTCATTTTTCCACTCATGAAAATACTCTCCATCAAGTATAGGCACTCTATGTCTAAGACTCCCAATAGTAGACTCATCCATCTTCCTCCAATGGTGTTTAAACCAAAGCAATGGAGACCAAGGCTCTGATACCAATTGAAAGGATCGAGAAGAGGTGTCTAGAGGGGGGGTGATTAGACACTAAGTACCAAAAGTTACAATTTTTAACTTCTTTAAGTTAAAGTTGAGTTTTGGCACAAGTTTAACACTCACAATACATAACAAGCAAGCATGCAAAGAGTATATGAGCAGCGGAAAGTAAAGCATGCAACTTGCAAGAATGTAAAGGGATGGGATTGGAGTGTGCAAACGCAATTGGAGACACGGATGTTTTTGTCGTGGTTCCGATAGGTGGTGCTATCGTACATCCACGTTCATGGAGACTTCAACCCACGAAGGGTAACTGTTGAGCGAGTCCACGGAGGGCTCCACCCACGAAGGGTCCACGAAGAAGCAACCTTGTCTATCCCACCATGGCCGTCGCCCACGAAGGACTTGCCTCACTATAGCGGTAGATCTTCACGAATTAGGCGATCTCCTTGCCCTTACAAACTCCTTGGTTCAACTCCACAATCTTGTCGGAGGCTCCCAAGTGACACCTAGCTAATCTAGGAGACACCACTCTCCAAGAAGTAACAAATGGTGTGTTGATGATGTACTCCTTGCTCTTGTGCTTCAAATGATAGTATCCCCAACACTCAACTCTCTCTCACAGGATTTGGATTTGGTGGAAAGAATATTTGAGTGGAAAGCAACTTGGGGAAGGCTAGAGATCAAGATTCATATGGTAGGAATGGAATATCTTGGTCTCAACACAAGTGTAGGTGGTTCTTTCTCAGAAAATGCAAGTTGGAAGTGTAGGTTCGTTCTGATAGCTCTCTCCACGAATGAAGAGGAGGTGGAGGGGTATATATAGCCTCCACACAAAATCTAATCGTTACACGCAACTTGCCAATCTCTGTGGGACCGAATTGAGAAACTCGGTCAGACCGATTCAGCAAATCTAGTGATCGTTAGGATTTTCGGTGGGACCGACATGCAACTCGGTAGGACCGATATGATTAGGGTTAGGGCATAACGTAATCTCGGTGAGACCAATTACACAAACTCGGTGGGACCGATTCTGGTAATAAGCTAACCAGAGAGTTGGTCAGGCAAACTCGGTGGGGCCGATTCGCTCATCTCGGTTGGACCGAAATGTTACGAAGAGGAACAGAGAGTTTGCATTGTAATCTCGGTAGGACTGCTTACGCAAACTCGGTGAGACCGATTTTGGTAATGGACATACACAGAGAGATTATAATCCCATCTCGGTGAGACCGATTTGCCTAGGGTGTGTGGCAGTGTCTATGACATCTAAACTCGGTGGCGCCGGATAGAAAGAATCGGTGGGGCCGAGTTTGACTTTTGGTTTAGGTCATATGTGGATGTGAGAAAGTAGTTGAGGGCTTTGGAGCATATCACTAAGCACTTTGAGCAAGCAAGCCATTAAGCAACACCTCATCCCCTCTTGATAGTATTGGCTTTTCCTATAGACCTAAACCAAAAGTCACTAAAATATAAAATGTAGAGTCTTGATCTTGGAGCTTGAGCCAATCCTTTGTCCTTAGCATCTTGAAGGGGTTCCACATCCTCTAGTCCATGCCACTTCATTGTTGAACTCATCTGAAACATACTAAGCAGAAGTGTTAGTCCAACAAGAGATATGTTGACATTAATTACAAAAATCACCCTGGGAGCACTTGTGATTTCATAAGCTGAATCAGGAACGATGAACTCATCATATTTACAAAAGCAAGAGAGGTCGAGTTCATACCAGCTTTTGTCATCTCAATCAGTCCATCATATATCGTCATTATTGCCTTTCACTTGCACAACCGAACGATGTGTATAATAATAATAGTGCACGTGCACTGGACTAAGCTGGAATCTGCAAGCATTCAACTCAAGAGAGAAGACAAGGTAATATGGGCTCTAAGTTAAATAAACAATCATGCATATGAGAGCCACTAAAAATTTTCAATTTGGTCTTCTACTCTCAACCCCCAAAGAAAAGAAAAGAAAAGAAAATTATTTACACGGGAAAGCTCCCAACAAGTAAGAAGAAGAACGAGAAATCTTTTTGGGTGTTCATTTTAATTTCTACTACAAGCATAGAACTTAAACTAACTAATCTTTTTGGTTTTTCTTAAGGTTTATCAAACACACAAGAAGAAAACTAGAAAAAGAAAATTAAACTAGCATGGATAATACAATGAAAGAGTATGAGCACCGACGACTTAGTGTGTGAACATGAATGTAGAGTCGGTGAGAAATACGTACTCCCCCAAGCTTAGGCTTTTGGCCTAAGTTGGTCTACTGCCAAGGACCTGGCTGATATCCATAGTTGTAACTAGGGTCGTACTGAGATGCAGCAGCAAATGCCTCCTGAGCTGTGGCATGTTGGCGAGCCGCCTCCGCTCTCCCCTCGTGTTCAGCTGCTTCCTCCCTGGTAACAACATATCTTCCTCTTGCCTGGTAATCAAAAAGGAGAGAAGCAGGTAGAGTAACATGGACAGTGTTGCGTCAGTCATAGATTAGTCGATACTGGAGGAATTGTTCATTCCTCTTAAGAAAATGATGTTGGACCATAGCGTCATAATCTAAATAAGCAGGAGGTAACATCATATCCCCCTCTCGCGGGGCTATACCAAGATAATTAGCCACTCGGGTCGCATAAATTCCTCCAAATAAATCTCCTGCCCTACCATTATTATGCGACCTACGTGCAACTATTGCCCCCAAGTTATAATCTTTATAACCTAACACAGCACTCTTGAGGACACAAAGATCAGGGACACACATATGACATGCTTCATCTTTACCATTAATGCATCTACCAATGAAGAGAGCAAAATAATGTATAATAGGAAAATGAATGCTCCCTATGGTGGCTTGTGCAATGTCCCTAGATTCTCCCACAGTAATACTAGCTAGGAAATGTCTAAATTCAGATTTGTGGAGATCATTAATATTGCCCCACTGTGGAAGTTTGCAAGCAGTTGTAAAATCCTCTACATCCATGGTATAAGATGTATCATAGATATCAAATAGGACACTAGGAGAATTACGTGTACAATTATATAAAAACCTCCGCACAAAGGAATCAGTCAATTGATAGTACTGAGGACACTTATCTTGTAAGAAGTCCTCCAGATCGGCATTAAGCACATATGCGTCAAATTCCTCCTTAAAAGCCTGCTTCGACCATAAAATCATCGGATGGCCACACACAAGCTCGAACATTTGCGTCCCTTGGTAATTCAACGTCATGCTCACGTATAGCAATCCTGGGCCCTTTCTTCACCGAGGAACCACCTTGGTACATTCTCCTAGACATAATTCTTTTTCTGAAAAATTTCTGAAATTTTAGTAACTTCAAAATAAAAGTGATTAAAACTAAACAAGATTGGTAGCAACTACTCCTACAAGTGCCTAGAGCCTATATCATGCATTAGAATTGCTTGTGACCTCATAAATTTAACATGCAAGCTCAAGAACATGGTCACCAATGCAGCAAAAATTTGCAATGAATAAAGCACTAGAACAAAAACTAATTGGACCAATGGAGGAGTCACATACCGAGCAACAATCTCCCAGAGCAGTTTTGTGAATGGAGCTTTGAGCAAGGAGATCAAAAATCGCAGCAAAATGAGCTAGAACTCGTGCTTGAGCTGGATGGGGATTTTTTTGGGAAGAAGATGGAGTGTGTGGGTGCTGGCATAAGTGGAGGGGGGCCACCAGGGACCCACGAGACAGGGGGAGTGCCCAGGGAAGGTGGGCGCGCCCTCCACTCTCGTGGCCTGGTGCTTGCCCCTCCTGTAGTGATTTCAGTGCCTAAAATCCTGAAATATTCCATAAAAAATCATACTAAATTTGCAGGGTATCTAGAGCACTTTTATTTTCGGGATATTTTTTATTGCACGGATAATTCAGAAAACGGACAGATAATACTATCTTTGCTTTATCTATTCTAAATAACAGAAAGTAAAAAGATGGTACAGAAGGTTGTGCCTTCTAGTTTCATCCATCTCATGATCATCAAAATGAATCCACTAACAAGGTTGATCAAGTCTTGTTAACAAACTCATTCCGAATAACACGGAACCGGAGAAATTGCGAATAACACTAGGTTACCTCAACGGGGATATGAACATCCCCTATAATAAGAATATCATACTTTTTGTTGACAGTAGGGAGAGGAAATTCAAACCTCCAATAATAATAGTGGGAACTTTTCCAATAGAATTGATGCTATGAACTTGAGATTGTTTCCTCGGAAAGTGTACCGTATGCTCATTACCATTAACATGAAAAGTGACATTGCCTTTGTTGTAATCAATAACAGCCCCTGCAGTATTCAAAAAGGGTCTACCAAGGATAATCGACATATTATCGTCCTCGGGAATATCAAGAATAACAAAGTCCATTAAGATAGTGAAATTTGCAACCAGAACAGGCACATCCTCACAAATGCCGACAGGTATAGCAGTTGATTTATTAGCCATTTGCAAAGATATTACAGTAGGTGTCAACTTATTCAATTCAAGTCTACGATATAAAGAGAGAGGCATAACACAAACACCGGCTCCAAGATCACATAAAGCAGTTCTAACATAATTTCTTTTAATTGAGCATGGTATAGTTGGTACTCCAGGATCTCCAAGTTTCTTTGGTATTCCACCCTTAAAAGTGTAATTAGCAAGCATGGTGGAAATTTCAGCTTCCGGTATCTTTCTTTTGTTTGTAATGATATCCTTCAAATACTTAGCATAAGGATTTACTTTAAGCATATCAGTTAAGCGCATATGTAAGAAGATAGGTCTAATCATTTCAGCAAAGCGTTCAAAATCCTCATCATCCTTTGTCTTGGATGGTTTAGGAGGAAAGGGCATGGGTTTCTGAATCCATGGTTCTCTTTCTCTACCGTGCTTCCTGGCAACAAAATCTCTCTTATCATAACGTTGATTCTTTGATTGTGGTTATCAAGATCAACAACAGGTTCAATCTCTACTTCATTATTTTTGCTAGGTTGAGCATCAACATGAACATTATCATTAACATTATCACTGGGTTCATGTTCATCACCTGATTGTGTTTCAGCATCAGAGATAGAAATATCATTGGGATTCTCAGGTGTGTCTACAGTAGTTTCACTAGAAGCATGCAAAGTCCTATCGTTTTTATTTTTCTTCTTTTTAGAAGAACTAGGTGCCTCTAAATTATTTTTCTGAGAATCTTGCTCGATTCTCTTAGGGTGGCCTTCAGGATACAAAGGTTCCTGAGTCATTCTACCAGTTCTAGTAGCCACTCTAACAGCAAAGTCATTTTTATTATTTAATTCATCAAGCAAATCATTTTGATCTTTAAGTACTTGCTCAGCTTGAGTAGCAACAATAGAAGCATATTTGCTAATGAGTTTAAGTTCACCTTTAACTCTAGCCATATAATCACTCAAGCGTCCTATTTCAAACGCATTATTCTTTAATTCTCTACCAACATAAGCATCAAAACTTTCTTGTCTAGCCATAAAGTCATCAAATTCATCTAAGCATGGGCTATGAAATTTAGTAGAGGGAATTTCAACTTTATCATATCTATAGAGAGAATTTACCTTTACTACCTGTGTCGGGTTATCAAGACAACGTGGTTCTTCAACAGACGATATATTAAGACCATGTATTTCTTCAATAGGTGGTAAATTCTTAACATCTTCAACTTTAATACCTTTTTCTTTCATTGATTTCTTTGCCTCTTGCATATCTTCAGGACTGAGAAATAAAACACCTCTCTTCTTCGGAGTGGGTTTAGGAATAGGCTCGGGAGTTGGCTCAATTGGTTTAGGAATTGCCTCAGGAATTGGCTCAGGGAGAGTCCAATTATTTTCATTAGCCAACATATTATTCAATAGTAATTCAGCTTCGTTGACTGTTCTTTCCCTGAAAACACAACCAGCACAACTATCCAAGTAGTCCTTAGAAGCATCGGTTAGTCTATTATAAAAGATATCAAGTATTTCATTTTTCTTAAGAGGATGATCGGGCAAAGCATTAAGTAATCGGAGAAGCCTCCCCCAAGCTTGTGGGAGACTCTCTTTTTCGGTTTGCACAAAATTATATATTTCCCGCAAGGCAGCTTGTTTCTTATGAGCAGGGAAATATTTAGCAGAGAAGTAATAAATCATATCCTGGGGACTATGCACGCAACCAGGAGCAAGAGAATTATACCAAGTCTTAGCATCACCCTTTAACTAGAACGGAAATATCTTAAGGATATAATAATAGCAAGATTTATCATCATGAGTAAACAAGGTGGCTATATCATTCAACTTGGTAAGATGTGCCACAACAGTTTTAGATTCAAGGCCATAAAAAGGATCAGATTCAACTAAAGTAATAATCTCAGGATCAACAGAGAATTCATAATCCTTATCAGTAACACAAATAGGTGAAGTAGCAAAAGCAGGGCCAGGTTTCATTTTAGCATTAAGAGACTGCTGCTTCCATTTAGCTAATAATTTCTTAAGACCATATCTATCTTTACAGGCAAAGATAGCTCTAGCAGCTTCCTCCGCCATAACATAACCCTCAGGAACAACAGACAATTTATAATCATTGGGAGAACCTTCATCATCACTATCATCAATAATAGCATCTTCAATAATTTCATTCTCTCTAGCTCTAGCAAGTTGTTCATCAAGAAATTCACCTAATGGCAAAGAAGTATCACGCACAGAAGTAGTTTCATCATAAGTTTCATGCATAGCAGAAGTGGCATCATCAATAACATGCGACATATCAGAACTCATAGCAGTAGCAGGTTTAGGTGTCGCAAGCTTACTCAAAACAGAAGGAGAATCTAGTGCAGAGCTAGATGGCAGTTCCTTACCTCACCTCGTAGTTGAGGGGAAAATCGTAGTTTTCGCGTCTTTCAAATTCTTCATATCAACATATATAAATTCCAAGTGACTCAGAGAATAGAGTTATGCTCCCCGGCAAAGGCGCCAGAAATTAGTCTTGATAACCCACAAGTGTAGGGGATCGCAACAGCTTTCGAGGATAAAGTATTCAACCCAAATTTATTGATTCGACACAAGGGGAGCCAAAGAATATTCTTGAGTATTAGCAGTTGAGTTGTCCATTCAACCACACCTGGATAAGTTAGAATCTGTAGCAAAGTATTTAATAGCAAAGTAGTATGATAATAAAGGTAACGGTAGCAACAGTAATGTTTTTGGGTTTTGTAGTGATTGTAACAATAGCAACGGAAAAGTAAATAAGCGAAGCACAAGATGTGAAAAGCTCGTAGGCAATGGATCAGTGATGGATAATTATGTCGGATGCGATTCCTCATGTAATAGCTATAACACAGGGTGACATAGAATTAGCTCCAGTTCATCAATGTAATGTAGGCATGTATTCCGTAAATAGTCATACGTGCTTTTGGAAAAGAACTTGCATGACATCTTTTGTCCTACCCTCCGTGGCAGCGGGTCCTAGCGAAACTAAGGGATATTAAGGCCTCCTTTTAATAGAGAACCGGAACAAAGCATTAACACATAGTGAATACATGAACTCCTTAAACTACGGTCATCACCGAGAAGTATCCCGATTATTGTCACTTGAGGTTGTGGATCATAACACATAATAGGTGACTATAGACTTGCAAGATAGGATCAAGAACACACATATATTCATGAAAACATAATAGGTTCAGATCTGAAATCATGGCACTCGGGCCCTAGTGACAAGCATTAAGCATAGCAAAGTCATAGCAACATCAATCTCAGAACATAGTGGATACTAGGGATCAAACCCTAACAAAACTAACTTGATTACATGGTAAATCTCATCCAACCCATCACCGTCCAGCAAGCCTACAATGGAATTACTCACGCACGGCAGCGAGCATCATAAAATTGGTGATGGAGGATGGTTGATGATGACGACGGCGACGAATCCCCTCTCCGGAGCCTCGAACGGACTCCAGATCAGCCCTCCCGAGAGAGATTAGGGCTTGGCGACGGCTCCGTATCGTAAAACGCGATGAAACTTTCTCTCTGATTTTTTTCTCCGCGAGACGGAATATATGGAGTTGCAGTTGAGGTCGGCGAAGCCTCAGGGGGCCCACGAGACAGGGGGCGCGCCCCCCACCCTCGTGGACAGTGTGCGGGCCCCTTGGTATTGATTCTTTCGCCACTATTTTTTATATTTTCCAAAAAGTGCCTCCATGGATTTTCAGGACATTCCGAGAACTTCTGTTTTCTACACATAAAACAACATCATGGCAGTTCTGCTGAAAACAACGTTAGTCCGGGTTAGTTTCATTCAAATCATGCAAGTTTGAGTCCAAAACAAGGGCAAAAGTGTTTGAAAAAGTAGATACATTGGAGACGTATCATGGCGCTGGCCGCGACTGCCGCATCACCAACCTTGATCGTCCATGCTGTGGCATGGGGGTCGTGTTTGCTGCTGGTGATCCCTCCATCATGATGATAAGGCGACTCCCCAACCTCGATGATAAGGCTTCATCCATTCAATTTTGACTCCGTAGACAACTAGCTTTTGATAAGTACAGTATGCGCAAGTTTACTTTGTAGCTATTTTCGTGTTCTGCATTTTAGTGGTACAAGATTGTGTTGCTAATTGATAGACTGTCACGTAAGGGGAAAGAATGCACATGTTGTGGAAATTTAAATCTAGAATAATCTAGCTCGAGTCCACTGGATGCGAGATAGATGATTGCCTTGTTAACTACTAAATAAGCATGCCCTGTTGCAATGCACATGATATTAACTAGCCTGACACTTGGTAGGAGGGGTGGTGGGAGGTGAGTCAAAACGGTGAACAAAAGCACCACACGCAATCGCCAACAAAAACACCACACGCCCCTCCAAATCCCTAGCCTCACCCGTCTCTGACAAGAGCCGGGTACAGGATAGCCACCACCGCCTCCAACAATCCCAATATCTGATAAGATCCGGGTATAGGGTAGCCGTCGGGTACAAGGGAGCCGTCTCTATCGTCAGGGACAAGGACACATGTGGAAACTGCTGTTGCATCAGGTCCTTCGATCTCTCCCCTGCTCGCCACTCATCACTGTTCGCCCCGCACGGCTCTGTCTCCACGCGGGGATTCGCTCTATGGCGTCCATGAGAGGCGGCTGCAGGCGCCATGGTGCCGATCCGATCATTGTTGGTATTCAAGTTGCCACATGACTTGTCTGTTTTTATTTCTTATTAGGTACCTGAACCTGATCAGATGAAGTTGCATGCATGCTCATAGAATTCCAGTCTATGTTCTTTGTCAAGAGCTACTTAAAATTTTCTCTAGGAATCCGAGCATTGCTGATAGAATTGCAGTCTACCTTCTTTGTCGAAAGCTACTTCAAATTTTCTCTAGAAATCCGAGCATCGATGAGAAGGTTTTCTGATAATTTTTGTTTCTTGTTCAATAAAATTACATGCATAGATTAGTGATTTATTCATTTTCCTTTTCAACAGAGTGATTCAAGGATTCGAGGCGAGTTTTACTCTACGTGTATTTCTTTTAAGGACGTGGATGAGGCGGATAAAGCCTTTGATAAACTAGACGGCCAAGAGACTAAGGTACGCCCGAGTTCATAGCTTAGGAGTGTCTAAAAATTTCTCAACTACTCTAATGTTCCATAAAATGTAAGTTTACCGAAAAAGGAAGGAGCTACCATCCCGGTTTGATTGTGTTCATCCTGGACTAACTGTACAACAGTTTCATGCCTTTATTTCTCCACAAGGTTATGAATTATTTCTTCCATACTCTTATGATCTTGTGTTCAAGTAAGTAATCTTTACCATTGTGTAATATCTTCTGAATTTAACTGTACCTAAAAGAATATGCTTTTTGGTTTTGAAGGGGGCAACAACTACATGTTATGCCTGGCACTACTAGAAAAACCGCTACTAATGGCGCACCTAATTTGGCCATTAATGGCGCATCACTGGTGCGCCATTACTAGCACGCCATTAGTAATTTTTACTAATGGCGCACCAGTGGTGCGCCATTAGTATCTGATATACTAATGGCGCACCACCGGTGCGCCATTAGTATAAACTACTGATGCGCCATTAGTATGCCTCCCAGGGCCATGTATACCTAGGTGCTTTGGCATACTAATGGCGCACGACCACGAGATCGCCATTAGTAAACATGGCATACTAATGGCGCCTTGACCAGTGATGCACCATTAGTATGCTTTGTCATACTAATGGCGCCTTATCATGTGATGCGCCATTAGTATGAATGTTAGGTTTTTTTTATTTTTTATTTTCTGTTTTTTGCACAGGTTACAAAATGTATAATTTGACAAAATATAGACAGCACACATCAACAACAGATTCATCGAATACAATAGAAGATTAGTCTTTGAATACAATTCATCATATTAGTCTCTGAATTGAAAAGACCAAACAAAGATAGAACATTATATTACAAGTCTCGAGACCGCGAGTAGCGAGTTTGTCTTCACATTACAAGTCGATATCGATCATCTAAACTACCATCACATAGAAGAGAGCTGCGGTCATCACGATGAGCATCATCACGATGAAACTCGTCTTCATCCGGTTCCTCAACGCTCCCTCCCTCTCCCGCTAGATAGCGGGCGTATCTAGATTCGGCCTCGGCCCTAGTGGTGTACCCTTTGTAACTGTTACCGCTGAATCGGTGAACCTGTCTCCGACGCTCCTCCCGGTCATCGTAGACTCAGGAACCTTACCCTTGTACACGACATACGTCGGCATCGCTATGCACTAGCCAAGCGAAGCGTTAGTACCAATTCACAGACAATACATAAGAAATATATAAGTATGCAACAGAGCGATCGGAAGAGAAAAGCAAGACATTAATAGCATCGATTACATCTAAGTTGAGCGACTCTCGAAACCAAAGAGACGTACTACAAGTTCATTAAAGTTTAATTACAACATGAGCCAATCGATGTTTCAGAACTAGAGAACTCGACTCAAGGGACGGGCGTGGATGAAGCCGCCGTCTATCGTGGGAGTCATGAAAGAGCGGGCGTTGTCATCCTGCATTTGTAGCATTGTGTCGATGTCACTTTGGACGGTTGATTTCGAGGTAGAACTGCCCGAGTCGAAGGACATCTTGATGGATGATTTCTGCAAACTCCATTGGATGCGAAAGAATTCTTGTCGATGTCCGCATCCTGGATTGCCGACACGCTCGCGCCCAATCTTGGAGTTTACTTGGTAGCGAAGTTGATGATGGTCCCGTCGATCGCCGCATGTGATGGATGGCGTAGTAGGCACCCTTCGACCGCCCGGTGACTGCTTGACGCAGCGAGCGTCGTATTGTGGGAGAACACGTGCTTGCCGTGCTTACGAATAGGCCTGGTGAAGGTGCCTCCAGATTGGGCGTGGCAGGAGAACATCATCAAGAACCTTCTTGACATTTGTGTAGTCTACGTTCGTTGACGGTCCGGGTCGAAATCGTTGCCATGGAATATTTGGGGCTTAGGAGGATGGCGTGCAATGTGTGTCACTGCAGAAAACACGGAATGTTAAAAGAAAACGATCGAAATCTAAGAATTCATATGTTACGGGCGGTTGAGGGAGGACTTACTCGGAAAGTAAGGCACGAGGAAGTTATCCTTATCTTGGTTTGCGAATGGCGCCTTGAGGTAAGAACTCGCGACTTGCGGTCCCCGCGCTGCCCAAGATCTTGGCACGCATGTAGAAGGGTCGACTATCACGATGTCCGGGTCTTGTCGCGAATGATCCGCATCTCCATACTCAGCGAAAATAGCGAGCGAAGGTGTAGTGGAGCGGATGAAGGTTCAACATAGAGTGGATGTCATCAAACCGCAGGACGATCGTACGCCCGATGGAGTTATCCACAAAGCCCTTGCCCTCTGGCACCTTGGCCGCGAAAACCGGGTATGCCACATCCTTCTCTCTGAGACGCCGCTTCTCCAAAGAAAGAACATTGTCATGCAGACTCCGCATAGCACCGGTTGCAGCATTGAGCATATTTGTCGGTAGCATCGCCCTACCCGCCACATGCACCCTCTTCAAGATATCCTCAGGTGAAGGTGGCCCGTCCTGAGCACGGATCGTACTCGGTGCCGGCTGGCCCGCACCCTTGTTAGCCTTTCTTTTGCGTGCCTTCTTCTTCTCCTGTAATGGGACCGAGTTCTGCTCACAGACCGCCTTCTTGATTGTGTTGGGGCTGATAATATTTACGCACCTCGCCTATCGAGGCTCGGTGAAGTCGGCAGGGAGGCGTCTCCACGAGAGCTGAGCGGCGACGGCGCTGTTGCTACTTGGCTTCTCCGCGGTACCAGCTAGATCGCGCACGTCTTTTGTTGGGTTGGGTTCTTGAGAAGGAGGCCCCATGAAGTCGCCACCGTACCCATGATCGGCAAAGTACTGATCGACGTTGGCAAATGTATCGTCGTCGTCGTCGTCGTTCTGATCCTGTGCTATGTGCATGTTTGGATCCAGTGGCATAGGGATGTCCGGCACCGTTGCGGCGGTCTTGCCATGGGGCCGACTTGGCGACGACACGACTGGCGGTGTTGTCTTTGGGGTGGTGTCCCCGGCCCCCAAACGAATCTGGCTCTTCGCCAAAGCGAGGGCCAGCCAGCTCAGGCGCCGAGGTCATCACGTCATCATCGTCGGCCCCGACGGGTTGAATCGGAGGTAACAACTCGTCGCAGCCTGGCAGCACCCGAACCAGTTGAACCCTAAACAAGTTGGGTGGCATCTGGGTACCGTGGAACAAGGGGTTGCCCGGTTGAACGATTTTGCCCTTGGCGACATCGACCAACTCGTTGTTCATGAAGTGCGGAGAGTGCACGGCGTCGGCGGCGCCCTGCGAAAACATGTAGGGCGTCGGGGATGCCCATCAAAACAAGGAGATGAAGTCCTCGACCGAGAGAAGCAATTAGTTACCGTGATGATGGCGTCGAGCTCGGCTAATGTCGAGCACCGCCAACGGCGGGCGTGCGATTGACGGAGGGGCGCTTGCTGCGAGGTGTGCGGCGGCGTACACCGGTGCATTAAGCTCCGTGCGGCGTCGGAGACACCAATGCCGCCTCCGCGGAGACACCAATGGCCCCGCCATCGCATTCTGCGAGTTGCTGGCCGTGAAGCTAGGAATCGGGGGCGGCCCCTGTTGGCCGCCCGCAATCCACGCACTCAACCCCTGGATCAAGGTAGGCACAATGGCGGTGATCGTCGCTCCGAGTTGTTGTTGCACTTGCTCTTGGACAATCTCCGAAATCCGCGCCACCTGTGCCTTGAGTTCTTGAACCTCGCGCGCCTGGCTTTCCGAGCTGGTCTTTTTCTCCTTCCGCACACCAGCGGTATAGTATGACCCCCATTTTGTGGACAAGCCTTTGCCGGCCACACGACCAGCTGACGTCGGCTTACTGAGCTTATCCTTGTTCTTCATTACATTCAACGCCCTATTGAGAGTGGTGTCCCAAGGGTTGCTCTTAGTCGACCCAGCCATCTGCTTTCGATCGCTGCGGAAGGAATGTGAACCATTTAGAAATTTGGCTTCATTAATTAGAATGCAACCATATGGAGCTAATTACCCGGGGTGGTATTCCTTACGAAACAACCTCAAGCGCCCTGGTCTTGGATCCATGGTAAGCTCCTTTGTTTTCGGTCCTTCTTGTACGGGCCCCGACAAAGTTCCTGGTCTGCTTGTCACCGTATTTATCGAAGGGGCGGTAGGCCTTGCTCGGCACGCTCCGCGTCCTCCTTGTCCCATATAGGCTCCGCCACTCTGTAACCGCCGGGACCGAGTGTGTGTTCCCCTAAGTTCAGCTCCCGCATTTCTTTCCCCCACTGACTTGATTCAGAGTTTGCGGTGCTCGAGCAATTGATCTTGAAGTCGTTGTAGTCATCTTCGGTGATCGAAGGATTTTTCTCCTTGATCTTCTCATAACTCTCACCTTTCTCGATCATTCTCTTCACATTGCTTTTCCAAGTAGACAGGGCCTTGCTCATCTTCGTGAGGGCAGCATTGTTCACTTTATTCCCTTTGAGGCTTGTGTTTTCAAAAGTAGCGGGGAACTTGTATCGTTCGTGCGGCTTCGTGAAGAGGAGGTTGCGCAAATTCCCTCGGTCAGGATGCCTCAGGTTCTCGGTGTTGATCGAGACGGTGCTCCGGAGAATGCACCCGAGCTGAAGCGAGTACCCTTGACTATTCGTTCGGGCGCCGTTGGATTCCCGTCGAGTCCACTTGATAACTTCCTCCTTGAGGGTGCGGAGCACGGTCGGGCGCCGGTCCTTCCGTTGCCTCTTCATTAGCTGCCATCTCGTCGTGCGCCGCCATCATCGATGGTGGCATCCTCAGCAGCACCATCGGTGGTGGCATCGGTGGGGTCATCCTCGGCGGTACCATCGGTGGTCTCGGGATCGGTGGGGAAGGCGGCGTCCTCATACAAGTGAGGTTGTTCCTCCATCTCTGGGACAGCTCCCGAATGCCTTGCCGCCCGAACCCCGGCCTCATCGTTGTGGGCCATGTTTCTCTCTAAATAGAAACAAAGTTTGGTCAAAAGTTGGTTATTGTCAAGGAACAAGATCATGGTCTCATCATTTAGGGTTTGTCGACACGAGGCATCCTAAAATCTAAGCTTTTATCATTGAGGGTTTTTCGGCGCCGAGGCACCCTAAAAGCCTAACCTTTCATCATTTCGGTTTTATCAACACCGAGGCACCCTAAAAGCCATGCATTAGTCACAAATGCGCGGGGCACTTGATCCTACTTAATTAACTACTAAGATACCCCAGCCCATGCATTAGTCACAAGTACCCCATATGTCCTATTTTTAGCAAAGTCATGCTAAAATTCACGGAAAATTTCAGTATGACCTTTGCTGAAAATAGGACATATGGAGTACCAATTTGCGGAGCGGAAGTTAATCGACATTCCGGAAAACTCAAGGGCCTCTCGGGGTACCTGCAATATCATCACGACACGATGGTCGGAGACAAAACCCAGCAAACTAGCACCACAATGTGCCTCTACTTTCATATGGATGAAAAGGCCACAATGTGCCTCTACTAGCACCACAATCTTAGTTAACCACGGGGACATCGAAAGTTAACATCTGCCTGATTCTTATGAGGACTTCACTGCCACTGTTTACTCAAACTTAAGTTAGTAATTAAAAATATAAAATAGGATAACCCAGTGACAGGACTGTTGGTTGATGTCACAAAAAAGTTGCTAATCTCAACATGTTCTACAGTTGTTAAAATTATCTTACTGTATTTAGAACAAACTAGCACCACAGAGTCTACCAATTCAGGTAGAAGCCATCATTCATTACAAATTTGAATATATGATATTCCAGAAAATAATCTGTCTACAAAATGAGATACATTCCGTTTGAACTACCAAAACTGTAACCAACGTTATTACCTAATTATGAAAAAAGTGCAGTACATATAAATTATTTCATCACTGAGAGGAGATAACCAAATGTTTCCAAGCAATATGATTAAGAAAATGGGATTTAGGCATCCAAATGCCACAAAAGACCAAATCACATTTTAAACCAAGTTACACAAAGAAAATGCACCTAAGCACCAAGAGGAACTGTTACAACTCCATAAGGTATATCCAAGTCACTGCTACTCATATTCAAAAAACCTAACTCCAATATAACCAGAAAGATTGTAAAACATTATATCTCCCTGCTGACACGAACTGAAAGCGTAACAAAAATACCATCTTCTTTTGTTGATGCGTTGGTGTTTTAGAGTAGAGGTAAGAAAACCGGAGACCATATATGTAGTTTCTAACATATGCAAGATTACTTAAAAATTGGAGAGCCATGTCGTTTCTACTGGACCTAAATATAGCTAGCTGCTGGTGTTGAACAATAAACAGCCACACCACACACTAAGACAAGTAACTGAAATGACTCTCTTTGTATTGTAGTAGAAGAAGAAACAAGAGAGAGATGCAAGATAGTAGTATATATAGGTGAGTCAACCTATTATTCTAGGCAGCTGCCTTGCTAGTGATTCGGTGTCGTCGCAACTGGATCCCTCCCACTCGACCTGCGATCTTCTACAAGGAAAAAGTAGCAGCTCAGTCAACCACCATATAATTATACAAGGAAAAAATGCTACTTGGCACAAGTGTAAACGAGAAGCTTGAGGTAGCAGCAGATTGAAGTGATAAAGTGCAAAGGAGAAGCTTGAGCTAGTAAACAATTTCTGAATGTTATAAAGTGGGGAAAGTAAAATAAAATTCATGACTAGTCATGGCACTAGAAAAGAGATGAGATTTCACAAAACCAGAGCCAAGCATAGTCCAGATTGTCAAATTTTTAGTTAGTTAATTATTACAGTCCTTTGCTAAAAGAGATGATCCGTCCAAGAAATTTAATACTAGATGCATGCAGTCTGTTGAGGATCTTTTAGTGAATGACTAACAACAAGTAGCCGAGCTTGCCCAAGAAAGATTAGATTCGTAGTGCTGGCTGCTGCTAGTGAATGGAGCTGACAGTTATACAGTGTCATTTCATTTCATTACACCCAGTTCAAATCACATTAGTGATTTTCAAGTTTAAATTTGAATTTCATTAAAATTTGAATTTCAAGTTTAAATTTGAATTTGAACAGTAGTGATTAGATTCATGCAGTCTGTTAAAATCACTACTAGTGAATGGAGCTGTTGGATTCATTTCATTTCATTAAACTGAAGAAAACAAAAAAATAAAGAAGATAAATTTGGGCACGTGTCATCAATAGTTATGCGTGATAGGTATCTGTATTGTTAACACATTGGCGCGGACATATAGAAATCTAATTACCTAAGTAGCCGGGCATGCCAGGTGTAGATAGATGAACAAATTGGCGGGCGGCGCAGCCTAAATAGTTGTTCTCAAACTAAATGTCTCATGAGGCAGGTTAGATTTATTTAAAGTGGTGAGAACAACAAGCTGTAAAGAAGATATATTGGGTACATCCATAACAAATCGACGGTTATCTGAATCGACAGGCATTGGCGCGAGCCGTGAAATCCACTTATCTAAGCAGCCTAGGGTGAAGCAGGTGTAGACATAAAAATTGGTGGGATGCGAAGGGAAATTTTGGTGCATCCGTAGCAAACGCGATGGGTGTCTCGAACCGATACATCCTAGCCTAGCCTGCCGGCTATGCTGATCCCTGCCTTCCCAAAACCAGGTATGGGGACCGAGCCGAGCCGAGGTGAGGTGAGGTGAGCTGAGCAGGCAGGGAATCCCAGATCTAGGTAAGCAGAGCAGCAGAGTCGAGGCGGGGAGTAAAAATCTTAACCCTAACAGCATAGTGGAGCGCGTGGAAGGCGAGGTGGGCGGCGAGTAGAGCGGGCACCTTGGCGTCTGGCCTCGAGGGCGATTTAACTGGGCGCTCGAGGCGGCGGTAAACGGGCACCTCCCGGAGATCGCCTCCAGCCACGTCTCCTCCACAAGCAGCTCGGACTTGGCAAGGCGGAGGTTGCGAGCCTGGGCGAGGCGAGGTTGGTGTCGGCCTGCTGGCGCTGCTCCGACGTTAGTGGGGTGGGGTCGGAGGGGAGGAAGGGAGGATGGGGAGAGGGAGGCGTCGGTGGTGTGGTGTGGGCGGGCGGCGCTGGTCCGCGAGAGTGGGGTGGGGTCGGAGGGAGGAAGGGAGGATGGGGAGAGGAGGCGTCAGTGGTGTGGTGTGGACGGGGCGGCGCTGGTGTCGGGGCGGCGTCGAGGGCGGCGGGGCGGCGGCATCGGGAGAGGAGAGGGGAAGGGATCGGGAGGCGAGGCGAGGCGGCACAATACTAATGGCGCACCACCCTCGGTGCGCCATAAGTACATACATGCTAATGGCGCACCTCACCCAGTCGCCATTAGTATTTTTTTTACTTCTGCCCGAGCCAATAGGTTATCTACCACCAGACCTGATACACATCAAGTATTCTCTACTAGTTCGACTGGTCACAGCTAGTTCTCACACCAGAGGTCTGGGTTCGATTCCAGCTCCACAAATTTTTTATGCATTAAAAATGCTGTTTGATACTTACTTGTGTTTAAATATGTTCAAACTTGTTTAAATCATAACATTAATATTTTTTATAAGACAGTAATTTTTTTAAAATATCATCAAACAGTAATGCCGGTGGAGCGGGGAGGTGCGGAGGTGGGGGTCGTGTGGCGGTTGAGTAGGGAGGTCTGCGGGGTCGGCGGTTGAGTAGGGAGGTGCGGGGGTCGGCGGCGGTTGAGTAGGGAGGTGCGGGGTCGGCGGCGGTTGAGTAGGGAGGGTGCGGGGGTCGGCGGCAGCGGTTGAGTAGGGAATCGAGGTGCGGGCGGTCGGTGGCGGCGACAGTGGACGGATCTGGCGAGTGGGAGGGATCGAGATGGAGGGGATCGAGATGGAGGGGATCAGTGTCCATGAAATTAAAAATATTCATGATAGTTCAAAAGTGCCCATGAAATACAATTGAGAAATGAAGTCTCGATTTAAATACAATCGATCTTAGCTAGCTATCTCTTCACAATCTTCTTGCCCTTCTTTTTACGCAAATGGAGTTCTTCTATGGAGCAGACGTCCTTTAGGTAGGGTGGTCCTGCTTCTTCTTGTGGTGTATGCTGCTACTTCATCATCGTCGACATGTTCGATCCTCGGTCGCCGTACTTTTCAAGTCTTGCTCATTGGCTACTCCATCCATTCCGATGATCTTCCTTTTGCCTCTCCTCATGACAACACGACCGGGCTTTGGCGGGTCGGTAATGAAAAGCATTGGTCCACTTGGGAAGCCAGTACCCATGGCTCATTTTTGCGGTGACGTTTGCGCCCTTGGTCTTGGATTGGCTTCGTATAACCATGGTGGTGAAATACCGGTCTTCTTTTATGACGTTCTTGGCCCATCGACACGGAACATCGGGACCTTCTCTCGGCGTAGCTCAGCTCCCAGATCTCCTCGATCCTTCCGTAGTATCTGTCCTTGTCGTTACGGTGTAGGATTCCATCGTTACCCGGAGTTCGATAACCATCGCTCTTCATGTCCTTGGCCTCGGTGTAGAATGTGTAGCCGTTGATATAAATGCGCCTCATAGGTCATCAGGTTGTGCTCGGCGCCTGTGACAAAGCGAATATGAGTTGTTCTTCCGCGGAAGAATCCTCATGTAAAGGGCAACGAAGCTTCGCTTGAACCAACGCGTGAAACATGAGTTGTGCTCTTTGAGTATATCTCCGTCCGTCCTCTGTTGGCCTCGGTCATTGTCGTCTTCTTAATAAAGGTTTTGTGCTGTACCACCCAAGGATCGACCACGTCTATGTGTTGTAGCGCGACTAGGTTTGCTCTTTCAAAGTCGGCGAGTCGACCATCAAAGTCGACATGCATTTCGCGGCGACCCTCACGGTAACCCCATCCAGCGAGCCTGCCGAGGTGCTGTTGACGGGCAGACCAGCGGGTTCTCGATGCCTAGATAATTCGTGCGATGGGAGATGCACTCTTGATCGAAAAGCACCGGCTATGCTTCCTTCGGGCGTGACATGTTGCGAACGTATCCTCTGATGACACCATTCATCCTTTCGAGCGGCATCATGCTGTGCAGGAACATCGGCCGAGTTGGATGATATCCTCCACTATATGGACCAGCAGATGCACCATAACGTCGAAGAATGCGGGCGGAAGTACATCTCAAGCTCGCATAGTATCACCACGATCTCTTCCTGTAGCCTTCGAGTTGCCTCACGCCAATCGACTTCCGAGATGGCGTCGAAGAAGTTGCATAGGCCAAATAGCGTTTCACGGACGTGCGTGTCCATGATCCCATGGATTGCAACCGGAAGTATCTGCGTCATCGGCCGCGTGACGGTCGTGAGACTTCATCCCGCTGAACTTCGCTTCGTTGGGTCTAGGTATCTGCTTATCTTCCCTGCGTAACCGTGGAAGTTTTACTCCTAGGAGGCAGGTGAAAAACTGCTCGATCTCCTCGACTTAGAGTGAAGCACGCGGGAGGGTAGTCATTTCCGGTCTTCTTGGCCTTTTTGCCTTTGCGACGACTTTCTGTGTCCTGCTTCGCCTCATCACCATCATCATCATCATCATCATCATCATCATCATCATCATCATTAGCGTGAAGCTCCTGCCTGATGCCCATTGATTTCAAGTCTGCCCTTGCTTTCGCCCATCTTTGGTCCTCTCGGCATGTTGAGCAGGGTACCAAGCAGACTCTCGCACACGTTCTTCGTGATATGCATGACATCAAGGCTGTGAGGCACGGTGGATCTTCGATCGGCAAGTCCCGAAAACAGACCTCGTTTTCCATACCTTCAGCAGCGGCTCTGGCGCCTTCGCTTCTTTCCGGCTCTGGCGCCTTTTGCTTCTTTCGGCGGTGGGCAGTCTTTCCAATTTTTCAACAGCTTGTCTATTTCCTCGCCGCTCCTCGTACAGGCGTTTTGGGTTCGGTTTCACCATCGAACAGATCCTTGCGTTTCCTCCACGGGTCATCGTCGCGAAGCCACCTTGATGTCCCATGAACACGGTTTTCAAGACCGGGATCTCTATCTAGCTGGCGTCGTTGTGTCATCCATGCACCTTACGCATCCGGAAAATCCGTGGACTACCTGCCCCGCGAGATATCCGTAACCGAGATAGTGGTGCACCGTCGTGAGCGGTCACGGCTCTCATAGGAAATATTCTTTCTGCGGCGTCCCACGTATTGGCTGGCGTTTTCCACAGTGTGTCAAGCTCCTCTTTCAGCAGCCCCAGATACAAATTGATGTCGTTCCTGGTTGTTTCGGCCCTTCAATTAGCATACTCATGTGAATGTACTTCCTCTTCATGCACAACCAGGGGAAGGTTGTACATCCACACAAACACAGGCCAGGTGCTATGTGTGCTTCTCTGGCTGCCAAGCGGATTGACTCCATCGGTGCTCGCGCCCAGCGATGTTCCTTGGATCGTTCCCAAATTCCGAGTCTTGAAGTTCAACGCTTGCCAGCGGCTCGCATCCTTAGGGTGACTCAGCATCTTGTCTTTTTATCTATCTCCGGATCATTTCGTCATCTTCTCACTTCTTCTCCTCCCTATCCGGCGTGCCAGCGCAGGAGCTTTGCTACCTTAGGGTCCGCGAAATAGCGCTGCAGACGAGGAGTGATCGGAAAGTACCACACCACTTTTCGAGGAGCTTTCTTCCTCTTCTTGTATCGAGTGGCGCCGCACACCGGACATATGGTAGACCCAGCGTGCTCGTCCCGATAAATGATGCAATTGTTCATGCACACATGGTATTTCACGTCGCGGTAAATCGAGAGGACACGATTTTCTTCGCCTCCTCAAACTGGTCGGGCACTTGTTCCCCTTGGGAAGGCGTTCGTGCGAATGACATGTTCTCGTCGAAGCATGAGTCGGTCATTTTGTGTTTTACCTTCATCTCGAGCCATGGCGTTACTTTCAAAGGGTATCCTCGGGCCTGCATCCTTCATACAATGGAGTAACGCGTCTAACTCAAGTTGATCCATCTTGGCTTTCTCTCGGGCGGCAGCTCTGGCGTTATCCGTCCGCTTGAGAAGCAGCTCTTGAATATGAGGGTCCTGCACCCAGCCCATCGATGGTCCAACGTCGTCGCTCGCCGTCATCATCATCTTCATGATCATGCCCGTCGCCTGCTCCGGCATCTTCCTCATCATCATGTCCTGCATCTTCTACATGATGATCGTGTACAACATCACCGTCGTGATCATCTCCCGGGATTCTTCGTCTTCTCGCCCGCCCGAGCCGCGGTGGTTGTCTTGCTGCCCTTCCTCATTTCTTGCCCGGCCCCCATGGACGACTTCGTAGTCATCTTAATCACCTTGCCACCGATAGCCATCCATGAAACCACGCAAGAGCAGGTGGTCCCGCACCTGCCGGAATCCGGGTCCGCAATAAGGCTCTTCACTTGCATCTTCGACACGGACATCTTATCTCCGTCTCGTTCTTTTGAAGCATCTCGGCCTTCGGACCTCAAAAACCTATTCACGATGCCTTCGGTCATCGTGCGGACCATAATCGCCATGGAGTAGAGCAAAACGATCTTTTAGAACCAAACAAAAATTTGGCATGACTTTCCTAAAAATAGGACCAAAAGAATGCTTAATGCCAAAATTCTCGCTAAACGGAAATGAATCAACATTCCGGCAAAATATTGGCAACTATCGCATTTCAAATACCGTACACCTCAAACACAAACACATATGCAACACCACAAACATATGCAACACCACGAACATACATAGATCTAGCTAGGCCGTAAAAAGTGCATGTGCACATTGTTGTAGGAGAACAACATAAATATAGCTTCCCCTTACTTACCTATTAAAACAAGGTAATTTTAACCACTTAATTTGAATGAATCTATGGTGGAAATGAGATGAAAAAGAGGAGGCACCCGAGACAAGGAGGAGGTGGAGAGAATGAAGTGGGGAGAAAGTGAGTGTGGGTAGGAGAGGCTGTCCAAAATATCTTGTTGCTGCCCACTTACTAATGGCGCACCAGCACTAAATGCGCCATTAGTAATCCAGGTAACTAATGGCGCACCTCCTGGCGGTGCGCCATTAGTAGATTTGCAAAAATAAAAAAATACTAATGGCGCACCCTTTGCGCGGTGCGCCATTAGTAGTTACAACTACTAATGGCGCACTTCATCTGGATGCGTCATTAGTATGTTTGGACAGGCGCACTAGTTCAATTTTTTTTTTGATACTAATGACGCACCACTTGCATGGTGCGCCATTAGTAGTTACAACTACTAATGGCGCACTTCGCCGGGATGCGCCATTAGTATGTTTGGACAAGCGCACTAGTTCAAAAAAAAATTCTATACTAATGGCGCACCCACTGCCTGGTGCGCCATTAGTAGTTACAACTACTAATGGCGCACTTAAGCAGGATGCGCCATTAGTATGTTTGGACAGGCGCACTAGTTCAAAAAAAAAATTGATACTAATGACGCACCCTTTACATGGTGCGCCATTAGTAGTTTCAACTCTAATGGCGCATTAGCATGTGGTGCGCCATTAGTATATATTAATGGCGCACCAACTTTCTGGTGCGCCATTAGTGTCAATCCCATCTATAGCCCTTTTTCTAGTACCATATCAGCTGAAGGGAGTGACAAGCAAGTACTTTGTTGACAATGAGGAGAAGACGAGCAATATGGTAAAGAGTGACTCCTTGGTGACAGTGGCGGACCTAGAAATAAAATGAAGGGTGTGCACACTTTAAAAAAATTGAAGTCTATTTCAATGAGCTTGCATGGATCTTAAATATAAGCTAATTTTTTCATGGTGAAAAATTGTTTTTCAAAAATCTGGGTGTGCCATGGCACACGTGGCACACCCCCTAGGTACGCCACTGCTTGGTGAAGCAACTTCATGAGTTCATTGAAGTGGTTGATATCGTAATTTTCACGTCTTGTTTTTCTTTGTTCTAGAATAGATAATCATGTATACACAATAGAGAGAAAATCTTTATCTACTCTTTGCATCCTTCCTATTGGTGATGAGAAAATATACCACTGTAAATTTGAGTGGTGTGACCTATCAACTTCCCTTTATTTTTCAAAGCAGCATTTTGGTTTTGATGCCCTGAGGGTAGACAAGGTTTACCATTTAGTTGCGTTCAACACTCAAAAATGATATACCATTTTTGTCCTACATATACTAAATCATCATGTGCACAAGTCTATTTGAGTTCCATTTTTTATCCTTCAATAAACTAGAAGGCCACGATAGAGACCCTGAATTATATTTTATTTATGTAAAATAATATCAAGGTTTTTCTAAATTTGTATTCAGTGAGAGGGAGGGAGGGATGCCTCTGGAAGTCCTGATTGTTGTGGTAGTACAGCTTATTTATTCTTTAGGAAAGAAATCGGGTTTTCTCTATATTAGTACTTTGTTTGATCCTAGAGGAAGTAGCTGAGGGGTCGTCGTTTTTTCACCACTGATCGTAATTAAAATATTGTCCTCCTTCTCTTTTGTTGAAGTTGATGCATATCATGGCAAAGCATACAGTACCAAAATTTCAATTTTGTAGTGTTTCCATTACTCTCTGATGAAACATGCTCAACGGTTGTAAAAACGAAGCTCTAAGCTTCATCGTTTGTATGTTTCTGCAATATTACTGTTTGGTCGAACATGTTTGATGTATTTGCACATTAATAGAAATGATCTGTAACATTCATGCCGAATTATTTTGGTTTTGTCCTCTTCTTTTCTATTGTTTATTTATTGATGAAGATAGCAAATGTTCCTGTTTTTAAATATAGTTATATGTGCTTCCAGTTGGTAGAGATCGAAGTATTAACTCATTGATGCATGAAAAAAATAGCTCTTTTATAGACACTACTAGCATTGGATAAATGGTGAGCCTTTTTGAAGTTGTTTTATGAAATAACTCCAGGTCTGGTCTTTTGGTTATACAATCCTTTCTTGAGAATACTATACTTGAAGTAGAATAACACTCTTATAATAGAATGCCACTTTGTAAGCTTCCATGCAGAAAAGCATAGAGTAGCATATTTGACGGATGAGCATTGGCTGCTCTTCTAAATCTGTGTTTACCATTTAACAGTGAACTACGTAATTTAATCAATAAGCTCAATTGAGTTGCCATGTTGACTGAAAATCTATATAATCTCTCGTATACATAGCTTGTCTTTTTGTACTGTTATACTAACTGTCGCTATATATTATGTCAAATGATGTGACTGTCAAGCAAAAGTTACTTATATTTCTTACGTCACCTGAGAAGTTCGGGAGCAATCACCTGGAAAGCTTATTTAAGTGTAGCCGAAGTGTAGTATGTATTTTGGGTGATCACTTGGACTAAATCTATATTATCATTGAGGTAAATAAAGCTGAACAAGTAATTGTGAAACAAAAAATAGGAAACTAATGTCCACATCTTGTATTTACCATCTGAGATTTGCACAATTTTCTCGAGAATGGGAGAGCTGCACCCATAGTAGCCCACTGCCGTAACCTATCAACGTGACTCTGAAATTGCAGGAACAATAGGCATGTCTATGCTAGTTTCTCTACTTCCCAGCAAATCTTAGGGCCAAAAATGGGAGCCAAATTCACCTTCATATGAACAAGCACATGCCCACATTCACTTTATATGACCAAGCATCTTCTAAAAAAGGACCACCGTAAGTGGCATTATCAGTACATGCCTCCATGAACGGGTGCATATACTACTCAATATAGATGACTAAAACATGCCATGTACACTTAAAGTTTAGCATGGTTCAGTGAAGGTGCAATGTAATTTCATTTTCAAAAATTTACCCAAGGAGTTTATTATTCTTAATGACTTTCAACAATAATTGATGGTGGGGAGGTAGTGGAGGGTCATTCGAAGGACTTCACTCATGTCACTTAGTCATTTGTTTGATTCATTTTTTTGTATTTTGCCCGTAGCAACGCACGAGCATTCTACTAGTATGTATAGCGTTTGGTTTTACTCCCTTCATTCCTAAATATTTGTCTTTTTAGAGATTTTAACAAGTGACTATACGAAGCAAAATGAGTGAATCTACACTCTAAAATATGTCTATATATATCGTATGTGGTAGTTCATTTGAAATCTCTAAAAGACAAGTATTTAGGAATGGATGATAATAGTAGTACCAGTTCGTACTGGTTCCGGAATCAGGGTTCGTGACGGACTCGTTCACGCACCAGGCCTATATAAAGGACCACCCATCGCCTAGTAGCAGGCCGTATCAATAACCATCCTCCGATCTGAGGCTCACGGCGGCGCAGATCAAGCCTCGCCGGAACATGTCGTCGACGACTGCGCTACCTAACCAAGCCGTGGAAACGTGTTGCCCGCAAGAAAAACGCGCTCGCATCGCCGGGACCGCCGTCGACCCTAACTGGTAGGTAAAGTTCCTGTTCCTCCGGCCCGATCGATCGATTGCAACAGGTATAATATGTGCTATATACGCGGCTTGCAGGAGGGATTGGGCGGACCTGATCGCCGGGCCGGCAGGCATGATCGCGGAGCGTGTCCTCACGGACGACGTCGCGGACTACCTCCGCTTCCGCGCGGTGTGCCGCACATGGCGGCGATGCACCGCGTCCCCGCAAGCGTATGGTAGCCTGGACCGTCGGTTCCACCCCCGGCGGTGGATCATGCTCCCGCGGGCCATGGGCGCCGTCCGGAAGCGCCACGACTTCCTCAACGTCTTGACAGGCGAGCGCATCAAGGTGGACCTCCCGGAGCTCCGCTACCAGTATGTTTTCGGGGCCACCTTCGATGGCGGCCTTATCGTGTTGTGCGATAAGCGCACCTACATGATCCGCCTCCTCAACCCGCTCACCCGGCAGATGATCACCAGCCTCCCGGCCGCGCGGCAGTACACAGCGAGCGGCCAGAGCCGATACAGTTTGTGCGGCAGCCATGTGTTGCAAGCCGGCTTCGCCGATGACTCAACCGTAGTCCTCCACATGCACCCCTATTGGATATTCACTGCCAAGCTTGGCGATAAGCAGTGGACGCGGTTGCATATCGGCCACATCATTACAAGCTTGCCGTTCGGGGGGCGCTTCTACTGCCTTGCCGAGACAGCCCTCATGGTGGTGGACACCACCGCATCCATGGACCCGATGCCGGCGGTGGCCGCCGAACTGGGCGATATGGGTTCTGTGCGGTACGATCAGACTGTGAAACTAGTGGACATCGACGGGGAACTGGTTCTGGTGCGTCATACCCCTAGCAACAACAACACTTTCCGGAAAGGTTACGAGGCATACCGGGTGGATCTGGAGGCGGGAATCACCCTGCCTATGCAGCAAGGGTTCAGCGGGCGCGCTTTGTTCACTGTCCCGGACCCCTGGGGGCGTGCCCTTTTGTTGCCCGCTAGGCTATCCCCTCATTTTCATGCTGACACCGTCTACTTGTGCAACAGCAACGTTGATGGCCCACCGCGAATCGACGCCTACCGTCTCTTTAGTGGTGATGCCCGGTTTTGGGGTGCCATTAAGGCATGCTGTCTCCCATCTGGCCACCGCATCGGAGCCGACAATGGTGATGCCAGTGGCATTGAGGCCTACCGTCTCCTAGATGGATTCATCCGAGTCGATGCCCGGTCATGCAACCTCATTGTGTCTGTGTCGCACTACGTGTGTGGTTTAAAGGTCATCACAAAGGAGCGGCGTCGCAGTGAACGGCTGGAGATGATGAGGCGCCAACTCCACATCAGACGGATGTCTGCACTAGATCGGAGTAATATGGACCAAAGCCAGTAGCGAGGCCCAATGTCTCATGACGCATATCAAATATACTCTTTTTTAGGGGGGCTGATTACTTATACTTGATTTGCTACTATATGGCTGATGCGCAGTTTCTTGTGCTCTGTGACGGATTTGGTGCTTTACTGGCTAAATGTTGATTGCACACGCGCTAAATCATGATCCACGCCAGTGAGCACCAGCAATTGTGACTTCATTAGCTAATTGAAGGAGAAAAATGTACTGATTATCTAGCGGAGTACGTGATGCAAGGGCGGGGTGTTGAAGGCGCCGCACCAGAACCAGTTACGAGAGGCATCACAATTATCTAGCGGTCATGCCGGATTACAAGTTTTTTCTTAACTTGATTGCAAGTTATTTTTGTTGGTGTCTTCGAAGCTATTTCTAATAAGCAGTATAATATGTCTATAATGAGAAACAAATCAGTATATCACTATATTTTTTGTTAAAAGTACTTTGTAATATATGTTTTGTATTGGAAGTCTGATGTACCACCACAAGTGGCTGGTTGTGTTTTGGATGATTTGCCCAAGCACCCAAAATTAATAAAGGTTAGCTTTTCCTCAAAAAAAAATTTGCTATTTCCGAGCAACATAATCATCGGACCTGAATACTTTTGTTCTAAGTATTATATAATATTTTACAGAAATATATGAAGCTGTGAATCGAAGGATACAATTTTCGAGAGTAACTAGGACAATGCGCATCACCAAATAACATGGATCAGAATACCAAGAAAATCAAAACTACCCTTTGAGAGTAGCAAAAACACTTCTTTCATACTCAATCCACACTTACAACTTGGTTAGCAATGCCTTGGCCAATGAGAACTAAAATTACAGTATTGAAAGAAATGAGAAAATAGACAACCTCAGTCTCAAATTACTTTTTTTTGGATTTGTCTAGATACAGATGTATCTAACACTAAATGTCTAGATATATCCATATCTAGATAAATCTAAGACAAACAATTTGGGACGGGTATATAATAAAGAAGAATTAATAAAATAATAAAATGATGCAGAAAAAAGCTGAAACAAAAACTCTTCTTATCTGAATACAAGTTAGATGCTCCATAATAATTAAAGAAAAGGTTATTTTTACAAAATATTTCATGTTTCCTAAGAAAGAAATGGAAATAAAAGGCAAAAACTAAAAACTAAAAACAAATCATCAAAATGAAATGTAGAAAGAATAAAAATACAGAATGCCCATGTACAAAATGGATATATACTAGTATTATTTTCGGATGCTTATGTACAAAATGCCCATGTGCAACCATTACTACAGGGAAAAAGACTCGCTGCCAATTGTTTAGACCTAATCCGAGTGTTATTTGTCGGATACTCGGCATACACCAATATAAGCAGAGCGCACCTAATAAAATATTTATCAACTTCCCTTCTCTCGGTAAAGAAGAGAATAAATCGAGCGCTCCCCAAAAGCGCTCGGCTTATAAGAGGGCTTGGTGTTGGAATAAAAAACACTGAGCTGGGAGAAGTACATGCATGCCACGTGGCCTTCCTCCCAGCAATTGCTCTGAGACGACAAGCGCTGTAAGTCGAGTGTTTGCTAATAGCATACTCGGCTTGTTCCCTTTTAGTTTCTAAAATCAGGTAAAGATAAGCCTAGTATCCGATATATAACACTCGGCTTATACTTTCAACTTCTTCTTTTTTTCTTTTTCTTTTCCATTGGATAATGCATAAAGTATATTATTATATTTGTATTTTTAATTGTAATATCTTCCTTTTCCCTCTCTTTCTCACTCATTCGCACCCGCCAATCTATACCCGCCCTTTTTATCCCCTTTATTTTTTAATTTTCTTTATAAAAGGAGGAAGATCCCCGGCCTCTGCATCTGGACAATGCATGCAGTCACTTTATTAATTATTCACATAAGACCTTACAAAGTAATACAACAGTAAGACTAAAGCCATCTGTCGCCACTCCTATATATCTAAATGATGAAGGAATGTTGATAGTCTGGGCCTAATACCAAACAGACCTCGCAGCCAAACCTAACATCTAAGACCTGAGGTCCCATCCAGGACGCCTGCCAGGTATGGGGCACCCACCGGTCCGGGGCACTCCTCAACCAAGACGCCTGCCGGGTATGAGGCCGCCGCAGCCACCTGCCACCAATCCATCTTCAGATATGTATTGTTGCATCTACCTTGCCTGGTCTAGCTACCGTCGACGCCAGACCGCGTCACCCTCCTGCGCGAGTCCATCTCCGCGCATCGGACGCCGAGTCCCCACAGCGCCATGCCGTCGAGATCCGCTGCCATCAATGAGTGAGATGATGCACCGCTCCACCAAAGAATCTGTCCTCTGGTCCCTCGAACACGTGTGTACCTCCAAGAATGACGCCCCCAAGGGGGGAACGACACCAGAGCGCCGCCGTCATTCGATCATCCGATCTAGGGTTTCCCCCGGAGATAGCGGAGAGTGGCCTTGAACTTCTCCATGGCGATGCCTTCAAGAAGGGAACGATGTAGATAGCGCCGCCACCGCCGGCCTTGGCAGAAGCCGAAAGCAATTGTTTTCACCCAAATCTGTTCGAAGGAATCCAACTCCCGAGCACGGCCGCCGCCATCACCAGGCTGAGCACCCGCCACCGGTGGCACCTCCACGATGTCCAGAGGCTGCGAGACTCGCCATCTGGAGGGGAACCGATCTGGAGTGGGTCCCCAGATCCGCCCCCGCCAGCCGCCATGGCCGGCCCCATGCTACCCCCGCAGCCATGGAGGCACAACCGCCGCCGGAATCCTATCGGGTCGCCGCCCCATCACGCCTACTCCGCCTCCACGCCAGGCGACCAGGTTCGCCATCACGTTTCTGCCAGAGGATCCCCTCGCGAGGAGAGGAGGAAGGCCCGCCGTCCGCCCTCCGCCTTATTTTGTATTGTCTTTCTAATCTTCACATCACCTTAGAAGTATTCCCATCCCTTGGTTGTGTGATGTCATGCGGCCCCTGTTGGGTGGGCTCCGCAACGTCTAACCCTAGATTTTCTTCAAAGCGGGTTACATATGACTCTCTTCTTTGTTTTGTGTTATAACATCCCATATGAGCACGATCAACCAAAAAAGAGGCCAAGTTCTTACAATAGTTGGGTCGGTGGCCCGGGAAGTGTAAGCTTTGCACTCACTATTAGAAAACCCCTTATACTCCCTTCGTTTCTAAATATTTGTCTTTCTAAATATTTCAACAAATGACTACATATGGAGCAAAATGAGTGAATCTACACTCTAAAATATGTCTACTTACATCCTGTATGTGGTAGTTCATTTGAAATGTCTAGAAAGACAAATATTTAGGAACGAAGAAAGTAGGATTTTGCTACTGGCAGCCGTGTGTGCAAAACCGCATGCGGCAACTATTTTTCCAAATTATCAGCAACGTTCGGCCACCAAGCGAACGTCGCAAAATAGAACTACTGGCAACCCCTCCCCCACCCCCAGGCGCGCTCCCGTCTCCCCCCCTCCCGCGCGGCGACAGAGCGCCACCCCTTCTCTCCCCTACCTAGGCCACCCCTCCCTCCTCCTCCCCGTCAGCACAGCAGGCAGCGGCCACCGGCGCAACCCGGGTGGCGCCGACGACGACCGGTCTTCTCTTCCCCACGCGCTTGGAGACGGAGGCGTGGCTCCATCCCTCCCGACGGCGGTGCTCCTATGGCGCCGGCGGCTCGGCGTGGGCTGGCCGAAGGATCCTCGATGCGGCGTCGCAACTGGGCGACGTGGTGGTGCGGCTGGCCGGCGGCACCTGCGCGGCCCAGATCTGGACCCTTTGGGTCCCATCTGGGTTGGTGTGGGCCGGCAGTCCCGTTGGAAATATGCCCTAAAGGCAATAATAAAATGACTATTATTATATTTCCTTGTTAATGATAATTGTTTGTCATTCATGCTATAATTGTATTGTCCGGAAACCATAATACATGTGTGAATACATAGACCACAACATGTCCCTAGTGAGCCTCTAGTTGACTAGCTCGTTGATCAAAGATGGTCATGGTTTCCTGACTATGGACATTGGATGTCACTGATAACGGGATCACATCATTAGGAGAATGATGTGATGGACAAGACCCAATCCTAAGCATAGCACAAGATCGTGTAGTTCGTTTGCTAAAGCTTTTCTAATGTCAAATATCATTTCCTTAGACCATGAGATTGTGCAACTCCCGGATACCGTAGGAATGCTTTGGGTGTACCAAACATCACAACGTAACTGGGTGGCTATAAAGGTGCAATACAGATATCTCCGAAAGTGTCTGTTGGGTTGGCACGAATCAAGATTGGGATTTTTCACTCTGTATGACGGAGAGGTATCTATGGGCCCACTCGGTAATGCATAATGAGCTCAATGTGACTAAGTAGTTGGTCATAGGATCATGCATTACAGAACGAGTAAAGCTACTTGCCGGTAACGAGATTGAACGAGGTATTGGGATACCGACGATCGAATCTCGGGCAAGTAACATACCGATCAACAAAGGGAATTGTATACGGGATTACTTGAATCCTCGACATCGTGGTTCATCCGATGAGATCATCGTGGAACATGTGGGAGTCAACATGGGTATACAGATCCCACTGTTGGTTATTGGCCGGAGAGTTGTCTCGGTCATGTCTGCATGGTTCCCGAACCCGTAGGGTCTACGCACTTAAGGTTCGATGACGCTAGGGTTATAAGGAAGATTTGTATGTGATTACCGAATGTTGTTCGGAGTCCCGGATGAGATCCCGGACGTCACGAGGAGTTCCGGAATGTTCCGGAGGTGAAGAGTCATCATACGGTCACCGGAAATATTCGGGGGTATACCGGTATTGTACCGGGACCACCGGAGGGGTTCCGGGGGTCCATCGGGTGGGTCCACCTGCCCCGGAGGGCCTTATGGGCTGTAGGTGGAAGGGAACCAGCCCCAAGTGGGCTGGGCGCCACCCCCCTAGGGCCCATGCGCCTAGGGTTGGCGGGGGAACCCTAAAGGGGGCGCCCCCTTGGCTTGGGGGGCAAGCCCCCTTCCCCCTTGGCCGCCGCCCCCCTCTAGATCCCATCTAGAGGGGCCGACCCCCTACCCCCTTCTCCCTATAAATAGAGGGGTGGAGGGAGGGGTGCACCACCACATCCAAGGAGCAGCCCCTCCCCTCCCCAACACCTCTCCTCCTCCGCGTGAGCTTGGCGAAGCCCTGCCAGAGAACTGCCACTCCATCACCACCACGCCGTCGTGCCGCTGTCGGAGCCTTCTTCCTCAACCTCTCCCTCCTCCTTGCTGGATCAAGGCGTGAGAGACGTCACCGGGCTGCATGTGTGTTGAACGCGGAGTTACCGTTGTTCGGTGCTTAGATTGGATTCGGCCGCGATCTGAATCGCTACGTGTACGACTCCTCCAACCGCGTTCTTGCAACGCTTCCGTCTCGCGATCTTCAAGGGTATGAAGATGCACTCCCCTCTCTCTCGTTGCTAGTTACTCCATAGATTGATCTTGGTGATGCGTATAAAATTTTTAATTTCTGCAACGATCCCCAACAGTGGTATCAGAGCCAGGTTTATGCGTAGTTTCTATGCACGTGTAGAACACAAGTTTGTTGTGGGCGTCGATTTTGTCAATTTACTTGCCACTACTAGTCTTATCTTGTTTCGGCGGCATCATAGGATGAAGCGGCCCGGACCGACCTTACATGTACACTTACGTGAGACAGGTTCAACCGACTGACATGCACTAGTTGCATAAGGTGGCTAGCGGGTGTCTGTCTCTCCCGCTTTAGTCGGATCGGATTCGATGAAAAGGGTCCATATGAAGGATAAATAGCAATTGGCATATCACGTTGTGGTTTTGGCGTAGGAAAGAAACGTTCTTGCTAGAAACCTATAGCAGCCACGTAAATACTTGCAATAACAATTAGAGGACGTCTAACTTGTTTTTGCAGCATGTGCTGTGTGATGTGATATGGCCAAAAGGATGTGATGAATGATATATATGTGATGTATGAGATTGATCATGTTCTTGTAATAGGAATCACGACTTGCATGTCGATGAGTATGACACCGGCAGGAGCCATAGGAGTTGTCTTAATTTATTGTATGACCTGCGTGTCATTGAATAACGCTATGTAATTACTTTACTTTGTTGCTAAAGCGTTAGCCATAGTAGTAGAAGTAATAGTTGGCGAGACAACTTCATGAAGACACGATGATGGAGATCATGATGATGGAGATCATGGTGTCATGCCGGTGATGATGATGATCATGGCGCCCCGAAGATGGAGATCAAAAGGAGCAAAATGATATTGGCCATATCATGTCACTATTTGATTGACATGTTTATCATGTTTTACATCTTATTTGCTTAGAATGACGGTAGCATAAATAAGATGATCCCTCATAAAATTTCAAGAAAGTGTTCCCCCTAACTATGCACCGTTGCGAAGGTTCGTTGTTTCGAAGCACCACGTGATGATCGGGTGTGATAGATTCTAACGTTCGAATACAACGGGTGTAAGCTAGATTTACACAAGCAAAACACTTAGGTTGACTTGACGAGCCTAGCATGTACATACATGGCCTCGGATACAAGAGACCAAAAGGTCGAACATGAGTCGTATAGAAGATACGATCAACATGAAGATGCGCACCGATGATGACTAGTCCATCTCACGTGATGATCAGACACGGCCTAGTTGACTCGGATCATGTATCACTTAGATGACTAGAGGGATGTCTATCTGAGTGGGAGTTCATTAAATAATTTGATTAGATGAACTTAATTATCATGAACTTAGTCTAAAAATCTTTAGCATATGTCTTGTAGATCAAATGGCCCAAGCTAATGTTGTCCTCAACTTCAACGCGTTCTGAGAGAAAACCAAGCTGAAAGACGATGGTAGCAACTATACGGACTGGGTCCGAAACTTGTGGATCATCCTCATAGCTGCCAAGAAAGCATATGCCCTTGAAGCACCGCTAGGTGATGCACCTGTCCTGGCAAACCAAGACGTTATGAACGCCTGGCAGTCACGTGTTGATGATTACTCCCTGGTTCAGTGTGGCATGCTTTACAGCTTAGAACCGGGGCTCCAAAAGCGTTTTGAGCAGCACGGAGCATATGAGATGTTCCAAGAGCTGAAAATGGTTTTCCAAGCTCATGCCCGGGTCGAGAGATATGAAGTCTTCGACAAGTTCTATAGTTGTAAGATGGAGGAGAATAGTTCCGTCAGTGAACACATACTCAAAATGTCTGGGTTGCACAACCGCTTGTCTCAGCTGGGAGTTAATCTCCCAGATGACGCGGTCATTGACAGAATCCTTCAGTCGCTTCCACCTAGCTACAAGAGCTTTGTGATGAACTTCAATATGCAGCGGATGGAGAAAATCATTCCTGAGGTATATTCGATGCTGAAATCAGCGGAGGTGGAAATCAAAAAGGAACATCAAGTGTTGATGGTGAATAAGACCACTAAGTTCAAGAAAGGCAAGGGTAAAAAGGGCTTCAAGAAAGACGGCAAGGGAGTTGCCGCGCCCGGTAAGCAAGCTGCCAGGAAGAAGCCAAAGAATGGACCCAAGCCTGAGACTGAATGTTTTTATGGCAAGGGAAATGGTCACTGGAAGCGGAACCGCCCCAAGTACTTAGCGGACAAGAAGGCCGGCAACTCCAAAAGTATATGTGATATACATGTTATTGATATGTACCTTACCAGTACTCGTAGTAGCTCCTGGGTATTTGATACCGGTGCGGTTGCTCATATTTGTAACTCAAAACAGAGCTGCGGAATAAGCGGAGATCGGGCGAAGGACGAGGTGACGATCTTGCGTCGGGAATGGTTCCAAGGTCGATGTGATCGCCGTCGGCACACTACCTCTACATTTACCTACGGGATTAGTTTTAAACCTCAATAATTGTTATTTAGTGCCAGCTTTGAGCATGAACATTGTATCTAGATCTCGTTTAATATGAGATGGTTACTCATTTAAATCCGAGAATAATGGTTGTTCTATTTATATGAGAGATATGTTTTATGGTCATGCCCCGTAGGTCAATGGTTTATTCTTAATGAATCTCGAACGTGATGTTACACATATTCATAGTGTGAATACCAAAAGATGTAAGGTTGATAATGATAGTCCCACATACTTATGGCACTGCCACCTTTGTCACATAGGTGTCAAATGCATGAAGAAACTCCATGCAGATAGACTTTTGGAGTCTCTTGATTATGAATCATTTAACACGTGCGAACCATGCCTCATGGGCAAAATGACCAAGACTCCGTTCTCCGGAACAATGGAGCGAGCAACCAACTTATTGGAAATCATACATACTGATGTGTGCGGTCCAATGAGCGTTGAGGCTCATGGTGGCTATCGTTATGTTCTCACCTCACCGATGACTTAAGTAGATATGGGTATGTCTACTTAATGAAACACAAGTCTGAGACCTTTGAAAAGTTCAAGGAATTTCAGAGTGAGGTTGAAAATCAACGTGATAGGAAAATAAAGTTCTTACGATCAGATCGTGGAGGGGAATATTTGAGTCACGAATTTGGCACACACTTAAGGAAATGTGGAATCGTTTCACAACTCACGCCCCCTGGAACACCTCAGAGTAATCGTGCGTCCGAATGTCGTAATCGCACTCTGTTGGATATGGTGCGATCTATGATGTCTCTTACCGATTTACCGCTATCATTTTGGGGATACGCTCTAGAGACAGCTACATTCACTTTAAATAGGTCTCCGTCGAAATCCGTTGAGACGACACCGTATGAATTATGGTTTGGGAAGAAACCTAAGCTGTCGTTTCTAAAAGTTTGGGGATGCGATGCTTATGTCAAGAAGCTTCAACCTGAAAAACTCGAACCCAAATCGTAAAAATGCGTCTTCATATGATACCCTAAGGAAACCATTGGGTATACCTTCTACCTCAGATCCGAAGGCAAGATCTTTGTTGCCAAGAACGGGTCCTTTCCGGAGAAAGAGTTTCACTCAAAAGAAGTAAGTGGGAGGAAAGTAGAACTTGATAAAGTACTGCCTCTTGAAGCGGAAAGTAGCGCAGCTCAGGAAGATGTTTCTGTGGTGCCTGCACCGACTAGAGAGGAAGTTAATGATGATGATCAAGGTACGTCGGATCAAGTTGCTACTGAACATCGTACGTCCACGAGGACACGTTCCACACCAGAATGGTATGGCAACCCTGTCCTGGAAATCATATAGAACTCTTGGAAAGCATAAAGGCCTACTTGAATAAGTGTTTTTCAATGAAGGACCTTGGAGAAGCTGCTTGCATATTAGGCATCAAGATCTATAGAGATAGATCGAGATGCCTCATAGGTCTTTCACAAAGCACATACCTTGATAAGATATTGAAGAAGCTCAATATGGATCAGTCCAAGAAAGGGTTCTTGCCTGTATTGAAGGGTGTGAAATTGAGCTCGGCTCAAAGCCCGACCACGGCAGAAGATAGAGAAAAGATGAGTTTCATCCCCTATGCCTCAGCCATAGGGTCTATTATGTATGCAATGCTGTGTAAAAGACCTGATGTAAACCTTGTCGTAAGTTTGGTAGGAAGGTACCAAAGTAATCCCAGCATGGAACACTGGACAGCGGTCAAGAATATCCTGAAGTACCTGAAAAGGACTAAGGATATGTTTCTCGTTTATGGAGTGACGAAGAGCTCTTCGTAAAGGGTTACGTCGATGCTAGCTTCGACACAGATCTGGATGACTCCAAGTCACAAACCGGATACGTGTATATTTTGAATGGTGGGGCAGTAAGCTGGTGCAGTTGCAAGCAAAGCGTCGTGGCGGGATCTACATGTGAAGCAGAGTACATGGCAGCCTCGGAGGCAGCACATGAAGCAATCTAGATGAAGGAGTTCATTAACGACCTAGGAGTTATTCCCAATGCGTCGGGCCCGATTACTCTCTTCTGTGACAACACTGGAGCTATTGCCCTTGCCAAGGAGCCCAGGTTTCACAAGAAGACCAGACATATCAAGCTTCGCTTCAACTCCATTCGTGAAAATGTTCAAGATGGAGACATAGATATTTGTAAAGTGCATACGGATCTGAATGTCGCAGATTCGTTGACTAAACCTCTTCCACGAGCAAAACATGATCAACACCAGAACTCTATGGGTGTTCGATTCATCACAATGTAACTAGATTATTGACTCTAGTGCAAGTGGGAGACTGTTGGAAATATGCCCTAGAGGCAATAATAAAATGGTTATTATTATATTTCCTTGTTCAAGATAATTGTCTGTCATTCATGCTATAATTGTATTGACCGGAAACCATAATACTGAAGGAAATATGCCCTAGAGGCAATAATAAAGTTATTATTTATTTCCTTATTTCATGATAAATGTTTATTATTCATGCTAGAATTGTATTAACCTGAAACATAATACATGTGTGAATACATAGACAAACATAGTGTCACTAGTGTGCCTCTACTTGACTAGCTCGTTTATCAAACATGGTTATGTTTCCTAATCATAGACAAAAGAGTTGTCATTTGATTAACGGGATCACATCATTAGGAGAATGATGTGATTGACTTGACCCATTCCGTTAGCTTAGCACTTGATTGTTTAGTATGTTGCTATTGCTTTCTTCATGACTTATACATGTTCCTATGACTATGAGATTATGCAACTTCCGTTTACCGGAGGAACACTTTGTGTGCTACCAAACGTCACAACGTGACTGGGTGATTATAAAGGAGGTATATAGGTGTCTCCGAAGGTACTTGTTGAGTTGGCGTATTTCGAGATTAGGATTTGTCACTCCGATTGTCGGAGAGGTATCTCTGGGCCCTCTCGGTAATACACATCACTTAAGCCTTGCAAGCATTGTAACTAATGAGTTAGTTATGGAATGATGTATTACGGAACGAGTAAAGAGACTTGCCGGTAACGAAATTGAACTAGGTATTAGATACCGACGATCGAATCTCGGGCAAGTAACATACCGATGACAAAGGGAACAATGTATGTTGTTATGCGGTTTGACCGATAAAGATCTTCGTAGAATATATAGGAGCCAATATGAACATCCAGGTTCCACTATTGGTTATTGATCGAAAACAGTTCTAGATCATGTCTACATAGTTCTCTAACCCGTAGGGTCCGCACGCTTAATGTTACGATGACAGTTATATTATGAGTTTATGAGTTTTGATGTACCGAAGGAGTTCGGAGTCCTGGATGAGATCGGGGACATGACGAGGAGTCTCGAAATGGTCGAGACGTAAAGATCGATATATTGGACGACTATATTCGGAGTTCGGAAAGGTTCCGAGTGATTCGGTATTTTTGAGTACCGAGAGTTACGGAATTCGCCGGGAGTATATGGGCCTTATTGGGCCATACGGGAATAGAGGAGAGAGGCCAAAGGAAGGAGGCCTGCACCCCCTCTGTTCCGAATTGGACAAGGGCGCAGCCCCTTCCTTCTTCCTCTCCCCTCTTTCCCTTCTCCTACTCCAACAAGGGAGGTGGAATCCTACTAGGACTAGGGAGTCCTAGTAGGACTCCACACTTGGCGCCCCTCCTAGGGCCGGCCTCCTCCCCTTGCTCCTTTATATAGGGGCAAGGGGCACCCCATGACACACAAGTTGATCTACGGATCGTTCCTTAGCCGTGTGCGGTGCTCCCTCCACCATATTCCACCTCGGTCATATCGTCATGGAGTTTAGGCGAAGCCTCGCGCCGATAGAGCATCATCATCGCCACCACGCCGTCGTCGTCTTGACAGTAACTCATCCTGACACTTTGCTGGATCGGAGTCCGGGGATCGTCATCGAGCTGAACGTGTGCTGAACTCGGAGGTGCCGTACGTTCGGTACTTGGATCGGTCGGATCGTGAAGACGTACGACTACATCAACCGCATTGTCATAACGCTTCCGCTTTCGGTCTACGAGGGTACGTGGACAACACTCTCCCCTCTCATTCTATGCATCACCATGATCCTGCGCGTGCGTAGGATTTTTTTTGAAATTACTACGTTCCCCAACAGTGGCATCCGAGCCTGGTTTTATGCGTAGATGTCATATGCACGAGTAGAACACAAGTGAGTTGTGGGCGATACAAGTCATACTGCTTACCAGCATGTCATACTTTGGTTCGGGCGGTATTGTGAGATGAAGCGCCCGGACCGACATTACGATACGCTTACGCGAGACTGGTTTCACCGCTATGGGCACTCGTGCTTAAAGGTGACCGGCGGGTGTCTGCTCTCTCACTTTAGTTGAACCGAGTGTGGCTACACCCGGTCCTTGCGAAGGTTAAAACAGCACCAACTTGACAAACTATCGCTGTGGTTTTGATGTGAGGTAAGAACAGTTCTTGCTCAGCCCGTAGCAGCCACGTAAAACTTGCAACAACAAAGTAGAGGACGTCTAACTTGTTTTTGCAGGGCATGTTGTGATGTGATATGGTCAAGACGTGATGCTATATTTTATTGTATGAGATGATCATGTTTTGTAACCGAGTTATCGGCAACTGGCAGGAGCCATATGGTTGTCGCTTTATTGTATGAAATGCAATCACCCTGTAATGCTTTACTTTATCACTAAGCGGTAGCGATAGTCGTAGAAGCATAATATTGGCGAGACGACAATGATGCTACGATGGAGATCAAGGTGTCGCGCCGGTGATGATGGTGATCACGACGGTGCTTCGGAGATGGAGATCACAAGCACAAGATGATGATGGCCATATCATATCACTTATATTGATTGCATGTGATGTTTATCCTTTATGCATCTTATCTTGCTTTGATTGACGGTAGCATTTTAAGATGATCTCTCACTAAAATTATCAAGAGGTGTTCTCCTGAGTATGCACCGCTGTCAAGTTCGTCGTGCCTGCACACCACGTGATGATCGGGTGTGATAAGCTCTACGTCCATCTACAACGGGTGCAAGCAAGTTTTGCACACGCAGAATACTCAGGTTAAACTTGACGAGCCTAGCATATGCAGATATGGCCTCGGAACACGGAGACCGAAAGGTCGAGCGTGCATCATATGTTGGAAATATGCCCTAGAGGCAATAATAAAAGGATTATTATTATATTTCCTTGTTCATGATAATTGTCTTTTATTCATGCTATAATTGTATTATCCGGAAATCATAATACACGTGTGAATAAATAGACCACATTATGTCCCTAGTGAGCCTCTAGTTGACTAGCTCGTTGATCAACAGATAGTCATGGTTTCCTGACTATGGACATTGGATGTCAATGATAACGGGATCACATCATTAGGAAAATGATGTGATGGACAAGACCCAATCCTAAGCATAGCACAAGATCGTGTAGTTCGTTTTGCTAGAGCTTTTCCAATGTCAAGTATCTCTTCCTTAGACCATGAGATCATGTAACTCCCGGATACCGTAAGAGTGCTTTGGGTGTATCAAACGTCACAACGTAACTGGGTGACTATAAAGGTGCACTACAGGTATCTCCGAAAGTGTCTGTTGGGCTGACACGGATTGAGACCGGGATTTGTCACTCCGTATGACGGAGAGGTATCACTGGGCCCACTCGGTAGTGCATCATCATAATGAGCTCAAAGTGACCAAGTGTCTGGTCACGGGATCATGCATTACGGTACGAGTAAAGTGACTTGCCGGTAACGAGATTGAACAAGGTATTGGGATACCGACGATCGAATCTCGGGCAAGTAACATACCGATTGATAAAGGGAATTGTATACGGGATTGTTTGAATCCTCGACATCGTGGTTCATCCGAAGAGATCATCGAGGAGCATGTGGGAGCCAACATGGGTATCCAGATCCCGCTGTTGGTTATTGCCCGAGAGCCGTCTCGGTCATGTCTATGTGTCTCCCGAACCCGTAGGGTCTACACACTTAAGGTTCGGTGACGCTAGGGTTGCATGAATATGAGTATGCAGTATACCGAATGTTGTTCGGAGTCCCGGATGAGATCCCGGACGTCACGAGGAGTTTTGGAATGGTCCGAAGGTAAAGAATTATATATAGGAAGTGGTATTTCGGCCATCGGGAAAGTTTCGGGGTCACCCGGTATTGTACCGAGACCACCGGAAGGGTCCCGGGGGTCCACCGGGTGGGGCCACCCATCCCGGAGGGCCCCATGGGCTGAAGTGGGGAGGGGAACCAGCCCATAGTGGGCTGGTGCGCCCCCCTTGGCCCACCCCCTGCGCCTAGGGTTGAAACCCTACGGTGGGGGGGGCGCCCACTGCCTTGGGGGCACTCCACCCCTTGGCCGCCCCCCTTGGGAGATGGGATCCCCAGGGCGGCGCGCCTGGGGCCTATATAAAGGGAGGGGGAGGGGGCAGCCGCACCTGAAACTCCGCGCCTCCCTCCCCTGCTACACCTCTTCCTCCTCCGTCACGTGCTTGGCGGCCTCGCCGAGTGCTGCTGCTCCACCACCACCACGCCGTTGTGCTGCTGCTGGAGCCATCATCATCAACCTTCCTTCCCCTTGCTGGATCAAGAAGGAGGAGACGCCTCCGCCCGCACGTGTGTTGAACGCGGAGGTGCCGTCCGCTCGCACTCGGTCATCGGTGATTTGGATCACGGCGAGTACGACTCCATCATCCACGTTCTAGTGAACGCTTCCGCACGCGATCTACAAGTGGTATGTAGATGCAATCTCTCCCATGACTCGCTGCTTAGATGAACTCATAGATGGATCTTGGTGAAACCATAGGAAAAGTTTAATTTTCTGCAACGCTCCCCAACACCGCATCATTAGCTAGGTCTATACGTAGTTCTCTATTGCACGAGTAGAACACAATTTTGTTGTGGGCGAGATCTTGTCAACTTGCTTGCCGCTACTAGTCTTATCTTGCTTCAGCGGTATTGTGGGATGAAGCGCCCGACCAACCTTACACGTATGCTTACGTGAGACCGGTTCCACCGAATCGACATGCACTAGTTGCATAAGGTGGCTGGCGGTGTCTATCTCTCCACTTTAGTTGGAGCGGATTCGATGAAAAGGGTCCTCATGAAGGGTAAATAGAAGTTGACAAAATCACGCCAGGTTATTCGTAGGTAAGAAAACGTTCTTGCTAGAACCCAATTGCAGCCACGTAAAAGATGCAACAACAATTAGAGGACGCCTAACTTGTTTTTGCAGCAATTGTCATGTGATGTGATATGGCCAGAAGTTGTGATGAATGATGAATGACATATTGTGATGTATGAGATCATGTTCTTGTAATAGGAATCACGACTTGCATGTCGATGAGTATGACAACCGCAGGAGCCATAGGAGTTGTCTTTATTTTTGTATGACTGCGTGCGTGTCATTGAAGAACGCCATGTAAATTACTTTACTTTATTGCTAAACGCGTTAGCCATAGAAGTAGAAGTAGTCGTTGGCGTGACAACTTCATGAAGACACGATGATGGAGATCATGGTTTCATGCCGGTGACAAGATGATCATGGAGCCCTGAAGATGGAGATCAATGGAGCTATATGATATTGGCCATATCATGTCACTACTATATAATTGCATGTGATGTTTATTATGTTTATGCATCTTGTTTACTTAGAACGACGGTAGTAAATAAGATGATCCCTTACAACAATTTCAAGAAGTGTTCTCCCCTAACTGTGCGCCATTGCTATAGTTCGTCGTTTCGAAGCACCACGTGATGATCGGGTGTGATAGATCCTTACGTTCACATACAACGGGTGTAAGACAGTTTTACACATGCAAACCACTTAGGGTTAACTTGAAGAGCCTAGCATGTACGCACATGGCCTCGAACACGAGAGACGAAGGTCGAACACGAGTCGATGGAAGATACGACCAACATGGAGATGTTCACCGATGATGACTAGTCCGTCTCACGTGATGATCGGACACGGCCTAGTCGACTCGGATCGTAACACTTAGATGACTAGAGGGATGTCTAATCTGAGTGGGAGTTCATTAAAATAATTTGATTAGATGAACTTAATTATCATGAACTTAGTCTAAAACCTTTGCAAATATGTCTTGTAGATCAAATGGCCAACGCCATGTCAACATGAACTTCAACGCTTCCTAGAGAAAACCAAGCTGAAAGATGATGGCAGCAACTATACGGACTGGGTCCGAACCCGAGGATCATCCTCATAGCTGCCAGAAACAATATGTCCTAGAAGGACCGCTAGGTGATGCACCGTCCCTGCAGAACCAAGACATTATGAATGCTTGGCAGTCTCATGCCGATGATTACTCCCTCGCTCAAGGCAGCATGCTTTACAGCTTAGAACCGGGCTCCAAAAGCGTTTTGAGCAACACGGAGCATATGAGATGTTCGAGGAGCTGAAACTAGTTTTCCAAGCTCATGCCCGGTCGAGAGATATGAAGTCTCCGACAAGTTCTATAGTTGTAAGATGGAGGAAAACAGTTCACAAGGAGCACATACTCAAAATGTCCGGTTGCACAACCGCCTGTCCCACCGGACATAAACCTCCTGACGAGGCGGTCATTGACAGAATCCTTCATCGCTCCCACCAAGCTACAAGAGCTTTTGATAAACTACAATATGCAGGGGATGGTGAAGACCATTCCCGAAGTATTCTCAATGCTGAAGTCAGCAGAGGTTGAAATCAAGAAAGAACATCAAGTGTTGATGGTCAATAAAACCACTAAGTTCAAGAAGGGCAAGGGCAAGAAGAACTTCAAGAAGGACGACAAGGAGGTTGCCGCGCCCGGTAAGCAAGTTGCCGGGAAGAAGTCAAAGAATGGACCCAAGCCTGAGACTAAGTGCTTTTATTGCAAAGGGAAGGGTCACTGGAAGCGGAACTGTCCCAAATACTTAGCGGACAAGAAGGCCGGCAACACTAAAGGTATATTTGATATACATGTAATTGATGTGTACCTTACCAGTACTCTTAGTAACTCCTGGTATTTGATACCGTGCCGCTGTTCATATTTGTAACTCACAGCAGAGCTGCGGAATAAAAGGAGATCTGGCGAAGGACGAGGTGACGATGCACGCCGGGAATGGTTCCAAGGTCGATGTGATCGCCGTCGGCACACTGCCTCTACATTTACCTACGGATTAGTTTTAAACCTCAATAATTGTTATTTAGTGCCAAGTTTGAGCATGAACATTGTATTAGGATCTCGCTTAATGCGAGATGGCTACTCATTTAAATCCGAGAATAATGGTTGTTCTATTTATATGAGAGATATGTTTTATGGTCATGTTCCGATGGTCAATGGTTTATTCTTAATGAATCTCGAACGTAATATTACACATATTCATAGTGTGAATACCAAAAGATGTAAAGTCGATAACGATAGTCCCACATACTTGTGGCACGCCGCCTTTGGTCACATTGGTGTCAAGCGCATGAAGAAGCTCCATTCGATGGACTTTAGAGTCTCTCGATTATGAATCATTTGACACATGCGAACCATGCCTCATGGGCAAAATGACCAAGACTCCATTCTCCGGGACAATGGAGCGAGCAACCAACTTATTGGAAAAATCATACATACTGATGTGTGCCGTCCAATGAGCGTTGAGGCTCGCGGAGGATATCGTTATGTTCTCACTCTCACTGATGACTTGAGTAGATATGGGTATGTCTACTTAATGAAACACAAGTCTGAGACCTTTGAAAAGTTCAAGGAATTTCAGAATTAGGTAGAGAATCAACGTGACCGAAAGATAAAATTCTTACGATCGGATCGTGGAGGAGAATATTTAAGTCACGAATTTGGTACACACTTAAGGAAATGTGGAATCGTTTCACAACTCACGCCGCTGGAACACCTCAACAGAACGGTGTGTCGAACGTCAGAATCGCACTCTATTGGATATGGTGCGATCTATGATGTCTCTTACCGATTTACCGCTATCATTTTGGGGATACGCCTAGAGACATCTACATTCACTTTAAATAGGGCACCTCTAAACCGCTGAGACGACACCGTATGAATTATGGTTTGGGAAGAAACCTAAGTCGTCGCTTTCTAAAAGTTTGGGGATGCGATGCTTATGTCAAGAAGCTTCAACCGAAAAACTCGAACCCAAATCGGAAAATGCGTCTTCATAGGATACCCTAAGGAAACCATTGGGTACACCTTCTACCTTAGATCCGAAGGCAAGATCTTTGTTGCCAAGAATGGATCCTTTCTCGAAAAGAGTTTCTCTCGATAGGAGTAAGTGGGAGGAAAGTAGAACTCGATGAAGTACTACCTCTTGAACCGAAAGTAGTGCAACTCAGAAAATGTTCTGTGGTACCTACACCCACCGGAGAGGAAATTAATGATGATGATCAAGGTACTTGGATCAAGTTGCTACTGAACTCAGAGGTCCACTAGGACACGCTCCGCACTGCAGTGGTACGGCAACCCTGTCCCGGAAATCATGTTGTTAGACAACGGTGAACCTTCAACTATGAAGAAGCGATGGCGGCCCAGATTCCAACAAATGGCTTGAAGCCATGCAATCCGAGATAGGATCCATGTATGAAAACAAAGTATGGACTTTGACAGACTTGCCCGATGATAGGCGAGCGATAGAAAACAAATGGATCTTTAAGAAGAAGACAGACGCGATGGTAATGTCACCATCTATAAAGCTCGACTTGTCGCTAAGGGTTATCGGCAAGTTCAAGGGATTGACTACAATGAGACTTTCTCTCCGTAGCGAAGCTTAAGTCCGTCCAATCATGTTAGCAATTGCCGATACTATGATTATGAGATATGGCAGATGGACGCCAAAACAGCGTTCCTTAACGGTTATCTTAAGGAAGAGCTGTATATGATGCAGCCGGAAGGTTTTGTCGATCCTAAGAATGCTAACAAAGTATGCAAGCTCCAGCGATCCATTTATGGGCTGGTGCAAGCATCTCGAGTTAGAACATTCGCTTTGATGAGATGATCAAAGCGCTTAGTTTATGCAGACTTATGGAGAAGCCTGCGCTTACAAGAAAGTGAGTGGGAGCTCAGAGCATTTCTCATATTATATGTAGATGACATACTTTTGTTGGGAAATAATATAGAACTCTTGGACAGCATTAAGGCCTACTTGAATAAAAGTTTTCAATGAAGGACCTTGGAGAAGTTGCTTATATATTAGGCATCAAGATCTATAGAGATAGATCGAGACGCCTCATAGGTCTTTCACAAAGCACATACCTTGATAAGATTTTGAAGAAGTTCAAAATGGATCAGTCCAAGAAAGGGTTCTTGCTGTCTGCAGCAAGGTGTGAGATTGAGCTCGGCTCAATGCCCGACCACGGCAAAAGATAAAGAAGAGATGAGCATCATCCCCTATGCCTCCGCCATAGGATCTATTATGTATGCCATGCTGTGTACCAGACTTGATGTAAACTATGACGCCCCCGATTCAATCGTACACTAATCATGCACGCAAATGTGTACGATCAAGACCAGGGACTCACGGGAAGGTATCACAACACAACTCTAAAACATAGATAAGTCATACAAGCATCATAATACAAGCCAGGGGCCTCAAGGGCTCGAATACAAGTGCTCGATCATAGACGAGTCAGCGGAAGCAACAATATCTGAGTACAGACATAAGTTAAACAAGATTGCCTTAAGAAGGCTAGCACAAACCGATATACAGACGAAGAGGCGCAGGCCTCCCGCCTCGGATCCTCCTAACTACTCTCGGGCGCCGCTGGCGGCTGCGTAGTAGTAGAGACGCCCAAAGGTAGTAGTCGCCATCGACGGTGGCGCTCGCTCCTGGCTCCATCGTCTGGTCGCAGCAACCGAGTAGAGATAGGGGAAAAGGGGAACAAGGCAACCGTGAGTACTCATCCAAAGTACTGCAAGCAAGGAGCTACACTACATATGCATGGATATATGTGTAAAGGGCCATATCAAGGACTGAATCGCAGAATGCCAAAGATAAGAGGGGATATCTAATCTCGTCAAGACTACGCTCGCAGCCTCCGCCTTGCAACATGTAGAAGAGAGCAGATCAAGTCCTCCAAGTAGCATCGCATAGCTACTCCTACCCGTGATCCTCCTCGTAACCACCTGAGAGAGAGCGACCACCGGGTTGTATCCGCACTTGGAAGGGTGTGTTTTATTAAGTATCCGGTTCTAGTTGTCATAAGGTCAAGGTACAACTCCAAGTCGCCCTGTTATCAAGATCACGGCTATTCAATAGATTAAACTCACCGCAGGGTGCACCACATAACCCAACACGCTTGATCCCATTTGGCCGACACACTTTCTGGGTCATGCCCGCCGCTGAAGATCAACACGCCGCAACCCGACCTAGGCCAACAGAGCGGTCAAAGACGCCGGTCTAAACCTAAACGCCTGTGGGTCTGGGCCCATCTCCTTAGCACACTCGCATGTTGCGAACGCGCCGAAGCGCACTAGTAACCTCCATTACAAAGGAAGTCGTTACGCGTCCAATCCGGCGCTACCGCCGCCGCCGACGCCACGAAGGCTTCGCCGATACCACGACGCCGGATACCCATAACTACTCCCACGTAGATGGTTAGTGCGATAGACCAAATGGCCAGACTCAGATCAAATACCAAGATCTCGTTAAGCGTGTTAAGTATCCGCGAACGCCGACCAGGGCCAGGCCTACCTCTCTCCTAGGTGGTCTCAACCTGCCCTGTCGCTCCGCCACAAAGTAACAGTCGGGGACCGTCGGGAACCCAGGCCCACCTCTACCGGGATGGAGCCACCGTCCTTTCAAATTTCCATCTCCTAACAGTATCACATGTAATTTAACCGTAAAGTATATAGATATGCCCGTGATCACCTCCCAAGTGATCACAGCCCAAGAGTATAGCATGGCGGACGGACAAGAGTGTAGGGCCATTGATGGAACACTAGCATCCTATACTAAGCAAGAGGATAGCGGTAAAGGTAACAACAAGAGTAGCAAGGACAAAGCTATGCAAAGCAAGATAGGATTAATCGAAAGCAGAACATGCTACACTACTCTAATGCAAGCAGATAGAGAAGAGTAGGCGATATCCGGTGATCAAAGGGGCTTGCCTGGTTGCTCGCAAAAGAGAGGGGTCGCAACTCCGTAGTCGTCTTCGGGCAGCAGCAGCTGTCGGTCTCGGTGTCTAGCGGAAGAAGAGGGGAAGAACAATGAATATTTAAGCAAACAGATGCATGACGATCCATGACAAAGCAAAGCGTGATGCTAGGCGTGCCCTAACGCGGTATGTGGTGATACCGTGAAGGGGAAACATCCGGAAAGGATCCCCGCGTTTAGCTGCTTTCAAGTGAGGAGCCGAGGGGAAAGTTGCAGTTTGATAGGTTAGGGGGTGGGTGGACTAACGGGTTGCGATCCTGAATCGCCTCGCCGTTGCTCAACAACTTTCATGTCGAAAGTATTTTCATCCGAGTTACGGATTAAAAGATATGACTTTCTAAAGATTTAAATCATTTTCTGGAATTTAATTAATTATTTAATTTAATTCGAAAATGGAATTATGACATCAGCATGATGTCATGTCGACGCCGCAGTCATCAGGGTTGATCGGTCAACCTAACCAAAGGGGTCCCACTGTTCAGTGACACATTTTAATTAACCAGTTTAATTAATCTAATCAAAATTAATTGGGGGTTGGGCCCCACTATCATTGACTGACTAATTAATTACCTAACAGTTTAATTAGTTTAGTTATTTGATTAGTTTAATTAATCAAAATTAATTAAGTTAATTAATTCTTTAATTATTATTTATTTATTTGTAAATGTTCTGGGCGCTGGGGCCCGTTTGTCATAGGCCCATGGCCTTAACGGGCGCTGGGTGCACGGGTGCCAAAGAAAGACCGGCGACAAATTAATGAGCGACACCTTGGGCGCCAGATCCGGCGCGGTGCCGGAGCAAGGGGGAGGCCGGTGGCCACGGCGGGTGGAGGCGAGGGGCTGGCGGCTAGTGGGGAGCGAGACGCTGCAAGGGGCACCGCAGGTTGGCCGGGTGAGTCTGTCTGCAGGGACGGAGCGAGCCGAGCGCAGGGAGAGGCAGGTGCGCAGGGAGAGAGGAGAGGTGAGCTCACAGGACGGTAGGGTTCGTGGGCAATGGGGCGTGGGGAGGTAGGCGGGGACGACGGCGTCGAGGGGGCAGTCCGGCGTGGTGGAGGAAGCAGGCCGGCGAGGGAGTTCGGCGAGGTGTGGGGCTCCAGGCGGCGGCGTCGCTGGCGGCGGTGATTCGATCCGAGCGGTGGTGGTGCTCCGGCGACGGAGTGGTGGGGCGAGGCAGCCCGGCGAAGGCGGGGCGGCGTCGGGGATGGACGCCGCCGGGCTCGGGCGAGGGGAACGGGTCGCCTGATCCCGATCCAATGGGGGAGGGGGAGGAGGAGGGGGATCGTGGGGTTAGGGTTTATGGGGGTGAGGAATAAGGGGCGGATTTATTGGTTGGGCGGAGCCCAGTGGGGGTGTCTTTTCCTTTCTTTTTTGTTCTCATTATCTTTTCTTCTTTTTATTTTTATTTTTCTGTTCTGCTTTATTTTAGATACACACTATTTTTAGTTTTTAAAAATATGATAACAACTCTTAAATTAATGTTTGAGAACCACCCACCGCCATAAATGTTTTACCCAGAAATAAATTAGTTTAGAATTTTATTAATTGAAAAAGGTATTCACTTAATTGTTTTTTTGTTGTTTTAATCACTTTAGAGTAATTAATTATTTTATAAAAATGTTATTTCTCCACCAAGACTATCCATGATTTATTTGTCACAATAAGAACATTTTAGTTTTGAGTATCGAAAACTTTTATTGCTTGACTTTAATTCGAATTTGAATTTGGATCGGTTCTAATCTAACACGAGATTGGCAACAGTTATCGTGGTGTCGTGGCATCATAACAGAGGGTTACTGTAGCTTGATTACCCGGGCGTCACAATTCTCCTCCACTACAAGAAATCTCGTCCCGAGATTTACGCTGTGGAGTAAGGGGGGGAAGGTGCTGGTAGCGAAAAACCTAATGAGTCTTCTCGGTCTTGGCTGCCCTTTCGAAGATGTTGATCCCTTTCTTTGATGTCTTCATTTCTCTGCTTCAAGTCACCATGATAAAGTCGCCATCCTTTCTTCAGATTCCATCGCCCCACTTAACGTGGCTGGGGAAATTCTCCTGAAGAACGCATCTCCACAAAGCTGGGCATCAGCCGGTGAACTCAATGGGAAATACACGAGGTACCCCACGAGTTGTATTTCAGTGAATTCGTTGAGTGCAATATATGATGGTACCAAAGTTTCAAATGGGTAGGCAATCATTCGATGCCTAGACAGAAGCTGGAATGGGGGCTTGACAACGAGAATAACATGGTGTTCGATTCCAGGATGAATAATGGTATAGAATTTAGCTCGTGAATCACTTACGAAGCCAGGGGCAAAGGATACATTAGAATCCGGGTTGTAAAGAAGAGTCGGGTTTCGATCCAGTGGACCTGTGGGTTATGGGCCCACCATGTGGGTTGAAAGTAGGAAGGGTGGTGACATCTTGCACAGCCGCGACAGGGAGGCATGTCAGTGAATAGCTAGTCAGCTATGCTGGCAACAATGTCGGTACCTAGGGCGAGGGACGAAGAGAACCATTTTCCTGCTCGCAAGGCGAGGCGGACCAAAAGGCAAAGTTCTCGTCCATCGGTGGCTACCAGAATGTCATCAACAATAGTAACAAGGTCTTACTGACAGAATTGTACATCGAGGCATTTACATAAGCAGGAGAATATTACTACTTAGATCATATAAATCACAAGAAAGGTTAAACCAAACAATGGAAAGGAAAATATGATTATCAGATTAAACCGAACAATGGAAAGGAAAATATGTTAAAACACATATTTCAGGGGTATTTCCTTCCCAAGGACAAACAGAGTATGATATCCGTGACAGGATATAATGTAGAAAACCCTCTAGATAGGGGGAGAGAAATTTTCATGACATTACCCATACAGCGGTGTTTGGATAATCGAGCAAGAAACATTTAGCATTGGGCTTCAAATGTTATTATTGAAAATTGGGGTTACCACAGACATGCTTCGAGATAGCATTGACATGGTCTTCAAGCAAAGGTCGGACTTTGTATACACAAAGGATCCATCAGGATAACTTATTAAACAAGGCATTCAAGTTCCTCATGGAAAATTGGTTAACCTTGTTAAAAAGGAAACTATAACAATAGGACCTTCGGCCAGGTGTGCTAGGCATGACATCACCTTACCGAGTCATATAAAGACCAATGTTATAACTCTTGGAAATATGTTCCAACCATCATATCTGACCAAGGTTCAGATCCAATTGGTGTCAGGATAACTCCGACTTAGAATGCCTGAGAAGAAAAGGTGCAACACAATTGAGGAGATGACAATGTAAGATTCTCGGGAAATGAACTATGAAGTGATTTCCGTTAACAAGAGTTCATCATTAACCCAAGGAGAGGACAAGGAGGTGTCTAGTGAACTCAACGGCAATTCATCGAGATTTCCAAAAGATGGATTTCCACAATTAAGTGAACAAGGAGATAACATTTGTCAGATCAAATGATATAAGGAAGTATGCTCGAGGAAAACATACACAATTAAACATTGGTTGGAAGGTGCGCCCAAAATATGGGTTGGGTTGCACGACCAATGTCAGAATGGTGATTCAATAAGCCATAGACATAGAATGAAACTATAGACCAATAACTTCAAAGCAAGAGGGTTGCTCGAAGTTTAGAATTTACACATCACAGACCATTTGTCGGTATTCCGGTTAGAAACAACACGGGGACCAAGAAAAGAATGGTGATGTTAATAAGTATCTCTGGTATCAAGAATTCTTAAGGGGGGTGAGTTTCTCACTACATCCTTGACATAAAAGATGGTAATACTCCAAAGTAAAGAAGAACAGATGCTGGATAGTAAGGATCTCAAGGTATAACACAAAACACGAACAAGTTTGTGTTGGAAAGAAGGCAAGGAAGTAGTCGAGGACAACAGAAATCATCGAGGGGCTAGGATGGTAATTCTTATCATGAATTTGATTAATATTCTGGAAGAGCTTAGAATTTTGATAATGATCACGACACATTTGTCGAGAGATTACCTGAAGATGTAATCGATCAGCGATGACATCAAGTCAAAGGAATGATGAAGCAAGAGGTTATTGGAACCATGGGTAGGACACAAACTTGATATCAAGCTTGTTGTTCAAGGCGAACTGATATGACGAGGAAGATCGACGTAAGCTTAGCTCATCATCGAAGGTTGTGCTCCGGGATTACGGACCAGGTAGCACAGTTAAAGTTTAGCATGATAATGATATAGCCGAACACGCTAGGAACGACTTGAAGGATTAATAAATTTGTAAGCAGTGAAGGGTTCAAATACTTGTTGAATCGCAATGCGAACTCGATTCAGTTATCGGTGTCTTTGAGTTTATAATAACTCAGAGCCCGTGAAAAATTTGAATCAGTGAGAAGGTAGTACTAGATGAACTCATAAAAGTTATGCTGTTCCATGATATTCTCGAGATACCAGGGGGTAATACTCGATGACAGATCAAAGTAGAGGTTGGACTGGGGCATTGCTCTGCAGAAGACAAGTGCTTAAACTTGCACGAGAAATGGTATTTAAAGGAGAACATGGTCGGAACAACGATTGCAAAAAGGCCAGATCCCAGATATAAGATGATCTTGTACCAAGGGAATAATTAATTTTTAAAAGAAGCTTCGATGAGAAGATGTACATCGTGTCCATGGGCATGAACACCAAGTTCAAGGTCGACTCCCACTTCTCCAATGCATAACCTTTCATTCACTTCTCGCGTTCAATGAAGTTGTAGTGTTGAATTTTATCTGGCAAAATACCAGAAGAGTACGACTCGTGAAAACTTTTGAGTTCACACATATTAAGGAAGGCATAGGTTCAACCCATCGGGGCATCTTAGAATCATATACCAGAATCTTTAGAAGTAATTAACTCAAGCTCGAAGGCAGAGCATGGTTGAGAAAGCAGAGGATACAATTACCAAAGGCATTATGTATCAGAGGAAGGGCTCACAAGGTTATTGAATATGAAGGGCGTTGTCAGATAAAATCCAACAAAGGATCTGGTGGTCCACAAGGATCTGACGTGAGCATCGGTACTCAACTAGAGGAAGAAGAATGCAAGGAGATCAGATTATAGAAACAACTGACTAACTCAATTGTCAAATGCAAAGGAATTATTATTTCCAAACCAAGGGATCAGAAGCAATGCTTTGATTAGGGATGGATAAGTTGAATAGACTTAGGGGTACAATCGATGGCAATCTGATTGGTCGAGAACCAGCTCATGTTCAAAATGACGTCTAAGCCGGGAGGATGAATTCTAGGATCTGATTGAGGATTGCGAGCATTCACAACATATCGAGTCAAGTGACTCGAAATGATAGTGACAGAGGATGTCAACGGAGATTACTAGAAGTATGGAATTAACCATAATGCCGGAAGGCAAGGAAATCAAGAGCAATGGGCTATTGAGGATTTTCAGAAAATCGAATGGTATTTCGAGGACTTATGTGAAACCCATGAACGGCTAGGGATGAGGGGATACTCGGCAAGTGCGAGGAATTATCCGTTTGGGTATTCAGGTGACAAAGACCAGCAAGGCAGTGAGCTCAAAGGATTATCGAAACAACGACGAGTGTTTCGGGGTATCTTGTAATAGCAAGACAAACTGGGGATGAATGTAAGAATAACAACTGCAAGTAGTTATCCATAAGGGTTGACGGTGGAAGGGAATTGCAAACGCGATGAACACAAGTTCTCGTTAACAATGAGAGTATCTTCGTGGTCTTCACGCAGCAGCAGACGATCATCGAATAAGAGGCTCTCCGGTGAAAGTGATAATGAGATCCTAATGTTAGATTTAGTAAAATTCATTTAACACGAATAGAGGAGAGATCAGAGTCCCAGAGTATAGACAAGGAGTAAAAGATCCTAGTACCACCTAATGGCGACGCTATTCCTGTAAGGCACACAGCCAAGTTAGTAAAAGTTTTGCAATGTCTAGACTCGACTTCGCCAAGGAGTGTGGAAGGGGATTCCTACAGCAATGGCTCGATATTAACTTCAGACGCTTCGATTCAATCGTACACTAATCATGCACGCAAATGTGTACGATCAAGATCGTGGACTCACGGAAGATATCACAACACAACTCTAAAACATAAATAAGTCATACAAGCATCATAATACAATCCAGGACCTCGAGGGCTCGAATACAAGTGCTCGATCATAGACGAAGTCAGCGGAAGCAACAATATCTGAGTACATACATAAGTTAAACAAGATTGCCTTAAGAAGGCTAGCACAAACCGATACAGATCGAAGAGGCGCATGCCTCCTCCCCGATCCTCCTAACTACTCTCGGGCGCCATCAGCGTCTTGCACGTAGTAGTAGGCGCCCAGGTAGTAGTCGCCATCGACGGTGGCGTCGCCCTGGCTCCATCGTCTGGTCGCAGCAACCGAGTAGAGATAGGGGAAAAGGGGAACAAGGCAACCGTGAGTACTCATCCAAAGTACTAGCAAGAAAGGAGCTACACTACATATGCATGGATATATGTGTAAAGGGCCATATCAAGGACTGAACTGCAGAATGCCGTAATAAGAGGGGATATCTAATCTCGTCAAGACTACGCTCGCAGCCTACGCCTTGCAACATGTAGAAGAGAGCAGATCAAGTCCTCCAAGTAGCATCGCATAGCATAATCCTACCCGCAATCCCTCCTCGTAACCCCGAGAGAGAGCGACCACCGGGTTGTATCCGCACTTGGAAGGGTGTGTTTTATTAAGTATCCGGTTCTAGTTGTCATAAGGTCAAGGTACAACTCCAAGTCGCCCTGTTATCGAAGATCACGGCTATTCAATAGATTAAACTTCCCGCAGGGTGCACCACATAACCCAACACGCTTGATCCCATTTGGCCGGACACACTTTCTCGGTCATGCCCGCCGCTGAAGATCAACACGCCGCAGCCCGACCTAGGCCAACAGAGCGGTCAAGACGCCGGTCTAAACCTAAGCGCCAGGGTCTGGCCCATCGCCTTAGCACACCAAGACGCTATAACGCGCCGAAGCAGACCTAGCAACCTCCATTACAGAGGAAGTCACGTTACGCGTCCAATCCGGCGCCGCCGCCATTGAAGGCTTCGGCCGATACCACGACGCCGGATACCCATAACTACTCCCACGAGATGGTTAGTGCGATAGACCAAATGGCCGACTCAGATCAAATACCAAGATCTCGTTAAGCGTGTTAAGTATCCGCGAACGCCGACCAGGCCAGGCCCACCTCTCTCCTAGGTGGTCTCAACCTGCCTGCCGCCCGCCACAAAGTAACAATGGGACCGCTGGGAACCCAGGCCCACCTCTACGGGATGGAGCCACCGTCTTTCACCTCCATCTCCAACAAAGATCACGTAATGTAACCGTAAAGTATATAGTATATGCCCGTGATCACCTCCCAAGTGATCACAGCCCAAAGAGTATAGCATGGCGCACGGACAAGAGTGTAGGGCCACTGATGGACACTAGCATCCTATACTAAGCAAGAGGATAGCAGTAAAGGTAACAACAAGAGTAGCAAGGACAAAGCATGCAAAGAAGATAGGATTAATCGAAGCAAGAATATGCTACACTACTCTAATGCAAGCAGATAGAGAAGAGTAGGCGATATCCGTGATCAAAGGGGGCTTGCCTGGTTGCTCGCAAAGAGAGGGTCGCCAACTCCGTAGTCGCATCGGGCAGCAGCAGCTCCGATCTCGGTGTCTAGCGGAAGAAGAGCGGGAAGAACAATGAATATTTAAGCAAACAGATGCATGATGATGCATGACAAAGCAAAGCGTGATGCTAGGCGTGCCCTAACGCGGTATGTGGTGATACCGGTGAAGGGGGGAAACATCCGGGAAAGGATCCCCGGTGTTTCGCGTTTTCGGGCGGAGGAGCCGGAGGGGGAAAGTTGCGAGTTTGATAGGTTAGGGGGTGTGGTGGACGAACGGGTTGTGTATCCGGAATCGTCTCGTCGTTCTGAGCAACTTTCATGTAGAAAGTATTTTCATCCGAGTTACGGATTAAAAGATATGATTTTCTAAAGATTTAAATTATTTTCTAGAATTTAATTAATTATTTAATTTAATTCGAATGGAATTATGACATCGCATGATGTCATGTCGACGCCGCAGTCAACAGGGTTGATCGGTCAACTGACCAAAGGGGTCCCACTGTCGCTGACACATTTTAATTAACCAGTTTAATTAATCTAATCAAAATTAATTGGGGGGTGGGCCCCACTATCATTGACTGACTAATTAATTACCTAACAGTTTAATTAGTTTAGTTATTTGATTAGTTTAATTAATCAAAATTAATTAAGTTAATTAATTTTTAATTATTATTTATTTATTTGTAAATGTTCTCAAGCGCCAGTCTGCTTGTCATAGGCCCATGGCCTTAACGGGCGCTGGTGCACGGTGCTGTGCAAGAAAGACGACGGCGACAAATTAATGAGCGACGCTTTGGGCGCCAGACCGCGCGCACGAGCAAGGGGAGGCCAGGCACACGGCGGTGGAGGCGAGGGGCCGATGCGGTTAGTGGCACGCGGGCGGGCGCGGTGGCACGGCCAGGAGGAGGAGAGGGCGGAGACGAGGCGCGGTCGAAGCGGGCGCGGGGGCTGGTGGCTGCCAAAGACGGTGCGGTGATCATGGGCGACGGGCACAGCCGGACGGCGCGACGCCTGCTGGGGAGCGGGCCCGCCATGTGAGCGCTGGGCTGGAGGCGCGAGGCGCGGGCGACGGTCAAGGGGCGAGGAAGAGAGGAGGACCTGTGGGCGGAGCGAGACGCGCTGCAAGGGCACCGCAGGTTTGGCCGGTGAGTCTGTCCATGGGCGACGGCGGAGCCGAGCATGTGGGAGAGGCAGGTGCGCAGGGAGAGAGGAGAGGTGAGCTCACAGGACGGTAGGGTTCGTGGCAATGGGGCGTGGGAGGTAGGCGGGACGACGGCCGAGGGGGCAGTCCGCGTGGTGGAGGAAGCAGCCGGTGGGGAGTTCGGCGAGGTGTGGGGCTCAGCGCGGCGCTGCTGGCGGCGGTGATTCGATCCGAGCGGTGGTGGTGCTCCGCGACGGAGTGGTGGGCGAGGCAGCCCGGCGGCGGCGGGCGGCGGCTGGATGGACGCCGGCGCTGGGCTCTGGGCGACGTGAACGGGTCGCCTGATCCCGATCCACTGGGGGGAGGAGGAGGAGGGGGATCGTGGGGTTAGGGTTTGTGGGGCGTGAGGGAATAAGGGGCGTGGACGGGCGGTTGGGCGGCCCGAGCCCAAAGGGAGGGGTGTCTTTTCCTTTCTTTTTTTTGTTCTGTTATCTTTTCTTCTTTTTATTTTTATTTTTCTTTTCTGTTTTATTTTAGATACACATTATTTTTAGTTTAAAAAAATATGATAACAACTCTTAAATTAATGTTTGAGAACCACCCACCGCCATAAATGTTTTACCCGAAATAAATTAGTTTAGAATTTTATTAATTGAAAAAGGTATTCACTTAATTGTTTTTGCTGCTTTTTAAATTAATTTAGACTAATTAATTATTTTATAAAAATGTTATTTCTCCACCAAGACTATCCATGATTTATTTGTCACAATAAGAACATTTTAGTTTTGAGTATCGAAAACTTTTATTGCTTGACTTTAATTCGAATTTGAATTTGGATCGGTTTTAATCTAACACGAGATTAACAACAGTTATCATGGTGACGTGGCATCATAACAGAGGGTTACTGTAGCTTGATTACCCGGGTGTCACATAAACCTTGCCGTAAGTTTGGCAGGGAGGTACCAAAGTAATCCCGGCAAGGAACACTGGACAGCGGTCAAGAATATCCTGAAGTACCGAAAAGGACAAAGGACATGTTTCGTTTATGGAGGTGACGAAGAGCTCGTCAGAAGGGTTACGCCGACGCTTAGCTTCGACACGATCTGATGACTCTAAGTCACAAACCGGATACGTGTATATGTTGAATGGTGGAGCAAGAAGCTGGTGCAGCCGCAAGCAGAAGCGCCGTATGGGGATCCACATGTGAAGCGGAGTACATGGCAGCCTCGGAGGCAGCACATGAAGCAATTTGGGTGAAGGAGTTCATCACCGACCTAGGAGTCATACCCAATGCGCGGGACCGATCAAACTCTTCTGGATAACACCGAGCTATTGCACTTGCCAAGGAGCCCAGGTTTCACAAGAAGACCAGTGCACATCAAGCGCCCCTTCAATTCCATCCGTGAAAATGTTCAAGATGGAGACATAGAAATTTGCAAAGTGCATACGGATCTGAATGTCGCAGATCCGCTGACTAAACCTCTTCCATGGGCAAAACATGATCAACACCGTAACTCTATGGGTGTTCGATTCATCACAATGTAACTAGATTATTGACTCTAGTGCAAGTGGGAGACTGTTGGAAATATGCCCTAGAGGCAATAATAAAAGGATTATTATTATATTTCCTTGTTCATGATAATTGTCTTTTATTCATGCTATAATTGTATTATCCGGAAATCATAATACACGTGTGAATAAATAGACCACATTATGTCCCGAGTGAGCCTCTAGTTGACTAGCTCATTGATCAACAGATAGTCATGGTTTCCTGACTATGGACATTGGATGTCAATGATAACGGGATCACATCATTAGGAGAATGATGTGATGGACAAGACCCAATCCTAAGCATAGCACAAGATCGCGTAGTTCGTTTTTCTAGAGCTTTTCCAATGTCAAGTATCTCTTCCTTAGACCATGAGATCGTGTAACTCCTGGATACCGTAAGAGTGCTTTGGTGTATCAAACGTCACAACGAATCGGGTGACTATAAAGGTGCACTACAGGTATCTCCGAAAGTGTCTGGGTTGACACGGATCGGGACTGGATTTGTCACTCCGTATGACGGAGAGGTATCACTGGGCCCACTCGTAGTGCATCATCATAATGAGCTCAAAGTGACCAAGTGTCCGTCACGGATCATGCATTACGGCACGAGTAAAGTGACTTACCGTAACGAGATTGAACGAGGTATTGGGATACCGACGATCGAATCTCGGGCAAGTAACATACCGATTGACAAAGGGAATTGTATACGGGATTGTTTGAATCCTCGACATCGTGGTTCATCCGATGAGATCATCGAGGAGCATGTGGGAGCCAACATGGGTATCCAGATCCCGCTGTTGGTTATTTCCCGAGAGCCGTCTCGGTCATGTCTACGTGTCTCCCGAACCCGTAGGGTCTACACACTTAAGGTTCGGTGACGCTAGGGTTGTATGAGTATGAGTATGTAGTATACCGAATGTTGTTCGGAGTCCCAGATGAGATCCCGGACGTCACGAGGAGTTTCGGAATGGTCCGGAGGTAAAGAATTATATATAGGAAGTGGTATTTCGGCCATCGGAAAGTTTCCGGTCACCGGTAGATTGTACCGGACCACCGGAAGGGTCCCGGGGTCCACCGGTGGGGCCACCCATCCCGGAGGGCCCCATGGGCTGAAGTGGGAGGGAACCAGCCCATAGTGGGCTGGTGCGCCTTGGCTCACCCCCGCGCCTAGGGTTGAAACCCTAGGGTGGGGGCGCCCACTTGCCTTGGGGGCACTCCACCCTCACCGCCTTTGGGAGATGGGATCCCAAGGGACGGCGCCTGTGGGCCTATATAAAGGGAGGGGGGGGGCAGCCGCACCTGCAAACTCCGCGCCCCTCTCCCTGCTACACCTCTTCCTCCTCCGCCACGTGCTTGGCGGCCTCTGCCGAGTGCTGCTGCTCCACCACCACCACGCCTGGGCTGCCATCGAGCCATCATCATCAACCTCTCTTCCCTTGCTGGATCAAGAAGGAGGAGACGCCTCCGTCCCGCACGTGTGTTGAACGCGGAGGTGCCGTCCGCTCGCACTCGGTCATCGGTGATTTGGATCACGGCGAGTACGACTCCGTCATCCACGTTCTAGTGAACGCTTCCACACGCGATCTACAAGTGGTATGTAGATGCAATCTCTCTCCCATGACTCGTTGCTTAGATGAACTCATAGATGGATCTTGGTGAAACCGTAGGAAATTTTTTTATTTTCTGCAACGTTCCCCAACATCATATAGTAGATATGATCAACATAGTGATGTTCACCATTGAAAGCTACTCCATTTCACGTGATGATCGGTTATGGTTTAGTTGATTTGGATCACGTGATCACTTAGAGGATTAGAGGGATGTCTATCTAAGTGGGAGTTCTTAAGTAATATGATTAATTGAACTTAAATTTATCATGAACTTAGTCCTGGTAGTATTTTGCAAATTATGTTGTAGATCAATAGCTCGAGTTGTTGCTTTCATATGATTGTTTTGATATGTTCCTAGAGAAAATTGTATTGAAAAATGTTAGTAGCAATGATGCGGATTGGATCCGTGATCTGAGGTTCATCCTCATTGCTGCACAGAAGAATTATGTCCTTAATGCACCGCTAGGTGATGACCTATTGCAGGAGCAAATGCGCACGTTATGAACGCTTGGCTAGCTCAATATGATGACTACTTGATAGTTTAGTGCACCATACTTAACGGCTTAGAATCGACTTCAAAGACGTTTTGAACGTCATGGACCATATGAGATGTTCCAGGAGTTTAAGTTAATATTTCTAGCAAATACCCGAGTTGAGAGATATGAAGTCTCCAACAAGTTCTATAGCTAAAAGATGGAGGAGAATCGCTCAACTAGTGAGCATGTGCTCAGACTGTCTGGGTACTTCAATCGCTTGAATCAAGTGGGAGTTAATCTTCCAGATAAGATAGTGATTGACAGAATTCTCTAGCCACCATCACTAAGTTACTAGAACTTCGTGATGAACTATAATATGCAAGGGATGACGAAAGTAATTCCCAAGCTCTTCGTGATGCTGAAATCAACGAAGGTAGAAATCAAGAAAAACATCAAATGTTGATGGTTAACAAGACCACTAGTTTCAAGAAAAGGGCAAAGGGCATAGAAGGGAACTTCAAGAAGAACGGCAAGCAAGTTGCTGCTCAAGTGAAGAAGCCCAAGTCTGGACCTAAGCCTGAGACTAAGTGCTTATACTGCAAAGGGACTAGTCACTAGAAGCGTAACCACCCCAAGTATTTGGCGGATAAGAAGGATGGCAAAGTGAACAAAGGTATATTTGATATACATGTTATTGATGTGTACTTTACTAGTGTTTATAGCAACCCTCGCTATTTGGTACTGGTTCAGTTGCTAAGAGTAGTAACTCAAACGGAGTTGCAGAATAAATAGAAACTAGTTAAGGGTGAAGTGACGATGTTTGTTGAAAGTAGTTTCAAGATTGATATGATCATCATCGCACACTCCCTAATACTTTCGGGATTAGTGTTGAACCTAAATAAATGTTATTTGGTGTTTGCGGTGAGCATGAATATGATCTGATCGTGTTTATTGCAATACGGTTATTCATTTAAGTTAGAGAACAATTGTTGTTCTGTTTACATGAATAAAACCTTCTATGGTCATACACCCAATGAAAATGGTTTGTTGGATCTCGATCATGTGATACACATATTCATAATATTGAAGCCAAAAGAGGCCAAGTTAATAATGATAGTGCAACTTATTTGTGGCACTGCCGTTTAGATCATATTGGTGTAAAGCGCATGAAGAAACTCCATGCTGATGGGTTTTTGGAATCACTTGATTATGAATCACTTGATGCTTGCGAACCATGCCTCATGGGCAAGATGACTGAGACTCCGTTCTCCGGAACAATGGAGCGAGCAACAGATTTGTTGGAAATCATACATACTGATGCATGTGGTCCGATGAATATTAAGGCTCGCAACAAGTATCATTATTTTCTGACCTTCACAGATGATTTGAGCAGATATGGGTATATCTACTTGATGAAACATAAGTATGAAACATTTGAAAAGTTCAAAGAATTTCAGAGTGAAGTGGAAAATCATCGTAACAAGAAAAATAAATTTCTATGATCTGATCATCGAGACGAATATCTGAGTTACGAGTTTGGTCTTCATTTGAAACAATGTGAAATAGTTTCGCAACTCACGCCACCTGGAACACCAGAATGTAATGGTGTGTCCGAACATCGTAATCGTACTTTATTGGATATGGTGCGATCTATGATGTCTCCTACTGATTTACCACTATTGTTTTAGGGTTATGCATTAAAGACAGCTGCATTCACGTTAAAAGGGCACGATCTAAATCCGTTGAGACGACACCATATGAGCTGTGGTTTAGCAAGAAACCCAAGTTGTCGTTTCTTAAAGTTTGGGGCTGCGATGCTTATGTGAAAAAGTTTCATCCTGATAAGCTCAAACCCAAATCGGAGAAGTGCGTCTTCATAGAATACCCAAAGGAAATTGTTGGGTACACCTTCTATCACAGATCCGAAGGCAAGTTATTCATTGGTAAAAATGGATCCTTTCTAGAGAAGGAGTTTCTCTCGAAAGAAGTGAGTGGGAGGAAAGTAGAACTTGATGAGGTAATTGTACCTTCTCCCTTATTGGAAAGTAGTTCATCACAGAAATCAGTTCCAGTGATTCCTACACCAATTAGTGAGGAAGCTAATGATGATGATCATGAAGCTTCAGATCAAGTTACTACCAAACCTCGTAGGTCTTCCAAAGTAAGATCCGCACCAGAGTGGTACGGTAATCATGTTCTGGAAGTCATGTTACTAGACCATGATGAACCTACGAACTATGAGGAAGCGATGATGAGCCCAGATTCCGCAAAATGGCTTGAGGCCATGAAATCTGAGATAGGATCCATGTATGAGAACAAAGTATGGACTTTGATTGACTTGCTCGATGATCAGCAAGCCATGTTAAATAAATGGATCTTCAAGAGGAAGACGGACACTGATAGTAGTGTTACTATCTACAAAGCTCGACTTGTCACAAAAAGGTTTTCGACAAGTTCAAGGTGTTGACTACAATGAGATTTTCTCAACTGTAGCGATGCTTAAGTCTATCCGAATCATGTTAGCAATTGCCACATTTTATGAAATCTGACAAATGGATGTCAAAACTACATTCTTTAATGGATTTATTAAATAAGAGTTGTATATGATGCAACCAGAAGGTTTTGTCAATCCTAAAGGAGCTAACAAAATGTGCAAGCTTCAGCGATTCATCTATGGACTGGTGCAAGCATCTCGGAGTTGGAATAAACGCTTTGATAATGTGATCAAAGCATATGGTTTTATACAGACTTTTGGAGAAGCCTGTATTTACAAATAAAGTGAGTAGGGAGCACTACCACCTTTCTGATAAATATATGTGAGTAACATATTGTTTATCAGAAATGATGTAGATTTTTTCTGGAAAGCATAAAGGAGTATTTGAAAGGAGTTCTTTAAAAGAAAGATCTCAGTAAAGCTACTTACATATTGAGCATCAAGATCTATTGAGATAGATCAAGACGCTTGATAAGTTTTTTCAATAAGTACATACCTTGTCAAGATTTTGAAGTAGTTCAAAATGGAACAGTCAAAGAAAAGTTCTTGCCTCGTGTTGCAAAGGTGTGAAATTGAGTAAGACTCAAATCCCACCACGGCAGAAAATAGAAAAGAGAATGAAAGTCATTCCCTATGCCTCACCATAGGTTCTATAAAGTATGCTATGCTATGTACCAGACCTATTGTATACCTTGCTCTGAATTTGGCAAGGAGTACAATAGTGATCTAGGAGTAGATCATCGGACATTGGTCAAGAACATCCTTAGTGAGGACTAAGGAAATATTTCTCGATTATGGAGGTGATAAAAGAGCCCGTCGAAAGAGTTACATCGATGCAAGCTTTTTACACCGATCCGATGACTCTAAGTCTCAATCTGGATACATACTTGAAAGTGGGAGAAATTAGCTAGAGTAGCTCCGCAAGAGCATTGTAGACATAGAATATTTGCAAAATACATACGGCTCTGAATGTGACAGACCCGTTGACTAAGCTTCTCTCACGAGCAAAACATGATCATACCTTAGTACTCTTGGGTGTTAATCACATAGCGATGTGAACTAGATTATTGACTCTAGTAAACCCTTTGGGTGTTGGTCACATGACGATGTGAACTATGGGTGTTAATCACATATAGATGTGAATATTGGTGTTGAATCATATGATGATGTGAACTAGATTATTGACTCTAGTGCAAGTGGGAGACTGAAGGAAATATGCCCTAGAGGCAATAATAAAGTTATTATTTATTTCCTTATTTCATGATAAATTTTTATTATTCATGCTAGAATTGTATTAACCGGAAACATAATACATGTGTGAATACATAGACAAACATAGTGTCACTAGTATGCCTCTACTTGACTAGCTCGTTTATCAAAGATGGTTATGTTTCCTAACCATAGACAAAAGAGTTGTCATTTGATTAACGGGATCACATCATTAGGAGAATGATGTGATTGACTTGACCCATTCCGTTAGCTTAGCACTTGATCGTTTAGTATGTTGCTATTGCTTTCTTCATGACTTATACATGTTCCTATGACCATGAGATTATGCAACTCCCGTTTACCGGAGGAACACTTTGTGTGCTACCAAACGTCACAACGTAACTGGGTGATTATAAATGAGCTCTACAGGTGTCTCCGAAGGTACTTGTTGAGTTGGCGTATTTCGAGATTAGGATTTTTCACTCCGATTGTCGGAGAGGTATCTCTGGGCCCTCTCAGTAATACACATCACTTAAGCCTTGCAAGCATTGTAACTAATGAGTTAGTTACGGAATGATGTATTACGGAACGAGTAAACAGATTTGCTCAGAACGAGATTGAACTAGGTATTGATACCGACGCTCAATCTCGGCAAGTAACATACCGATGACAAAGGGAACAATGTATGTTGTTATGCGGTTTGACCGATAAAGATCTTCGTAGAATATGTAGGAGCCAATATGAACATCCAGGTTCCACTATTGGTTATTGATCGGAAACAGTTCTAGATCATGTCTACATAGTTCTCTAACCCGTAGGGTCCGCACGCTTAACGCTACGATGACAGCTTATATTATGAGTTTATGAGTTTTGATGTACCAAGGAGTTCGAGTCCCGATGAGATCGGGGACATGACGAGGAGTCTCAAATGGTCGAGACGTAAAGATCGATATATTGTACAACTATATTCGAGTTCGGAAAGGTTCCGAGTGATTCGGTATTTTTCGAGTACCGAGAGTTACGGAATTCGCGGGAGTATATGGGCCTTATTGGGCCATACGGAATAGAGGAGAGAGGCCAAAGGAAGAAGGCCTGCGCCCCTCTAGTCTGAATTGGACAAGGGCGAGCCCCTTTCCTTCTTCCTCACCCCTCTTTCCCTTCTCCTACTCCAACAAGGGAGGTGGAATCCTACTAGGACTAGAAGAACGCCTGCGCTGCAACGGGTCACATTAACTTTAAGAGTTCAATATTAATATACTCATACATATCAGTGACATTGGCACCTTTTTACCATCAAATTCTCACACACACTCTCTCTCCTCCCTTTCCTCACTCTCTCCCCCTCTCCCTCTCTCTCTAACACACACACATATCCATCTTATTGATACGCCACCATAATCCATCTATTTCACACACACACGCTAGTGCATAACAATATGGATTATGTGTATTATATTTGCCCCACAACCGAGGAAATTAATTTCATGTAAATGGGTCAGCCACAGCTCCAAGAATACGTGGAGGAGGTGGCACGGTCGGCATCGACGCCGTCCGGCGCACGCCACGGGCCCGCCTGCGCGCGTCTCACGCCCGGTCACCCACGCCGGATCCTTCAAGTGCCGCCCACCGCACCAACTCCCAGGGCCAGGAAGCCACCCTTCTTCGCCTTCACGGTCAAGGCCAACACGGTGTCAAGGCACCCGCCTCGCCGCCCTCGCCCCCGACACCGTCGCGACCCAAAGGACGCAGCCCAAGCATCGCCTCGAGAATCAAGAACGCCGACAACGGAGAGGGAAGGGAAGATCATATACATGTCATAATAAAGGGACTTTATTTACTGCTCCTCGATGTATTGTTTTTTGTTTGGAGATTGATTACCATCCGTGAGTTAAGGTAAGGTTAATGTGATTGAGCGACTTTTCTGAAAATCAATTATTTGTTTTCTAATTAATGTGATTGAGTGATTTAAGGTAAAGTTAATTAATTTAGATTTGATCCTTAGAGATTGTTCGTGATTGATTCTACATTACCAAATAACTTGCGCCAGTATGGAAAGTTCTGATCTTTTCAGATTTCTTTCATTGTGTGAGAGGGTGACGCGAAAATAAACTGATGAAGTGGGAGGAGGGGACGAAAAAAATCTACAAAAAAAACCAGCGAGGGTGGGAGGAGGTAGCAAAAAAAATCATAGGAGGTGGGACGAATGACATAAAGTAAACAATTTCAGCGACAAAAGGATAAACAAATTGGATTTTTAAAACAAAACCTGCACCTGCACAAGTGGCTCACTCTTCACTTTTGACAAAAACTTCCGAATAGCAATCTTGGTGAGTGATCTCGACCGGTTCGATCGGCATGGCGGTCGCTCCTCCAGGAGTGGGTGCTGAGAGGAAGGATGGTGAACCACCATTGTCAATCGGCCGGAGCTGCATCGCCATTTGGATCGAGCATGGACGAAATCGAGATGGTAGAGGTTGAGGAATTTGTAGGACGTGAGGGTTTAGGTGGGCATCACGAGAACTCACCTATATCTTGGGAGACGGCTGACCCGAGGTGCGCCGTGTTCGTGCTTCAGGGCTGCCACGTGCTGTCCTCGCCGCCATCGCTCGTCGATGCCACTTCAGCGCCACGAGCATGGGACCGAGGGACTAAGGGAAGAGAAGGAAGGAAGCGAGCTAATGACGTACCTATGTTTGGTATGTAATACCCTCCATTAAGAGTAGATATTTTCTTAAAATCGGTTATTTTGTTTCCTAATTAATGTGATTGAGCAATTTAAGGTAAGGTTAATTAATTTAGATTTGATATTTAGAGATTGATCGTGATTGATTGTTTCACATAAAGACATTACTAAAAATAACTTGCACCGGCATGGAAAGTTATGATCCGTTAATATTTTTTTCGTTGTGTGAGAGGGTGACACGAAACTAAACTGGTGGGGTGGGGAGGGGGACGAAAAAAACCCAGCGAAATAAAACGGTTGAAAGTGGTGGGACGAAAATAAACCGTACGAGGCTACCAACTGCTCCATTAGGAGTAGAGATAACGACGGGAGTTTGGGCGCAAAGGGACTCGATCGCGGGGTTTTTCTTGGTTTTTCACAGCTGAGGGGGAGGTGGGAGGAAGTACCAAAGAAGTACCAAAAAAGACCGGGTGAGGTGGGACGAAAATAAAACCTGGAACGCGACCTACCAACATAGACATTAGGAGTAGAGACTAGGGAGTCCTAGTAGGACTCCACACTTGGCGCGCCCCCTCCTAGGGCCGGCCTCCTCCCCCCTTGCTCCTTTATATACGGGGGAAAGGGGGCACCCCATGACACACAAGTTGATCTACGGATCGCTCCTTAGCCGCAGGCGGTGCCCCGCCCACCATATTCCACCTCGGTCATATCGTCATGAGTTTAGGCGAAGCCCTGCCCGTAGAGCATCATCATCGCCACCACGCCGTCAGGTTGACGGAACTCATCCCCGACACTTTGCTGGATCTGAGTCCGGGATCGCCATCGAGCTGAACGTGTGCTGAACTCGGAGGTGCCGTGACGCTCGGTACTTGGATCGGTCGGATCGTGAAGACGCATCGACTACATCAACCGCGTTGTCATAACGCTTCCGCTTTCGGTCTACGAGGGTACGTGGACAACACTCTCCCCTCTCGTTGCTATGCATCACCATGATCCTCCGCGTGCTTAGGAATTTTTTTGAAATTACTACGTTCCCCAACAAATACATGTGTGAATACATAGACCACAACATGTCCCTAGTGAGCCTCTAGTTGACTAGCTCGTTGATCAATGACGGTCATGGTTTCCTGACTATGGACATTGGATGTCATTGATAAAGGGATCACATCATTAGGAGAATGATGTGATGGACAAGACCCAATCCTAAGCATAGCACAAGATCGTGTAGTTCGTTTGCTAAAGCTTTTCTAATGTCAAGTATCATTTCCTTAGACCACGAGATTGTGCAACTCCCGGATACCGTAGGAATGCTTTGGGTGTACCAAACGTCACAACATAACTGGGTGGCTATAAAGGTGCACTACAGGTATCTCCGAAAGTGTCTGTTAGGTTGGCACAAATCGAGATTGGGATTTGTCACTCCGTATGACGGAGAGGTATCTCTGGGCCCACTCGGTAATGCATCATCATAACGAGCTCAATGTGACGAAGTAGTTGGTCACGGGATCATGCATTGCGGAACGAGTAAAGTGACTTGCCGGTAACGAGATTGAACGAGGTATTGGGATACCGATGATCGAATCTCGGGCAAGTAACGTACCGATCGACAAAGGGAATTGTATACGGGATTACTTGAATCCTCGACGTCGTGGTTCATACGATAAGATCATCATGGAACATGTGGGAGTCAACATGGGTATCCAGATCCCGCTGTTGGTTATTGGCCGGAGAGCTGTCTCGGTCATGTCTGCATGGTTCCCGAACCCGTAGGGTCTACACACTTAAGGTTCGATGACGCTAGGGTTATAAGGAAGATTTGTATGTGATTACTGAGTGTTGTTCGGAGTCCCGGATGAGATCCCGGACGTCACGGGGAGTTCCGGAATGGTCGGGAGGTGAAGATTTATATATGGGAAGTCATCATACGGTCACCGGAAATATTCGGGGGTATACCGGTATTGTACCGGGACCACCGGAGGGGTTCCGGGGGTCCATCGGGTGGGTCCACCTGCCCCGGAGGGCCTTATGGGATGTAGGTGGAAGGGAACCAGCCCCAAGTGGGCTGGGCGCCACCCCTCCTAGGGCCCATGCGCCTAGGGTTGGGGTGGGGGGAACCCTAAAGGTGGCGCACCCCTTGGCTTGGGGAGCAAGCCCCCTTCCCCCTTGGCCGCCGCCCCCCTTTAGATCCCATCTAGAGGGGCCGGCCCCTTCCCCCTTATCCCTATAAATAGAGGGGTGGAGGGAGGGGTGCAGCACCACATCCAAGGCGCAGCCCCTCCCCTCCCCAACACCTCTCCTCCGTGTGAGCTTGGCGAAGCCCTGCCGGAGAACTGCCACTCCATCATCACCACCACGTCGTCGTGCTACTGTTGGAGCCTTCTTCCTCAACCTCTCCCTCCTCCTTGCTGGATCAAGGCGCGGGATACGTCACTGGTCTGCACGTGTGCTGAACACGGAGGCACCATTTTTCGGTGCTTAGATCGGATTCGGCCGCGATCTGAATCGCTACGTGTACGACTCCGCCAACCGCGTTCTTGCAACGCTTCCGTCTCGCGATCTTCAAGGGTATGAAGACGCACTCCCCTCTCTCTCGTTGCTAGTTACTCCATAGATTGATCTTGGTGATGCGTAGAAATTTTTTAATTTCTGCAACGATCCCCAACAAGTCCTTCGTGCAGCGACGACGCTCCCTGGTGGTGGGGGTCGGGCGCCAGCGGTCTCCGGGCGGCGGTGCTGCTGGCAGCCGATGTGCTGCAGTGCGGCTACGGGGCTTCACGGGCCTGTTTGGGCCCGCCCGGGCCAGTAGGGGCTTGGTTTGCCCCGATTGACACGTCCGGTCAGTTGGTGCTATGGCGATGGAGGATGTTCCCTCCCGCACGGCTGCGGTACTGCTACCCCCGACTCCGGTGTCCTCTTCTTCTGCCTATTGGCCTCAGGTCAGTGACCTCAGTGAGACAGCGAGGATGACTCCAAGACTGTGGTGGCGCATGCTGGTGGGCGGCAGGCTGGGTGGAGCTCGATGGAGCGTCTGGGTGGTGGGTGTCATGGGTCGGGAGAAATCCCTGGCGGCTTGTCCGTCACCGACGTGGTGACGCCTACGGGCGCCGCCGTCCCTTCCTAAAGGGCATCTGGTATACCTCTACGACACTGCCTCAGGGTACCGGGGGAAACACAAGGACTAGTCCGGGCAGCATTGGCGTCATCGTCACATTCCTTATTGAAGGTGATGTTCGGTACGCGACGCTTCAAAGTGCTAGGAGCACGGTGGGACTTCTCTGGAGGGCACAGCGGTTCATCTTCGTTTCTTTGATCTGTCAGTGTCATCATTTATTTTCTCTTTTCTTTCTCTCTCATTTTTTCCCTTTGGGCTTCGTTCTGGTGCAGCCCCAACGAGTTTGTTGTATCGAGTGGTTGCTTTATAATATAAAGCGGGGGGAGGTGGGGGGCACCTCGTATATAGTACTAGCAGTGTTCGATCTAGCCTTGTGGGCTGCGAAGTTTATTATATGTAATTTATATGCTATATTTTAAACCTAGCTACATATAAAGTTGTTGTGTTTTTGTTTTGTAGTACACACGAAATCTATCTGTTCATACAAGTTGAAAAGCAAAAGAAGAAATAGTTAAGTATGTACTTGAACTATTTGTTGATACCAATTGGAGGGCAAAAGACAAGTAGACCTTAAACTGCTACAATGTCGAAGTGATCCGAGCAACATTTCTTAACTGCCAAACACTGCTAGTATTGACATTAGCAGCGTGTAGCTTCGGGCACACTGCTGAACTTACTAATGTACTTATATTGTTTGTGGCCATTTTATTTAAGAGAAAACTTAAATAAATCCATAATTGTATATTCAAATGATAAATGATGCATATTACGTCTACAGATTTGTTGTTGTCATATAGAAAAATTGTCGAAGCGACGCTGGTGGCGCAGGAGATCAATGACGAGAACGCCACAGAACTTTTGAGTGCTCCGGTGGCACGAGGACAGTGACGCCCCGTCCACATCCATCATCAACCTCACGTCCAATGGCGACAGACGGATTGCGGACACCGAGGAGTAGAACATGGTAGGCGGCGGGGCCTCGAGTCCCAAATGGGCCGGTCCATCTCTCATGTTTTATTTTTCCTCGCCGGTGACCACACCTTCACTCATGGATCTTGTCCCCGTCACTCCTGGAGATAGTAGATGAAGGTCATGGTCGCCAATGCGGAATAGAAAGAAAGTGGATGACGGGAGCCGCTGTAGGACAGGTTTAGGTCCGTCCGACTTAGAAAAATGAAAATGTTCAAAATATAATGAATGTGCTCCGCTTTGCATGTAATTCGTTTGGTTTCTTAAATAGGGTTTAAAATGTATGCGAATAACTTTGGATAGCCGGCTCTCGCATCAATGTCTGTCAACTGTGAACTGATCCTCCGATCTACGGACGAATGTGGTGTCCGCTTTACGGGTCAACATTGAAGACGCCCTTAGAATTTGGCCGTAGTGAAGTGTGCTCATCCATTCATCATCCAGGCCTGGAGGAACATAGAGAAGTCATAAAAATTTGTTGGACGATGAACGTGGTACGTATCAGGTTTTTGCTAAACTATATGCGTGTTCTTTTTTCTGATAAAGAATAATTTTATTATCTTAAAATAGAGCAGCAAGCGGATATAAAGCATTGGAGCAACACTCGACCTTTGCATGGCTCAAATGCACATAACTACGTGTGTTCCTGTAAAGGGTGGAGTATATGTAATCTAATTAATATGCGTTGAAAAAACAAGGAAATATCAACTTAATTCAAAAGGAAAAAAGGCTCCTCTCGCGACCTCCTCTAGCGCTCCCATGGGCGGCAGGGGACGAAACCCTAGCCGCCGACGAACCGCGACCTCCTCCCCATCCCTCCCCTCGCCGCCGCCAGGGCGTGCCGGCAGGCGAAGCCTGCCAGGCATGGGCAGCGGCGGAGCGCTTTCTCCTTCTCGCAAGGTGGGATTGCCGTGGGGCGATCTACCCTGGCCGGAACGCGGCGCTGTGCAGGGTGCGGCGACGCTGGGCTGCCACGGTGGCGGGCGTAGAGGGCTGCACGAGGCGGGCTACGTGCTGGTGATGGTTATGGCGGCCGGTGGTCGATCTGCCGGATTTGGACGACGCGGGGGCGGTGGCACCTGTGCTAGGCAGAGTCGGGCGAGATCCCTTTCGGGCTGGCATCCGTGGTGCACGCGGTTTTGCTGGTTGCTCGCCGGATTCATCTGGTTGCTTGCGCTCGACCTTCTGGATTGGCGCCGAGGCAAGTCGGGGAGGCATCCCTGGGGTGCTCGTGATGTGCTATTGGTGGCTGTGTTTGGCCTGGCGTCGGGTGCAGCTACTGACGGCCGTGGAGTCCCACGGCCCTTCTCGGCAAGGAGGCGGGACATGGCGGTGGTGGTCATCTCCTCCGTCGGAGGTGGTCGGCCTGAGTTTGGGTGGTCGGATCTCCAGATCCGTCATCTAGTCTCGGCTACGAGTCGAGGAAACATGGTTGCCGGTGAAAACCGAGCCGACGGAAGGCGATGGAGGCGTTCTGCATCATGACCTTGATGAAGGCATCATCGTGTAACTGTTGTCGACCCACTCGTGTTGTTCCGGGGAAACCCTAGATCTGGTCTTCCAGATCGGACGATGGCGGCACTACGGTGTCGTTTCTCTTTTGGGAGCATCATTTGTGGAGCAGCGCCGGAAGACAGAGGCAGGAGGTTAAGCGGCTTCGTCTTGCACGGAGCTTCGGTGGAGCTGTGAAGTCATGCCTGACCGACAGGTGCTACGCTGAGTCATGCCTGGTTGGCAGGTGCTACGCACGACAGATCTTCCAGAGTCTTCCCTTCAGGGCGGATGAGCGCAGGGCGGTGGCGTCGTTGGGCGCCGTGGTGACGCCGGTGGATTTCCAAACTGACAAGGACGATGCAGATGTCTCTCCTGAAGATGGGTCAGTGGTCCGATGATGATGGCGGCTTCTAAAACGTGTGCATGTGATGTGCGCTTTAAGTAGGCTGCACCGGCTGTTGGTCTCGATACGTTATGTGGATGAATCGGCGACGACATCCGTTTTAGATATAGGGAGTGAGAGCACTCCATATTATCGAGTTTGTAGGTGTGAGTGGTGGTTTTGGATGGATTGATGTATATTGTTGTCTGATCTTTGTGAAATAATTAATAAAGATGGCTGCATGCATCGATTGATGCAGAGGCCAGGGGTTGAACCTCATTTTCTAAAAAAGAATAATTTTTTAAATATGGGTTGCGTTTATTACGATGATGAAAAGGAGCGAGTACGTACGTAGACAGCTGGTGAGAGCCGTAGCAGGTGAGGTCGTACGTATCGATCGATTCTAAACAGAAGTGCACGTGCGCGTATAGGCTAGAACAAAACTTGAGAGTGAGCGGTTCCCATGCATCCACGATGAAACTTGAGTTCCACTCCCTTCGTTCCTAAATAATACTAGTAGGATGTTCGTGTGTTGCCATGAGCTTTTGAAATAGTTTGCAAGAGTTACATGTTAACTTTCATATGTACAAACAATATAGCACAAACATAATTATTAAATAATTAAAGTCCATTTTTTCAATGTAAATTGATAACAATTTTTTTTAACATGTCCATGTAGCAAACTGAGCGATGTTTCAACTAAACATCTATTACAAAACTATCAATATCTAGATGATGCGCATAAGAAATTCTTTCATAATATCAAGAAAGTTGCCTTTAGCTTCATTCCCACGATGTTTTAGTAAATATAATAAAAACCGCTTCCTCAACTTATACACATCCTGCACAAATAATATATGTAATTAGTATGAAAATTTCACGCCAAAGGTCTTAAAACATGTAAAGGATGTGTTGCCACTGGCATTTCAAAAGAAATACTGATTGCATATATAATCATAAGACAAGTCAATTTTCCAGCTTGGCATAGAAAGTGAGTCTAAAATTTCAAGCCTTGCAATATCATTGTCCTTGTTGATTCAAATTAGGAAGATCTAACCCTAGCCGCCTCTTGCGCTGCCGCCGCCTCTTCTTCATCGCGCCACGGCGCGCCGCCGCCGGCAGCCACGATCGCATCTTTGTCAACCCTCCCCCTTCCCGTACAACCTACGGCCTAGACCAGGTAGAATCCTAGCTTCTACCACATACAATTTATAGTAAATTTAACATGAAGCGAACCCCAATTACAGGGAAAAAGGAACATTACTTCTGTGAGTACATGAATTAGTAACACACAATTTTCTTTGTCAGGTAAAACATGTATTCAACCAGTTGGAACCGGAACCAAGACGATTACAGACTACAGACTACAAACGTCACTTATCACCCACCAAGTCTTGAAAACTTTGGATATAAGTAGTATGAACTTTAAGGGGTCAAATCCTCAATGCACTACTCGCTCCCGTGCTAATCTAATAAAAAAGAAATCAGAAAAAGATGCAGCTTTGGCCTCCTATCCTGAAGCTACTACTGTGCTCTCTAGGAACATAGTCTTAAAGAAGAAATAAACAGCAGCGACATTGCAGTTGAGGGAGGTTCATGTGTACGTACCAGATGTACTCGGCGACGACCCCGTTGGTCTCAACGGCGAGGGCCAGATCCTTGAAACTGAACGCTCCTCCAGGCGCCGAACACCCTTGCTCCCTTAGAGCCGATTCTGCATTCTCGTTGAAATCTTAATACAAGAGCAGAAACTGCTACTTTTAGTCAGAAATAAATGCAATTCAAAACATGTTTTGTTAGGCTGTTAGCCATTGATCAACCAATATAGATTGCCATGATGATGTTGTTGTAGTTGAGAGCCACTAACTCCTCACGGACCCAGGACATCTGATCGGACGCCTTGCCATTCCGCCACCCACCATTGCCTATATCTAATGAAAAATACATTAATTGATACTGAACGAAAATGGACAGGAATATTTTACCAACATTCACGTGAATGCTGGCATGTTTGATAATTGAAGATGTTATAGAGGGATATTAAATACAACCAAAAAAATTAGTCATGTTAATAGAATTTAGTACATAAGTTAGAGCATGAAACATGAGATTTAGTTACACTCATATGTGGTGAAGTTGTGGCCTTTTATTCCGTTAAAAAGGATGACGTGTACTTCCTCCGTCCGGAATTAGTTGACGCTCAAATGGATGTATCTAGAACTAGATACATCCATTTGAGCGTCAACTAATTCCAGACGGAAGGAGTAGGACTGAAGATCAAACTTTAGTTATACAAGTAGAATCTTCGTTTTCATCTCACTTTGAAGGAATAACAAATTGACATTGCACATGGAAAAGGAAACCAAATCAAGAAAAGCATGCAAAAAAAATTATTGCAGAAAAGGTGTAAGATAGGGGTACCTCTCATTACTTGCATGCACCTCATTGTCATCTCTCTGAGCTGAATATAATCTGTCATCTGAGAAGATGAAACATGCAATTGTAGGAGTTAATGGCACCTGTTCAGTGAGCAAAATAAAGGGAAGCAAGTCATGGTCCACATGTGTATGAGCCAAGCAAAGAGCAAAACTGAACGTTCTATGCACCACTCCAGCAGCACTGACGCAGAAACACATATGCAAAAATCATTAAGAGGACTGGAAGATATACTAAAACAAATACAAAAAGAAAATCATGTACACATGGTTTAAGAATAGGTGGACCTCCTAATAATAGTACTTTGGATTTGGTCAAGAAAAAGCATAATAGATCCCTAGTTCGCTACATCCTGAGGAGGAGCATATATAATATTATATGCTGAGGATCTCTACCACCTTACCAAATTTGCATCGCAATTTTTAGAAAACTTGCACTTCCCAAGATAAAGCAAAACAATTTGACAGCTTACATGTTTCATCAATTTTTCTCATGTGCCCTTAAGAAAAAGAAATATGCAGAGAGTACGATATCAAAATCCACCATACAACAAGAATACATATCAGGCAAAATTCACCGCACTCAAAATTGCATTTTCACTAGGGAAATATTCTTCATGTCCATCTACGAGAGTACGATTGTAGTGTAAAAAGTAGAAACATGTCACCATCTATCAAAACAAATACGTGGTACCCATTGACTACAATTAAGACAAAAATTGAGTACTATTTTAGTCTCATGCCTGAAGCTACAAAACCATGTGGCTTACTACAATATGTGTGCACCTTTGTGGCAAAGAAAACCTGCAATTACTCACGAATACATTGATAACCATGGTAGCAACTGATCGCACCGTCCCATAGTTCCTTATAATATTTATCAAAATAAGACCCCTATAATAGTCCCAGACTCTCTTTTTTAATACAGGGCCAAGATGATACAAGTGAAAAGAATTCACTCTCTTGCCTCATATCCCCGTAGATTCTTTGAATTTTGTGGAAGCTTGTCATGAAATTCCACTCCATTATGTTCTCTCTCACCATTTCTCTTCTATGACAAGCCTTTCATCAATCGTTTAATCCCTGGATCATTTGTGCCCACCTTACAAAATTAAGCTATTATGCAGCCCAATATATGTAAAAGGAAAGGAAAGGAAGTGAAAGGTAAATAGCTAATTATCCACACCCTAATATATTTCAAGCAACCATTAATGAAATATGCTATATCAATTGTTGCTTTATGCTGCCATTGCAAAAGAAATACCTACAATTTGTTCCATTGAAATGTTATAATCCACTCCACTGGCATGTTACATAAAAATTTCTGAGAAAATTGCAGGCTAGTTTCAGCGTGCCAATGTGTAGTATGTACTACAGCTGCCTGCTGCTATCAGATTATCATGCATCCATCCACCCCAAAGAAGGAGTAAACGCGGGAACTGAGATCGAATGTGGATGAAGTGATCACCTTGAAGATGCGTGGCTTGAGGTGCTTGGAGCAGATCCATCACGCGCGTGCCCCTCTACTCCTATGGCTTCATCAAGATGAAGAGGCTAGAGAGAAGGAGCGATAGAGGTCGCCCCCCTCTCCCTCCGCTGGCAGACCCAAACCATCAGCTAGAATGCGGCTAGGGCGCGGGAAGGCCATGCCATCACGGATCAACAGCGAGAACACGGGCCCTCACAAGTTGTAAGCGCCCCTGACCACCACGTCGGCATGGTTGAGAAGAGATGGATCTGGGCGGTGGTTTTCGGTGACGAGCAAAATAGAAGTTGCTTGTTCCCATAGTAGCTGTGTCGGCAATGGCCATCACAATGAAACATAATCAATGCGTGTCGTCCTGAGTTCCTGAAAGTTTTCACCTGAATTTTCCTAGACCAATGAAGCAAAAAACATGCACAATTTCTCAAACAAGGATAGATGAAGTGTGTGAATTAGATGCAGTATTAATACAACAAAAAATAGCACTGTCATCAAAGGATTCACTTACAATCGAAAGAAGAAGCAGCAGCACGATTTTGCTTGTCTCCGTCGGATCTGGACCATATACCTACACCATAAAAATACTAAGAAAATGATGGCATAAGAAGATTACCCAGCAATAGAAAAGCAAACTAAATGTAGACGACTGTATCTTTATTGTTAAGATTCATTTAACAGGAATTTCCCGACCATCATGTAAATGAATTGCAAGAAAATTTTCCTGATATTTAATGTACAAAGCTAACGTTAAATTATATGTTGTGCCATGAGCTTATTACAATTTCCTTGATGTACCTGTATCATGGGATGCATGAGATTCATGGCCTAGTGATCACTAACCATGCCAGCCATCTGCTCCTGGGAGGTAACCCACCCATTGCCATTCCATAACCTCTGAATGCATTTTTTCTCCTCCTATCATTGACATGGAGATGAACAAAGCGAAATCAAAATAGCACGAGGATAGGAGATCCCACATTGCCCAATTTCTACAATCGGCATCACCACACTTGTAAACAAGATAACAGATTTACTAATTCCAGAACAACAATTTCTACATAAACAAAATTACCACATAATGAAATCCACGTCACTGGAGTTAAAGTACACAAATTTGCATAACACTCACGGGTAGAGGATAGCCATCAGTCGTAGTAGTATTGGAGGTTGTGGCCGTACTGGTGTCACGGCTCAATATGTTCAGGTGTGAACCTTTGCCACTGCTCACCTCGATGCTGCTATCATGTATCTGGAGCTCGGGGGGAGAGGCGGCACTGCTGCTTCCCATCTGCCTTGCATGATCCCAGCTGCCGAGGCACAACACCATCGACCCAAAGCTGATGGCATGCTCGCAGCCACTTCCCCTCCTTTGATAGGGAGGCAAGGTTGGGCGCAGAACCTACTCTCTTCTCCTTGGATTGCTTCTCCGTGGGCGACGAGATCACCCTCCAAAGAGGAAATATACAAATGATGACCCTTGGTAAGAATGGAATTTATCAAATCAAGCAAGTCAAGATGTAATCCGAATTATATGATCAAAATAGAACCATTAAACAGTAGGATAGTCAACATGATTTTAACTCACAAACTTCAAGCAGAACACAGTTTATATAATTGTATAATTTTGTCATGAAAACTTGCAAACATACTTCCTACTTGTCTTCCTGGGAGATAATCAACCTTGTAAATATTCATCCCGCTGACATGACTTGTCATACTAATCAAACTGTACTTGACATACTGAGACTCCACCATGTGACTTCCACTTAGAAGGTTCTCATATAGATGGACCGACGAGACAAAATTACGACAGGTTAGACCAAAAAACAGGAACATTTTCCTGTCAAAGGCTCCACCATGTGACTTCCACGTAGAAGGTTCTCATATAGATGGACCAACGAGACAAAATTACGACATGTTAGACCAAAAAACAGGAAACATTTTCTTGTCAAAGGTAATTCAAAATTAAAGAGAGGAAAATCACAGTCTCTCGTTTTGCCAAAATTACTGTGTCGACCTGATTGTTTTTTAGAGGCCCAAATTTGCTTGATTCTTAATAGATGACACAGTAAACTGACTATAAAAGTCGTCAGTTCATACCACAACCCAATGACTAACAATGAACATCTCTCTATATGCAATATGATTTCAGAGTGAAACATACCATTATTTGCTATTGGACCAACCAAATGTGGTTTCAACTCCACATGAGGAAAACAATGTAGGAACTGAACATACATCCAAGCATACAAAACCAAAAATTCAAGCAAGAATTAGACAGGGCATCTAAGGCCACGATAGCATTCACTCACCCTGGTATATAGCATCCGTGGAGCGAAATATGTCGATGCCATGATACCATCCACATGTCCACCTTCATGCCACCCTGACTCCTCCTACCAACCACGCGCCTCTGCCATGGCGTGTCCTCCACATTCCCAGCCACGCCTTCTCAAGTACTCCCAAGAAGATAACGGCAATAACAGACTGTGCCAACATTATAAACTTAATATTAGTAATTATTGGACATACGTTTAACTTGCACATGAACTATGTAAAATGCAAAATTACTAATGCCAGCTTAATAAAATGATTCTGTGGTGTCGTACATGGCAAACCAAAGATCATGCTTGGTACTATCTCAGGTAGCAACAAATAAGCTAAAAGAAGGGAAACTTAATAAAGGTGCTGAATCACATATAATTCATGTTGCTCTTGATAAGGATCAATCTACTCTTCCTGAATTAAACAATAGTGAAATTCCAGTAACCTAAAGGCATGCTTTGCACACATAGGATATAATATCATATGATCAAGAACTGTAGCCATGTTTAATATAACAAACCTAGAACCTGCACTTCATATGTTAACCATTGTAGCTTCATCTAGTAAAATTAGAACAATAACGGATCTTATGATCAAGAATAGTAGCCCTGTTTGATGGAAGGCAATCTATTCAGGTGAAGAAGACATGGAGAAATAGCAACATGAATGCTACCCGGCACGATGCACTACTTTTTGATATAGCAGCACTGGTTACAACGAACATGATTTATCAAGTGAACAAAAGCTATTTTCCCCTAAAAAATAACTCTCACATTATTTTTAAGAGAAAAGCCTAAGAGTTATAAATTTAAAAAGTAGAACCATTGAAATTATTGATTTATAAACTGTCGGATGGATCCAGTCAAGTACTTCAAGAGAAAGGCAAATAGCAAGAAACCAAAGCAGACCCCCGCCTTCTAAACAAGAGCTTCAATAAACTTAAATTGTCATCCTATCAACTAATCTATACAGACAAGAACCTTCCGAAATATCTGCCTCTCAGCCAAGATCATGATGTGATTCAGACCCTCATCGAAAGGAAGTAACTTCGTCAGTTGAGACCTATGACACATATATTTCAAAATCAAAACCAAAAGGAAGTAACTTCATGAGTTGTGACCCATGGGCAAGTATATATCTCAATAGCAGATGAAAAGATGTCAATCTCTGAAGATTCCTGCCATATGTATCCCGGCTAGACATCTTTGCTTCGAGCAAATCTTTTAGTGCTTTCATGTTTATGCATCTCAAATTCTTTCCATTTGCATCCCTTCTTCTGCTAGTTAATACAAACACCAAAGTAAAATACATTTGGAAAGGTCTAGAGAGATCTCAGGAGAAATTCATGATATTAGCAAAAAGTCATACCTAGAGGAGACGTCTGCTTATCACATGCAATTCTTATTACATCCAGTGCAGCAAGATGGATTCATATCAATAATTGGAGTTGTAATGAACTATGGTTTCTTTCAAAAATTTAGTCTGAGAATTTGGTAAATATGCTTTTGTGTACAACAGAAAGAGGGAGCGCGTGGGGCATCGAGCTACCACGGCCTCCAAAACAGATATTACAAAGGAAACAAGCGTACGCATCCTGCTCACACGCATACACGAAACCTAAGTAGCACAAGAACGAACAGCACACAACCCCCGACCTTATCCGGAACATTTAAACGATCAGCACGACATTTAGATATTTAAAAGATCACCAAAAGCAGACAGCATGACATAGAAGATACTGAAAGTAAAACATGCACGTATTGCCTAATGTTATTGGTTACGGGCTACAATGCATATAAATGAATCACACAAATAACTAAGGTAGTCTCAAATGGATGTCCAAGATGCTCCCCAAAATTCAACCATCTGGATAATTTGGGCACCCCCATATCCAAACCACGTGGGAAATGAAATGTGGTTGTCATGTTATCTTCAATAGGCGGGCCTAACACAAAAACCCACCCCACAATGCACCCTTCCATTTTCCTGCCGGACCCTCCCCTTCAAGCTCGATTTTCCGCGATAGCGGTAATTTCTTGTTGGAGCGATCTCCTTTAAAACCGAATGACGCCCTCGTTGGAGACTCTTATTTAGAACGGGCTTGACACCCACCTTATCTTCGTCCTGGCGTCCTCTCTCCTCCATACCATACTTTCCCATGGACCGCCAAAGAGGAGTCCCCTGCCAACCGCCCCGCTTTCCACTCGGCTCCCCTCCCCGTGTGTTGGTGTTGATTCACCATCGCCATCAAGGGGGAGGAGGCATGTGTCGCCCGTGATGCTCCCTGAGCCAAGAAGGCGGACCTGATGTCTCTTGAACCATTACCTCATTTATAACATACAGTTGAATGTCACACATTACAATAAAATAAAAATATGTTGTCCATTGTCACCGTGTCCGTTATTAACTTAAGGCAATCAATACATTTATCCTTCTATCCTAACAAAAAATTGGTATGACTTAATGAAAAAAATTAACCGCTCGCTCATGCAATTTGTTGCAAAGCGATCTCTAATGAAATATAAGTTTCCACATTCCGCTCATCCAGGCGTAACTGAACAGACCAACCCAACCCCCAGACGTAACATGGGAGGTGATCCCAAGGTTTTAGTATATCCTTGCAGTCGTGGTGATAAGTCCTCCAAGTTTCAACAAAATGGGTCTCTTATTTTTGGTTCCTTGCCTGTTTCAAGTGTTAATTTGGAGCAGTTTTCCAAATTGTCACCATGCATAAATATGTAGTTTCATTACTGTGGTTAGTATGCATCGGGGTTTCATTTTTTGGCAAATAATCTATCTGTAGATGTTTCCTGTAAGTACAAACAATGTATTTCTGATAATAGAAATCAGATGCTTCCTATAGGAAAAGATATTGTGTAATCATTAGTTCATATGGAATTGCTTCAAAATAGAAATAGCTAGCACGAACCTATATGATAGTATAGTATCGTCATGGATGCCATTACTTTCTGTGTACATCTGTTCATGAAGGAATTGCCTCCAAATAGAAATAGCTAGCACCGACACTTAACACAATGTTATTATCTACACAATCCTGGATACCATTTCTTTATCCTCCTCTATCTGCACGAAAAACATATTAAAGGTAAATATTATTATAGAGCTCAGAGATCAATAAGTAGTATGATCCAAAAACTACTCCCACCGTCCCGGGCTAACTGTAGCTGATTTTCTACAAAATTGTACCAAATCAGTGGCACATATTTTGGGACGACGGGAGTATGTGGTAAAATATGTTTACTTTCTCAAAAATTATTTTAGGGTTCACAAGCTACTTAAGTAATGGTATTGATATTTCGATGGTCAACCGATACAGACAACATGCTTTTGTTGACAACAAAAGGGGAACATGAAAACAATTATGATTTTGTAGTATTTTAAGCACCCAGATGACGTGCTACAACTTATAAGATGCATATAAGAAGCACATATATTTACCAACTACCTTCGGGACGAATTCAGAGGTCGCTGAAACCTTAGCGACAAAAAAAAGGCTCACGCCCAGCTTTATATATAAAGCACTAACCACATACAAGCATCCGAACACAAATGCAACACCATACACACCATATGCTGGATAGAGAGAAGTTGAAGATCAGCTACACCCTAGATACCACCAAGCAAACGACGATAAGCAACCAAGCACCACTTGAGGTAAATGGGGACACAACCGAACATCGACGAGCCGAGGCCTCCAAAGGAGTGCCTTTAGGAAGGGCACGACACCGGAGCACCATAATAGCCCGATCGAAGTGATCTGGGGTTTCACACAGAGTGTTCCGGAGAGGATGCAGTAGCCGCGACGGTGCCTTCAACAAGGGGGTGATGCCCACGGGCGCCGTCACCGACGGCCTGCCCAAAGGCATACAAGGTTTTCACCCTAGCACGCATGATACATGACCGAAACATGGTACGGGCACTGTTGTACCACCACCTCCGACCGCCGATCACCAGCCACCATGCATCACTCACGACCATGATCGTCGGCCACCATCCGACCCACGGGCTTCGCCCACAAGCATCATGATCGTCGGCCACCATCTGATCCATGGGTTTTGCCCACAAGCACCGCAGCTCCCACCACATGGGCTGCCGCCCGGGCATCCACAACCATCCCGCCATCCTCGGCACGAACCACCGCGCCGCCGGCTGGCAAAGGGGCAAAAGGCCTATCCTTTCCACCCCAGAACGTGCCCTTGGCCAGACCAGAGTTCATCCGAGCAAGATGTGTACTACAATATGTCAGTATACTACAATATTGGCACATACATAAGTTTCACCTAAATCCATAAGAAGTCATATTGTATTCTCAGCACGACGATATTTAAAAACCAGCAAATATATTGCATCGGGTAACTGCTCGCTCAGAAGAACCATAGACACAATGCTCTACATACGTATAATTCCAGAACATCACAAGTGAGACCTTCAGTCTGCAACCATTCCACATAACTATGAATCAACTAAGAGTGTAGTTATATCCAGATGGAGTTTAAAGCTGGAAGGCAGAATAGGATAGGCCTTCAAACTGGACAAACATTTGTGCAGGGTCAAGAATGTGCATGATGAACCTCTCTGAGGTAGGTACTAAAGCATTCAGAATTACGGACTAACAATGAACTGTGTAGCACATCTCTTAGAAAAAAAAGATAAATCAATGGATCATGTCAAACTGCAAAGAGATGGTAAAAAAGGAATAAATGTGCATCCTTTTAGGTTTTATAAACTTACCCACAGATGAACAACAACTTGAGCGCATTAACCTTTTTGTGTGTGCTTGAGGCAGTGGAATATTGCCTGTTTGACAAACAGCATGCGTCGGTCATTAAAAATCCTGAGAATAAATTTGCTGTTAATATTTCAATCATACTATTTAGGAAAGACAACAGATTACACACAGAATATAATGAACATGGTAGATTTTGAACAGAGCATATAATCAGCCGAGGCCTCCAAAGCAGTGCCTTTAGGAAGGGCACGACACCGGGGCACCGTAATCGCCCGATCGAAGTGATCTGGGGTTTCACCCAGAGTGTTTGGGAGAGGATGGAGTAGCCGCGACGGTGCCTTCAACAAGGGGGCGATGGCCACGGGCGCCGTCACCGATGGCCTGCCCAAAGGCATACAAGGTTTTTTCACCCTAGCGCGCACGATCCATGCCCGGAACATTGTACGGGAATTGTTGTACCACCACCTCCGACCGCCGACCGCTAGCCACCATGCATCACTCACGACCGTGATCGTCGGCCAACATCCGACCCACGGGCTTCGCCCACAAGCATCATGATCGTCGGCCACCATCTGATCCATGTGTTTTCCCCACAAGCACCGCAGCTCCCACCACCCGGGACGCCGCCCGGGCATCCGCAACCATCCCGCCATCCTCGGCATGAACCACCGCGCCGCCGACTGGCAAAGGGGCAAAAGGCCTATCCTTTCCACCCCAGAATGCGTCCTTACCAGACCAGAGTTCATCCGAGCAAGACGTGTACTACAATATGTCAGTATACTACAATACAGGCACATACATAAGTTTCACCTAAATCCATAAGAAGTCATATTGTACTATCAGCGGGACGATATTTAAACGCCAGCAAATATATTGCATCGGGTAACTGCTCGCTCAAAGGAACCATAGACACAATGCTCTACATACGTATAATCCAGAACATCACAAGTGAGACCTTCAGTCTGCAACCATTCCACATAACTATGAATCAACTAAGAGTGTAGTTATATCCGGATGGTATTTAAAGCTGGAAGGCAGTATTGGATGGGCCTTCAAACTGGACAAACATTTGTGCAGGGTCAAGAATGTGCATGATGAACCTCTCTGAGGTAGGTACTAAAGCATTTAGAATTACGGACTAACAATGAATTGTGCAACACATCGCTTAGAAAAAAAAGATAAATCAATGGATCATGTCAAACTGCAAAGAGATGGTAAAAAAGGAATAAATGTGGATCCTTTTAGGTTTTATAAAGTTACCCAGAGACGAAAAACCACTTGAGCGCATTAACCATTTGTGTGTGCTCGAGGCAGTGGAATATTGCCTGTTTGACAAACAGCATGCGTCGGTCATTAACAATCCTGAGAATAAATTTGCTGCTAATATTTCAATCATACAATTTAGGGAAGATAACAGATTAGACACAGAATATAATGAACATGGTAGATTTTGAACAAAGCATATAATGAAAAGACATATTTTGAACATCCTCAGGATAACTGAAGAACCATGCCTAACACTGGGTCACCCAGTTGTATCCACTCATATATAGATGTGCACCAAAAAAGAAAATTTCTTTGTAACTCCAGCTTGCCAAATAAAAACTGAAAAATTATGATTTACGCACTTTGGTGATATTTCCTTTGTTGAGCATAATTAATGGTCATAATATACCTGCTGCCAAGTGCAACTATGATGAATTTGCTAGTCACCTCCAGATGGTAACACCTAAAGGGTGGAAGGACAACATATTCATTACTAATTATAGGTAAAGAAAAATCATAACAGAACTATAAGGGGGTTGCAAAGACAATCGAGAACAATGGTTTATGTGTACAAAAATAACTTATAATTCGTTCCCATACCATTAGTGCAATTTACATATGGCATCACTACTCTTTGAGCCTGGCATTCATCGTGGTGCTTCGCCGAAGGTGAGTCATGGCCGCCGTGTGGGTTGGATGTGAGGAATCAGTTGTTGCTGGGTATAAAAAATGGGGCGAGACTACCAACTCACCTTTTGCCACAAAGTATTTAGTCAATAAATAAATATAGCATGCTAGTATGGATTTCCTTATATCATGTACATTAAGATTGACAATTTTAGAAGTTACTATAGAAAATAAACAAAATCCTAGCATAGTAACTTCCTTGGTTAAGACAAACTGAAAAAAATTGGGGGAGTTCTACCAAAGCATTATCTACTTTCCCTGCACAAGCATAGGTGCTAGAAGTGGATTGATTTCATGTAGCTTCATTTTATAAGGGGGTTGGAGTAGAACCTATCCACAAACATGTTAGCTGGCAAATCAGAGAAGAGGTAGTACACTGCCCTGTGTCTCTGGATATAACCACGACAACTTACACCAACTGGAATCAATTACTGGGCTGACAATCATGATAACTGAAACAAATGGAGAAGAAAGGAGATGCAGAAAACCTGTTTTGCAAGGTTGCAGGATTGCTCAGGGGAGTTCGAGATCTTATAGCAGAACACAGAAAAGTTGAGTGCAAGCTCAAGCCTGATGGGATGAATCGGAGCCAAAACTGCAAGAGTGATGTCCTGCAAATAATGCACAAAACTCAGCCCAAAGGATCTACTCGTCATGTCTATCTACGCATAAAAATTGCCTTGTCAGTAACCAGAGCAGCTTTGTACGCATTCATGGTGCTATCAGCAGCTACCTTCCTCTCCGCACCAATCTTAAACTCTGCAAGGTACCTGCACAAATATCACAGGGATAAATCAGGTGTTCATCATACCCATGCAATAGAAGTTAGAAGCTCCCATCTCCCAATCACCACATTCAATGCCAAGTTGACCCCTCACCGCACGAAAGGGAGGGAAGGGGAGGAGGATGGAGGGCGTCAGTACCTTTGATGTCTACGTGCTGCAACCCGTCACCGACGTCGATGTCCACCACATCAGCAAGCACTAAGAGAAGGCCGCCGCCGCCGCCGTCGTCGCCCCATCCCCATCCATCCATGGGTGGGTGTTGACATGCTTCTATGGTAGAAGCCATTCAAAGAGAAAAAATGGAGCCCTTCCTTTGGATTTCATTACAAACAAATCCACCTCACCCTGAAGGAGGGGACGGCTTCGCGCCGAAAGATGGTGGGGGCGGCGGTGCGCCAGGAGGACGCGGAGGCGACAAAAGGGGAACATGAAAACAATTATGATTTTGTAGTATTTTAAGCACCTAGATGACGTGCTACAACTTATAAGATGCATATAAGAAGCACACATATTTATCAACTACCTTCAGGACGAATTCAGAGGTCGCTGAAACCTTAGCGAGAAAAAAAGGCTCACGCCCAGCTTTATATAGAAAGCACTAACCACATACAAGCATCCAAACACAAATGCAACACCATACACACCATAGGCTGGATAGAGAGAAGTTGAAGATCAGCTACACCCTAGATACCACAAAGCAAACGACGATAAGCAACCAAGCACCACTTGAGGTAAATGGGGACACAACCTAGCATCGACGAGCCGAGTCCTCCAAAGCAGTGCCTTTAGGAAGGGCACGGCACCGGAGCACTGTAACCGCCCGATATAAGTGATCTGGGTTTCACCCAGAGTGTTCCAGAGAGGATGGAGTAGCCACGACGGTGCCTTCAACAAGGGGGTGATGCACACGGGCGCCGTCACCGATGGTCTGCCTAAAGGCAAACAAGGTTTTTACCCAAGCGCGCACAATCCATGCCCGAAACATGGTACGGGCATTGTTGTACCACCACCTCAGACCGCCGATCGCCAACCACCATGCATCACTCACGACCATGATCGTCGGCCACCATCCGACCCACGGGCTTCGCCCACAAGCATCACGATCGTCGGCCACCATCTGATCCATGGGTATTGCCCACAAGCACCGCAGCTCCCACCACCTGGGCCGCCGCCCGGGCATCCGCAACCATCCCGACATCCTGGGCACGAACCACCACTCCGCCGACTGGCAAAGGGGCAAAAGACCTATCCTTTCCACCCCAGAACGCGCCCTTGACCAGACGAGAGTTCATCCGAGCAAGATGTCTACTACAATATGTCAGTATACTACAATACGGGCACATACATAAGTTTCACCTAAATCCATAAGAAGTCATATTGTACTCTCAGCAGGACGATATTTAAACACCAGCAAATATATTGCATCGGGTAACTGCTCGCACAAAAGAACCATATACACAATGCTCTACATACGTATAATTCCAGAACATCACAAGTGAGACCTTCAGTCTGCAACCATTCCACATAACTATGAATCAACTAAGAGTGTAGTTATATCCAGATGGTGTTTAAAGCTGGAAGGCAGTATATGATGGGCCTTCAAACTGGACAAACATTTGTGCTGGGTCAAGAATGTGCATGATGAACCTCTCTGAGGTAGGTACTAAAGCATTTAGAATTACGGACTAACAATGAACTGTGCAGCACATCGCTTAGAAAAAAAGATAAATCAATGGATCATGTCAAACTGCAAAGATATGGTAAAAAAGGAATAAATGTGGATCCTTTTAGGTTTTATAAACTTACCCAGAGACGAACAGCCACTTGAGCGCATTAACCATTTGTGTGTGCTCGAGGCAGTGGAATATTGCCTGTTTGACAAACAGCATGCGTCGGTCATTAACAATCCTGAGAATAAATTTGCTGCTAATATTTCAATCATACTATTTAGGGAAGATAACAGATTAGACACAAAATATAATGAACATGGTAGATTTTGAACAAAGCATATAATGAAAAGACAGATTTTGAACATCCTCAGGATAACTGCAGAACCATGCCTAACAGTGGGTCACCCAGTTGTATCCACTCATATATAGATGTGCACCAAAAAAGACAATTTCTTTGTAACTCCAGCTTGCCAAATAAAAAATGAAAAATTATGATTTACGCACTTTCGTGATATTTCCATTGCTGAGCATAATTAATGGTCATAATATACCTGTTGCCAAGTGCAACTATGATGAATTTGCTAGTCACCTCCAAATAGTAACACCTAAATGGTGGAAGGAAAACATATTCATTACTAATTATAGGTAAAGAAAAATCATAACAAAACTATAAGGGGGTTGCAAAGATAATCCACAACAATTGTTGATGTGTTCAAAAATAACTTATAATTCGTTCCCATACCATTAGTGCAATTTACATATGGCAACACTACTCTTTGAACCTGGCATTCATCATGGTGCTTCGCTGAAGGTGAGTCATGGCCGCCGTGTGGGTTGGATGTGAGGAATCAGTTGTTGCTGGGTATAAAAAATGGGGCGAGACTACCAACTCACCTTTTGCCACAAAGTATTTAGTCAATAAATAAATAAATATAGCATGTTAGTATGGATTTCCTTATATCATGTACCTTAAGATTGACCATTTCAGAAGTTACAATAGAAAATAAACAAAATCCTAGCATAGTAACTTCCTTGGTTAAGACAAATTTAAAAAAATTGGGGGAGTTCTACCAAAGCATTATCTACTTTCCCTGCACAAGCATAGGTGCTAGAAGTGGATTGACTTCATGTAGCTTCATTTTCTAAGGGTGTTGGAGTAGAACCTATCCACAAACATGTTAGCTGGCAAATCAGAGAAGAGGTAGTACACTGCCCCAGGTGTCTACGGATATAACCATGACAACTTACACCAACTGGAATCAATTACTGGGATGACAATCATGATAACTGAAACAAATGGAGAAGAAAGGAGATGCAGCAAACCTGTTTTGCAAGGTTGCAGGATTGTTCAGGGGAGTTTGAGATCTTATAGCAGAACACAGAAAAGTTGAGTGCAAGCTCAAGCCTGAGGGGATGAATCGGAGCCAAAACTGCAAGAGAGATGTCCTGCAAATAATGCACAAAACTCAACCCAAAGGATCTACTCGTCATGTCCATCTACGCATAAAAATTGCCTTGTCAGCAACCAGAGCAGCTTTGTACGCATTCATGGTACTCTCAGCAGATACCTTCCTCTCCGCACCAGTCTTAAACTTTGCAAGGTACCTGCACAAATATCACAGGGATAAATCAGGTGTTCATCATCCCCACGCAACAGAAGTTAGAAGCTCCCATCTCCCAATCACCACATTCAATGCCAAGTTGACCCCTCACCGCACGAAAGGGAGGGAAGGGGAGGAGGATGCAGGGCGTCGGTATCTTTGATGTCTACGTGCTGCAACCCGTCACCGACGTCGATGTCCACCACATCAGCAAGCACCAAGAGAAGGCCGCCGCCGCCGCCGTCGTCGCCCCATCCCCATCCATCCATGGGTGGGTGTTGACATGCTTCTATCGTAGAAGCCATTCAAAGAGAAAAAGTGGAGCCCTGTCTTTGGATTTCATTACAAGCAAATCCACCTCACCCTGAAGGAGGGGACGGCTTCGCGCCGGAAGATGGTGGGGGCGGCGGTGCGCCAGGAGGAGGCGGAGGCGACAAAAGGGGAACATGTAAACAATTATGATTTTGTAGTATTTTAAGCACCTAGATGACGTGCTACAACTTATAAGATGCATATAATAAGCACACATATTTATCAACTACCTACAGGACGAATTCAGAGGTCGCTGAAACCTTAGCGACAAAAAAAGGCTCACGCCCAGCTTTATATATAAAGCACTAACCACATACAAGCATCCGAACACAAATGCAACACCATACACACCATAGGGCTGGATAGAGAGAAGTTGAAGATCAACTACACCCTAGATACCACCAAGCAAACGACGATAAGCAACCAAGCACCACTTGAGGTAAATGGGGACACAACCGAGCATCGACGAGCCGAGGCCTCCAAAGCAGTGCCTTTAGGAAGGGCACGGCACCGGAGCACCGTAACCGCCCGATCGAAGTGATCTGGGGTTTCACCTAGAGTGTTCCGGAGAGGATGGAGTAGCCGCGACCGTGCCTTCAAAAAGGGGGTGATGCACACAGGCGCCATCACCGATGGCCTGCCCAAAGGCATACAAGGTTTTCACCCTAGCTCGCACGATCCATGCCCGAAACATGGTACGGGCACTGTTGTACTACCACCTCCGACCGCCGATCGCCAGCCACCATGCATCACTCACGACCATGATCGTCGGCCACCATCCGACCCACGGGCTTCGCCCACAAGCATCATGATCGTCGGCCACCATCTGATCCATGTGTTTTCCCCACAAGCACCGCAGCTCCCACCACCCGGGCCGCCGCCCGGGCATCCACAACCATCCCACCATCCTCGGCACGAACCACCGCGCCGCCGACTGGCAAAGGGGCAAAAGGCCTATCCTTTCCACCCAGAACGCGCCCTTGGCCACACCAGTGTTCACCCGAGCAAGATGTGTACTAAAATATGTCAGTATACTACAATACGGGCACATACATAAGTTTCACCTAAATCCATAAGAAGTCATATTGTATTCTCAGCAGGACGATATTTAAACACCAGCAAATATATTGCATCAGGTAACTGCTCGCTCAGAAGAACCATAGACACAATGCTCTACGTACGTATAATTCCAGAACATCACAAGTGAGACCTTCAGTCTGCAACCATTCCACATAACTATAAATCAACTAAGAGTGTAGTTATAACCAGATGGAGTTTAAAGCTGGAAGGCAGTATAGGATGGGCCTTCAAACTGGACAAACATTTGTGCAGGGTCAAGAATGTGCATGATGGACCTCTCTGAGGTAGGTACTAAAGCATTCAGAATTACGGACTAACAATGAACTGTGCAGCACATCGCTTAGAAAAAAAAAGATAAATCGATGGATCATGTCAAACTGCAAAGAGATGGTAAAAAGGAATAAATGTGGATCCTTTTAGGTTTTATAAACTTACCCAGAGACGAACAACAACTTGAGCGCATTAACCAGTTGTGTGTGCTCGAGGCAGTGGAATATTGCCTGTTTGACAAACAGCATGCGTCGGTCATTAACAATCCTGAGAATAAATTTGCTGCTAATATTTCAATCTTACTATTTAGGGAAGGCAACAGATTAGACACAGAATATAGTGAACATGGTAGATTTTGAACAGAGCATATAATCAGCCGAGGCCCCCAAAGCAGTGCCTTTAGGAAGGGCACGACACCGGAGCACCGTAACCGCCCGATCGAAGTGATCTGGGGTTTCACCCAGAGTGTTCCTGAGAGGATGGAGTAGCCGCGACGGTGCCTTCAACAAGGGGGTGATGCCCACGGGCGCCGTCACCGATGGCCTGCCCAAAGGCATACAAGGTTTTCACCCTAGCGTGCTGATGACCCACAAGTATAGGGGATCTATCGTAGTCCTTTCGATAAGTAAGAGTGTCGAACCCAACGAGGAGCAGAAGGAAATGATAAGCGGTTTTCAGCAAGGTATTCTCTGCAAGTACTGAAATAAGTGGTAACAAATAGTTTTGTGATAAGATAAATTGTAACGAGCAACAAGTAACAAGAGTAAATAAAGTGCAGCAAGGTGGCCCTATCCTTTTTGTAGCAAAGGACAAGTCTGGACAAACTCTTATAATAGGAAAAGCGCTCCCGAGGACACATGGGAATATCGTCAAGCTAGTTTTCATCACGCTCATATGATTCGCGTTCTGTACTTTGATAATTGATATGTGGGTGGACCGGTGCTTGGGTGCTGTTCTTACTTGAACAAGCATCCCACTTATGATTAACCTCTATTGCAAGCATCCGCAACTACAACAAAAGTATTAAGGTAAACCTAACCATAGCATGAGACATATGGATCCAAATCAGCCACTGGCATTTCGAAAGAAATACTGATTGCATATATAATCATAAGACAAGTCAATTTTCCAGCTTGGCATAGAAAGTGAGTCTAAAATTTCAAGCCTTGCAATATCATTGTCCTTGTTGATTCAAATTAGGAAGATCTAACCCTAGCCGCCTCTTGCGCTGCTGCCGCCTCTTCTTCATCACGCCACGGCGCCCCGCCGCCGGCAGCCACGATCGCATCTCTGTCAACCCTCCCCCTTCCCGTACAACCTACGCCCTAGACCAGGTAGAATCCTAGCTTCTACCACATACAATTTATAGTAAATTTAACATGAAGCGAACCCCAATTACAGGGAAAAAGGAACATTACTTCTTTGAGTACATGAATTAGTAACACACAATTTTCTTTGTCTGGTAAAACATGTATTCAACCAGTTGGAACCGGGACCAAGACGATTACAGACTACAGACTACAAACGTCACTTATCACCCACCAAGTCTTGAAAACTTTGGATATAAGTAGTACGAACTTTAAGGGGTCAAATCCTCAATGCACTGCTCGCTCCCGTGCTAATCTAATAAAAAAGAAATCAGAAAAAGATGCAGCTTTGGCCCCCTATCCTGAAGCTACTACTGTGCTCTCTAGGAACATAGTCTGAAAGAAGAAATAAACAGCAGCGACATTGCAGTTGAGGGAGGTTCATGTGTACGTACCAGATGTACTCGGCGACAACCCCGTTGGTCTCAATGGCGAGGGCCAGATCCTTGAACCTGAACGCTCCTCCAGGCGCCGAACACCCCTGCTCCCTTAGAGCCGATTCTGCATTCTCGTTGAAATCTTAATACAAGAGCAGAAACTGCTACTTTTAGTCAGAAATAAATGCAATTCAAAACATGTTTTGTTAGGCTGTTAGCCATTGATCAACCAATATAGATTGCCATGATGATGTTGTTGTAGTTGAGAGCCCCTAACTCCTCACGGACCCAGGACATCTGATCGGACGCCTTGCCATTCCTCCACCCACCATTGCCTATATCTAATGAAAAATGCATTAATTGATACTGAACCAAAATGGACAGGAATATTTTACCAACATTCACGTGAATGGTGGCATGTTTGATAATTGAAGATGTTATAGAGGGATATTAAATACAACCAATGTAGCGACCCGACCCGAAAATGGTCAAGTCTCTGTGTAGCTGTACCATCCCAAGATCATGCTGGCACACACAGTACATTGATACAAAGATTCAAAGTTCAATCACACCTGAATTTATTACACGATTCTCATATCGAGTCTTTATTACAAGATAATAAATTCGGCCGAAGGCCAACTCATGAGAAATAAAATAAATAAAGCTGCGGAAGCGTAGACGAATAGCGAGTCCATCCGACTCCATAGGGCAATCACCAAGCGTGGATCGTAGCCTCACTCCTGATCGGAGAACTCCTCTGCAACATAAGACGTTGCAGCCGTGTAGGTCAGCATTTTGAATATGCCGGCAAGTCAAAGAGAGAACAACATTAATATTACTAACACTATATGCAATTTGGCTGTGGGGCTCTAAGTTTCATTGTTTTGCGAAAAAGCCAGTTTTTCCCTACAACAAGAACTTGTTTGCAAAATACTACAAAATGTTGGTAGTTATTGAGATGGTTCCGCCAACCAATGTCTCATTCCCAATTATTAAATAACCCCCTCAATTAATTTATTAATTTCGGTGTTGAGATTTCCGAAATACTCCAAGTTCCAGAGGCTCAAATTGTCCGTAACCGGGGACACGGCTAACCGATTAGATCTTCACTCTGCAGAGGTTTGCGACTTTACCCGCAAGAGTCATTCCCTCCTTTAAGTCTTCGCACTTCCTGGTGTTTGAAGACGGGACGAACGAAACAGGGTCTTCCGAAGAGTTTCTCTGGGCCACTACCGGTACCCATCCAATCCTACCGTTCTTCTACATCTCGTAGCACCGTCCGGCCAGAGTCACACCTAGGGTCGACCAAGCCAGAGCCCATAATGGCTTGCGGCTGCACAGGTAAGCTTCCGGTCAATGGGGTATCCATCCGTCTCTTCGTGGCTGGGTGAAGCTTTCCGCAAGATGTCATGGCCCTTCTCCATGCATCCCGGCCAGCCGCTGGTTTCTCCAGGGTGCCCGTCAACCGTCCTCCACCCAGTAGTGAATTTTGAAGTCCATCTTGAGCTTGAAGTCATGGGGTTGTCATCTTCTTGAATCTCACATCTCCCTTATGAATCACTCAACCAACCCCGTCTACGAGCATAGCAAAAATAAACTACTTCGTCCCGGGCCATGGTAACAAGGGGAATTGGTTTCATCCTACCTCATGATACTACTCAAGAACATAACTTAAAATTCTCCTACTGCATGCATGGTGGGGAGGTATAATTCTAATGCAATAAAATCATAGGCTTTGTAAAAGAAAACATGGTCAAATGACTTGCCTGGCTGACGGTCTTCGAAAGCTAGGGACTCGTGATAGCAGGCTTCGCACTCCGGAAATTCTACCGAAGCAAACAACAATCATATAAGCATCAGAACATCCAATCACCTAACATAACAGCATGCTAACATAAAACACACAAAACAATCGAACCAAAATCCAAAGAAAACTCGAAGAAATCCAAGCCAACAACTAACAAGAAAATAAAATAAACTTTTTATTTTCTGTAAATAAAAGTTCATGTTCTACAACTACAGAAACTAATCTAAAATAAACTATAACATAGGTAAAATAAAATTATTTACTAAATAAAACAATAGGAAAACAGTAGCTAGTTAAATAAACAAAAAACACATGATTTCGACTAAAACTATTTTTTTATTAAATCTAAAATACCCAAATAAATTCCTACTGCTAGGCAAAGTCAAAACAAAGCAGTGACAAAAAGAATCACTAAAATAAAATAATCCTAACTCATTTTATAGCAGAAATACTAATCTGTCTAAAACTAAAATAAAACAATTTCTAATAATATAAACATGGCCAAACATATTTTCTACAGAAACTACAACAAATTTGCAAACTAACAAAAAAAGAATCAACTAAAACTATTAAGTAACCTAAAAGATATGGATTTTACAAAACTGGAACTATTCTGTTAAAAAAAACAGAAACGAAAATATAATTAAAAAGAAAAACTAGCGCTAACGGGCCTATCTAACGCTCAGGCGACGTTTAACTAGAGCGTGCCCGAGAGAATAAACCGATCGGGCCGCCTAACTAAACCGCTAACTAACCAAAATAAACCGTAACTAAACCGGGCTTTTTAAAATAAAACCTACCCTTCAGAGATCTAATCTAGGCCCTAGGTTCTAGATCGAACGGTGGTGGGGGTTCCGCGGCTTACGCGGTGGCGACAACGGCGACGGACGGCGCGGCTTCGGGCGACGACAGCGCAGCGGCTCCGTGGTCGGGAAGACGGCGGAGACGTCCGTGGTCTTGGCGGAGCGAGGGAGGTCGAGGTGGAGTCGGTGGAGCTCGGGGGTGGGGGGTCGAGACGAGCGGGCAGGAGCAATGGCGGGCGCGGCGTCGGGTTCAGCGAGGAATCGCAAGCGAGTGGGGAGTTAGGCGAGGAAAGATGGGGAACGGGTCGAGGGGGCGGGGTATTTATAGGGGGCGGCCGACTTGGAGGAGGGGGCGAATCGGGGAGAGAATCCCGTGATCTCCGGGATTCCGGCGGCGGCGGCGACGCGGTTTGGCATGGAGAGGAAGAAGAAGGGGGGCCGGCGTGTCAGCGAGAGAGGGAGGAGAGGTTTCGGTCGGGCGACCGAGGGGGAGGGTTTTCAGGCGCGGCGGCTCGGGCAGGCAGGCTCGCTCGGTTGGCTGGGCTGAGCCTGGCCCGTTGGTGGGCTGCCTCGGCGCTGGCTGGGCCGGTTGGCCTGGCTGGCGCCTGGGGTTTTCTTTTCTTTTCCTTTTTTTTGAATTAGAGAGAGAGAGAGAGAGAGAGAGAGAGAGAGAGAGAGAATATATTAAATATATATATTTTATATAGGACATATATATATCAAAATTCTCAGGGGAATTTATCCTACAATTTGAACATTTTTCCAGGGGCAAAACTCAAACTAAAAAAAAACATTTTCTAGAAATCCCAAATAAAATTAAATTTGAATTCAAACTTTTTGGCAAAGTTTTTCATCTGACATTTTTGGAGTGTCATGTTTACTCCTCTCATACTTTTTCTCAAGTATTTGTCAGGCATTGTTTTGAAATAACTTTCAACTGCCAATTTGAATTCAATATCCAACAAACTCAAAAGCTTCTGAAATACTTCAAATGTCACTCAATTTCAAACAATATGCATAGATGCTTAGCTATAATTGTAAAACATTCCAAATGGGAAATTTGGGATGTTACAAACCTACCCACCTTAAGATGAATCTCGCCCTCGAGATTCGGGTTGGCTAGCAAATAGGTGCGGGTGGTCTCGGCGGAGGTCCTCTTCTCGCTCCCAGGTGGCTTCCTCCTCGGAATGATGACTCCACAGTACCTTGCAAAACTTAATGATCTTGCTGCGGGTGACTCTGTTCGCAGTCTCGAGAATTCAGATGGGTTTCTCCTCATAAGTCAGATCACTGTCGAGCTGTATGGCCTCTAGGGGCACTGTGTCTCTTAACGGAATATCGGCCATGTCGGCATGGCATTTCTTCAGCTGAGAAACATGGAAGACATCATGAACTCCAGACAATCCTTCCGGCAATTCCAACTTGTAAGCAACTTCTCCACGACGCTCGAGGATTTTGTAGGGCCAATGAACCGGGTGCTAACTTTCCTTTAACACCGAACCTCTTGATTCCACGGTGGGACACACGAAGATATGCCCGGTCTCCGCTTCATATCTTACTTCCTTACGTTCTTGTCGGCATAACTCTTCTGCCTCGACTGAGCTACCTTGAGTCTATCTCGAATCAGCTTGACTTTCTCTTCAGAATCTCTGATAAGATCGGGACCGAAAAGTTTTCGATCTCCAACACCATCCCACAACAATGGAGTTCTGCACCTCCTTCCGTATAGAGCTTCGAAAGGGGCCATCTTCAGACTGGTCTGATAACTGTTATTGTACGAGAACTCCGCGTATGGCAAATTATCATCCCAGCTAGACCCATAGTCTAGCGCACAAGCTCTCAACATGTCCTCCAGGATCTGGTTGACTCTCTCGGTCTGTCCATCTATCTGCGGATGAAAAGATGTACTGAACTCCAGCCTCGTACCCAAAGTTTCATGCAACTGATTCCAAAACTTTGAGGTAAATTGTGTTCCTCTATCTGACACGATACTCCTCGGAACTCCATGCGACATACGATCCTGGTCATGTATATCTTCGCTAACTTAGCGCTGGTATAGGTAGTCTTCACAGGAATGAAATGAGCTACCTTGGTCAATCGATCAACCACTACCCAGATGGAATCATAACCTGAACGGGTCCTGGGTAATCCTGTGATAAAATCCATTCCAAGTTTTTCCCATTTCCACTCGGGAATCGGCAAAGGTTGAAGTAACCCTGCTGGCTTCTGATGTTCCGCCTTTACTCGCTGGCAAACATCACATATCGCTATGTACTCAGCAATATCCTTCTTCATACCTGTCCACCAGAAACTTTCCTTCAAATCCAGATACATCTTGGTGTTACCGGGGTGAATCGAGTACGGTGAATCATGAGCCTCCTGAAGAATTAGCTTCCTGAGTTCGGGATCTTTGGGTACATAAATACGATCCTCGAACCATATAGCTCCGTATTCATCCTTACGAAACCCTTTAGCTTTTCCTTCATTCATCCTTTTCTTTATCTCATCAATTTCCTTGTCCGACTTCTGGGCTTCACGAATTATTTCGGCCAAAGTGGACTGAACTTCCAGAGCTGCAACATATCTTCTCGGAACTATCTCCAGTCGGAGATCTCTGAGGTCATCGACTAACTCCTGGGGTAATCCTCCCACTATAAGAGTATTCACATAACTCTTACGGCTCAAAGCATCTGCTACAACATTAGCCTTTCCTGGGTGGTAATGCAATCTCATGTCATAGTCCTTGATTAACTCTAGCCATCTCCTCTGCCTGAGGTTCAATTCTTTCTGTGTGAAAATATACTTCAAGCTCTTATGATCTATGTAAACATCACAACTATTTCCGACAAGGAAATGTCTCCAGGTCTTGAGTGCATGCACTACGGCTGCTAACTCCAAATCATGTGTGGCGTAATTCATATCGTGAGGTCGTAGCTGTCTTGAGGTATAAGCTACAACTTTTCCTTCCTGCATTAGTACTCCTCCGAGTCCCTGATGAGAAGCGTCACAATATACCTGGTAATCCTTGTGTATGTCCGGCAAAATCAGTACTGGGGCTGTAACCAAACGTTTCTTCAATTCCTGGAAACTGGCTTCACAATCCTCGGTCCAAATGTACTTGGCGTCCTTCTTCAACAGCTCAGTCATGGGCTTGGCAATCTTCGAGAAATTCTCGATAAACCTCCGATAATATCCTGCGAGTCCGAGAAAACTGCAGATCTCCTTGACTGAGGTGGGTGACTGCCAATCGATGACTGATACAACCTTGGTGGGGTCAACTGCTATTCCTTCTCCCGAAATAACATGTCCGAGGAATCCGACTTCCTTCAGCCAAAATTCACATTTGCTGAACTTGGCATACAACTGATGTTCTCGGAGTTTCTCCAGAACTAGACGCAAATGTTCCTTATGCTCTTCCTCGCTCTTGGAGAAAATCAGTATATCATCGATGAACACCACAACAAACTTGTCCAGATATTCCATAAATACCTTGTTCATCAAATTCATGAAGTATGCAGGGGCATTAGTCAATCCGAATGACATGACGGTATACTCATATAAACCATACCGTGGTGAATGCTGTTTTAGGTATATCCTTTTCACGGATCTTGAATCGATGATACCTGATCAAGATCGATCTTGGAGAATACCTTGGCTCCAACTAGCTGATCAAATAGGTCATTAATCATCGGCAGAGGGTACTTGTTCTTGATGGTCACGCTGCTCAACGAACGATAATCCACAACCATTCTCGTGGTTCCATCCTTCTTGTCTACCAAAAGAACTGGGCTCCCCAAGGTGACGAGCTTGGCGAATATATCCCTTCTCCAATAGCTCATTAATTTGCTTCTTGATCTCTTCCAAATCGCTCGGGGCATCCGATAGGGTCTCTTGGATATTGGGGCTGTGCCGGGCAATAACTCAATCAGAAATTCAATGTCTCCGTCCGTGGCATTCGTGGTAATTCCTCCGGAACACATCGGAAAATCTTGTACTACTGGCACTTCCTCCTGAACAACTCCGTGAGGGCATTCACCGATTCTTCATCGGGATACGCCTGATACATACTTGATCCTCTTCTGCTCCGGAGTGGTGAGCGAATCGCCTTCTGCGGCACATCTATGTTTCCTTCAAACTTCGTCAACCAATCCATGCCTAGGATTACATCCAAGGTCTGGGTTTCCAATATTATGAGGTCTGCGGGAAATTTATGGTTTCCGATGTTAAGGGTTGCATGACAGCCTAAGCCTGCCATCATTTCTCCTCCTGCAGAACTGACGTGAAGAGGGCTTCTAAGGGTTCTAGTGGGCAACCCGTACTTTTCCACAACTACCCTTGATATAAATGAATGCGTTGCACTAGAATCAAAGAGTACCAATACTTGATGTGAATTTAATAAAAACTTACCAACCACAGTGTCTGGCTGATCATAGACGTCCTCCATGTCAATGTGGTTCACCTGAGCACGAGGAAAAGGGTTGGGCTTCTTTGCTGAGCTTCCATTGCCGTTTCCATTCCTCTGCTTGGCCTCCGGGCAGTCGGTGGCATAGTGCCCTGTTTTCTGGCACTTGAAATAGGTGATGTGACTCAGATCCTTCTGAATCGGGGCAGGACGATGCTGGTTGCCATTGCTGTTTCCATTGCCTGTCTTGTTGTCCTGGTTGCGGTTGTTCTCATTTCCTCCATGGTTATGTCCTCCATGGTTATGATGGGTATGCCCTCCCGAGTATGGGGCATAACGGGGCTTCTGCTGAGCTCCAGAGTTGTACTTCCCCTGGCCATACTTACGCTTGCGGCTATCAATCTGCTGCTGCTTGCCTTCAAGTATGGTGGCCTTGTCTACCAGCTCCTGGTAGTTGTTGAAGGTAGCCACCATTAGCTGCATTCCCAGCTCGTCATTTAGTCCTTCGAGAAACTTTTCCCGCTTTGCGGCATCTGTGGCCACATCATCCGGGGCATAGCGAGCTAACTTGCTGAACTCATCCACGTACTGCCCCACAGTACGGTTCCCCTGGCGTTAGTTGCGGAACTCACGCTTCTTCAAACTCATGGCTCCAGCTGATACATGAGCGGTGCGGAAAGCCTGCTGGAACTGATCCCACGTGATGGTGGCGATGGGATAAGTGGCGGTGTAGTTCTCCCACCAAGAGGCTGCAGGTCCATCAAGTTGATGTGCGGCAAAGCGCACCTTCTCTGCATATGTGCATCCAGCAGTGGCTAACTCCCTTCCGACCTTGCGGAGCCAATCATCGGCCACAATCGGCTCAGTGCTGCTAGAGAACACTGGCGGATTCAGCCTTAGGAAGCGGGTCAAGTTGTCAACAGGGGGTGGTGGCGGTGGATTGTTGTTGTTGTTGTTGTTCTGGTTCTGGATGAGCATCTGCATGAGGGCATTCTGCTGCTGGATCAGCTGGGTGAGCTCCGGTGGAAAGTTGAGACCGGGGTCACGTCTCGGAGGCATCTGGCGTTTTGGTGTGGATGAGAAAATTAGAATAGAACAAGGGTCTAATGAGAAAATATCACTACCCAAATGAATGCACAATCATAATCCCACCAATTATTCATTCAATCATCTCAAACATGGTTCAATCTCGGATTACAAATTTTCACGACTAATCAAAAATAACGGCCTAACTGATCGATGGAAAAATAAAAATAACATGGCGGTCGACTAAATGTCTTCATCAATTATCCTTGCGTCCTCTGGTGCGGCGTCCTCCGGTGTGGCGTCCTCAGTGCGGCGCCTCCTCTTGCGGCTTTCTTCGGTGGAGCTCTCTTCATAATCCTGGTCATTTCTCACGAGGGGTCCGTCATCTCCACTCGGAAAAAGGTCTTCTCCCAAGTCCATCTTCTCCTCTAATGCGGCAACATCCATCTCCAGCTTGTCGACTCTCTCCATGAAATCCTTGATTTCTTCTTCATGGTCAAGGAAGTCTGCGTGTGCTTTCTCCTCCAGTTCCAGTTCACGGAACAACAGCCTCCTGTGTACCTTCGAGTTACGGCGAGTCTGGATTTCCCGTTTCCTGAGGAGACTCTCCAAGTCTTGAACATATGAGAGAATGGAGTCGTCCTCTACGGTACGGATGATATCTCCATTCCTAGCTCTGCGAGAAATCATGGCGAGGTCTGATGGGTCGAGCTCGGCCCTGTACTCTTCTCGGAGATGTCCAAGTGCACGATAAATCGCCATGTCTCTTCCGAGAATCCAACTGAAATCGGTAAACTCAAAGTCAATGGGCTCTGAATGTCCTCCGAAGGTCCTCCCTGGAATGTGCACCATAATCCTGTAGCGGGTATCCGTCGGAAGTGCATTGGTAGGCTTCCCGGTGATTGAGGACAGAGCAATCTTCAGCTTCTTCACGATCTGAACCAGCTTCTTGCCGAGAGGCATCGCCTCATTGGCCGCAAAACTCCGTAGCAGAACTGGGTGAACTCGTGCCATCTAGAATGTTGAAAATCGGAGAGAAGTCAGAAATGAACAGGGGAGAATTACGGAATGATAAGGACATAAAATAAATAGTCTCTTCCTATGGCTTTCTGATCCTAGGGGTTACGTCCTACGGTCAGCGTGTGCTCTGAATACCATCTCTGTAGCGACCCGACCCGAAAATGGTCAAGTCTCTGTGTAGCTGTACCATCCCAAGATCATGCTGGCACACACAGTACATTGATACAAAGATTCAAAGTTCAATCACACCTGAATTTATTACACGATTCTCATATCGAGTCTTTATTACAAGATAATAAATTCGGCCGAAGGCCAACTCATGAGAAATAAACTAAATAAAGCTGCGGAAGCGTAGACGAATAGCGAGTCCATCCGACTCCATAGGGCAATCACCAAGCGTGGATCGTAGCCTCACTCCTGATCGGAAGACTCCATAGGGCAATCACATAAGACGTTGCAGCCGTGTAGGTCAGCATTTTGAATATGCCGACAAGTCAAAGAGAGAACAACATTAATATTACTAACACTATATGCAATTTGGCTGTGGGGCTCTAAGTTTCATTGTTTTGCGAAAAAGCCAGTTTTTCCCTACAACAAGAACTTGTTTGCAAAATACTACAAAATGTTGGTAGTTATTGAGATGGTTCCGCCAACCAATGTCTCATTCCCAATTATTAAATAACCCCCTCAATTAATTTATTAATTTCGGTGTTGAGATTTCCGAAATACTCCAAGTTCCAGAGGCTCAAATTGTCCGTAACCGGGGACACGGCTAACCGATTAGATCTTCACTCTGCAGAGGTTTGCGCACTTTACCCGCAAGAGTCATTCCCTCCTTTAAGTCTTCGCACTTCCTGGTGTTTGAAGACGGGACGAACGAAACAGGGTCTTCCGAAGAGTTTCTCTGGGCCACTGCCGGTACCCATCCAATCCTACTGTTCTTCTACATCTCGTAGCACCGTCCGGCCAGAGTCACACCTAGGGTCGACCAAGCCAGAGCCCATAATGGCTTGCGGCTGCACAGGTAAGCTTCCGGTCAATGGGGTATCCATCCGTCTCTTCGTGGCTGGGTGAATCTTTCCGCAAGATGTCATGGCCCTTCTCCATGCATCCCGGCCAGCCGCTGGTTTCTCCAGGGTGCCCGTCAACCGTCCTCCACCCAGTAGTGAATTTTGAAGTCCATCTTGAGCTTGAAGTCATGGGGTTGTCATCTTCTTGACTCTCACATCTCCCTTATGAATCACTCAACCAACCCTGTCTACGAGCATAGCAAAAATAAACTACTTCGTCCCGGCCATGGTAACAAGGGAATTGGTTTCATCCTACCTCATGATACTACTCAAGAACATAACTTAAAATTCTCCTACTGCATGCATGGTGGGGAGGTATAATTCTAATGCAATAAAATCATAGGCTTTGTAAAAGAAAACATGGTCAAATGACTTGCCTGGCTGACGGTCTTCGAAAGCTAGGGACTCGTGATAGCAGGCTTCGCACTCCCGAAATTCTACCGAAGCAAACACCACTCATATAAGCATCAGAACATACAATCACTTAACATAACAGCATGCTAACATAAAACACACAAAACAATCGAACCAAAATCCAAAGAAAACTCGAAGAAATCCAAGCCAACAACTAACAAGAAAATAAAATAAACTTTTTATTTTCTGTAAATAAAAGTTCATGTTCTACAACTACAGAAACTAATCTAAAATAAACTATAACATAGGTAAAATAAAATTATTTACTAAATAAAACAATAGGAAAACAGTAGCTAGTTAAATAAACAAGAAACACATGATTTTGACTAAAACTATTTTTTATTAAATCTCAAATACCCAAATAAATTCCTACTGCTAGGCAAAGTCAAAACAAAGTAGTGACAAAAGAAGCACTAAAATAAAATAATCCTAACTCATTTTATAGCAGAAATACTAATCTGTCTAAAACTAAAATAAAACAATTTCTAATAATTTAAACATGGCCAAACATATTTTCTACAGAAACTAAAACAAATTTGCAAACTAACAAAAAAAGAATCAACTAAAAATATTAAGTAACCTAAAAGATATGGATTTTACAAAACTGGAACTATTCTGTTAAAAAAACAGAAACGAAAATATAATTAAAAAGAAAAACTAGCGCTAACGGGCCTATCTAACGCTCAGGCGACGTTTAACTAGAGCGTGCCCGAGAGAATAAACCGATCGGGCTGCCTAACTAAACCGCTAACTAACCAAAATAAACCGTAACTAAACCGGGCTTTTTAAAATAAAACCTACCCCTTCGTAGATCTAATCTAGGCCCTAGGTTCTAGATCGAACGGTGGTGGGGGGTTCCGGCGGCTTACCGCGGTGGCGACGACGGCGACGGACGACGGCGGCTCGGGCGACAACACGCGCAGCGGCTCGGTGGTCGGGAAGACGGCGGAGACGTCCGGTGGTCTTGGCGGAGCGAGGGAGGTCGAGGTGGAGTCGGTGGAGCTCGGGGGTCGGAGACGAGCGGGTAGGAGCAATGGCAGGCCGGGCGTCGGGTTCAGCGAGGAATCATGGCGAGGTGGGGAGTTAGGCGAGGGAAAGATGGGGAATAGGTCGAGGGGCGGGTATTTATAGGGGCGGCCGACTTGGAGGAGGGGCGACCGGGAGAGAATCCGTGATCTCCGGGATTCCGGCGGCGGCGGCGCGGTTTAGCGGGAGAGGAAGAAGAAGGGTGGGGCAGTAGCGTCAGCGAGAGGAGGAGAGGTTTGGCCGGGCGACCGAGGGGGAGGGTTTTCGGGCGCGGCGGCTCGGGCAGGCCGGCTCGGTCGGTTGGCTGGGCTGAGCCTGGCCCGTTGGTGGGCTGCCTCGGCGCTGGCTGGGCCGGTTGGCCTGACTGGCGCTTGGGGTTTTCTTTTCTTTTCCTTTTTTTCTTGAATTAGAGAGAGAGAGAGAGAATATATTAAATATATATATTTTATATAGGACATATATATATCAAAATTCTCAGGGGAATTTATCCTACAATTTGAACATTTTTCCAGGGGCAAAACTCAAACTAAAAAACATTTTCTAGAAATCCCAAATAAAATTAAATTTGAATTCAAACTTTTTGGCAAAGTTTTTCATCTGACATTTTTGGAGTGTCATGTTTACTCCTCTCATACTTTTTCTCAAGTATTTGTCAGGCATTGTTTTGAAATAAATTTCAACTGCCAATTTGAATTCAATATCCAACAAACTCAAAAGCTTCTAAAATACTTCAAATGTCACTCAATTTCAAACAATATGCATAGATGCTTAGCTATAATTGTAAAACATTCCAAATGGGAAATTTGGGATGTTACAACCAAAAAAATTAGTCATGTTAATAGAATTTAGTACATAAGTTAGAGCATGAAACATGAGATTTAGTTACACTCATATGTGGTGAAGTTGTGGCCTTTTATTCCGTTAAAAGGATGATTTGTACTTCCTCCGTCGAATTAGTTGGCGCTCAAATGGATGTATCTAGAACTAGATACATCCATTTGAGCGTCAACTAATTCCAGACGGAGGGAGTAGGACTGAAGATCAAACTTTAGTTATACAAGTAGAATCTTCGTTTTCATCTCACTTTGAAGGAATAACAAATTGACATTGCACATGGAAAAGGAAACCAAATCAAGAAAAGCATGCAAAAATATTATTGTAGAAAAGGTGTAAGATAGGGGTACCTCTCATTACTTGCATGCACCTCATTGTCATCTCTCTGAGCTGAATATAATCTGTCATCTGAGAAGATGAAACATGCAATTGTAGGAGTTAATGGCACCTGTTCAGTGAGCAAAATAAAGGGAAGCAAGTCATGGTCCACATGTGTATGAGCCAAGCAAAGAGCAAAACTGAACGTTCTATGCACCACTCCAGCAACACTGACGCAGAAACACATATGCGAAAATCATTAAGAGGACTAGAAGATATACTAAGAAAAAGAAATATGCAGAGAGAAAAAAAACCATCACATTTCTTATTTGCGACCTCCTCATGGATTCCCAGCCACACCTCGCCGTTGTCATCCACCGGCGACGGAGGGCTGATGTGAATGGAAAGATCAGGAGCAATTGGTGATGGATCAACGGAAAGGCCGTGTCACTCTTTCCCATCCACCATACAACAAGAATACATATCAGGCAAAATTCACCGCACTCAAAATTGCATTTTCACTAGGGAAATATTCTTCATGTCCATCTACGAGAGTACGATTGTAGTGTAAAAAGTAGAAACATGTCACCATCTATCAAAACAAATACGTGGTACCCATTGACTACAATTAAGACAAAAATTGAGTACTATTTTAGTCTCATGCCTGAAGCTACAAAACCATGTGGCTTACTACAATATGTGTGCACCTTTGTGGCAAAGAAAACCTGCAATTACTCACGAATACATTGATAACCATGGTAGCAACTGATCGCACCGTCCCATAGTTCCTTATAATATTTATCAAAATAAGACCCCTATAATAGTCCCAGACTCTCTTTTCTAACATAGGGCCAAGATGATACAAGTGAAAATAATTCACTCTCTTGCCTCATATCCCCGTAGATTCTTTGAATTTTGTGGAAGCTTGTCATGAAATTCCACTCCATTATGTTCTCTCTCACCATTTCTCTTCTATGACAAGCCTTTTCATCAATCGTTTAATCCCTGGATCATTTGTGCCAACCTTACAAAATTAAGCTATTATGCAGCCCAATATATGTAAAAGGAAAGGAAAGGAAGTGAAAGGTAAATAGCTAATTATCCACACCCTAATATATTTCAAGCAACCATTAATGAAATATGCTATATCAATTGTTGCTTTATGCTGCCATTGCAAAAGAAATACCTACAATTTGTTCCATTGAAATGTTATAATCCACTCCACTGGCATGTTACATAAAAATTTCTAAGGAAATTGCAGGCTAGTTTCAGCGTGCCAATGTGTAGTATGTACTACAGCTGCCTGCTACTATCAGATTATCATGCATCCATCCACCCCAAAGAAGGAGTAAACGCGGGAACTGAGATCGAATGTGGATGAAGTGATCACCTTGAAGATGTGTGGCTTGAGGTGCTTGGAGCAGATCCATCACGCGCGTGCCCCTCTACTCCTATGGCTTCATCAAGATGAAGAGGCTAGAGAGAAGGAGCGACAGAGGTCGTCCCCCTCTCCCTCCGGTGGCAGACCCAAACCATCAGCTAGAACGCGGCTAGGGCGCGGGGAGGCCATGCCATCACGGATCAACAGCGAGAACACGGGCCCGCACAAGTTGTAAGCGCCCCTGACCACCACGTCGGCATGGTTGAGAAGAGATGGATCTGGGCGGTGGTTTTCGGTGACGAGCGAAATAGAAGTTGCTTGTTCCCATAGTAGCTGTGTCGGCAATGGCCATCACAATGAAATATAATCAATGCGTGTCGTCCTGAGTTCCTGAAAGTTTTCACCTGAATTTTCCTAGACCAATGAAGCAAAAACATGCACAATTTCTCAAACAAGGATAGATGAAGTGTGTGAATCAGATGCAGTATTAATACAACAAAAAATAGCACTGTCATCAAAGGATTCACTTACAATCGAAAGAAGAAGCAGCATCACGATTTTGCTTGTCTCCGTCGGATCTGGACCAGATACCTACACCATAAAAATACTAAGAAAATGATGGCATAAGAAGATTACCCAGCAATAGAAAAGCAAACTAAATGTAGACGACTGTATCTTTATTGTTAAGATTCATTTAACAGGAATTTCCCGACCATCATGTTAATGAATTGCAAGAAAATTTTCCTGATATTTAATGTAGAAAGCTAATGTTAAATTATATGTTGTGCCATGAACTTATTACAATTTCCTTGATGTACCTGTATCATGGGATGCATGAGATTCATGGCCTAGTGATCACTAACCATGCCAGTCATCTGCTCCTGGGAGGTAACCCACCCATTGCCATTCCATAACCTCTGAATGCAGTTTTTCTCCTCCTAGCATTGACATGGAGATGAACAAAGATAAATCAAAATAGCACGAGGATAGGAGATCCCACATTGCCCAATTTCCACAATCGGCATCACCACACTTGTAAACAAGATAACAGATTTACTAATTCCAGAACATCAATTTCTACATAAACAAAATTACCACATAATGAAATCCACGTCACTGGATTTAAAGTACACAAATTTTCATAACACTCACAGGTAGAGGATAGCCATCAGTCGTAGTAGTACTGGAGGTTGTGGCCGTACTGGTGTCACGGCTCAATATGTTCAGGTGTGAACCTTTGCCACTGCTCACCTCGATGCTACTATCATGTATCTGGAGCTCGGGGGGAGAGGCGGCACTGCTGCTTCCCATCTGCCTTGCATGATCCCAGCTGCCGAGGCACAACACCATCGACCCAAAGCTGATGGCATGCTCGCAGCCACTTCCCCTCCTTTGATAGGGAGGCAAGGTTGGGCGCAGAACCTACTCTCTTCTCCTTGGATTGCTTCTCCGTGGGCGACGAGATCACCCTCCAAAGAGGAAATATACAAATGATGACCCTTGGTAAGAATGGAATTTATCAAATCAAGCAAGTCAAGATGTAATCCGAATTAGATGATCAAAATAGAACCATTAAACAGTAGGCGAGTCAACATGATTTTAACTCACAAACTTCAAGAAGAACACAGTTTATATAATTGTATAATTTAGTCATGAAAACTTGCAAACATACTTCCTACTTGTCTTCCTGGGAGATAATCAACCTTGTAAATATTCATCCTGCTGACATGACTTGTCATACTAATCAAACTGCACTTGACATACTGAGACTCCACCCTGTGACTTCCACTTAGAAGGTTCTCATATAGATGGACCGACGAGACAAAATTACGACAGGTTAGACCAAAAAACAGGAACATTTTCCTGTCAAAGGCTACACCATGTGACTTCCACGTAGAAGGTTCTCATATAGATGGACCAACGAGACAAAATTACGACATGTTAGACCAAAAAACAGGAAACATTTTCTTGTCAAAGGGAATTCAAAATTAAAGAGAGGAAAATCACAGTCTCTCGTTTTGCCAAAATTACTGTGTCGACCTGATTGTTTTTTAGAGGCCCAAATTTGCTTGATTCTTAATAGATGACACAGTAAACTGACTATAAAAGTCGTCAGTTCATACCACAACCCAATGACTAACAATGAACGTCTCTCTATATGCAATATGATTTCAGAGTGAAACATACCATTATTTGCTATTGGACCAACCAAATGTGGTTTCAACTCCACATGAGGAAAACAATGTAGGAACTGAACATACATCCAAGCATACAAAACCAAAAATTCAAGCAAGAATTAGACAGGGCATCTAAGGCCACGATAGCATTCACTCACCCTGGTATATAGCATCCGTGGAGCTAAATATGTCGATGCCATGATACCATCCACATGTCCACCTTCATGCCACCTCGACTCCTCCTACCAACCACGCCGCCTCCGCCATGGCGTGTCCTCCACATTCCCAGCCACGCCTTCTCAAGTACTCCCAAGAAGATAACGGCAATAACAGACTGTGCCAACATTATAAACTTAATATTAGTAATTATTGGACATACGTTTAACTTGCACATGAACTATGTAAAATGCAAAATTACTAATGCCAGCTTAATAAAATGACTCTGTGGTGTCGTACATGGAAAACCAAAGATCATGCTTGGTACTATCTCAGGTAGCAACAAATAAGCTAAAAGAAGGGAAACTTAATAAAGGTGCTGAATCACATATAATTCATGTTGCCCTTGATAAGGATCAATCTACTCTTCCTGAATTAAACAATAGTGAAATTCCAGTAACCTAAAGGCATGCTTTGCACACATAGGATATAATATCATATGATCAAGAACTGTAGCCATGTTTAATATAACAAACCTAGAACCTGCACTTCATATGTTAACCATTGTAGCTTCATCTAGTAAAATTAGAACAATAACGGATCTTATGATCAAGAATAGTAGCCCTGTTTGATGGAAGGCAATCTATTCAGGTGAAGAAGACATGGAGAAATAGCAACATGAATGCTACCCGGCACGAGGCACTACTTTTTGATATAGCAGCACTGATTACAACGAACATGATTTATCAAGTGAACAAAATCTATTTTCCCCTAAAAAATAACTCTCACATTATTTTTAAGAGAAAAGCCTAAGAGTTATAAATTTAAAAAGTAGAACCATTGAAATTATTGATTTATAAACTGTCGGATGGATCCAGTCAAGTACTTCAAGAGAAAGGCAAATAGCAAGAAACCAAAGCAGACCCACGCCTTCTAAACAAGAGCTTCAATAAAATTTAATTGTCATCCTATCAACTAATCTATACAGACAAGAACCTTCCGAAATATCTGCCTCTCAGCCAAGATCATGATGTGATTCAGACCCTCACCGAAAGGAAGTAACTTCGTCAGTTGAGACCTATGACACATATATTTCAAAATCAAAACCAAAAGGAAGTAACTTCATGAGTTGTGACCCATGGGCAAGTATATATCTCAATAGAAGATGAAAAGATGTCAATCTCTGAAGATTCCTGCCATATGTATCCCGGCTAGACATCTTTGCTTCGAGCAAATCTTTTAGTGCTTTCATGTTTATGCATCTCAAATTCTTTCCATTTGCATCCCTTCTTCTGCTAGTTAATACAAACACCGAAGTAAAATACATTTGGAAAGGTCTAGAGAGATCTCAGGAGAAATTCATGAAATTAGCAAAAAGTCATACCTAGAGGAGGCGTCTGCTTATCACATGCAATTCTTATTACATCCAGTGCAGCAAGATGGATTCATATCAATAATTGGAGTTGTAATGAACTGTGGTTTCTTTCAAAAATTTAGCCTGAGAATTTGGTAAATATGCTTTTGTGTACAACAGAAAGAGGGAGCGCGTGGGGCATCGAGCTACCACGGCCTCCAAAACAGGTATTACAAAGGAAACAAGTGTACGCATCCTGCTCACACGCATACACGAAACCTATGTAGCACAAGAACGAACAACACACAACCCCCGACCTTATCCGGAACATTTAAACGATCAGCACGACATTCAGATATTTAAAAGATCACCAAGGCAGACAGCATGACATAGAAGATACTGAAAGTAAAACATGCACGTATTGCCTAATGTTATTGGTTACGGGATACAATGCATATAAATGAATCACACAAATAACTAAGGTAGTCTCAAATGGATGTCCAAGATGCTCCCCAAAATTCAACCATCTGGACAATTTGGGCACCCCCATATCCAAACCACGTGGGAAATGAAATGTGGTTGTCATGCTATCTTCAATAGGCGGGCCTAACACAAAAACCCACCCCACAATGCACCCTTCCATTTTCCTGCCGGACCGTCCCCTTCAAGCTTGATTTTCCGCGATAGCGGTAATTTCTTGTTGGAGCGATCTCCTTTAAAACCGAATGACGCCCTCGTTGGAGCCCTCTTATTTAGAACGGGCTTGACACCCATCTTATCTTCGTCCTGACGTCCTCTCTCCTCCATACCATACTTTCCCATGGACCGCCAAAGAGGAGTCCCCTGCCAACCGCCCCGCTTTCCACTCGGATCCCCTCCCCATGTGTTGGTGTTGATTCACCATCGCCATCAAGGGGGAGGAGGCATGTGTCGCCCGTGATGCTCCCTGAGCCAAGAAGGCGGACCTGATGTCTCTTGAACCATTACCACATTTATAACATACAGTTGAATGTCACACATTACAATAAAATAAAAATATTTTGTCCATTGTCACCGTGTCCGTTATTAACTTAAAGCAATCAATACATTTACCCTTCTATCCTAACAAAAAATTGGTATGACTTAATGACAAAAATTAACCGCTCGCTCATGCAATTTGTTGCAAAGCGATCTCTAGTGAAATATAAGTTTCCACATTCCGCTCATCCAGGCGTAACTGAACAGACCAACCCAATCCCCAGACGTAACATGGGAGGTGATCCCAAGGTTTTAGTATATCCTTGCAGTCGTGGTGATAAGTCCTCCAAGTTTCAACAAAATGGGTCTCTTATTTTTGGTTCCTTACCTGTTTCAAGTGTTAATTTGGAGCAGTTTTCCAAATTGTCACCATGCATAAATATGTAGTTGCATTACTGTGGTTAGTATGCATCGGGGTTTCATTTTTTGGCAAATAATCTATCTGTAGATGTTTCCTGTAAGTACAAACAATGTATTTCTGATAATAGAAATCAGATGCTTCCTATAGGAAAATATATTGTGTAATCATTAGTTCATATGGAATTGCTTCAAAATAGAAATAGCTAGCACGAACCTATATGATAGTATAGTATCGTCATGGATGCCATTACTTTCTGTGTACATCTGTTCATGAAGGAATTGCCTCCAAATAGAAATAGCTAGCACCGACACTTAACACAATGTTATTATCTACACAATCCTGGATACCATTTCTTTATCCTCCTCTATCTGCAGAAAAACATATTAAAGGTAAATATTATTATAGAGCTCAGAGATCAATAAGTAGTATGATCCAAAAACTACTCCCTCCGTCCCGGGCTAACTGTACCTGATTTTCTACAAAATTGTACCAAATCAGTGGCACATATTTTGGGACGACGGGAGTATGTGGTAAAATATGTTTACTTTCTCAAAAATCATTTTAGGGTTCACAAGCTACTTAAGTAATGGTATTGATATTTCGATGGTCAACCGATACAGACAACTTGCTTTTGTTGCACATTCTAGGATAAATTTTGCTCAAATCCTTCAAAGGAAGACAACAAAAGGGGAACATGAAAACAATTATGATTTTGTAGTATTTTAAGCACCCAGATGACGTGCTACAACTTATAAGATGCATATAAGAAGCACATATATTTATCAACTACCTTCAGGACGAATTCAGAGGTCGCTGAAACCTTAGCGACAAAAAAAAGGCTCACGCCCAGCTTTATATATAAAGCACTAACCACATACAAGCATCCGAACACAAATGCAACACCATACACACCATAGGCTGGATAGAGAGAAGTTGAAGATCAGCTACACCCTAGATACCACCAAGCAAACGACGATAAGCAACCAAGCACCACTTGAGGTAAATGGGGACACAACCGAACATCGACGAGTCGAGGCCTCCAAAGTAGTGCCTTTAGGAAGGGCACGACACCGGAGCACCATAATAGCCCGATCGAAGTGATCTGGGGTTTCACACAGAGTGTTCCGAAGAGGATGCAGTAGCCGCGACGGTGCCTTCAACAAGGGGGTGATGCCCACGGGCGCCGTCACCGACGGCCTGCCCAAAGGCATACAAGGTTTTCACCCTAGCACGCATGATACATGAACGAAACATGGTACGGGCATTGTTGTACCACCACCTCCGACCGCCGATCACCAGCCACCATGCATCACTCACGACCATGTTCGTCGGCCACCATCCGACCCACGGGCTTCGCCCACAAGCATCATGATCGTCGGCCACCATCCGACCCACGGGCTTCGCCCACAAGCATCATGATCGTCGGCCACCATCTGATCCATGGGTTTTGCCCACAAGCACTGCAGCTCCCACCACATGGGCTGCCGCCCGGGCATCCACAACCATCCCTCCATCCTCGGCATGAACCACCGCGCCGCCGACTGGCAAAGGGGCAAAAGGCCTATCCTTTCCACCCCAGAACGTGCCCTTGGCCAGACGAGAGTTCATCCGAGCAAGATGTGTACTACAATATGTCAGTTTACTACAATATTGGCACATACATAAGTTTCACCTAAATCCATAAGAAGTCATATTGTATTCTCAACAGGACGATATTTAAAAACCAGCAAATATATTGCATCGGGTAACTGCTCGCTCAGAAGAACCATAGACACAATGCTCTACATACGTATAATTCCAGAACATCACAAGTGAGACCTTCAGTCTGCAACCATTCCACATAACTATGAATTAACTAAGAGTGTAGTTATATCTAGATGGAGTTTAAAGCTGGAAGGCAGTATAGGATAGGCCTTCAAACTGGACAAACATTTGTGCAGGGTCAAGAATGTGCATGATGAACCTCTCTGAGGTAGGTACTAAAGCATTCAGAATTACGGACTAACAATGAACTGTGTAGCACATCGCTTAGAAAAAAAAGATAAATCAATGGATCATGTCAAACTGCAAAGAGATGGTAAAAAAGGAATAAATGTGCATCCTTTTAGGTTTTATAAACTTACCCACAGATGAACAACAACTTGAGCGCATTAACCTTTTTGTGTGTGCTCGAGGCAGTGGAATATTGCCTGTTTGACAAACAGCATGCGTCGGTCATTAAAAATCCTGAGAATAAATTTGTTGTTAATATTTCAATCATACTATTTAGGAAAGACAACAGATTACACACAGAATATAATGAACATGGTAGATTTTGAACAGAGCATATAATCAGCCGAGGCCTCAAAAGCAGTGCCTTTAGGAAGGGCACGACAACGGAGCACCGTAACCGCCCGATCGAAGTGATCTGCGGTTTCACCCAGAGTGTTTGGGAGAGGATGGAGTAGCCACGACGGTGCCTTCAACAAGGGGGCGATGGCCACGGGCGCCGTCACCGATGGCCTGCCCAAAGGCATACAAGGTTTTCACCCTAGCGCGCACGATCCATGCCCGAAACATTGTACGGGAATTGTTGTACCACCACCTCCGACCGCCGACCGCCAGCCACCATGCATCACTCACGACCGTGATCGTCGGCCACCATCCGACCCACGGGCTTCGCCCACAAGCATTATGATCGTCGGCCACCATCTGATCCATGTGTTTTGCCCACAAGCACCGCAGCTCCCACCACCCGGGCTGCCGCTCGGGAATCCGAAACCATCCCGCCATCCTCGGCACGAACCACCGCGCCGCCGACTGGCAAAGGGGCAAAAGGCCTATCCTTTCCACCCCAGAACGCGCCCTTAGCAGAGCAGAGTTCATCCGAGCAAGATGTGTACTACAATATGTCAGGATACTACAATACAGGCACATACATAAGTTTCACCTAAATCCATAAGAAGTCATATTGTACTATCAGCGGGACGATATTTAAACGCCAGCTAATATATTGCATCGGGTAATTGCTCGCTCAGAGGAACCATAAACACAATGCTCTACATACGTATAATCCAGAACATCACAAGTGAGACCTTAAGTCTGCAACCATTCCACATAACTATGAATCAACTAAGAGTGTAGTTATATCCAGATGGTATTTAAAGCTGGAAGGCAGTATATGATGGGCCTTCAAACTGGACAAACATTTGTGCAGGGTCAAGAATGTGCATGATGAACCTCTCTGAGGTAGGTACTAAAGCATTCAGAATTACGGACTAACAATGAACTGTGCAGCACATCGCTTAGAAAAAAAGATAAATCAATGGATCATGTCAAACTGCAAAGAGATGGTAAAAAGGGAATAAATGTGGATCCTTTTAGGTTTTATAAACTTACCCAGAGACGAACAGCCACTTGAGCGCATTAACCATTTGTGTGTGCTCGAGGCAGTGGAATATTGCCTGTTTGACAAACACCATGCGTCGGTCATTAACAATCCTGAGAATAAATTTGCTGCTAATATTTCAATCATACTATTTAGGGAAGATAACAGATTAGACACAAAATATAACGAACATGGTAGATTTTGAACAAAGCATATAATGAAAAGACAGATTTTGAACATCCTCAGGATAACTGAAGAACCATGCCTAACAGTGGGTCACCCAGTTGTATCCACTCATATATAGATGTGCACCAAAAAAGAAAATTTCTTTGTAACTCCAGCTTGCCAAATAAAAACTGAAAAATTGTGATTTACGCACTTTGGTGATATTTCCTTTGCTGAGCATAATTAATGGTCAGAATATACCTGCTGCCAAGTGCAACTATGATGAATTTGCTAGTCACCTCCAGATAGTAACACCTAAAGGGTGGAAGGACAACATATTCATTACTAATTATAGGTAAAGAAAAATCATAACAGAACTATAACGGGGTTGCAAAGACAATCCAGAACAATGGTTTATGTGTACAAAAATAACTTATAATTCGTTCCCATACCATTAGTGCAATTTACATATGGCATCACTACTCTTTGAGCCTGGCATTCATCGTGGTGCTTCGCCGAAGGTGAGTCATGGCCGCCGTGTGGGTTGGATGTGAGGAATCAGTTGTTGCTGGGTATAAAAAATGGGGCGAGACTACCAACTCACCTTTTGCCACAAAGTATTTAGTCAATAAATAAATATAGCATGCTAGTATGGATTTCCTTATATCATGTACATTAAGATTGACCATTTCAGAAGTTACTATAGAAAATAAACAAAATCCTAGCATAGTAACTTCCTTGGTTAAGACAAATTGAAAAAAATTGGGGGAGTTCTACCAAAGCATTATCTACTTTACCTGCACAAGCATAGGTGCTAGAAGTGGATTGATTTCATGTAGCTTCATTTTCTAAGGGGGTTGGAGTAGAACCTATCCACAAACATGTTAGCTGGCAAATCAGAGAAGAGGTAGTACACTGCCCCAGGTATCTACGGATATAACCACGACAACTTACACCAACTGGAATCAATTCTTGGGCTGACAATCATGATAACTGAAACAAATGGAGAAGAAAGGAGATGCAGCAAACCTGTTTTGCAAGGTTGCAGGATTGGTCAGGGGAGTTCGAGATATTATAGCAGAACACAGAAAAGTTGAGTGCAAGCTCAAGCCTGATGGGATGAATCGGAGCCAAAACTGCAAGAGTGATGTCCTGCAAATAATGCACAAAACTCAGGCCAAAGGATCTACTCGTCATGTCCATCTACGCATAAAAATTGCCTTGTCAGTAACCAGAGCAGCTTTGTACGCATTCATGGTGCTCTCAGCAGCTACCTTCCTCTCCGCACCAGTCTTAAACTTTGCAAGGTACCTGCACAAATATCACAGGGATAAATCAGGTGTTCATCATCCCCACGCAACAGAAGTTAGAAGCTCCCATCTCCCAATCACCACATTCAATGCCAAGTTGACCCCTCAACGCACGAAAGGGAGGGAAGGGGAGGAGGATGGAGGGCGTCGGTACCTTTGATGTCTACGTGCTGCAACCCGTCACCGACGTCGATGTCCACCACATCAGCAAGCACCAAGAGAAGGCCGCCGCCGCCGCCTTCGTCGCCCCATCCCCATCCATCCATGGGTGGGCGTTGACATGCTTCTATGGTAGAAGCCATTCAAAAAAAAAGTGGAGCCCTGTCTTTGGATTTCATTACAGGCAAATCCACCTCACCCTGAAGGAGGGGACGGCTTCGCGCCGGAAGATGGTGGGGGCGGCGGTGCACCAGGAGGAGGCGGAGGCGACAAAAGGGGAACATGAAAACAATTATGATTTTGTAGTATTTTAAGCACCTAGATGACGTGCTACAACTTATAAGATGCATATAAGAAGCACACATATTTATCAACTACCTACAGGACGAATTCAGAGGTCGCTGAAACCTTAGCGACAAAAAAAAGGCTCACGCCCAGCTTTATATATAAAGCACTAGCCACATACAAGCATCCGAACACAAATGCAACACCATACACACCATAGGCTGGATAGAGAGAAGTTGAAGATCAACTACACCCTAGATACCACAAAGCAAACGACGATAACCAACCAAGCACCACTTGAGGTAAATGGGGACACAACCGAGCATCGACGAGCCGAGGCCTCCAAAGCAGTTCCTTTAGGAAGGGCACGGCACCGGAGCACCGTAACCGCCCGATCGAAGTGATCTGGGGTTTCACCCAGAGTGTTCCGGAGAGGATGGAGTAGCCGCGACCGTGCCTTCAAAAAGGGGGTGATGCACACGGGCGCCGTCACCGATGGCCTGCCCAAAGGCATACAAGGTTTTCACCCTAGCGCGCACGATCCATGCCCGGAACATGGTACGGGCACTGTTGTACTACCACCTCCGACCGCCGATCGCCAGCCACCATGCATCACTCACGACCATGATCGTCGGCCACCATCCAACGCACGGGCTTCGCCCACAAGCATCATGATCGTCGGCCACCATCTGATCCATGGGTTTTTCCCACAAGCACCGCAGCTCCCACCACCCGGGCCGCCGCCCGGGCATCCACAACCATCCTGCCATCCTCGGCACGAACCACCGCGCCGCCGACTGGCAAAGGGGCAAAAGGCCTATCCTTTCCACCCAGAACGCGCCCTTGGCCAGACCAGTGTTCACCCGAGCAAGATGTGTACTACAATAGGTCAGTATACTACAATGCGGGCACATACATAAGTTTCACCTAAATCCATAAGAAGTCATATTGTATTCTCAGTAGGACGATATTTAAACACCAGCAAATATATTGCATCAGGTAACTGCTTGCTCAGAAGAACCATAGACACAATGCTCTACGTACGTATAATTCCAGAACATCACAAGTGAGACCTTCAGTCTGCAACCATTCCACATAACTATAAATCAACTAAGAGTGTAGTTATATCCAGATGGAGTTTAAAGCTGGAAGGCAGTATAGGATGGGCCTTCAAACTGGACAAACATTTGTGCAGGGTCAAGAATGTGCATGATGAACCTCTCTGAGGTAGGTACTAAAGCATTCAGAATTACGGACTAACAATGAACTGTGCAGCACATCGCTTAGAAAAAAAAGATAAATCAATGGATCATGTCAAACTGCAAAGAGATGGTAAAAAGGAATAAATGTGGATCCTATTAGGTTTTATAAACTTACCCAGAGACGAACAACAACTTGAGCGCATTAACCATTTGTTTGTGCTCGAGGCAGTGGAATATTGCCTGTTTGACAAACAGCATGCGTCGGTCATTAACAATCCTGAGAATAAATTTGCTGCTAATATTTCAATCTTACTATTTAGGGAAGGCAACAGATTAGACATAGAATATAATGAACATGGTAGATTTTGAACAGAGCATATAATCAGCCGAGGCCCCCAAAGCAGTGTCTTTAGGAAGGGCACGACACCGGAGCACCGTAACCGCCCGATCGAAGTGATCTGGGGTTTCACACAGAGTGTTCCTGAGAGGATGGAGTAGCCGCGACGGTGCCTTCAACAAGGGGGTGATGCCCATGGGCGCCGTCACCGACGGCCTGCCCAAAGGCATACAAGGTTTTCACGCTAGTGCGCTGATGACCCACAAGTATAGGGGATCTATCGTAGTCCTTTCGATAAGTAAGAGTGTCGAACCCAACGAGGAGCAGAAGGAAATGATAAGCTGTTTTCAGCAAGGTATTCTCTGCAAGTACTGAAAAAAGTGGTAACAGATAGTTTTGTGATAAGATAAATTGTAACGAGCAACAAGTAACAAGAGTAAATAAAGTGCAGCAAGGTGGCCCTATCCTTTTTGTAGCAAAGGACAAGTCTGGACAAACTCTTATAATAGGAAAAGCGCTCCCGAGGACACATGGGAATATCGTCAAGCTAGTTTTCATCACGCTCATATGATTCGCGTTCTGTACTTTGATAATTTGATATGTGGCTGGACCGGTGCTTGGATGCTGTTCTTACTTGAACAAGCATCCCACTTATGATTGACCTCTATTGCAAGCATCCGCAACTACAACAAAAGTATTAAGGTAAACCTAACCATAGCATGAGACATATGGATCCAAATCAGCCACTGGCATTTCAAAAGAAATACTGATTGCATATATAATCATAAGACAAGTCAATTTTCCAGCTTGGCATAGAAAGTGAGTCTAAAATTTCAAGCCTTGCAATATCATTGTCCTTGTTGATTCAAATTAGGAAGATCTAACCCTAGCCGCCTCTTGCGCTGCTGCCGCCTCTTCTTCATCGCGCCACGGCGCCCCGCCGCCGGCAGCCACGATCGCATCTCCGCAACCTCCCCTTCCCGCATAACCTCGCCTAGACCAGGTAGAATCCTAGCTTCTACCACATACAATTTATAGTAAATTTAATATGAAGCGAACCCCAATTACAGGGAAAAAGGAACATTACTTCTTTGAGTACATGAATTAGTAACACACGATTTTCTTTGTCTGGTAAAACATGTATTCAACCAGTTGGAACCGGGACCAAGACGATTACAGACTACAGACTACAAACATCACTTATCACCCACCAAGTCTTGAAAACTTTGGATATAAGTAGTATGAACTTTAAGGGTCAAATCCTCAATGCAATCGCTCGCCCCGTGCTAATCTAATAAAAAGAAATTAGAAAAGATGCAGCTTTGGCCCCTATCCTGAAGCTACTATTGTGCTCTTTAGGAACATAGTCTGAAAGAAGAAATAAACAGCAGCGACATTGCAGTTGAGGGAGGTTCATGTGTACGCATTCAGATGTACTTGGCGGCGACCCGCTGGTCTCAACAGCGAGGGCCGATCCTTGAAACTGAACGCCCTCCAGCGCCAACACCCTTGCTCCCTTAGAGCCAATTCTGCATTCTCGTTGAAATCTTAATACAAGAGCAGAAACTGCTACTTTTAGTCAGAAATAAATGGAATTCAAAACATGTTTTGTTAGGTTGTTAGCCATTGATCAACCAATATAGATTGCCATGATGATGTTGTTGTAGTTGAGAGCCCCTAACTCCTCACGGACCCAGGACATCTGATCGGACGCCTTGCCATTCCTCCACCCACCATTGCCTATATCTATTGAAAAATACATTAATTGATACTGAACCAAAATGTACAGGAATATTTTACCAACATTCACGTGAATGCTGGCATGTTTGATAATTGAAGATGTTATAGAGGGATATTAAATACAACCAAAAAAATTAGTCATGTTAATAGAATTTAGTACATAAGTTAGAGCATGAAACATGAGATTTAGTTACACTCATATGTGGTGAAGTTGTGGCCTTTTATTCCGTTAAAAGGATGATTGTACTTCCTCCGTCTGAATTAGTTATGCCAAATGGATGTATCTAGCACCGAAATACATCTAGATACATCCATTTGAGCGTCAACTAATTCCAGACGGAGGGAGTAGGACTGAAGATCAAACTTTAGTTATACAAGTAGAATCTTCGTTTTCATCTCACTTTGAAGCACTAGTAGAAAACAGGGCTATGGTCCCGGGCCAATATTCACATTAGTCCCGGTTCAATCACGAACCGGGACTAATGTGAGCATTTATCTCGGTTCGTGGGGCTAAGGCATTAGTCCCGGTTCACCTGTGCCCTTTAGTCCCGGTTCGTGGCACGAACCGGGAATAAGGGTGCGATGCCCATTAGCACCGGTTCATGACTCAAACCGGGACTAAAGATTAGACCTTTAGTACCGGTTTGAGGCACGAACTGATGCTATTGGTTGAGACTTTAGTCCCGGTTCGTGCCACGAACCGGTACTAAAGGTCCCATTTTCAAACTCTACCCCCTGGATCGCCTTTTCAGTTTAAACAAAAATTAAAGAAAATGATGGAAATGTCAAAAAAATAAAAGAAAATAAGTTTCCCATGTGATATGTGGTCTAGTTGTTGGGAAAATTTGCAAATGTGAATTTCGACTTTATTTGCAAAATCTCTCTGGAATTTGTAAATATGGGCATAACTTTTGCATACTAACTCGGATGAAAAAGTTTTTTATATGAAAAATCATCTACTCGAAAAGTTACATCCAAAATTAACTGGGGGAACCCCGTTAAACATTTTCAAAATCCTCAAAAACCTTACAGAAAAAAAGTTACGAGGCTTTTAAGATCTGGAAAGGCAAAAAAATTCAAAAAAATTCAAACTATGGTCAAACTATAGTCAAACTAATTATTCCAGAATATTAGTGTTACTAAATAATTTGTTCAGTTATTTTGAATTTTTGTCAAATCTGGTCAAACTGTGGTCAAACTATGGTCAAACTGTGGTCAAACTATGGTCAAACAATGGTCAAACTAATTATTCTAGAATATTAGTGTTACTAAATAATTTGTTCAGTTATTTTGAATTTTGGTCAAATCTGGTCAAACTATGGTCAAACTATGGTCAAACAATGGTCAAACCAATAGTTTGAAACTCAAACAGTGAAATGTGTCACATCATGCTCAAGCAAAATTTCTGAGGGTTAATAGGATTGACATCTTACTATTGTCAGGAAAACAACAAGTGCAGACTTGGAAACGAGGGAGAATAGAACCCGAAAGTTAAGCGTGCTTAGGGTGGGGGAGTGGGAGGATGGGTGACCGTTCGAGAAGTTAGATGATTTGGAATGATGAGGGTGATTACAGATTAGAGGATAAATTGAGCAGTGATGAGGGGTGAGGGGTGCTGATTAGAGATTAGAGGTTAAAATAATTCAGAAATTTGAAAATAAAAAAATTTCAAAAAAAATTTCAAAAAAAATTCAAAAAAATCATATAATTTCCTTTAGTCCCGGTTGGTGTTACCAACCGACTAAATGTTGAGCTCCACGCAGAAGTGTTTTAGTCCCGGTTCGGATTGAACCGGGACTAAAGGGGAGGTATTATATCGACCCTTTAGTCCCGGTTCACCAACCGGGACTAAAGGCCCTAACCAACCGGGACAATAGGCCCTTTTTCTACTAGTGAAGGAATAACAAATTGACATTGCACATGGAAAAGGAAACCAAATCAAGAAAAGCATGCAAAAAAATTTATGTCAGAAAAGGTGTAAGATAGGGGTACCTCTCATTACTTGCATGCACCTCATTGTCATCTCTCTGAACTGAATATAATCTGTCATCTGAGAAGATGAAACATGCAATTGTAGGAGTTAATGGCATCTGTTCAGTGAGCAAAATAAAGGGAAGCAAGTCATGGTCCACATGTGTATGAGCCAAGCAAAACTGAACATTCTATGCACCACTCCCAGCAGCACTGACGCAGAAACACATATGCGAAAATCATTAAGAGGACTAGAATATATACTAAAAAAAATACAAAAAGAAAATCATGTACACATGGTTTAAGAATAGGTGGACCTCCTAATAATAGTACTTTGGATTTGGTCAAGAAAAAGCATAATAGATCCCTAGTTCGCTAGATCCTGAGGAGGAGCATATACAATATTATATGCTGAGGATCTCTACCACCTTACCAAATTTGCATCGCAATTTTTAGAAAACTTGCACTTCTCAAGATAAAGCAAAACAATTTGACAGCTTACATGTTTCATCATTTTTTCTCGTGTGCCCTTAAGAAAAAGAAATATGCAGAGAGAAAAAAAACCATCACATTTCTTATTTGCGACCTCCTCATGGAGTCCCAGCCACACCTCACCGTTGTCATCCATCGGCGACGGAGGGCTGATGTGAATGGAAAGATCAGGAGCAATTGGTGATGGATCAACGGAAAGGCCGTGTCACTCTTTCCCATCCACCATACAAGAAGAATACATATCAGGCAAAATTCACCGCACTCAAAATTGCATTTTCACCAGGCAAATATTCTTCATGTCCATCTACGAGAGTACGATTGTAGTGTAAAAAGTAGAAATATGTCACCATCTATCAAAACAAATATGTGGTACCCATTGACTACAATTAAGACAAAATTGAGTACTATTTTAGTCTCATGCCTGAAGCTACAAAACCATGTGGCTTACTACAATATGTGTGCACCTTTGTGGCAAAGAAAACCTGCAATTACTCACGAATACATTGATAACCATGGTAGCAAATGATCGCACCGTCCCATAGTTCCTTATAATATTTATCAAAATAAGACCCCTATAATAGTCCCAGACTCTCTTTTTTAATACAGGGCCAAGATTATACAAGTGAAAAGAATTCTCTCTCTTGCCTCATATCCCCGTAGATTCTTTGAATTTTGTGGAAGCTTGTCATGAAATTCCACTCCATTATGTTCTCTCTCACCATTTCTCTTCTATGACAAGCCTTTTCATCAATCGTTTAATCCCTGGATCATTTGTGCCAACCTTACAAAATTAAGCTATTATGCAGCCCAATATATGTAAAAGGAAAGGAAAGGAAGTGAAAGGTAAATAGCTAATTATCCACACCCTAATATATTTCAAGCAACCATTAATGAAATATGCTATATCAATTGTTGCTTTATGCTGCCATTGCAAAAGAAATACCTACAATTTGTTCCATTGAAATGTTATAATCCACTCCACTGGCATGTTACATAAAAATTTCTGAGAAAATTGCAGGCTAGTTTCAGCTGCCTGCTACTATCAGATTATCATGCATCCATCCACCCCAAAGAAGGAGTAAACGCGGGAACTGAGATCGAATGTGGATGAAGTGATCACCTTGAAGATGCGTGGCTTGAGGTGCTTGGAGCAGATCCATCACGCGCGTGCCCCTATACTCCTATGGCTTCATCAAGATGAAGAGGTTAGAGAGAAGGAGCGACAGAGGTCGTCCCCCTCTCCCTCCGCAGGCAGACCCAAACCATCAGCTAGAATGCGGCTAGGGCGCGGGGAGGCCATGCCATCACGGATCAACAGCGAGAACACGGGCCCTCACAAGTTGTAAGCGCCCCTGACCACCACGTCAGCATGGTTGAGAAGAGATGGATCTGGGCGGTGGTTTTCGGTGACGAGCGAAATAGAAGTTGCTTGTTCCCATAGTAGCTGTGTCGGCAATGGCCATCACAATGAAATATAATCAATGCGTGTCGTCCTGAGTTCCTGAAAGTTTTCACCTGAATTTTCCTAGACCAATGAAGCAAAAACATGCACAATTTCTCAAACAAGGATAGATGAAGTGTGTGAATCAGATGCAGTATTAATACAACAAAAAATAGCACTGTCATCAAAGGATTCACTTACAATCGAAAGAAGAAGCAGCAGCATGATTTTGCTTGTCTCCGTCGGATCTGGACCAGATACCTACACCATAAAAATACCCAGCAATAGAAAAGCAAACTAAATGTAGACGACTGTATCTTTATTGTTAAGATTCATTTAATAGGAATTTCCCGACCATCATGTAAATGAATTGCAAGAAAATTTTCCTGATATTTAATGTAGAAAGCTAACGTTAAATTATATGTTGTGCCATGAACTTATTACAATTTCCTTGATGTACCTGTATCATGGGATGCATGAGATTCATGGCCTAGTGATCACTAACCATGCCAGTCATCTGCTCCTGGGAGGTAACCCACCCATTGCCATTCCATAACCTCTGAATGCAGTTTTTCTCCTCCTAGCATTGACATGGAGATGAACAAAGCGAAATCAAAATAGCACGAGGATAGGAGATCCCACATTACCCAATTTCTACAATCGGCATCACCACACTTGTAAACAAGATAACAGATTTACTAATTCCAGAACATCAATTTCTACATAAACAAAATTACCACATAATGAAATCCACGTCACTGGAGTTAAAGTACACAAATTTGCATAACACTCACAGGTAGAGGATAGCCATCAGTCGTAGTAGTATTGGAGGTTGTGGCCGTACTGGTGTCACGGCTCAATATGTTCAGGTGTGAACCTTTGCCACTGCTCACCTCGATGCTGCTATTATGTATCTAGAGCTCGGGGGGAGAGGCGGCACTGCTGCTTCCCATCTGCCTTGCATGATCCCAGCTGCTGAGGCACAACACCATCGACCCAAAGCTGATGGCATGCTCGCAGCCACTTCCCCTCCTTTGATAGGGAGGCAAGGTTGGGCAGAACCTACTCTCTTCTCCTTGATTGCTTCTCCGTGGGCATTTAGATCACCCTCCAAAGAGGAAATATACAAATGATGACCCTTGGTAAGAATGGAATTTATCAAATCAAGCAAGTCAAGATGTAATCCGAATTATATGATCAAAATAGAACCATTAAACAGTAGGCGAGTCAACATGATTTTAACTCACAAACTTCAAGCAGAACACAGTTTATATAATTGTATAATTTAGTCATGAAAACTTGCAAACATACTTCCTACTTGTCTTCCTGGGAGATAATCAACCTTGTAAATATTCATCCTGCTGACATGACTTGTCATACTAATCAAACTGTACTTGACATACTGAGACTCCACCATGTGACTTCCACTTAGAAGGTTCTCATATAGATGGACCGACGAGACAAAATTACGACAGGTTAGACCAAAAAACAGGAACATTTTCCTGTCAAAGGCTCCACCATGTGACTTCCACTTAGAAGGTTCTCATATAGATGGACCAACGAGACAAAATTACAAAAGGTTAGACCAAAAAACAGGAAACATTTTCTTGTCAAAGGTAATTCAAAATTAAAGAGAGGAAAATCACAGTCTCGTTTTGCCAAAATTATCGTGGTTTAACCTGATTGTTTTTAGAGGCCCAAATTTGCTTGATTCTTAATAGATGACACAAGAACTGACTATAAAAGTCGCCAGTTCATACCACAACCCAATGACTAACAATGAACATCTCTATATGCAATATGATTTCAGAGTGAAACATACCATTATTTGCTATTGGACCAACCAAATGTGGTTTCAACTCCACATGAGGAAAACAATGTAGGAACTGAACATACATCCAAGCATACAAAACCAAAAATTCAAGCAAGAATTAGACAGGGCATCTAAGGCCACGATAGCATTCACTCACCCTGGTATATAGCATCCGTGGAGCGAAATATGTCGATGCCATGATACCATCCACATGTCCACCTTCATGCCACCCTGACTCCTCCTACCAACCACATGCCTCTGCCATGGCGTGTCCTCCACATTCCCAGCCACGCCTTCTCAAGTACTCCCAAGAAGATAACGGCAATAACAGACTGTGCCAACATTATAAACTTAATATTAGTAATTATTGGACATACGTTTAACTTGCACATGAACTATGTAAAATGCAAAATTACTAATGCCAGCATAATAAAATGACTCTGTGGTGTCGTACATGACAAACCAAAGATCATGCTTGGTACTATCTCAGGTAGCAACAAATAAGCTAAAAGAAGGGAAACTTAATAAAGGTGCTGAATCACATATAATTCATGTTGCCCTTGATAAGGATCAATCTACTCTTCCTAAATTAAACAAAAGTGAAATTCTAGTAACCTAAAGGCATGCTTTGCACACATAGGATATAATATCATATGATCAAGAACTGTAGCCATGTTTAATATAACAAACCTAGAACCTGCACTTCATATGTTAACCATTGTAGCTTCATCTAGTAAAATTAGAACAATAACGGATCTTATGATCAAGAATAGTAGCCCTGTTTGATGGAAGGCAATCTATTCAGGTGAAGAAGACATGGAGAAATAGCAACATGAATGCTACCCGGCACGAGGCACTACTTTTTGATATAGCAGCACTGATTACAACGAACATGATTTATCAAGTGAACAAAAGCTATTTTCCCCTAAAAAAATAACTCTCACATTATTTTTAAGAGTAAAGCCTAAGAGTTATAAATTTAAAAAGTAGAACCATTGAAATTATTGATTTATAAACTGTCGGATGGATCCAGTCAAGTACTTCAAGAGAAAGGCAAATAGCAAGAAACCAAAGCAGACCCCCGCCTTCTAAACAAGAGCTTCAATAAACTTAAATGGTCATCCTATCAACTAATCTATACAGACAAGAACCTTCCAAAATATCTGCCTCTCAGCCAAGATCATGATGTGATTCAGACCCTCATCGAAAGGAAGTAACTTCGTCAGTTGACACCTATGACACATATATTTCAAAATCAAAACCAAAAGGAAGTAACTTCATGAGTTGTGACCCATGGGCAAGTATATATCTCAATAGCAGATGAAAAGATGTCAATCTCCGAAGATTCCTGCCATATGTATCCCGGCTAGACATCTTTGCTTCGAGCAAATCTTTTAGTGCTTTCATGTTCTTTCCATTTGCATCCCTTCTTCTGCTAGTTAATACAAACACCGAAGTAAAATACATTTGGAAAGGTCTAGAGAGATCTCAGGAGAACTTCATGATATTAGCAAAAAGTCATACCTAGAGGAGGCGTCTGCTTATCACATGCAATTCTTATTACATCCAGTGCAGCAAGATGGATTCATATCAATAATTGGAGTTGTAATGAACTGTGGTTTCTTTCAAAAATTTATCCTGAGAATTTGGTAAATATGCTTTTGTGTACAACAGAAAGAGGGAGCGCGTGGGGCATCGAGCTACCACGACCTCCAAAACAGGTATTACAAAGGAAACAAGCGTACGCATCCTGCTCACACGCATACACGAAACCTAAGTAGCACAAGAACGAACAACACACAACCCCCGACCTTATCCGGAACATTTAAACGATCAGCACGACATTCAGATATTTAAAAGATCACCAAGGCAGACAGCATGACATAGAAGATACTGAAAGTAAAACATGCACGTATTGCCTAATGTTATTGGTTACGGGATACAATGCATATAAATGAATCACACAAATAACTAAGGTAGTCTCAAATGGATGTCCAAGATGCTCCCCAAAATTCAACCATCTGGACAATTTGGGCACCCCCATATCCAAACCACGTGGGAAATGAAATGTGGTTGTCATGCTATCTTCAATAGGCGGGCCTAACACAAACACCCACCCCACAATGCACCCTTCCATTTTCCTGCCGGACCCTCCCCTTCAAGCTCGATTTTCCGCGATAGCGGTAATTTCTTGTTGGAGCGATCTCCTTTAAAACCCAATGACGCCCTCGTTGGAGCCCTCTTATTTAGAACGGGCTTGACACCCACCTTATCTTCGTCCTGACGTCCTCTCTCCTCCATACCATACTTTCCCATGGACTGCCAAAGAGGAGTCCCCTGCCAACCGCCCCGCTTTCCACTCGGATCCCCTCCCCATGTGTTGGTGTTGATTCACCATCGCCATCAAGGGGGAGGAGGCATGTGTCGCCCGTGATGCTCCCTGAGCCAAGAAGGCGGACCTGATGTCTCTTGAACCATTACCACATTTATAACATACAGTTGAATGTCACACATTACAATAAAATAAAAATATGTTGTCCATTGTCACCGTGTCCGTTATTAACTTAAAGCAATCAATACATTTACCCTTCTATCCTAACAAAAAATTGGTATGACTTAATGAAAAAAATTAACCGCTCGCTCATGCAATTTGTTGCAAAGCGATCTCTAGTGAAATATAAGTTTCCACATTCCGCTCATCCAGCGTGAATCGAACAGACCAACCCAACCCCCAGACGTAACATGGGAGGTGATCCCAAGGTTTTAGTATATCCTTGCAGTCGTGGTGATAAGTCCTCCAAGTTTCAACAAAATGGGTCTCTTATTTTTGGTTCCTTACATGTTTCAAGTGTTAATTTGGAGCAGTTTTCCAAATTGTCACCATGCATAAATATGTAGTTGCATTACTGTGGTTAGTATGCATCGGGGTTTCATTTTTTGGCAAATAATCTATCTGTAGATGTTTCCTGTAAGTACAAACAATGTATTTCTGATAATAGAAATCAGATGCTTCCTATAGGAAAAGATATTGTGTAATCATTAGTTCATATGGAATTGCTTCAAAATAGAAATAGCTAGCACGAACCTATATGATAGTATAGTATCGTCATGGATGCCATTACTTTCTGTGTACATCTGTTCATGAAGGAATTGCCTCCAAATAGAAATAGCTAGCACCGACACTTAACACAATGTTATTATCTACACAATCCTGGATACCATTTCTTTATCCTCCTCTATCTGCACGAAAAACATATTAAAGGTAAATATTATTATAGAGCTCAGAGATCAATAAGTAGTATGATCCAAAAACTACTCCCTCCGTCCCGGGCTAACTGTACCTGATTTTCTACAAAATTGTACCAAATCAGTGGCACATATTTTGGGACAACGGGAGTATGTGGTAAAATATGTTTAGTTTCTCAAAAATCATTTTAGGGTTCACAAGCTACTTAAGTAATGGTATTGATATTTCGATGGTCAACCGATACAGACAACATGCTTTTGTTGCACATTCTAGGATAAATTTTGCTCAAATCCTTCAAAGGAAGACAACAAAAGGGGAACATGAAAACAATTATGATTTTGTAGTATTTTAAGCACCCAGATGACGTGCTACAACTTATAAGATGCATATAAGAAGCACATATATTTACCAACTACCTTCAGGACGAATTCAGAGGTCGTTGAAACCTTAGCGACAAAAAAGGCTTACGCCCAGCTTTATATATAAATCACTAACCACATACAAGCATCCGAACACAAATGCAACACCATACACACCATAGGCTGGATAGAGAGAAGTTGAAGATCAGCTACACCCTAGATACCACCAAGCAAACGACGATAAGCAACCAAGCACCACTTGAGGTAAATGGGGACACAACCGAACATCGACGAGCCGAGGCCTCCAAAGTAGTGCCTTTAGGAAGGGCATGACACCGGAGCACCATAATAGCCCGATCGAAGTGATCTGGGGTTTCACACAGAGTGTTCCGGAGAGGATGGAGTAGCCGCGATGGTGCCTTCAACAAGGGGGTGATGCCCACGGGCGCCGTCACCGACGGCCTGCCCAAAGGCATACAAGGTTTTCACCCGAGCGCACACGATCCATGCCCGAAACATGGTACGAGCAGTGTTGTACCACCACCACCGACCGCCGATACCAGCCACCATGCATCACTCACGACCATGGTCGTCGGCCACCATCCGACCCACGGGCTTCGCCCACAAGCATCACGATCGTCGGCCACCATCTGATCCATGGGTTTTGCCCACAAGAACCACAGCTCCCACCACATGGGCTGCCGCCCGGGCATCCACAACCATCCCGCCATCCTCGGCACGAACCACCGCGCCGCCGACTGGCAAAGGGGCAAAAGGCCTATCCTTTCCACCCCAGAACGTGCCCTTGGCCTGACCAGAGTTCACCCGAGCAAGATGTGTACTACAATATGTCAGTATACTACAATACGGGCACATACATAAGTTTCACCTAAATCCATAAGAAGTCATATTGTATTCTCAGCAGGATGATATTTAAAAACCAGCAAATATATTGCATCGGGTAACTGCTCGCTCAGAAGAATCATAGACACAATGCTCTACATACGTATAATTCCAGAACATCACTAGTGAGACCTTCAGTCTGCAACCATTCCACATAACTATGAATCAACTAAGAGTGTAGTTATATCCAGATGGAGTTTAAAGCTGGAAGGCAGTATAGGATAGGCCTTCAAACTGGACAAACATTTGTGCAGGGTCAAGAATGTGTAGGTACTAAAGCATTCAGAATTACGGACTAACAATGAACTGTGTAGCACATCGCTTAGAAAAAAAAAGATAAATCAATGGATCATGTCAAACTTCAAAGAGATGGTAAAAAAGGAATAAATGTGAATCCTTTTAGGTTTTATAAACTTACCCAGAGATGAACAGCAACTTGAGCGCATTAACCATTTGTGTGTGCTCGAGGCAGTGGAATATTGCCTGTTTGACAAACAACATGCGTCGGTCATTAAAAATCCTGAGAATAAATTTGCTGCTAATATTTCAATCATACTATTTAGGGAAGACAACAGATTAGACACAGAATATAATGAACATAGTAGATTTTGAACAGAGCATATAATCAGCCGAGGCCTCCAAAGCAGTGCCTTTAGGAAGGGCACGACACCGGAGCACCGTAACCGCCCGATCGAATTGATCTGGGGTTTCACCCAGAGTGTTTCGGAGAGGATGGAGTAGCCGCGACGGTGCCTTCAACAAGGGGGCGATGGCCACGGGCGCCGTCACCGATGGCCTGCCCAAAGGCATACAAGGTTTTCACCCTAGCGCGCACGATCCATGCCCGAAACATTGTACGGGAACTGTTGTACCACCACCTCCGACCGCCGACCGCCAGCCACCATGCATCACTCACGACCGTGATCGTCGGCCACCATCCGACCCACGGGCTTCGCCCACAAGCGTCATGATCATCGGCCACCATCTGATCCATGTGTTCTGCCCACAAGCACCACAGCTCCCACCACCCGGGCCGCCGCCCGGGCATCCGCAACCATCCCGCCATCCTCGGCATGAACCACCACGCCAGCGACTGGCAAAGGGGCAAAAGGCCTATCCTTTCCACCCCAGAACGCGCCCTTGACCAGACCAGAGTTCATCTGAGCAAGATGTGTACTACAATATGTCAGTATACTACAATACGGGCACATACATAAGTTTCACCTAAATCCATAAGAAGTCATATTGTACCCTCAGCGGGACGATATTTAAACACCAGCAAATATATTGCATCGGGTGACTGCTCGCTCAGAGGAACCGTAGACACAATGCTCTACATACGTATAATTCTAGAACATCACAAGTGAGACCTTCAGTCTGCAACCATTCCACATAACTATGAATCAACTAAGAGTGTAGTTATATCCAGATGGTGTTTAAAGCTGGAAGGCAGTATTGGATGGGCCTTCAAACTGCACAAACATTTGTGCAGGGTCAAGAATGTGCATGATGAAGCTCTCTGAGGTAGGTACTAAAGCATTTAGAATTACGGACTAACAATGAATTGTGCAGCACATCGCTTAGAAAAAAAAGATAAATCAATGCATCATGTCAAACTGCAAAGAGATGGTAAAAAAGGAATAAATGTGGATCCTTTTAGGTTTTATAAACTTACCCAGAGACGAACAACCACTTGAGCGCATTAACCATTTGTGTGTGCTCGAGGCAGTGGAATATTGCCTGTTTGACAAACAACATGCGTCGGTCATTAACAATCCTGAGAATAAATTTGCTGCTAATATTTCAATCGTACAATTTAGGGAAGATAACAGATTAGACACAGAATATAATGAACATGGTAGATTTTGAACAAAGCATATAATGAAAAGACAGATTTTGAACATCCTTAGGATAACTGAAGAACCATGCCTAACACTTGGTCACCCAGTTGTATCCACTCATATATAGATGTGCACCAAAAAATAAAATTTCTTTGTAACTCCAGCTTGCCAAATGAAAACTGAAAAATTATGATTTACGCACTTTGGTGATATTTCCTTTGCTGAGCATAATTAATGGTCATAATATACCTGCTGCCAAGTGCAACTATGATGAATTTGCTAGTCACCTCCAGATAGTAACACCTAAAGGGTGGAAGGACAACATATTCATTACTAATTATAGGTAAAGAAAAATCATAACAAAACTATAAGGGGGTTGCAAAGACAATCCAGAACAATGGTTTATGTGTTCAAAAATAACTTATAATTCGTTCCCATACCATTAGTGCAATTTACATATGGCATCACTACTCTTTGAACCTGGCATTCATCGTGGTGCTTCACCGAAGGTGAGTCATGGCCGCCGTGTGGGTTGGATGTGAGGAATCAGTTGTTGCTGGGTATGAAAAATGGGGCGAGACTACCAACTCACCTTTTGCCACAAAGTATTTAGTCAATAAATAAATATAGCATGCTAGTATGGATTTCCTTATATCATGTACATTAAGATTGACCATTTCAGAAGTTACCATAGAAAATAAGCAAAATCCTAGCATAGTAACTTCCTTGGTTAAGACAAATTGAAAAAAATTGGGGGAGTTCTACCAAAGCATTATCTACTTTCCCTGCACAAGCATAGGTGCTAGAAATGGATTGATTTGATGTAGCTTCATTTTCTAAGGGGTTGGAGTAGAACCTATCCACAAACATGTTAGCTGGCAAATCAGAGAAGAGGTAGTACACTGCCCCAGGTGTCTACGGATATAACCACGACAACTTACACCAACTGGAATCAATTACTGGGCTGACAATCATGATAACTGAAACAAATGGAGAAGAAAGGAGATGCAGATAACCTGTTTTGCAAGGTTGCAGGATTGGTCAGGGGAGTTCGAGATCTTATAGCAGCACACAGAAAAGTTGAGTGCAAGCTCAAGCCTGATGGGATGAATCGGAGCCAAAACTGCAAGAGCGATGTCCTGCAAATAATGCACAAAACTCAGCCCAAAGGATCTACTCGTCATGTCTATCTACGCATAAAAATTGCCTTGTCAGTAACCAGAGCAGCTTTGTACGCATTCATGGTGCTATCAGCAGCTACCTTCCTCTCCGCACCAATCTTAAACTCTGCAAGGTACCTGCACAAATATTACAGGGAGAAATCAGGTGTTCATCATCCCCACGCAATAGAAGTTAGAAGCTTCCATCTCCCAATCACCAATTTCAATGCCAAGTTGACCCCTCACCGCTCGAAAGGGAGGGAAGGGGAGGAGGATGGAGGGCGTCAGTACCTTTGATGTCTACGTGCTGCAACCCGTCACCGATGTCGATGTCCACCACATCAGCAAGCACCAAGAGAAGGCCGCCGCCGCCGCCGTCGTCGCCCCATCCACATCCATCCATGGGTGGGTGTTGACATGCTTCTATGGTAGAAGCCATTCAAAGAGCAAAAATGGAGCCCTTTCTTTGGATTTCATTACAGGCAAATCCACCTCACCCTGATGGAGGGGACGGCTTCGCGCCGAAAGATGGTGGGGGCGGCGGTGCGCCAGGAGGAGGCGGAGGCGACAAAAGGGGAACATGAAAACAATTATGATTTTGTAGTATTTTAAGCACCTAGATGACGTGCTACAACTTATAAGATGCATATAAGAAGCACACATATTTATCAACTACCTTCAGGACGAATTCAGAGGTCGCTGAAACCTTAGCGACAAAAAAAGGCTCACGCCCAGCTTTATATATAAAGCACTAACCACATACAAGCATCCAAACACAAATGCAACACCATACACACCATAGGTTGGATAGAGAGAAGTTGAAGATCAGCTACACCCTAGATACCACAAAGCAAACGACGATAAGCAACCAAGCACTACTTGAGGTAAATGGGGACACAACCAAGCATCGACGAGCCGAGGCCTCCAAAGCAGTGCCTTTAGGAAGGGCACGATACCGGAGCACCGTAACCGCCCGATATAAGTGATCTGGGGTTTCACCCAGAGTGTTCCAGAGAGGATGGAATAGCCACGACTGTGCCTTCAACAAGGGGGTGCACTACTAGGGAAAACCCGGTACACAGAACTTTAGCAGCAGCATGGGTCAAAAAAGCACGCTGGTGCTTATTAGCATAGAAGCGCTACTGAGGTAACTGCTGCTGCAGATAAAGATCTAGCAAGAGCGCGTCTTGCTGTACACACGCTACTCCTAAAATTCCCACGGCTTAGCCCATAAGCTACACATAGTAGTAGCGATCTATGACGAACAGCGCTATCACATTGCTTGTTTGTAGCAGCGGCGCTTTAATGTAAACTCGTTGCTGCTAAAGGTTATAAAATTAAATGGAAAGAAAATGGAAAGGTAATTGAAAATGAAAGAAATAGAATAAGGTGAAAGGAAACAAATAAAATGTGAAGGAAACTAAATGAAAAAGGAAAAAAGAGAAAGGAGTAGCAGATCTCAGATCGTGAACGCTAGAAGCTAAGGTAGCAGCAGCTTTTCTCGAACGCTGCATCGCTACTTCTCGACTTAACCACAGGGTTCTTCCTTCCCATGCCACTTTCCCCAAACCCAACTCTCTCCACTCTGCCGCCGTCGCCGGTCGGCCAAGGCCTCCGCACCCCACGCCTCGACCTCGACCTCAACGCCGCCCGCCTCGACCTCAACGCCGCCCAGACGCCGCCTGACCCCAGATTCAACGCCGCCCGTCCCCGACCTCAACGCCGCCCAGACGCCGCCCGACCCGCCTCGACCCGACCTCGACGCCGCCTGCCCCTCCTTGTCGCAGGCACCCGAGGTGAGCACGCCCTCCTCCCTCTCCCTACCGATCTGCCTAGGGTTTCTTTATATTTTGTTGCATATTAAGTTTATTTTTATTTATAGTAAGTTTATTTTAGTTGCATATTAAGAACTAGGTACTAATTAGGTATTAGAATATTTTTATTTATAGTAAGTTTATTTTAGTAAGAACTAGTTGAATTAATATAACTAGTTAGTAAGAACTTGTTGCTATTTTTTAGTTAAAGCAATTTTTCCCGCCTCGACGTGGACGATGCCTATCCCAGGCCCTCGCGCCGAGTCGGTGGAGGACGACACCTGCTTGACCAGACCGGCCATGTCCGGGACTGGCTCTGCCGAGGTGGTACTGGAGGCGCTACCACCGGGCGCGAGGTTGGTGAGGAGCCACTGTCGCTGACCAACCTTCTTTGGTGGCGGTCGCAGGGCGATGGCGATCCAGAGGCTTGAGGACTCCGGAGGTGGTGCGCCACCGTGTCGGTGAGGAGGACGCGCACGTCCGTCGCTACTTGTTTGCGTTGGAGCACAGGTCGCTCTCCAATACCGGCAGGTTCTCCGTGATCTCACCGAGCTATGATCCCGTGATGGTTCCTTCTCTGGGTGTCCACCACCCGCGCCGATACCCGACGTGTGCTAGGGTTTTAGTTGTATTAGTGATGTTATATGTATGACACTATTCGTGATGTATTAGTGATAATATTCGATGATGTAGGGATGCATGAGATGATTTACTTTTGCTTATTGAATGCATGCTAATTTGAGTCCTATAAGATATTTTGAAATGTATATCTTGTGTTGCTCAATATCCAAGTGGCCGGTCATGTTTGCATGTTACACCTCCGAGTGGCCTATGTTTTGCCGGAGTATTGATTCATTTCCGTTCCGGCAAATTTCAGGCGCTCGATATGTCCTATTTTAGCAAAGGTCATGCCGGATTTTTCCGTGAATTTTGGCATGACTTGTGCCAGAATATGTACGAGATATCGAGTGCCCCGGATTTGTGTGTTGAGTATCCTGGTAGTTGTCTTCTATCGATTTTCAATTAATGTTTTAACTATGAACATAGGAAATGTCTGACGACGAAAAGGATTTCGGTATTTGCAAATAATGCTAAGACGAAGCGCCTCCGCGACGGAATCTTCCTAGATGATGATAGGCGCTTCAGCATCAAGCTGGACGAGAACTTCGAAGTGGATACAGTAAGTCATAACGACAAGTCTTTTTTCGTAGCTAAGCATGACATCTGCTTCATTTGCTTGAACTTATATTTTTTTTACTATTCTACTAGCGTATCTCCTGCCATGAAAGAGTTTTTGTATTGGATGAGATAGGTTTCAGTCATACTGTGGATGTAAAGAAAGTTTATTTGAAGAATGAGCATGGTTATATTTTCCATGCAAAATTATACAATTCAGACGACTACACCTATTTTGGATGCAAAACATGGCGAGCACTATGCAAGACTTACGCATTTGAGCCTGATATGGTTATCACCTTTGATATTCGACTGGAAGATGATATTGAAGGTAATACCGACATCTGGGTCGATGTGCAGACGCCTCCAGTTATACCATTATGTAAGTTTCTCAACCATATTTATGTCTTTGATATTGTTTATTCAAAAATAGTTGACAACTAATTTGTATTGTCAGCTTATTTTGGTGCAAGCAAACATGTCCAGCGCTTGGTAAACATGACCTACTACTGTCCCGAGGCTGAACTAAACTGCGAGGAGCTAAGTCATTATGTTTGATGGCTTGAGGATCTTGATACTGTCATGGCAAATTTTCTTCCTGGATTTAGAAATGTTAGTACTGAAAACGTGCGACCAATAGTGTTCCTAATGAACTACGGTCACATCCATTTAGGAAGGATGGTAAGATTTTTACTATTTGTCCTCATTGCATCTTTTCCATACATTATTTTTGAAGCTAAACTTCATTGCTAAGTATGTTACCATACGATGTTCTTCAACAGGGACTCCCGATGAATGTTGTGCCTTATGGGATAAAGGTACCATGAGTATTATCACCTTACGGCCAAGATATCCTACAGATTACTCTAGTGCATTCAAGATTAGCGACGGATGCTTAATAGTGCAAGACTGGACCAAATATGTGTTGGCGGAGCGCTGAGAAGTACTAGGGGGCAGCAAACAGAGGCGCTTTCCACGATTAGGAGACAGGTTCATCTGCATGCTCCAACTTGATCAAGGAGGAGAGCTACACATGTTTTATGTTGTTTTACCTAAGAGAGAGCAGCAGGAGTGATTAGCTAGCTAGAAATGAGTTTCAGGATGATGATGTGCTACACTATTACTATGATGATAAAATAGCTAGTGTTGGTGGTAATGACTATGATGATTATTATTAGCTAGTGTTAGTGGTGATTAAATAAATCCTGTTGGTGGTAATGACCATGATGATGATTAAATATCTTGTGCTGGCGGATTAGATTCAAGTGGAGGCAACATGTGGTGCACATCGAAAGTACTACTAGTCCAAACTAGATCAAGTTTGGATTAGTAGTATACTTTTGATATGCACCACATATTGCCTCCACTTGAACCTAATCCACCTTCATTTGACACACTGTTATGGACATAATGATGTAAACCTCATAACTAGTATTGTACCAATATTTGTATGATGGCGCATAAATACAATAAAAATAAAAAAATAAAAAAAGTACTAGTAGCGATGGGCAGAAAACACGCTGCAACTAGTTACCTTAGCAGCAGCGTGGTAACGAACAAACGATGCAGCTATTTGTCCTAGCAGTAGCGCGGGCTGGCACGCGCTGCTGCTAAGCAATAGCTGCAGCGACTTATTAGTAGCGCCTATACTCGCGTTACTGATACATCTAAAACCCACGCTGCTGCTAGCCTTTTCCCTAGTAGTGGTGATGCACACGGGCGCCGTCACCGATGGCCTACCCAAAGGCATACAAGGTTTTAACCCAAGCGCGCACGATCCATGCCCGAAACATGGTACGAGCACTGTTGTACCACCACCTCCGACCGCCGATCGCCAGCCACCATGCATCCTCACGACCATTATCGTCGGCCACTATCCGACCCACGGGCTTCGCCCACAAGCATCATGATCGTCGGCCACCATCTGATCCATGGGTTTTGCCCACAAGCCCCGCAGCTCCCACCACCTAGGTCGCCGCCCGGGCATCCGCAACCATCCCGACATCCTCGGCACGAACCACCGCTCCGCCGACTGGCAAAGGGGCAAAAGACCTATCCTTTCCACCCCAGGATGCGCCCTTGACCAGATCAGAGTTCATCCGAGCAAGATGTGTACTACAATATGTTAGTATACTACAATACGGGCACATACATAAGTTTCACCTAAATCCATAAGAAGTTATATTGTACTCTCAGCAGGAAGATATTTAAACACCAGGAAATATATTGCATCGGGTAACTGCTCGCTCAGAAGAACCATAGACACAATGCTCTACATACATATAATTCCAGAACATCACAAGTGAGACCTTCAGTCTGCAACCATTCCACATAACTATGAATCAACTAAGAGTGTAGTTATATCCAGATGGTGTTTAAAGCTGGAAGGCAGTATATGATGGGGCTTCAAATTGGACAAACATTTGTGCAGGGTCAAGACTGTGCATGATGAACCTCTCTGAGGTAGGTACTAAAGCATTCAGAATTACGGACTAACAATGAACTATGCAGCACATCGCTTGGAAAAAAAGATAAATCAATGGATCATGTCAAACTGCAAAGAGATGGTAAAAAAAGGAATAAATGTGGATCCTTTTAGGTTTTATAAACATACCCAGAGACGAACAGCCACTTGAGAGCATTAACCATTTGTGTGTGCTCGAGGCAGTGGAATATTGCCTGTTTGACAAACAGAATGCATCGGTCATTAACAATCCTGAGAATAAATTTGCTGCTAATATTTCAATCATACTATTTAGGGATGATAACAGATTAGACACAGAATATAATGAACATGGTAGATTTTGAACAAAGCATATAATGAAAAGACAGATTTTTAACATCCTCAGGATAACTGAAGAACCATGCCTAACAGTGGGTCACCCAGTTGTATCCACTCATATATAGATGTGCACCAAAAAAGATAATCTCTTTGTAACTCCAGCTTGCCAAATAAAAACTGAAAAAAATATGATTTACGCAATTTGGTGATATTTCGTTTGCTGAGCATAATTAATGGTCATAATATACCTGCTGCCAAGTGCAACTATGATGAATTTGCTAGTCACCTCCAAATAGTAACACCTAAATGGTGGAAGGACAACATATTCATTACTAATTATAGGTAAAGAAAAATCATAACAAAACTATAAGGGGGTTACAAAGAAAATCCACAACAATGGTTGATGTGTTCAAAAATAACTTATAATTCGTTCCCATACCATTAGTGCAATTTACATATGGCATCACTACTCTTTGAACCTGGCATTCATCGTGGTGCTTCGCTGAAGGTAAGTCATGGCCGCCGTGTGGGTTGGATGTGAGGAATCAGTTGTTGCTGGGTATAAAAAATGGGGCGAGACTACCAACTCACCTTTTGCCACAAAGTATTTAGTCAATAAATAAATAAATAAATATAGCATGCTAGTATGGATTTCCTTATATCATGTACCTTAAGATTGGCCATTTCATAAGTTACTATAGAAAATAAACAAAATCCTAGCATAGTAACTTCCTTGGTTAAGACAAATTGAAAAAAATTGGGGGAGTTCTACCAAAGCATTATCTACTTTCCCTGCACAAGCATAGGTGCTAGAAGTGGATTAATTTCATGTAGCTTCATTTTCTAAGGGGGTTGGAGTAGAAACTATCCACAAACATGTTAGCTCGCAAATCAGAGAGGAGGTAGTACACTGCCCCAGGTGTCTACGGATATAACCACGACAACTTACACCAACTGGAATCAATTCTCAATGACAATCATGATAACTGAAACAAATGGAGAAGAAAGGAGATGCAGCAAACCTGTTTTGCAAGGTTGCAGGATTGGTCAGGGGAGTTTGAGATCTTATAGCAGAACACAGAAAACTTGAGTGCAAGCTCAAGCCTGATGGGATGAATCGGAGCCAAAACTGCAAGAGAGATGTCCTGCAAATAATGCACAAAACTGAGCCCAAAGGATCTACTCGTCATGTCTATCTACGCATAAAAATTGCCTTGTCAGTAACCAGAGCAGCTTTGTACGCATTCATGGTACTCTCAGCAGCTACCTTCCTCTCCGCACAAGTCTTAAACTCTGCAAGGTACCTGCACAAATATCACAGGGAGAAATCAGGTGTTCATCATCCCCACGCAACAGAAGTTAGAAGCTCCCATCTCCCAATCACCACATTCAATGCCAGGTTGACCCCTCACCGCACGAAAGGGAGGGAAGGGGAGGAGGATGGAGGGCGTCAGTACCTTTGATGTCTACATGCTGCAACCCGTCACCGACGTCGATGTCCACCACATCAGCAAGCACCAAGAGAAGGCTGCCGCCGTCGTCGCCCCATCCCCATCCATCCATGGGTGGGTGTTGACATGCTTCTATGGTAGAAGCCATTCAAAGAGAAAAAATTGAGCCCTGTCTTTGGATTTCATTACAGGCAAATCCACCTCACCCTGAAGGAGGGGACGGCTTGGCACGAAGATGGTGGGGCGGCGGCCAGAGGAGGCGGAGGCGACAAAAGGGGAACATGAAAACAATTATGATTTTGTAGTATTTTAACCACCTAGATGACGTGCTACAACTTATAAGATGCATATAAGAAGCACCCATATTTATCAACTACCTTCAGGACGAATTCAGTGGTCGCTGAAACTTTAGCGACAAAAAAAAGGCTCACGCCCAGCTTTATAAATAAAGCACTAACCACATACAAGCATCCGAACACAAATGTAACACCATACACACCATAGGCTGGATAGAGAGAAGTTGAAGATCAGCTACACCATAGATACCACCAAGCAAACGACGATAAGCAACCAAGCACCACTTGAGGTAAATGGGGACACAACCGAGCATCGACGAGCCGAGGCCTCCAAAGCAGTGCCTTTAGGAAGGGCACGACACCGGAGCACCGTAACCGACCGATCGAAGTAATCTGGGGTTTCACACAGAGTGTTCCGGAGAGGATGGAGTAGCCGCGACGGTGCCTTCAACAAGGGGGTGATGCACATGGGCGCCGTCACTGATGGCCTGCCCAAAGGCATACAAGGTTTTCACCCTAGCGCGCACGATCCATGCCCGAAACATGGTACGGGCACTATTGTACCACCACCTCCGACCGCCGATCGCCAGCCACCATGCATCACTCACGACCATGATCGTCGGCCACCATCCGACCCACGGGCTTCGCCCACAAGCATCATGATCGTCGGCCACCATCTGTTCCATGGGTTTTGCCCACAAGCACCGCAGCTCCCACCACCCGAGCCGCCGCCCGGGCATCCACAACCATCCCGCCATCCTCTGCACGAACCACCGCGCCGCCGACTGGCAAAGGGGCAAAAGGCCTATCCTTTCCACCCAGAACGCGCCCTTGGCCAGACCAGAGTTCACCCGAGCAAGATGTGTACTACAATATGTCAGTATACTACAATACGGGCACATACATAAGTTTCACCTAAATCCATAAGAAGTCATATTATATTCTCAGCAGAACGATATTTAAACACCAGCAAATATATTGCATCAGGTAACTGCTCGCTCAGAAGAACCATAGACACAATGCTCTACGTACGTATAATTCCAGAACATCACAATTGAGACTTTCAGTCTGCAACCATTCCACATAACTATGAATCAACTAAGAGTGTAGTTATATCCAGATGGAGTTTAAAGCTGGAAGGCAGTATAGGATGGGCCTTCAAACTGGACAAACATTTGTGCAGGGTCAAGAATGTGCATGATGAACCTCTCTGAGGTAGGTACTAAAGCATTCAGAATTACAGACTAACAATGAACTGTGCAGCACATCGCTTAGAAAAAAAAGATAAATCAATGGATCATGTCAAACTGCAAAGAGATGGTAAAAAGGAATAAATGTGGATCCTTTTAGGTTTTATAAACTTACCCAGAGACGAACAACAACTTGAGCGCATTAACCATTTGTGTGTGCTCGAGGCAGTGGAATATTGCCTGTTTGACACACAGCATGCGTCGGTTATTAACAATCCTAAGAATAAATTTGCTGCTAATATTTCAATCATACTATTTAGGGAAGGCAACAGATTAGACACAGAATATAATGAACATGGTAGATTTTGAACAGAGCATATAATCAGCCGAGGCCCCCAAAGCAGTGCCTTTAGGAAGGGCACGACACTGGAGCACCGTAACCGCCCGATCGAAGTGATCTGGGGTTTCACCCAGAGTGTTCCTGAGAGGATGGAGTAGCCGCGACGGTGCCTTCAACAAGGGGGTGATGCCCACGGGCGCCGTCACCGACGGCCTGCCCAAAGGCATACAAGGTTTTCACCCTAGCGCGCTGATGACCCACAAGTATAAGGGATCTATCGTAGTCCTTTAGATAAGTAAGAGTGTCGAACCCAACAAGGAGTAGAAGGAAATGATAAGCGGTTTTCAGCAAGGTATTCTCTGCAAGTACTGAAAGAAGTGGTAACAGATAGTTTTGTGATAAGATAAATTGTAACGAGCAACAAGTAACAAGAGTAAATAAAGTGCAGCAAGGTGGCCCTATCCTTTTTGTAGCAAAGGACAAGCCTGGACAAACTCTTATAATAGGAAAAGCGCTCCCGAGGACACATGGGAATATCGTCAAGCTAGTTTTCATCACGCTCATATGATTCGCGTTCAGTACTTTGGTAATTTGATATGTGGGTGGACCGGTGCTTGGGTGCTGTTCTTACTTGAACAAGCATCCCACTTATGATTAACCTCTATTGCAAGCATCCGCAACTACAACAAAAGTATTAAGGTAAACCTAACCATAGCATGAAACATATGGATCCAAATCGGCCCCTTACGAAGCAACGCATAAACTAGGGTTTAAGCTTCGTCACTCTAGCAACCCATCATCTACTTATTACTTCCCAATGCCTTCCTCTAGGCCCAAATAATGGTGAAGTGTTATGTAGTCGACGTTCACATAACACCACTAGAGGCTAGACAACCTACATCTCATCAAAATATCGAACGAATACCAAATTCACATGACTACTAACAGCAAAACTTCTCCCTTGTCCTCAGGAACAAACGTAACTACTCACAAAGCATATTCATGTTCATAATCAGAGGGGTAATAATATGCATAAAGGATCTGAACATATGATCTTCCACCAAATAAACCAACTAGCATCAACTACAAGGAGTAATCAACACTACTAGCAACCTACTAGTACCAATCCCGGCTTGGAGATAAGAATAGGATAGTAGATATGAAATAGGGTTTGGAGATGAGATGGTGCTGGTGAAGATGTTGATGTCGATTGCCCTCTCTCGATGAGAGGAGCGTTGGTGATGACGATGGTGATAATTTCCCCCTCCCGGAGGGAAGTGTCCCCGACAGAACAGCTCTGCCGGAGCCCTAGATTGGTTCCGCCAAGATTCCGCCTCATGGCGGCGGAGTCTCGTCCCGAAAGGTTGCTTCCTGTTTTTTTCTCATCGAAAGACTTCATATAGGAGAATATGGGCGTCGGAGAGCCACCAGGGGGCCCATGAGGTAGGGGGGCGCGCCCCCCACCCTCGTGAGCAGGGTGTGGGCCCCCTAGCCTTCATCTTTGGCGACAATTTTTCTTTATTTATTTTAAGATATTCCGTGGAGTTTCAGGACTTTTGGAGTTGCATAGAATAGGTCTCCAATATTTGCTCCTTTTCCAGCCCAGAATTCTAGCTGCCGGCATTCTCCCTCTTCATATAAACCTTGTAAAATAAAAGAGAATAGCCATAAGTATTGTGACATAACGTGAAATAACAGCCCATAATGCGATAAATATCGATATAAAAGCATGATGCAAAATGGACGTATCAACTCCCCCAAGCTTAGACAGCCGATAACAATAAATATGTCCTCATGTTTATAGGTAGAGGCGTCGATAAAAATATGAAGGCATCATGATTGTTCATATAACAGCAACATATATAGATTTTGTCATATGATTACTTATGTTCAAGTGATGATCTTTTCACAATGCGAAAGTATGAATCAGAAACCTTATTGAGCACCCAACAAATTATAACCTCAGTCATTGAAGAAATTGCAATTTATCATAACATCAGAATGAGTCTATGTTAGAGTTTAAAAGCAAGTCCACATACTCAACTATCACTTAGTCCTTCATAATTGCTAACACTCACGCAATACTTGTGGTTACGGAGTTTTAATCGGACACAGAGAAAGATAGGGGCTTATAGTTTTGCCCCACAACCTTTTACCTCAAGTGTAATTTCAATAATAATAATTCATGCTCCCGTACATCCAATTAGATATGTATATCATGTTCTTTCCAACATGCTGGGCTTGCCAAAAGATAAAATGAAAAAGGAAAGGTGAAGATCACCGTGACTCTTGCATAAGGTAGAGGATAATAATAAAAGATAGGCCCTTCGCAGAGGGAAGCAGAGGTTGCCATGCGCTTTCAGGGTTGGATGCACAAAATCTCAATGCGAAAGAACGTCACTTTATATTGCCCCTTGTGATGTGAACCTTTATTATGCAGTCCGTCGCTTTTATTACTTCCACATCACAAGATCGTATAAACCTTATTTCTCCCACAGCAATCAATCATACATGTTTAGAGCAATTTTTATTGCTTTGCACCGATGACAACTTACTTGAAGGATCTTACTCAATCCATAGGTAGATATGGTGGACTCTCATGGAAAAACTGGTTTAAGGTTATTTGGAAGCACAAGTAGTATCTCTACTTGGTGCTGAGAATTTGGCTAGCATGAGGGGGAAAGTCAAGCTCAACATGTTAGAGGATCCATGACAACATACTTTATCTCAGATATAAGAAAACATAACTCATTATGTTGTCTTCCTTGTCCAACATCAACTCTTTAGCATGTCATATTTTAATGAGTGCTCCCAATCATAAAAGATGTCAATGATAATATATCTATATGTGAAACCTCTCTTTCCTTATTACTTCCTTTTAATTGCAACGATGACCGAAGCTATATTTGCCAACTCCCAACAACTTTTAATCAGCACACTCTTTCTATGTGAAGTCATTACTCTCAATAAGATCAATATGAACTCTTTGTTTCTTTTTATTCCTTTTCTTCTTTTCTTTTATTCACCCAAGATCATGGCAAAATAATCAAGCCTTGACTCAACACTAATATTTATTATATAGCTCACGGACTCGATTACAAAGAGGGATCATAAAGCAAAACTCAAAACTAGATCATGCCATAAACTTTATTCTACTAAATCAAGATAATACTAAAAGGATCGAAGTAAGAAAAACGGTAAAGATAGGAGTTGTGATGGTGATACGATACCGGGGCACCTCCCCCAAGCTTGGCAGTTGCCAAGGGGAAGTGCCCATACCCATGTGATTATGTCTCCTTTGCTGGTGAAGAAGGTGGAGGTGTCGTTGATTTAGTTGATGGCATAGACTTCTCCTTTAATTTGCACTTTAGGACGGCATTTTGATCCCTCGGATCATCAATCTCCCACTCCAGGGTTAATATCTTCTTGCATAGGTCCTGCTTATTTTCCTGCAAGAGACGAAAAGGGATAAACTCGAACTTTGGTTTCTTTACCCTATCAGGGAGACGTGACTTTTTGAGCTCCACATGCATGTCCCCAGGTTGAGGTAATGGGGTTTCATCTTCGTCTGAGCTCGTCTCTTCCTTCCCCTTGGGTTCATAGTCCTCTTCTTCCTCCGTGGTCCAACCATCGTGATCCACATCTCCATAGACCTTAGGATTTGCTAGATAATCATCCACATAGCTTTCTCCTTCCGAAACCTGGGATGACATGTTGATCTAATCTGCAATAGGACAACTAGAAACAAGAACAGAGGATATTTGTGTGATACGAGAGTCAAAACCTTCGGGAGAATATATAATGTATTTTTACCGACCAAAATACGTATCGTGCAAGAAAATGGAGTCTGGAGGGCACACGAGGTACTCACGAGGTAGGGGGCACACCCAGGGGGGTAGGGCGCGCCCACCACCCTCATGGGGCCCTCGTGTCCTTCCCGGACTGCTACTTATTTTTCTATTTTTCTAAATATTCCAAAACGGAGAAATATTTCCTTAAAAATTGTTTTGGAGTCGGTTTACTTACCGTACCACATACCTATTCCTTTTCGGAGTCTGAAACGGTCTGGAAAGTGTCCCTTATGTATTCCTCTGGGGTTACGGTTTCAATAATATTGGTTTCAACATTTATGGGATTACCTGAGATATAAAGTTTGATCCTTAGACCGTTTACCACCTTCGGATTTGTACCTTCAAAGTTGTTGATTTTTATGGCACCGGAACGATAGACCTCCTCGATAACGTAGGGACCTTCCCATTTAGAGAGAAGTTTTCCTGCAAAAAATCTTAAACGAGAGTTGTATAGCAATACATAATCACCTACATTAAACTCACGCTTTTGTATCCTTTTGTCATGCCATCTTTTAACCTTTTCCTTAAACAACTTAGCATTTTCATAAGCTTGGGTTCTCCATTAATCAAGTGAGCTAATATCAAATAACCTTTTCTCACCGGCAAGTTTGAAATCATAGTTGAGCTCTTTAATAGCCCAATATGCCTTATGTTCTAGTTCAAGAGGTAAGTGACATGCTTTTCCATGAACCATTTTATATGGATACATACCCATAGGATTCTTATATGCAGTTCTATAGGCCCATAATGCATCATCAAGTTTCTTGGACCAATTCTTTCTAGACCTATTAATAGTCTTTTGCAAAATTAATTTGAGCTCTCTATTGCTCAATTCTACTTGACCACAAGACTGTGGGTGATATGGAGATGCAATTCTATGATTAACATCATATTTAGCAAGCATTTTACGGAAAGCACCTTGAATAAAGTGTGAACCACCATCAGTCATTAAATATCTAGGGACTCCAAACCTCGGAAAAATAACTTCCTTAAGCATTTTAATAGAAGTGTTATGATCAGCACTACTAGTTGGAATAGCTTCTACCCACTTAATAACGTAATGAAAAGCAACCAAAATATAACAAGTGAATAATTCATAGGCATTTCTTGACGTCTGCTAATATTACCAATTCTTTGACATGCATCGCAAGACAAAACAAACTTACGGGCATCCTTGAAGAGAGTAGGCCAATAAAAACCAGCTTGCAATACCTTATGTGCAGTTCTATCTCCAGCGTGGTGTCCTCCATAAGCTTCGGAGTGACACTTGCATAGAATCTGTTCCTATTCATGCTCAGGTACACAACGTCTAATAACACCATCTACTCCTTCTTTATAAAGATGTGGGTCATCCCAAAAGTAATGTCGCAAATCATAGAAAAACTTTTTCTTTTGTTGGTATGTGAAGCTAGGTGGTATAAATTTAGCAACAATATAATTAGCATAATCAGCATACCATGGAGTGCTATGAGAAGTGCTTATGACATTTAATTGTTCATCAGGAAAGCTATCATCAATAGGTAGTGGGTCATCAAGAACATTCTCTAACCTAGATAAGTTATCTGCAATGGGGTTCTCAGCTCCTTTTCTATCAACAATATGCAAATCAAATTCTTGCAGCTGGAGAACCCATCTAATAAGTCTTGGTTTTGCATCTTTCTTTTCCATAAGATATTTAATAGCAGCATGATCGGTGTGGATAGTTACTTTAGAATCAACAATATAGGGTCTGAATTTATCACAAGCAAATACAACTGCTAAAAGTTCCTTTTCGGTAGTAGCATAATTTCTTTGAGCATTGTCTAGAGTCTTACTAGAATAATGGATAACATTTAATTTCTTATCAACTCTTTGCCCTAGAACAGCACCTACAGCATAATCACTAGCATCACACATAATTTCAAAGGGTAAATTCCAATCAGGTGACTGAACAACAGGTGCAGAGACTAATGATTTCTTAAGTATTTCAAATGATTCTACACAATCATCATCAAAGACAAATGGTACATCTTTTTGTAATAAATTAGTCAAAGGCCGAGAAATTTTTGAGAAGTCCTTAGTGAACCTCCTATAAAATCTGGTGTGACCAAGGAAACTTCTTATACCTTTGATGTCCTTGGGACATGGCATCTTTTCAATAGCATCAACCTTGGCTTTATCAACTTCAATACCTCTTTCAGAAACTTTGTGCCCCAAGACAATACCTTCATTAACCATAAAGTGGCACTTTTCCCAATTCAAGACAAGAATAGTTTCTTCACATCTCTGCAAAACTCGATCAAGATTGCTCAAGCAATCTGTCGGGGGTTGGGTGCGACATATGCCAAAGGATGGCTTATCATGGTGGGGGCGAGTAGAACGTCGCCGATGCCTGGAAACGGGATGAGGCGAAGGCATGCACGCCGGCGGATCTTACCCAGCTTCAGGGCTCTCCGTGGAGATAATACCCCTACTGCTGCTCTGCGGGGTCTCCACATGATCACTATGGCAAAGTGGGTAAAAGGTTGCTCCTTGAGCTGTTCGGGGTGAGGAAGGAGAAGGGCACGGCTAGCTCGTCTCTTCCCTCTATGTGTGTCTAAAACTATCAGGGTCCAACCCTTTGCATGGGTGCCCCGGGGGGTTTATATAGGCCTACCCCCCGGGGGTACAACGGTAATCCGGCTGGGCGCGGGTCCCAGCCGTCTGTCTCTCAGGTCGCCGTCTTGTCCGCCAACTGCTGGGCCCCGCCGACGGGCCCGGCATGGGTCTGGCAGGCCTTGTCCACCGCGGGCGGGTCTTGCCGGCTGCAGATTACTGTAGTTGCGCCTCTAATGACGTTGGCTTGGTCATGGGGTCATGGCAACAGTGCCGCCGCCTGACGGGCGATCACTGTTGCCATTCCCCGTCTTGTCTGGTTAATGGCGTGCGGGGCCCGTGGGAGGGGCCGGCCGACTCCTGGGGGCCGACTCCCAACGGGTCCGTCTTGTGGCGCTCTCGCCGTCTTTTGCACCCCCGCCGACAGGCGGGTCCCGCCGTCTCTGGGTCGTACAGACAGGTCGTCGTGGGCACAGGGCGCTGCCCACGGGGCTGATGTCAGGGCCGGCATGGCAACAGTGCCGCGCCGGATGGAGATCTCCGTTGGTACGACGCACTGTGGCCATGCTTGCCCTTCGCGAACGGGGCAAGGATGGGCCGCGCGGCGGCCGCACCCCATCCCGCCCATAGTTGCGAAGGCAGGAGGTGGTTGAAGTCGCGGGCCGACTCCCCATAGCCGGCTTCTCTGGAAGCCACCAGTTAGGAGCCGGCTTATCTCGAAGTCGTCCCTGGGACTCGACCGTGAGGGGCAGTCGGCGGCCTTGCCGCCGATTCTCAAAAAGCGGCTCTTCGTCTTGGGGTCTTGAGGGGCGCAGCCTGCCCCGATGTCTTGAAAGGTCCGGGGGCTCGGGTTTGCCTACCCGTGGCCCATTACTCCGACAGTAGTCCCCGAAGCTGGTGAGGCGCCGAGCGCAACACGTCGAGGAGCCTCAACAGTTTCATCCTTCTGGTGGTGGAATCTGGGCCTTGCTCGTCGTCTTCCTCTAAGCCGACTAGCTGTAGCCGGACTCGCTGAAGACCGTCTTGCCCCTTAAAGAGTTTGAAATTCGTAGTGGGATCCAGGCAGCGTGCCTGATAAGCTTCCAGGCAGCTGCCCGTTGCGGACCCTCGCGTGGCGCCACGCGGCAGGGTCAGTATGCCCACCCACGCGCGCGACGGGACAGGCCGTCAGGCGGGACCCGCCACTACCGCCCCTCGGCACGCGAACGGATCCGTTGCGGCCATGCGGACGGTTGGGGTTCCCACGTTGTAACTGCACGCAGTACTTCGTGGGGTAAATCATGGGGGGCGTGGGGTCCTGGGCGCAGTTAATCCCACGTCCGCCCCATCGGCTTCTTAGCCCGTGAGCCTATAAGTAGGCGGGAGGAGGGTAGCGGCGAAGCACGCGCAACCATCTCCCTGCTCCCCCCGCTTCCTCTTGCTTCTTCTTCCTCTTGCCGCCGCCGCGCCGAACCACGCCACACCGCAGCGATGAGCTCTTCCTCTGCCGCCGCACCTCATGCAGCGCGCTCCGGCGTGTGGGACGGCTCCGAGGTGGATTACGATCACATCGAGTTCCTTCGCCAGACGCGCCGTCTCCCCGGCAAGAACCTAGTGCGGGCCCACGCCGCGCCGGCAGGGGAAATATCACCGGCGCCGGAGGAGGGCGAGTGGGTCGTATTCCGCTCGCACCTCATGCGCGGCCTAGGGCTGCCGGCGAGCGGTTTCTTCCGCTCCTTCTTGGAGTTCCACGGGCTCCAGCCGCACCACCTTACTCCGAACACGGTGGTGCTGTTGGCTGCCTTCGCCACCTTGTGCGAAGGCTTCCTCGGCGTTCTCCCCACCATCGAGCTATGGGGGGAGTTCTTCCAGTCCAAGCTCGGCACGCACGTCGCCTGCGTGCCAGCCCTGTGCGGTACCTTCATCGCGATGCGGAGATCGGTGGCCGACAACTCGTTTCTCGCCATCCCGCTGATTAAGTCAGTGAAGATGTGGCAGCGATCTTATTTTTACGTGAAGAACGTCGCCCCAGAAGGCGACTGGGTCAATCTGCCGCCTTACGAAGCCGGCGCACTGGCGGGGAGGCTCCCCAGCTGGTCCCACCGGGCTAGGACGCTGTCTCCCGCTGGCCGCCTTCGTGGTGCGCCGAGTCCTTCCGCTCCAAGGCCGACCTCATCTGATCTGTCAGATGAGCGGCCACCGGGACCTAAGTCGGGTGTGCTCCAAGGACATGCCCCACGCGGAGGTGGCGGACACGGTGAACTACATCGCGAACTGCAATCTCACGGCGGATTGGCAGTTCGGCAAGGAGCCGTACTCGCGCGCCAACCCCCCGCCTGTTGTAAGTCGTCTCTCTTCTTCTTCTGTTTTCTTTTTCAGCCGAATCCGACTTCTGATCTATTTTGGTTTTTTCGAGTCAGAACCCCCTCATCCAGCCTTCAGCCGGCACCACGGGACCGGCCCGTCAGTTCGTCCCCGACCGAGCGGAGAGCGACGTCGACGACCCTGACTTGGGGGCGGCGGCGATGGAGGCCGACGCCGAAGGAGGAGGAGGAGGAGCAGGCGACTTCAGGCCCTCGGCCACCTTTGCCGACTGGCCTGATGACGACGCCGAGGGGGAAGTTGCCCCGCGCCACCAGTCAAAGGTCGGCCAGCCGAGCGCGAGTTCCTCCGCCGGCTTGGGTGGTCAAGGCGGCGCGAAGAAGCGCCGGGCCGGGCCGAGCTTGGTTGGCGGCCGGTCGAAGAAGTTCAAGGGGGCGGCCGCCGCGACCAAGCGGGAAGTGGCGGTCGCAAAGGCCAATCGCTACCGCAAGGAAGCGAAAAAGCCGCCACTAGTCTCCGCGTAAGTGCTTCCGCTTTTTGTCTTGTTTTCTTCTGGTGAATCTTGTCCAAATATTTTACACGTCTCCCTCGCTTCAGGGCTCCCCTTACTTTAGAGAGGGTCGCCGCCGCCTCCGTCATGGGGTCGGCAGAGACATCCACCACTAATCGGCGGATTGACCCCGCCGCCGACCTCCGGGAGGCGACGGAGCGGAACGCACAGGAGAAGCGCGACGAGGAAGAAGCCGCCCGCCTGGAGAAGGCGGCGGCCTCCGCCCAGAGGGAGCTGGATGAGGCCGAAGCCGCCGTCGCGGCAAAGCGGCGAGCTGAGGAGGCCGCGCACCACCAATCGGCGTTGCTCGTCATCCTGCTGAGCCCCGCGCCGCCACACCCGGAGTTCACGGGGCAGACTGAGGGAGCCGACGACGAGTGCCCCATCATGGAGAGGGAAGGCGGCGAGACCTCCATGTCGGGCACGGCAGTGCCGCCACCGCCGCCTCCGCCGCCTTCTGGGAGCGCGCAAGGTCAACAGCAGGCGGACCTGCCGGTGCTGCCGACTGAAGACGAGGCCGTGGCGAAGCTGCTCCTTCAAGTCGCCTCGCCAGTGCGCCGCCGTCTTGACAAGGCGATTTCGGTGCAATGCCCCTTGGAGACCGGCACCGCCAGCTCGGCCATTCCAGACGCCGAGGCGACGAGCGCCGGGCCCATTGGGTGGGTGCGAGGAGGCGGCATAGGCCCGCTGAGCCAGGCGCTTCTGGACGTTCAGGAGAAGCTGCGAGCCGAGGGCGACGCCATCCAGAACTGCACCAAGGCGCATCTGGCGTCGCGAGTAGCCGTTCGGGTATGCTTTCTTCTTTTGAGTTTGTTTTTGTTGTTCTTCTCTGTGGGGGCGCGCCAGCGCACCCACTGGGTGTAGTCCCCGAGTTTCGGGCCGGCTGCTGAGCAGGCGGCTCGGAACTCCATCTGGTGAGTTCCAAATATTTACCTTTGTCTGAAATGCTTATCACAGGAGTATCACAACCTCCGCGTCACTGCCTTCAACCGCAATGTTGAGGAGCTGGGCAAGCAGACCGCCGACTTGTCGGAGAGCCGGAGTGAGTCCTCTTTCTTCTTCGCGGGGGCGCGCTGGCGCACCCGCGGGCTGTAGTCCCCGAGATTCGGGCCGACTGCTGAGCAGTCGGGCCGGATCTTCCCGGCGACCTTCTTAGTTGACGACTCAACGTCCTTTTTCTTTTTATTCTTCAGAGGCCAACGCCACTCTCCAACAGCAGCTGGGCGAAGCCAACACCGCCTTGCGTGCCAAGGGGGAGGAGTGCAGCAAGCTCGCCACAGAGCGCGACCTGCTGGCTACGCAGCTGGCGGAGCAAAGGGAGCTGCTTAAGAAGGCGCAGGACGAGGCGGAGAAGAAAGAGACTGCTCTCCTGGCCGAGTTCGAAAGCGAGCGCTCCTCCTGGACCGACAAGGAGGCACTGCTGACCTCCGGCTTCCATGAAATCGAGGACATCGTCGACGGTGAGTTTCTTTACTTTCTGTTGGCACGCGAAATCGCCGCGCAACACCAAGATATTTGTCGTACTTTCGTGACGACGAACGATTGCTTTACGAGCAAAGCAACAAAGATTTCCTCGCTTTCGTGGAGAAGAACCAGCCGCTTTCCAGCGCAAAACGGCAAAGATCGCCAAACCCTAGGGCTGCTAGGGCTCGGCAAGAAGTAGCGACAAAAAATAGACGTACGTGAAAAAGTAGTTTTTGTATTGATAGATCGATTGCTTTGGGGCTGTTTCCAGTCGGCCATGGCCTTATATATAAGGCACGCTGGACTTTGACGTATACAAGGCAGGACTTGGCGTACACGAGTTGCATTCCAAAATCAAACCGATTAGAGTCTAATCAGGTCATCCTAATTGGGCTACCATGTATAGTACTTGACGTTTTACATTAAGCTAACCTGCATGGCGATCCCTTCTGACCGTATACACACCTTGCCTTATCAATTAAATATTCCGGCCACGTCGCTATCACCAAATAATATAGTAGCCCAAGTCCTAAGCACGTACAAATACCTTGATCCTTCAAAGAAAATAATAAAATACTCCGGCAACGTCGCAAATCAACCTGGATAATAGCCATCAGCACTAAGCATACTTCTCCGCACACGTAGATATATATAGACCATGCACTCCATGCCCATAGCTTAGCTTAGCATCCGATCCTTCTTAGAACTTGCATCTTTGTTGTCCGTGAAACTTCTGTTACAATACTTAAAAATGTATCAACCGATCAGCTTGATAAATCATTGAATCAATTTGGCTCATCATATATTAACTAGCCAAATTATACCATCAACACATGCCCCCCTGTTTTTGGTACAATTGCATTGACCAAAAATACTATAGCAGTTACCGTAAGATGAAGTCTATCACGATCATATCATTACTCAGGGCGATGTCCAAAGATACATCGGCATAATTTTCTTAGGGCGATACCTCAAATAATATATCGGCCAAATTTGCTCAGGGCGATACTTGAAATAACATATCGGCCACAACATGTTCAGGCCTCCTGCCACATGCTAGGATAGTACTTCTTCAAATATTTTCCATTGAGAGCTTTGGACATCTTTTCTCCCTGCAAAGATTGTACAAAATATGAATTTCCAGGAACAATCTCTATAATTTTATACGGGCCTTCCCAACTCGGCGACCATTTGCCGAATTTTCTATCTTTAGTTCCAATAGGTAAAATCGTTTTCCACACTAAATCCCCTATTTGAAACAATTTCTCTCTCACCTTTTTATTATAAGCCTTGGCTACTCTTAATTTCTCCTTCTCAATTTCTCGCAAAGCTCTTAATCTCTCTTCTGAAATGTCATCTATCTTATCCATCATCAAATCATTATAATCTACAGCCGACAAATCATTTTGTCTGGCCACTCTAAGAGCTTGTAAATTAACCTCTACGGGTAACACCGCCTCCTGGCCATATACTAGATCATACGGTGCTACTTGAGTCGCTCCGTGCTTAGATATCCGATGAGCCCATAAAGCTTCTGAAAGTACCTCATGCCACCTTTTTGGATGTTCCTCAATTTTCTTCTTTATAAGTTTAATTAAAGTTTTATTGCTAGATTCGGCCTATCCATTAGCTTGAGCATAATAAGGTGACGAATTTAACAACTTAATCCCTAAAGATTCGGCAAATTCACGAAATTGATGAGACATAAAAGAAGCACCTTGATCAGTAGTTAAAGTTTGAGGAATACCGAATCTGTGAATAATATGCTCTAAAACAAAACTGATAACCTCTTTATGGGTCATGTTTTTTAAAGGAACTGCTTCTGTCCACTTAGTAAAATAATCTGTGGCTACTAGGACGAAGCGATGTCTTTTAGAAGACGAAGAATGTATTTCACCAATAAAATCTAAGCCCCATCCTCTAAATGGCCACGGCCTAATTATGGGATTTAACATAGACGCAGGCGCTAACTGTACATTGCCAAATTTCTGACATGCCTCACAACCTTTATAGTACCGAAAACAATCCTCTAACAAAGTCGGCCAATAAAACCCCGCTCTTTTTAACAACCATCGCATTTTGTGAGCCGACTGATGCGTTCCACATATTCCTTCATGCACTTCACCCATAGCTATTCTAGACTGATCAGAATCCAAACATTTTAAAAATAATCCATCTATTGTTCGGCGATACAACTCGTCATTAAACAAAGTATATTTTAAAGCTTGTCGCCGAATTTTCCTATCTCTTGTTTGACTTGGATCCTTTAAATGGTTCACTAGAGGAACTCTCCAATCACTTAATTCTAATTTATTTGCTAATTCGGTCGTTTGTGACCCATGCACCGAATCTGCAGTACATTGTACAGCTAGTTGTTCGACTTTACTAGGCCCAAGTGCACCATGTGTCAAAGTATCCATCATTATAGACTCAACATGCATCGGCTTGTCTATTATAAAAAACATTCCTTTACTAATGTGATAACCGGATGCTTGCTGTGCTAAACAATTAGCTCTAGAATCTCTTCTCTAGGTATATGATGGATGGTGAACGTATCTAGAGACTTAATTATATCTAAACATCGGTCTAAATAACTATTTAATAATCCATCAAAACATTGAAATTCGCCCTTAATTTGTTGTACTACCAGGAGCGAATCCCCAAAAGCATCTACATCCTTTACACCCATATCAACTAAAGTTTGTAAACCAAACAGTAAAGCTTCATACTCAGCTTGGTTATTAGTGCAAGGATATTCCAAACGGACCGATGTATCATAAAAAACATTATTAGGCGAAACTAAAACATTACCGACGCCTTGCCCTTCCCTACAAACCGATCCATCAAAATAAAGCTTCCATGGGCATACACTAACATAATTAATGTTTTCATCGTCTTTAATCCTATGATCAACAATGAAATCGGCAATAACTTGACCCTTCATAGCACGCAATGATTCATATGTCAAATCATATTCTATTAGTGCGTAAGCCCACTTTCCAATCCTACCACTAAGAATCGGTCGTTGCAACATATACTTAACGACGTCGGCCTGGCAAGCTATTACACACGTACTAGAAAGAAGATAAGGCCGAAACTTGGTACATGCATAGTATAAAGATAAGCATAACTTTTCAATAAACACGTACCGACTTTCGGCGTCGAGCAAACGACGGCTTAAGTATGCAATGATGTATTCTTTGCCGCTGACCTCTTGCGCCAACACCGCACCGATCACCCTATCTTCTGCAGCAATGTACAACCTGAAAGGCGCACCGGACATGGGCGCCCGCAATATTGGAGGATTGGACAAGCATTGCTTTATTTTATTGAAAGCATATCGTTGCTCTGCCCCCCAAGTAAATTCGGCTTCATTATTTAGCCGAAGTAGAGGAACAAACGATTCAATTTTCCCTGCAAGGTTAGATATGAATCGTCTCAAGTAATTAATTTTTCCTAACAACTTTTGCACATCCCTTTTACACGTGGGTTCCTCCAAATTTCTAATTGCCTCCACTTTCTTAGGGTCAATCTCTATGCCATTTTCATGAATTATGAATCCTAAAAACTTACCAGCGGACACGCCAAAAGCACATTTGAGTGGGTTCATTTTTAATCCATACCGGCGCATCCTTTCAAAAGCTAATCTTAAATCGGCTAAATGATGATCAAACCCATCCGATTTAACAACTATGTCATCAATATATATTTCTAGCACAATGCCTAGAAGATCATGAAAAATTAAATTCATAGCTCGTTGGTATGTAGCGCCGGCATTTTTCAACCCAAACGTCATAACGACCCACTCAAATAAACCAACAAAACCTGGGCAACGAAAAGCAGTCTTAGACATATCTTGTTCGGCCATAAATATTTGATTATAACCTGCATTACCATCTAAAAAGCTAATTACTTTATGTCCCGATGCATCATTAATAAGCATGTCGGCTATAGGCATAGGATATTCATCTTTCGGAGTAGCTTTATTCAAATCTCTAAAATCAACACAGATTCTAATATTACCAGTATTTTTCTTCTCCACGGGCACAATATTAGAAACCCAATCTGCATATCTACATGGCCGAATAAACTTAGCTTTTAACAACCGATCAACCTCTTCTTTGATGCGGTCATACAAATTAGGATTGAAACTTCTACGAGGTTGTTTATGCGGCCTAAAACCGGATTTAATAGGTAATCTATGTTCTACTAAATCTCTACTCAAACCGGGCATCTCAGTATAATTCCAAGCAAAGCAATCAATGAATTCTTACATACCTTACTTTTCTGATCGGCTTTCAAGCTAGCTTTGATAAATGTAGGCCTCGGGATACTTCCATCACCAATATCAATTTCTTCAAGTGGATCAGCCGATGAGAATCCCTGTCCAAGCTTTTCCATGTCATCAAAATCTTCAATTGTTTCATGCATATCGCTCTTTCCAGAACGATACTCCTCCGTGCGTCTTTGTAGCCACTTAATACTATCATCTTTATTCATCATTTATACGGATAAATCATTAAGCCGAGCTATGTCAGCCGGCTGTGCATTTATAGGTACAAAACCATCTCTACCGATACTGATATAATCATAATCCGATAAATCCCTACCGGTCAAACATCGCATGTTACCGTGTTGCCAATCAACCGGTGCCTCTGTCAAAGCAATGCAAGAAGAATTGTCCGCCTCAATCACCTCGACGTCATCATTAACCCACTGAATTAAGCATTGATGAAGAGTAGAAGGGATACAACAATTTGCATGAATCCAGTCGCGTCCCAAAAGAATATTATACCGGCCTTTGACATCGACAACAAAAAATGCAGTCGGCAATGTTTTGCTTCCGACTGTGAGCTCCATAGAAATAACACCCTTAGCCTCGGAAAATTCTCCTGAGAACCCACTAATTCCCATGTTGGTCTTCATTAACTCGCTCTCATTTCGGTTCAGTTTAGAAAATACCGAAAAGGGCATAATATTAACACCTGCACCACCATCAACAAGCATGCGACCAATAGGCTTACCATCAATGTGACCTCTGATAAATAATGGCTTTAGGTGCTGCCCATGCTTCTCTGGTTTCTCAAATGTAGCATTCTTTGGGACAAGAATAAGTTCCGCAATTTCTGCCTCGGGTGCGCGAAATTCAGCAGGCAATGCGAACACCATATTAACATCCATATCAGTTGGTACATCTTTATCATTCTCTGGATTTCCTGCAATAATGCTGTCACCCGTATTTTTATTTTCCTCTGCTGCGATGCGCTTCTCCTTCCAAGTCTTTGTAGGCATCATTGGTTTATCCAGATTGAACCATCTATCGCGCTTCTTCTCAGTTATCTCTTCCTTTATTTCCAATGTCCGCAGTCGCTGTACATGTCGTTTCTGAGTGTGGGTAAGTCCATTCGGGCACCACTGCGGTGCTGGTTTAGTCCCTGGCGCAACAGACTTAATTCGGCTGCCCCCCGGGTCCTTCGGCCTATACTGACGTACTTCTGTTTTCCTGGCAAATATTTCATCTCTGGCCAAAAAACTTCTCTGTTGATCATATACAGTACTGGAATTAAATCCCTGGCCGCATACATTGCCTGAGTCCCAATGTGTAGATGTACTAGTATTAGACTTGAAACTCCTCGGAGGCAAACTCTTGGATGTTTCTGTGCAACAAGTCTTTATGATCAAATCAGCTTGTATGCTAGCCGATTTAGGCCTCTGAATAGTACGTGAAGATATAGCATCTGGCCGTGCATGCGGGTTATGCCCAGAATTAGTTGGCTTTTCAAATTGATTAAACTGGCCAGCTTGCCGCAACTTTACGCCATTACTTTTCTCCTCTGTATCGAGAGCTTCTTTTGAGACACTTCTTGTTTCTGTACAATTGACAACACCTTCATCTGACTGGTGTTCCGCTATTTTCAGACCATGATCAACATCCAAATCATCTGAATTTTTTGTTGCTTTAGTTTCAGCATGCTTCACCGGCATCCATACGCGCTTGTAGTTGCCCTTATAGTTGTTGCGCTCTGCACTGCGTACCGGTGATCGACCTCCTCGAATCTCGATGGTGTTATGTGATCTAGCTTCCTCATTGAAACGAGCCCTTTTCTCATGTACGTTTGGTCTGAACATAGGCCTCGGCGGGATCCATCCCGGCTGAAAATAACCTGCTGGCCTTGTAGGATATGGCGCCCAAGGATTAAACCCCCATGGAGGAAATTGCGGGTACATAGGAGGTGCACAACCCCAAAATGTCGGCTCCATTGCAAAATACGACTGTTGGTCATATGCACTTCCTTGCCATTGCTCATGACTGTGAGGTCCAGAAGGGGATCTAGGACGCTTATTACCTCTGAGCCGATTAAACACATTGTTGGTCTTGCGTGAGGTATATTTTTCCAACAACATGCTAACTGTCGGCTTTGGCCTTGAAGCTTGTCTCCTTCCTCCGTTGACTTTCCACACTCCTATTTCTGGATTTTTTGGTTTGATCATCCTTGGAGGAGCACTGTTATCAACAATATTTTTCTCTCTTGCGGATTCGGTCTGATCCGACCGAATAAGCATTTTTTTACTCTCAAGCTCGACCATATTGACAGGAAAAGGGTCGCTGTCGAGCTTCATCTTAGGACCTTCTGTAAAGTCAATCGTCCTTCATTGACGGCCAATTGCACCTGTCGACGAAACACGTTACAATCATTAGTAGCATGAGAAAAAGAATTGTGCCACTTACAATAAGCTCTTCTACCCAATTCTTCTGGAGGTGGAATTACATGACCCTCTCGTACTCTAATTAATTTATTCTGCAATAACATATCAAAAATTCTATCACACTTGCTAACATCAAAAGTGTATTTAATTTCATCTCTTCTAGCAGGTGTAGGTTTCAAAGCAGAACATGCAAAAGGTTTTGACTTTGGCGCTTGAACCCATTCGGCTACACATATATCAACATCATCCTCACTAGCCGAATCACTATCATAATCTAAGGCATTAACCACATGATTATCTTTCTCTTTATTTCTGTTATCTTTAAACCGGCTATATTGTTTAATTTCCTTAGCCCGGTTTTCTTGCGCCAAAGCCTTCTGCAGAACTTGGTTAACATCTAAAAATTCTTGCCCTTCTAGTTTATCCTTAATATGAGCGAGTAAACCCGAAAAGGCAAGATCGGCTAAGTCCTTTTCGGCTATGGTCAAGCTGAAACATCGGTTTTTGACATCCCTAAACCTCCTAATATAATCATGAACATGCTCATTATATCTCTGCCTTACCATAGTTAAATCTGAAAGACGAAGTTCTATTTCACCGCTATAAAAATACTCATGAAATTTTTGCTCCAATTGTGCCCATGTTGAAATAGAATTAGGAGCAAGCGATGTAAACCAAGTAAACGCAGTACCGGATAGAGATAAAGGAAATAATTTTAATCTAAAAACATCCGATGTGCCGACCTCGCTGCATTGTGCTAAAAATTGTCCCACATGCTCAAAAGTAGATCTACCATCTTCCCCCGTAAATTTAACAAAATCTGGAATTTGAAAACCACGAGGATATGGTGTCGAGTCAAAGTAATCAGGATATGGTTTTTGATATGCACGCGCTCTACCCTTAGGTTCTAAACCAAATTCTCTAAGTATACTAGCAAGCTGATCCTTAAAACTATTATTGGGCTGTATAGAACTGGCTTGCGGAGCAGATGAAACACAAGCACGCGGCGGAAACTCCGGCAACGAAATTTGAGCATGTGAAGTTTGCAACGGAGACCCACTAAAATATGAATCGGGTACCGGCCCGTACGGAACCCCGGTACCAACTGGCGGCAGTGGTGGTGTACTATATGCTACTGTTTGATAACTAGGCTGCTGCAAATTAGAATTAAAACCAAAAATTTGGTTATTGTTATTGTGATTTTGTGGAACCGAAGTCAAAACAATAGGAGCAGTAGTACTAGGAACTAAATTATTAGCCGAACTACCAACATAGTTCCGGCCATCCAGATTATTGTTTAAAGGAACATGAGGCTGCATAGCATTAGCCGATACACTAGGCGTATGTATATTACTTGGAAAATTGTTAAATCTTATATTGTCTGGTGGCATCGGTCTTTTTCCAGAATACTCATCATTGACTTGCAGCACTAATGAGCGTACATGACCAGGTAGACATTTTTCAAGATCTTTATTAAACTGCTCCTTAAACTCTTCAAGTCTATTAGCTACTGCTTGAGTAATTGTACGTGTCGTATTTTCCATATCAGAACCATATTTACTAGCTACCGACACATCAATTAGATGAGCAATTTCTTCGGTTGAGTTTTTTACCAGAGCATCGGAAGGGCTCGGAACTACCTTTTGATGATGCTGTTCCTCGTCTTCGCGTACCCAGCCAACTTGAGCTTCAACCTCTCAACCTTTTCTTTCTCAAGCTCCTCTTCAAGCTCGCACCGAACATCTTCCGACAGATCGTCGAGTGTGACGGCGATGACGTTCTCCGGGTCGATGTCGCTCCCGTTCTTGGACTCGGTACTCATCGTATAGCTCTTTTTCTTCTCGTCCCCAGCGGAGTCGCCAATTGTGTTGGCACGCGAAATCGCCGCGCAACACCAAGATATTTGTCGTACTTTTGTGACGACGAACGATTGCTTTACGAGCAAAGCAACAAAGATTTCCTCGCTTTCATGGAGGAGAACCGGCCGCTTTCCAGCGCAAAACGGCAAAGAACGCCAAACCCTAGGGCTGCTAGGGCTCGGCAAGAAGTAGCGACAGAAAATAGACGTACGTGAAAAAGTAGTTTTTGTATTGATAGATCGATTGCTTTGGGGCTGTTTCCAATCTGCCATGGCCTTATATATAAGGCACGCTGGACTTTGACGTATACAAGGCAGGACTTGGCGTACACGAGTTGCATTCCAAAATCAAACCGATTAGAATCTAATCAGGTCATCCTAATTGGGCTACCATGTATAGTACTTGACGTTTTACATTAAGCTAACCTGCATGGCGATCCCTTCTGACCGTATACACACCTTGCCTTATCAATTAAATATTCCGGCCACGTCACTATCACCAAATAATATAGTAGCCCAAGTCCTAAGCACGTACAAATACCTTGAGCCTTCAAAGAAAATAATAAAATACTCCGTCAACGTCGCAAATCAACCTGGATAATAGCCATCAGCACTAAGCATACTTCTCCGCACACGTAGATATATATAGACCATGCACTCCATGCCCATAGCTTAGCTTAGCATCCGATCCCTCTTAGAACTTGCATCTTTGTTGTCCATGAAACTTCTGTTACAATACTTAAAAATGTATCAACCGATCAGCTTGATAAATCATTGAATCAATTTGGCTCATCATATATTAACTAGCCAAATTATACCATCAACACTTTCTTTCTTTGAGCCGCTGACTATAGGTCGGGCTGACTCCTGATTTTTTGACTTGCTTCTTTTTCGTCTTGGCAGACTTCTTCCCTGGCCACACGCAGGCGGCCACTCAAGCCATCGAGGCTGATCGCGAGGCGCGGAGGGCAAATGGTGCGGAGATTGCCGCCAACGCCCCCCGGACCCTTGATGAGCAGCTTCTGAGCATCGAGGCTCGTCTGCGGCCGGCCCATCGGATGCTGCGCCGGCTTCAACGTGTCGGCGCCCAGGCGATTGCTGCCCTGTGGCCAGACATGCCGGTTCTGCGCACTCCCAGTCGGACTGCCGACTGGCTGGAGGTCGCGGCTGGCCGTCTTGAGGCCTGGAAGGGTTTCTCGTCCGGGCGGGAGCGCGCCGGGCCTTAGAATTCGTCAAGGCGTGGTATCCAGGGCTGGATCTGGACTGGCTGGCCACGTTTCGGTCAGAGGCCCATGCGGAGCTGTTAGCTGCGGAAGATGCCCTCATCGAGCGTGCGGCGGCGATCGCGACTACACAGACACCAGCGTCTTCGTCCCTGAACGGGCTGAAGATGGTGGGGAGGCACCGCCGGAGTGGTTCGGGATGAACCCGGATTATGACGAGGACTCGGCGGAGGTGATCGGCTCGAGCACCGAGGAGGAAGGCGAGGCGGAGGATGGAGGTGAGACGGAGGCGCCAGAAGACAGAGCGGGCGACCAGCCTCAGCTTGACCGCGCCTCCAGCAACGAGTCGCGCCCGACCGGGCCGGCTGCCGCCGGAGATGATCAAGCCGAGACTGCCCAGCCGGCCACCCCGGCGCCTGACACCGCCGTCTCTTCCGACCCTCCGAACCCATCTGCCGCTTCCTAGGCTGCCGTCTTGCCTTTATTTTATCTGCTTTAGTAGTCTTTGAAGAACTTGTTAATTCGCACAATTCCACCCGTGGGGTGTATTTTGAACTTCTTCTTGAAGATTCGGCCAAGGGCCTATGTTATGTAAATATTTATCCTAATTCTATCTTTCCTTGCTCATTGCTCCTATGGCTTTTTCCTTTGCCGCCTTCCCTTAGTCGCCGCCTTGCCAGTCGGACAACCGCTCTGCGGACTACCGCTTGGATCAAATGCTTTGGCTACTCTTGGGAAGGCAAATACTTGGCCATCTTTTAGAGTCTTTTTAACAAGTTGGATAGAAAGCGGCAAGCTGACCATTCAAGAGTCGGCTTTGCGAATAGAGGCTGGAAGCCGGCTTAAACTATGTTTATGCTTTGGGTCCTTAGCCATTTTTCATGTGGGCGCCCATTCTTCCTTACTCCTGCCCACCAAACAGTCGCTCTACAAGCTGCGGCTTCTGACAGGAGACGGCTTAGGCACCACACACTACTTGTCCGACTGCAGGAAGCATTCCATAGCGTGAGGCAGCGAGTCCCCGGGCCGACTAGTCGAACCCGGTGCCAGGAGGCATAACAAAAAGTAGCATTCTCGAAGGCATAATTCTTATCATACAGATAACAAAAAAGGGCAGTCCCCGAGCTCGTCTCGGGGGGCCCGAAGTCTTGGTACTTTAATACAAAGGGTAGCGTGGTACATACTGCATCAACTGTAAAATCTTTGGAGAAGATTTGCATTCCATGGCTGTTCCGTCTCTTTTCCGGAGTCGTCCCTCTTGCGCGCTCGGGGCTTCTGAGCGTCGATCAGGTAGTAGGAGTCGTTGCCCAGCACTTTACTGATAATGAAGGGGCCTTCCCAAGGCGCCGACAGCTTGTGTTGGCCGGCTGTTCGCTGGATCAGTCGGAGCACAAGGTCGCCCTCTTGGAAAGATCTCGGCCAGACCTTCCTATTGTAGTATGGGCGCAGGCTCTGCTGGTAGATGCTGGACCGGCTGAGTGCCAACAGCCGGCCCTCTTCCAGCAGATCGACGCCGTCTTGACGTGCTTCTTCTGCTTCCTCCTCGGTGTACATGGTGACTCGCGGGGAGTCAAACTCTATGTCCATTGGGATGACTGCTTCAGCACCGTAGACGAGGAAGAAAGGTGTGAAGCCGGTTGACTTGTTTGGAGTCGTGCGCAGACTCCAGAGGACGGCTGGCACCTCATCAAGCCAACAGCCGGCCGAACGCTCCAGTGGTTCGACAAGTCGAGGCTTGATGCCAGACAGGATGAGGCTGTTTGCTCGCTCCACCTGGCCGTTTGACTGTGGATGGGCAACGGACGCTAAGTCCAGTCGGATGCCTTGTGTCGCGCAGAAACGGGCCAGGGCGCCTTTGGCAAAATTTGTGCCATTGTCGGTGATGATGCTGTGTGGTATGCCGTAGCGAGTCGTGATGTCGGCGATGAAAGTCACTGCAGTTGGACCATTCAACTTCTTGATGGGCTTTACTTCTATCCACTTGGTGAACTTGTCCACCGCAACGAGTAAGTGAGTTAGGCCACCTCGTGCTATTTTGAATGGTCCCACCATGTCCAGGCCCCAAACAGCAAAGGGCCAGGCGATGGGGATAGTCTTGAGTGCGGAAGCCGGCTGATCTGACTTGGAGCGGAACATCCGCACCCTTGCATTTTGGACTAATTCCTTGGCCTCTTCTAGGGCAGTTGGCCAGAAGAAACCGTGTCGGAAGGCTTTGGCGACGAGTGCTCTTGAGGCCGCATGGTGGCCGCACTCGCCTTGATGGATGTCTTCGAGAATCGCTTGGCCTTGCTCTGGCTCGACGCAACGCTGGTAGACACCAGTGACGCTGCGCCTGACCAGCTCTCTGTTGACTATGGTGTAGGCTGCCGCTCGGCGTTGTACTTGCTGAGCCAAGATTTCATCGGTTGGTAGCTCTCTGCTCACTAGGAACTTCAGGATGGGTTGGGCCCATGAGGGTGCTACTATTTCTTCAACTGCAAGTACTGCTACTTGGACGAGGGAGGCCGGGCTGGGAGGCGGCGGGCTGGAGTCCGCGGCCGCTTGCTGGATTGATGAAGTCCCCTGGCCGACTGGTGCAGTCCCCGGGCCAAGCTCTGGAGTCTTCGCAATGGTGGCCGCAGTCCCTGGGCCGGGTTCTGAAGTCCCCGGGCCGGCTTCGACTGCGACATTCTTGGAGCCATCTGTAAGAATTCTCGTGCCGTCTGCTAGGTCTCTTGAGTCGGATCCGACTTCTTCAGGGGGAGCCGGCACAAAGATGGAGTCTGATTCTGGTGAAGGCTTGACATATGGCTTGAGGAGGCGCTAAAGGGCGACGCCGGATGGTATTGCCTAGCGGGTGGAGACGATTCGTGCCAGGGTGTCTGCTTGGTCGTTGTCATTTCTTGGCACGTGAAGGAACTCGCACCCCTCGAAATATCCACGGAGTTGCTGTACAAGGAAACGGTAGCTCGCCATGTTTGCATCTTTGGCGTCCCAATCGCCAGACGACTGTTGGACCACTAAATCGGAGTCACCATAACACAGGATCCGGCGAATGCCAAGTTCTTTGGCAAGCCGGAGCCCGTGAATGAGCGCCTCGTATTCGGCGATGTTGTTGGAGGCGGCGAAATGGATCTGCAACGCATATTTGAGCTTGTCGCCTTTGGGGGAAGTGAGGACAATGCCGGCTCCCAAGCCGGTGCGCATCTTGGAGCCATCAAAATTCATCCACCAATGGGTGGAGTCGGGCGCTCGCGGCAGGTACTGGGTCTCGGCCCAGTCGACGAGGAAGTCGGCCAGTGCTTGCGACTTGATGGCGGTGCGGGGCTGGTAATAGATGGTGTAGGGGGCCAGCTCTATGGCCCATTTGGCCACTCGGCCAGAAGCATCTCGGCTTCCGATGATCTCGGCTAGTGGGGCTGTGCAAACCACAGTGATTGGATGCTCTTGAAAGTAAGGCTTCAACTTCTTGGCGGCAAAGTGCACGCCGTAGCACATCTTCTGGTAGTGGGGGTAGTTCTGCTTGGAGGTCGACAGTACTTCGCTCAGGTAATATACCGGTCTCTGGACAGGTAGCGCCTTGCCTTCCTCCTTGCGTTCAACTATAATGACTGTGCTGACTACCCGGCTGGTGGCGGCAATGTACAGGAGCATGGGCTCTTTAGGAGTCGGGGCCGCCAGCACAGGGGAGTAGTCAGCATTTTCTTCAACTGGAGAAAAGCTTCATCCGCCTTGTGGTTCCATTCGAAGAAGGTGGTCTTCTTCATGAGCTGGTATAAAGGGAGAGATTTCTCGCCCAGCCGACTGATGAATCAGCTGATGGACGCCAAGCAGCCGGTGAACTTTTGCACATCTAGCAGTCGGCGGGGTACTTCCATCCTCTCGATGGCCTTGATCTTTACAGGGTTGCACTCTATGCCGCGTTCAGAGACCAGGAAGCCAAGGAGTTGGCCGGCTGGCACTCCGAATACGCACATCTCAGGGTTGAGCTTGATCTGGAATCGGTGCAGGTTCTCAAAGGTTTCCTTAAGGTCTTCCAGCACTGTTCCACGCTTTTCCGTCTTCACCACCACATCATCCACGTAGACGTGGGAGTTTCTGCCGAGTTGCTTGAGGAGGCACTTCTGCATGCAACGCTGAAAGGTGGTGCCGGCATTCCTTAAGCCGAACGTCATGGTCAGGTAGCAGAAGGCTCCAAACGGCGTGATGAAGGTGGTCTTCAGTCTGTCAGCCGGGTTCAGCTTGATCTGGTGATATCCTGAATATGCATCTAAGAAGCTCAACAGCTCGCATCCGGCTGTGGAGTCTATCACCTGATCAATTCTCGGCAGAGCGAACAGGTCCTTGGGGCAAGCTTTGTTGAGGCTTGTGTAGTCAATACACATCCGCCACTGCTTGTTCTTCTTGATACCGGGACGGGTTTGCTAACCATTCGGAAAAACACTTCCATAATGAAACCGGCTGCTAGGGCGGGCTATCTCTTCTCCAACAACTCTTCTCTTCTCTTGACGGCGGCGCAAGGGCTGCTGGCGGGCTTCACATCAGATCGGACATGTAACTTGTGCTCGGCGAATTCCGTCGATACGCCTGGCATGTCTTTAGGGGACCATGCGAAGATGTCCCGATTCTCACGGAGGAAATCGACGAGCTCGCCTTCCTATTTGCTGTCAAGGTTTGCACCTATGACAGCGTACCACTCTGGGTGCTCCGGGTCCAAGGGTATCTTCTTCGTTTCTTTGGCCGACTTGAACGAGCCCTCAGCTTCCGACTCCTTGGGGTTGGGCGATATCTCGGGCTGCTTGCCGGCCATCACCACAACCCGATCAAGAAGCCGCTTCTCAGCTGCGATCACCAGGGACTCGGCTAGCCGACTGCTTTCAGCCGCGCAAGCGGACGACTTTCTGTAGTCGCCGGCTACGGTCAGAATCCCCTTGGAACTCGGCATCTTCATCTTGAGGTAGGCGTAGTGGGGGACCGCCATGAACTTGGCCAAAGCGGGTCGGCCAAGCAGCGCATGGTACGGACTTTCAAGGTCCACCACTTCGAACCAAACTGGCTCTCGGCGGAAATGATCTTTGTCTCCAAAGAGGACATCTATCAGGATCTTGCCGACCGGTGAGCAGGAAAGGCCAGGTACAATGTCGTGGAACACAGTCCGGCTGCTCTGAAGCTATCTTTGCTTGATTCCTAACTTCTCCATGGTGTGCTTGTACAGGATGTTGATGCTACTGCCTCCGTCTATCAGCACTCGCGAGAAGCGAGCGGCCCGCCTATCTGTGGCAAGGGTGGCTCCCAAGACCAGGGCGTAGGAGCCCGGACTCGGCATCACCTCTGGGTGATCAGCTCTGCTCCAACTGATAGGCTTCTTGGACCAGTGCATGAATTCTGGAGTATCTGATGCTACTGCATTCACCTCTTCTTCTGCAACCGCTTTCTTCGCGTCGATCGTCGGCCACACCGGTGAACACCACATAGGCTCCGTGCTCTTCCGGTACTCATCTTGTCTTTGCGCCGACCGGCTCGACAGCCGGCCACTTGGGCGGCGGTGGAGGCGGCGGCCCAAGAGCGGGGAGGCAGGAGGTCGTCTCCTTGGCGATCTGGTGAGCGGTGGCACTTCCGGGTGGTGTGGTTTGGCGGCTTGGCGCGCTGTGGAACTTGCAGGGACCATCTAGAGTCTGCTCGTAAGAGAAGGCCGGCAACCAGTTGGACTTGCCGCCTTTCTATCGCTTGGCCGGAGGCTGCCCCTCCGGCTGCTGGTCTTCGACTGTCGCAACCTGCCGGCTGCTGGAAGCCGGCTGTGGGGCCTTGCGCTTGTGATGGTTCTGTTGTTGTCGCCGACTGGTGTCTCCAGCCGGAGTTCTGGGAGCCTGAGGAGACACTTTGTCGGTCGCACTAACTTGAATCTCTGCCTTCATGGAGGAGTCGACTGTGGCGTACTTGTCTGCTATGATCAGCAGCTTGTCGAGGGTCTCTGGCTCATCGCAGAGGAGCTTGTGCTTGAGGAGGGTGCCTTCTCTGCACCTGGCGGTGAAGTACTCGATAGCTTGCACCTCGTGCATGCCCTAGCAGGAGTTCCAAAGCTCGGCCCAGCGCGTGAGGTAGTCGCGAGTTGACTCGTTGGGGCCTTGCACGCACAAGGAAAGCTGGCGAGGCTTGGGAGGTCGCTTGTACGTGCTTGTGAAGTTGTGGACGAAGGCTTCGGTGAAGTCGACCCAGTTGTTGATGTTGCGGGGCTTTAGGCTGTTCAACCATGTCCGGGTCGTGCCCTGGAGCATGAGTGGAACATACTTTACGGCAACACGCTTGTTGCCATTCGCTATGTTGATGGCCGTGGAGTAGTCAACCAGCCAGTCTTCCGGCTTTACGGAGCCAGTGTACTTGGGCGTATCTCGGGGGAGCGTGAACCCTCTGGGAAAGGGCTCGTCTCGGATGTGAGGTCCGAAACAGGGCGGACCCAACTCGTCGTCTTCTTCCAGCGCCAGGGATCAGTGGAGTCGGTCGATCCAGTGGCGGGCGTCGTTTTCTCCGACTCCCTCTCGGCGGCCAAGGCGGTCGCCGAGAGTCGGATGCTCGACGGGTGGCGGGGAGACTCGCATTTCTTTGCGAGGAGGAGGCAGATAGTCGTCCCGCCATTCCACTGCCCTTGGGCGGCCGTCTTGGTCGCGCTCGATGGAGATGTGAGTCCGACTGTGGCTGACAGACGGATCCTTGTTTTTTCTTCCGCGGACACCGCCAGTCGGTGTCCGAGACGTCGCGCCTTGATCTCGGCGGGGAGGCAGGTCGTCGTTTTGTCGTTGCGGCGCCTCTGTGCGGCAGCCGGCCTCGTTCTGTGCGGCAGCCGCGTCGAGGAGCTGCTGGACTCGCTCCGTCATCAGGCGGCGCTCTTCACCCTCGAAGTTGTCCAGCTCGTCCACCGCCGCCTGGGCGGCGCGGATGTTCTCCGCAGGCGTGGCGTACATAGGGCGATTGGCCCCGAACAGGTTGGCAATGGCCACGCCGCGCTGTTGGACTGCGCCTAGGCGGCTAGGCCCAGTTGGGGCCGGCGAGCCGCCCACAGCGCGATCCATCTCACGCTGGTAGGCTTCTGACAAGCGCCTCATGCTTGCCAGCTTCTTCGCGCCTTCGACGAGCTGAAGGCGGGGTGCCTCCAGCATCTCGGCATCAGCATCTTCCGGAATAGGCGCGGTCAGGTCTTGCAGAGCCGCGTCGAGAGGGTCATGAGCTCCTTCGCCGGAATGCTCGCCATGACCGATGACGAGCACCTCTGTGACGGTGCTTCCGCCGCTCTCCACGCGAGGGAGCGGCTCGTCGTGAACCACCACGCGTGGTGGGAACGCGTCGAGCGACGCGGTGTCGGAGTCGACCAACATCGGGTTGGTGGAGCCTACGGACTCCAAGTCCGTGGCAGGCTCGCCGGCGACGTGGAGTTGGTCAAGGAGGCCCGCGAGGAGGCTCTCGGGGCCGCCCGTGCCTGCGTCGGATGCAGGCTCGTCGGAGAGGCGAACCTCGCCGACAAGTTCGGCAAGGCAGCTGGCTGCGCAGGCGATCTCAGCGCCGTGCAGCGTGTCGGCGCAGACTCCGTCTGGCGTGCCGGGCTGGCTGCGCTCGCCAGGGAGGAAAAGGGTTCCCGTCCAGAGCAGGTCCCCGGACGAAGGTGCACCTAGCCCCACGGTGGGCACCAAATGTCGGGGGTTGGGTGCGACATATGCCAAAGGATGGCTTATCATGGTGGGGGCGAGTAGAACGTCGCCAGTGCCTGGAAACGGGATGAGTCGAAGGCATGCACGCCGGCGGATCTTACCCAGCTTCAGGGCTCTCCGTGGAGATAATACCCCTACTGCTGCTCTGCGGGGTCTCCGCATGATCACTATGGCAAAGTGGGTAAAGGTTGCTCCTTGAGCTGTTCGGGGTGAGGAAGGAGAAGGGCACGGCTAGCTCTTCTCTTCCCTCTATGTGTGTCTAAAACTATCAGGGTCCAACCCTTTGCATGGGTGCCCCGGGGGGTTTATATAGGCCTACCCCCCGGGGGTTCAACGGTAATCCGGCTGGGCGCGGGTCCCAGCCGTCTGTCTCTCAGGTCTCCGTCTTCTCCGCCGACTGCTGGGGCCCGCCGACTCGTGGGCTCCGCCGACGGACCCGGCATGGGGCCGACAGGCTTTGTCCGCCGCGAGCGGGTCTTGCCGGCTGCGGATTACTGTAGCTGCGCCTCTAATGACGTTGGCTTGGTCATGGGGTCATGGCAACAGTGCCGCCGCCTGACGGGCGATCACTGTTGCCATTCCCCGTCTTGTCTGGTTAATGGCGTGCGGGGCCCGTGGGAGGGGCTGGCCGACTCCTGGGGGCCGACTCCCAACGGGTCCGTCTTGTGGCTCTCTCGCCGTCTTCTGCACCCCCGCCGAAGGCGGGTCCCGCCGTCTCTGGGTCGTACAGACAGGCCGTCGTGGGCACAGAGCGCCGCCCACGGGGCTGATGTCAGGGCCGGCACGGCAGCAGTGCCGCGCCGGATGGAGATCTCCGTTGGTACGGCGCACTATGGCCATGCCTGCCCTTCGCGAACGGGGCAAGGATGTGCCGCGCAGCGGCCGCACCCCATCCTGTCCATAGTTGCGAAGGCAGGAGGTGGTTGGAGTCGCGGGCCGACTCCCCATAGCCGGCTTCTCTGGAAGCCGGCAGTTAGGAGCCGGCTTATCTCGAAGTCATCCCTGGGACTCGGTCGTGAGGGGCAGTCGGCGGCCTTGCCGCCGATTCTCAAAAAGCGGCTCTTCGTCTTGGGGTCTTGAGGGGCGCAGCCTGCCCCGATGTCTTGAAAGGTCCGGGGGCTCGGGTTTGCCTACCCGTGGCCCATTACTCCGACACAATCATCAAAAGAGGAACCATAGACGGAAAATTCGTCCATGAAAACCTCACAAAATTTTTCACAAAAATCAGAGAATATAGCCATCATGCATCTTTGAAAGGTAGCAGGTGCATTACATAAACCAAAAGGCATAAGTCTATAAGCAAAAGTACCAAAAGGGCAAGTAAAAGTAGTCCTTGATTGATCCTTAGCCGACACAGGTATTTGAGAGAAACCAGAATAACCATCTAGAAAGAAATAATGTGTATGTTTGCATAATCTTTCTAGCATTTGATCAATAAAAGGTAAGGGGTAATGATCTTTCTTAGTAGCTTTATAATTTGCGGAAATCAATTACCATCCTATAACCTGTGATAATTCTTTGCGGGACCAATTCATCTTTATCATTAGGGACAACAGTAATACCTCCCTTCTTAGGGACACAATGGACAGGACTTACCCACTAACTATCAGCAACGGGATAAATTATACCTGCCTCCAGAAGCTTTAATGTTTCTTTTCTTACCACTTCTTTCATTTTAGGATTCAGAAGTCGTTGAGGATCACGAACTGGTTTGGCATCTTCTTCCAAATTTATTTTATGTTGACATAAAGTGGGACTAATGCCCTTAAGATCATCAAGAGTATATCCAATAGCGGCACGGTGCTTCTTCAGAGTTTTCACTAATCTTTCTTCTTCATGCTCTGAAAGGTTAGCACTAATAATAACAGGATATATTTTCTTCTCATCAAGATAAGCATATTTAAGATTATTAGGCAACGGTTTAAGCTCAAACACGGGATCACCCTTGGGTGGAGGGGGATCCCCTAGGATTTCAACAGGCAAATTGTGTTGCAGAATAGGTTCATGTTTAAAGAATACTTCATCTATTTCCCTTCTTTCATTCATGGACATATCATTTTCATGGTCTAGCAAATAGTGTTCTAAAGGATCACGAGGAAGTACGGCAATAGAAGCAAGACCAATAATTTCATCCTTACTAGGCAATTCTTCCTCACGATGTTGTTTACTAAATTTAGAGAAATTAAACTCATGAATCATATCATCCAACCCAATAGTAACAACATTCTGTTTGCAATCTATCCTAGCATTAACAGTATTCAAGAAGGGTCTACCAAATATAATGGGACAAAAGCTATCTTGTGGAGAACTGAGAACAAAAAAATCAGCAGGATATTTAGTTTTCCCACACAAGACTCAACATCTCTAACAATTCCCATTGCAGATATAGTATCTCTATTGGCAAGTTTAATTGTAACATCAATATCTACTAACTCAGCAGGTGCAATTTCATGCTTAATTACTTTATATAAATCATAAGGTATAACACTAACACTAGCACCCATATCACATAAGCCATGATAACAATGATCTCCTATTTTAATAGAAATAACAGGCACGCCTACCACAGGTCTATGTTTATCTTTAGCACACGGTTTAGCAATTCTAGCAGTTTCACCGCAAAATTGAATAACATGCCCATCAATATTATCAGACAAGAGATCTTTAACAATAGCAATATTAGTTCTACTTTAACTTGCTCAGGAGGTGTATAAGTTCTAATATTGCTTTTACGAACCACGGTTGAAGCTTTAGCATGATCCTTTATTCTAACAGGGAAAGGTGGTTTCTCAACATAAGAAGTGGGAACAATAGGATCATTATAAGTGACAGTCTTTTCTTCAACTTTAATAGGTGAAGCTACTTTTACTTCTATGGGAGGATGATATTTAAACCACTTCTCCTTGGGGAGGTCAACATAAGTAGCGAAAGATTCACAGAAAGAAGCTACTATCTCAGAGTCAAGTCCATATTTAGTGCTAAACTTACGGAAAATATCGGTATCCATAAAAGATTTAACACAATCAAACTTAGGTGTCATACCTGACTCCTTACCTTCTTCGAGGTCCCAATCTTCAGAGTTGCGTTTAATTCTATCAAATAAATTCCATCTGAATTTAATAGTCTTCATCATAAAAGAGCCAGCACAAGAAGTTCGAGCATGGTGCGATTGTTATCAGAAAGCCGAGCATAAAAATTCTGAAGTATTGTCACTCTTGAGAGCTCATGATTGGGGCATGAATATAACATTGATTTAAGCCTCCCCCGAGCTTGAGCGATGCTTTCTCCTTCGCGAGGCCAAAAATTATATATATAATTGCGATCACGATGAACAAGATGCATAGGGTAATACTTTTGATGAAATTCCAATTTCAATTTTTATAGTTCTATGATCTCGTATCATCACATAGCCTATACCATGTCAATGCGTCTCCCTTCAAAGATAAAGGGAAGACCTTCTTCTTAACAACATCATCGGGTATACCTACAAGCTTAAATAATCCGCAAACTTCATCCACATATATTAAGTGCTCATCGGGATGCTTTGTTCCATCTCCTGTAAAAGTATTAGCTAGCAGTTTTTCCATCATACCCGAAGGAAATTCAAAAGGAGTTTCATTTTCAATAGGTTCAGTAGGTTGGGGAGAAAATCTTTGCTCTACTGGACGGGGTGAAGATACCCCAAACAAGCCCCTCAGAGAATTACTTTCCATAGTAACAAGTGACAGTAAATTTCAGCACACTATATAAATTTTTCCTTACCAAATTCCACCTACCAAAGGCGCTACAGTCCCCGGCAACGGCGCCAGAAAAGAGTCTTGATGACCCACAAGTATAGTGGATCTATCGTAGTCCTTCCGATATGTAAGAGTGTCGAACCCAACGAGGAGCAGAAGGAAATGATAAGCGGTTTTCAGCAAGGTATTCTCTGCAAGTACTGAAATAAGTGGTAACAGATAGTTTTGTGATAAGATAAATTGTAACGAGCAACAAGTAACAAGAGTAAATAAAGTGCAGCAAGGTGGCCCAATCCTTTTTGTAGCAAAGGACAAGCCTGGACAAACTCTTATAATAGGAAAAGCGCTCCCGAGGACACATGGGAATATCGTCAAGCTAGTTTTCATCACGCTCATATGATTCGCATTCGGTACTTTGATAATTTAATATGTGGGTGGACCGGTGCTTGGGTGATGTTCTTACTTGAACAACAATCCCACTTATGATTAACCTCTATTGCAAGCATCCGCAACTACAACAAAAGCATTAAGGTAAACCTAACCATAGCATGAAACATATGGATCCAAATCAGCCCCTTACGAAGCAATGCATAAACTAGGGTTTAAGCTTTTGTCACTCTAGCAACCCATCATCTACTTATTACTTCCCAATGCCTTCCTCTAGGCCCAAATAATGGTGAAGTGTTATGTAGTCGACGTTCACATAACACCACTAGAGGCTAGACAACCTACATCTCATCAAAATATCGAACGAATACCAAATTCACATGACTACTAATAGCAAGACTTGTCCCTTGTCCTCAAGAACAAATGTAACTACTCACAAAGAATATTCATGTTCATAATCAGAGGGGTAATAATATGCATAAAGGATCTCAACATATGATCTTCCACCAAATAAACCAACTAGCATCAACTACAAGGAGTAATCAACACTACTAGCAACCTACTAGCACCAATCCCGGACTTGGAGACAAGAATTACATACAAAAGATGAACTAGGGTTTGGAGATGAGATGGTGCTGGTGAAGATGTTGATGAAGATTTCCCTCTCCCGATGAGAGGAGCGTTGGTGATGACGATGGTGATGATTTCCCCCTCCTGGAGGGAAGTGTCCCCGGCAGAACAGCTCTGCCAGAGCCCTAGATTGGTTCCGCCAAGGTTCCGCCTCGTGGCGGCGGAGTCTCGTCCCGAAAGGTTGCTTCCTGTTTTTTTTCTCATCGAAAGACTTAATATAGGAGAAGATGGGCGTCGGAGAGCCACCAGGGGGCCCACGAGGTAGGGGGGCGCCCCCCACCCTCGTGAGCAAGGTGTGGGCCCCCTGGCCTTCATCTTTGGTGACGATTTTTCTTTATTTATTTTAAGATATTCCATGGAATTTCAGGACTTTTGGAGTTGCACAGAATAGGTCTCCAATATTTGCTCTTTTCCAGCCCAGAATTCGAGTTGTCGGCATTCTCCCTCTTCATGTAAAGCTTGTAAAATAAAAAAGAATAGCCATAAGTATTGTGACATAACGTGAAATAACATCCCATAATGCGATAAATACCGATATAAAAGCATGATGCAAAATGGACGTATCACGCGCATGATCCATGCCCGAAACATGGTACGGGCATTGTTGTACCACCACCGCCGACCGCCGATAGCCAGCCACCATGCATCACTCACGACCGTGATTGTCGGCCACCATCCGACCCACGGGCTTCGCCCACAAGCATCATGATTGTCGGCCACCATCTGATCCATGGGTTTTGCCCACAAGCACCACAGCTCCCACCACCCGGGCTGCCGCTCGGGAATCCGAAACCATCCCGCCATCCTCGGCACGAACCACCGCGCCGCCGATTGGCAAAGGGGCAAAAGCCTGTCCTTTCCACCCCAGAACGCGCCCTTGGCCAGACCAGAGTTCATTCGAGCAAGATGTGTACTACAATATGTCAGTATACTACAATACGGGCACATACATAAGTTTCACCTAAATCCATAAGAAGTCATATTGTATTCTCAGCAGGACGATATTTAAACACCAGCAAATATATTGCATCGGGTAACTGCTCGCTCAGAAGAACCATAGACACAATGCTCTACATACGTATTATTCCAGAACATCACAAGTGAGACCTTCAGTCTGCAACCATTCCACATAACTATGAATCAACTAAGAGTGTAGTTATATCCAGATGGAGTTTAAAGCTGGAAGGCAGTATAGGATGGGCCTTCAAACTGGACAAACATTTTTGCAGGGTCAAGAATGTGCATGATGATCCTCTCTGAGGTAGGTACTAAAGCATTCAGAATTACGGACTAACAATGAACTGTGCAGCACATCGCTTAGAAAAAAAAGATAAATCAATGGATCATGTCAAACTGCAAAGAGATGGTAAAAAAGGAATAAATGTGGATCCTTTTAGGTTTTATAAATTTACCCAGAGACGAACAGCCACTTGAGCGCATTAACCATTTGTGTGTGCTCGAGGCAGTGGGATATTGCCTGTTTGACAAACAGCATGCGTCGGTCATTAACAATCCTGAGAATAAATTTGCTGCTAATATTTCAATCATACTATTTACGGAAGATAACAGATCAGACACATAATATAATGAACATGGTAGATTTTGAACAGAGCATATAATGAAAAGACAGATTTTGAACATCCTCAGGATAACTGAAGAACCATGCCTAACAGTGGGTCACCCAGTTGTATCCACTCATATATAGATGTGCACCAGAAAAGAAAATTTCTTTGTAACTCCAGCTTGCCAAATAAAAACTAAAAAATTATGATTTACGCACTTTGGTGATATTTCCTTTGCTGAGCATAATTAATGTCATAATATACCTGCTGCCAAGTGCAACTATGATGAATTTGCTAGTTACCTCCAGATAGTAACACCTAAAGTGTGGAAGGACAACATATCGATTACTAATTATAGGTAAAGAAAAATCATAACAAAACTATAAGGGGGTTGCAAAGACAATCCAGAACAATGGTTGATGTGGTCAAAAATAATTAAAATTCGTTCCCATACCATTAGTGCAATTTACATATGGCATCACTACTCTTTGAACCTGGCATTCATCGTGGTGCTTCGCTGAAGGTGAGTCATGGCCGCCGTGTGTGTTGGATGTGAGGAATCAGTTGTTGCTGGGTATAAAAAAATGGGGCGAGACTACCAACTCACCTTTTGCCACAAAGTATTTAGTCAATAAATAAATAAATATAGCATGCTAGTATGGATTTCCTTATATCATGTACCTTAAGATTGACCATTTCAGAAGTTACTATTGAAAATAAACAAAATCCTAGCATAGTAACTTCCTTGGTTAAGACAAATTGAAAAAAATTGGGGGAGTTCTACGAAAGCATTATCTACTTTCCCTGCACAAGCATATGTGCTAGAAGTGGATTGATTTCATGTAGCTTCATTTTCTAAGGGGGTTGGAGTAGAACCTATCCACAAACATGTTAGCTGGCAAATCAGAGAAGAGGTAGTACACTGCCCCAGGTGTCTACGGATATAACCACGACAACTTACACCAACTGGAATCAATTACTGGGCTGACAATCATGATAACTGAAACAAATGGAGAAGAAAGGAGATGCAGCAAACCTGTTTTGCAAGGTTGCAAGACTGGTCAGGGGAGTTTGAGATCTTATAGCAGTACACAGAAAAGTTGAGTGCAAGCTCAAGCCTGATGGGATGAATCGGAACCAAAACTGCAAGAGCGATGTCCTGCAAATAATGCACAAAACTCAGCCCAAAGGATCTACTCGTCATGTCTCCCTACGCATAAAAATTGCCTTGTCAGTAACCAGAGCAGCTTTGTACGCATTCATGGTGCTCTCAGCAGCTACCTTCCTCTCCGCACCAGTCTTAAACTCTGCAAGGTACCTGCACAAATATCACATGGAGAAATCAGGTGTTCATCATCCCCAGGCAACAGAAGTTAGAAGCTCCCATCTCCCAATCACCACATTCAATGCCAGGTTGACCCCTCGCCGCACGAAAGGGAGGGAAGGGGAGGATGGAGGGCGTCAGTACCTTTGATGTCTACGTGCTGCAACCCGTCACCGACATCGATGTCCACCACATCAGCAAGCACCAAGAGAAGGCCGCCGCCGCCGCCGTCGTCGCCCCATCCCCATGCATCCATGGGTGGGTGTTGACATGCTTCTATGGTAGAAGCCATTCAAAGAGAAAAAAAAATGGAGACCTGTCTTTGGATTTCATTACAGGCAAATCCACCTCACCCTGAAGGAGGGGACGGCCTCGCGCCGGAAGATGGTGGGGGCGGCGGTGCGCCAGGAGGAGGCGGAGGCGACCTCGCGCGGGAAGTAGGCCGGGGCGGAGGCTCGCTGGGTTCGAGGGAGGGGCCAGGTTGGGGTCCGAACCGCGGGGCACCTAGTGGAGGTGCTCGGCTGCTGCAGCGGTTAGGCGGCGGCCGAGTCGCGGAACCGGCCGTGAGGCAGGATCCGTCGCCTCGGCAGATCTGGGTGGGGAGACCGCGATGGGACCACTAGTCCCGTGGGCGGGGTGCCGGGCAGTGGCGCTCTGGGAAGGCAGCGCAGCGGCGGCTTGTGAAGATGGCGGAGGCAGCGGGGTGGCGGCGCTCCAGGGAAGAAGGAGGGTAGGCAGCAGCGGCGACGGGATCGGGGGGGGGAGGTTGGGGATCGGACGAGCAGATTTTTTTTAGCAGGTCGGGCAGTTTGAGGCGTGAGAACGGGACGAAAAAAACCGTACGAAGTGATGGGACGAAAATAAATCCAGAATGAAGACTACCAACTGAGACATTAGAAGTAGAGATAAGTCTTTAGAGATTTCACTATGAACCACATATAAATGTATATAAATGCATTTTAAAGTGTAGATTCACTTGTTTTATTTTATAGTGAAATTTATACAAAGACTTATACTCCCTTCGTCCGAAAATACTCCTTCGTTTCTTTTTAGTTTGCATATAAGAATTGATCAAAATCAAACTTTGTAAAGTTTGACTAGCTTTGTAGGAAAAGATATCAACATTCACGATATGAAATTAACATTATTAGATGAATGATGAAATTAATTTTCATGACATATAACTTTAGTATTGTAGATGATGATATTTTTTTCTATAATGTTAGTCAGACTTTGTAAAGTTTGATTTTGATCAAATCTTATATGCAGACTAAAAAACCGGAGGGAGTACTTGTCATCAAAATTGATAGAAAGATATGTATCTAGCACTAAAATACGCTAGATATATCCCCTTTTATCCATTTTGATGACAAGTATTTCCGGACAGAGGGAGTATGTAGGAAGTACTCCCTTCATTCCTAAATATTGTATTTCTTGACATTTCAACAAGTGACTACATATGAAGCAAAATGCATGAATCTACTCTCTAAAATATATCTATATACATCCGTATGTGGTAGTTTATTTGAAATCTCTAAAAAGACAAATATTTAAAAATGGAGCCCTCTATCCCTAAATGTTTGTCTTTGAGATTTTAACAAATGACTACTCACTCTGTTCCTAAATGTAAGTCTTTTTAGAATTTTCACTACGGACTACATAGCTAATTTTTTTAAAATAATACATTTTTTTATTAATTTGCACAAATATTACGCGTAAAAAATTATTTTCAAAAATAATACATCGTCGGCCCATAGCAGGCCGACTGGTCCTAGTCGGCCCACAGCAGGCCGACTGGGTTCCTATCAGCTTGCTGCAGGCCGATTGGGCTGTCGGCCACCATATCAAGTCCAGTCGGCCAACTGCCGGCCGACAAGTTCCAGTCGGCCTGCTGTGGGCCGACAGGAACTAATTGGCCAGCTGTGGGCCGACAGGGACTAATTGGCCTGCTGTAGGCCGACTGGTGCATGCATATCACATTACTTTTTTTGCCCCGTACAATTTTTTGTTTTAAAACTATGACATATTTTCCCGCCAGCTCGTTCCCGCCACCCGTTCTCATCCACCCGTTTCCCGCCATATGTTCCCGCCAACTCTTTCCCGCCACTCGTTTCCCGCCATATGTTCCCGCCAACTCTTTCCCGCCATATGTTCCCGCCAACTCTTTCCCGCCACTCGTTTCCCGCCACTCGTTTCCCACCAACTCTTTCCCGCCATATGTTGTCGTTCTTTCCCGCCATTTTCTCCTCTCTACCTATAAAACCCCCTTCAGACGGAGGTGGATAAGCATTCCAGTCTAGTTTAGTTGAGATGTCCCATTATCCTTTCGATCGTAGTTTTCACCCTGGGATGAGCAGGACTCTTCTGAGCCTAGCTACCGATTTCAGGATGGACAATAGGGTAGTTCCATGGGACGAACTCACCGGTAGTGACACCATAATGAATGAGTTGTCTCACCAATTACGTAGGTCTGGGTGGCCTGAAAGGACCTATGAGGAGGTACGTAAAGAACTTCTTAGGTTGCATGAAAGGTGGGAGAAGGTAGTAGTGCCAAGAGTGAAACTTTCGAAGGATTGCAGCAAAAATCCATGTTTATGGACTGAGGAGAGCGAGGACGAAGATGATATCTTCATGCCGCCGCTTCCGGGTTCTGCATACTCGAAGGGCAAGAGTTCTTCATCATCGAAGGGCAAGGTTTCTGCATCGTCGAAGGGCAAGGTTTCTGCATCGTCGAAGGGCAAGAGTTCTTCATCGTTGAAGGGCAAGAGTTCTTCATCGTCGAAGGGCAAGAGTTCTGCATCGATCGAGGATGACGATGATGACTTCATGTAATTTTTATGATGTATTTTGTGAGTTCAGTCGTACGTACCGTTTAATTTAGATTTAGCTCTATCTAGTTATTTGTAATGTCTTGTTGTATGTGCATTATGTTCTATCAAAATATGATCTTGTAGTTTGGATAACATAGTACTAAAATAGAGTAGGCATATGTCTCACACATAAGTACATAGTCATTTGTCTCATACATAGAATAGACATAAGTCTCACACACAAATAGATGGTAATGTCTCTACTGATAGATGGAAGCGTCAGTGACGACGTCTGGCCTGGCGGGGAGGCGGATCTGGAAGCGGCGACCATCCCCACCTGTCGGGTGCCCTAATGTGACGAGGAGGAATCTCAGACTCTTCCTGGTCATGCTGTGTATCCTGTGTGGGGCCTGGTGGAGGAGTCGAAAATATGTTCATCCACTGGGTGTCTTTGCGACATCTGAGCTGTATGTTCTCCTCGGGATGTTGATCACTCCCCACGTATCATGTGATGCCGACATAGGCGCTGATATCCGTAGGCTCTGCGCGATGAAATGTTTCATCATGAAGAATGAGGTCGCGTCAATTAATATAGAAAACAATAAATATGAAGACGCATACCTGCTGGCTGTGACGGCTGCTCTGACTCAAACACGAAGCTGGACGAGGGACCGTGCTGCTGTGGCTGTGGAGAAAACATGAAGCTCGACGAGGACCGTGCTGCTGTGGCTGTGGAGCAAACACGAAGCTCGGCGTGGGACCATACTACATGGTTTCGCCACGTTGAACTGCCAGGTTGGTCGGGCGGGGTGGCCTGGTTGATGTCGGTGCTAGACGTGCACGTGGTTGATGTCGGTGCATGGAGTGACGCGGCTGCTGCTGCTGATGATGAACAACGTCGGTTCTCCGGGTGCACGTGATAGCCTTGTACATAGTCCGTATCTTGTTCTGAATTCGTTCCAAGAAGGGTTGTAGCACTGGACGGTGCTGAAGGAGAGGTCCAGATGACAGTGATCGTCCAAAGGTGGTCACGTCGTTGTACAGGTCGTGTGTCAAGGTAGCCTGCAAATTTCCATGACAATGAATAATGTCTGTCTCTTGCACGTCAAAGTATATGACAACATTACTTAAAGAAAATATATCTTACCGCGTACATTGCACAGCAAGGTAGGTGAAGCAATTTGGGTTTGTTGCATGTGCACTCACACGTTGGCCAGGCTTCATTGCCAATTTTCACCTCATGCGTCCTCAACTCGTTTGCACATCCGAATTTGTTGTTGGCTAAGCGGACCTCAAACCTTCTTTCTTGATTACCGATGGCGACTACAGTGTGTGACCTAGCTTTTTGCATCTTGTTGTCCATATACTTCGTGAATCTTTCACAGTACCGTGTATTTGGGTTGTTGAAGATATGTTGCTCTGCTTTTTGACGTCTATCTTGAAATACTTGACGGTGCCATAGAAAATACCCTCAACAATGGCTGTAAGTGGCAATGCCCGGTTTCCTCTTAGGACAAAGTTGTATGTTTCCGCGAGGTTCGTTCTCATGACACCATACCTTGCTCCATGTGTGTCATGTAGCAAAGACCACCTCTCCAGAGGCTCATGCTCTATCCACTGGTCGAAGGTTTTAATCGACCTCTCGAGCCTTCTCCTAGTACCAGGTGGATCAAAGCCTGGCAGGTCACATAGCCCAACAGGCTCCTCCTCCACGGCCGATGTTCCTGTTGCCAACTGTGCAGCTACTGCTTCAACATGTGCCCTCACCGCTGCACCTCTTGCAGCTTTCCTGTCCCTCACGTGTCTCTGCGTGCACACATTAAGTCTGTTGCGTATCAAATTGTACTTCCATAACTAATTCTGCTTGCGAGTTTTTGAACAGATTCATCAGGTTCTTATTTCTAAACTGCGAGAAGAAATTAGCCCCCAGATGGCGCATGCACCAACGGCTCTGCAAGTCCTGCCATGGAACTTGTTCCTCAGGGCCTGGGTTTGTCAGTGTCCTTATCGCACTGAGTATACCTGCATGCCTGTCATGAAGGATGCACACATTGGGCTTCTCCTTCACACAAGATATTTTCAACTGCACGAAGAACCATGTCCAACTTTCAATGTTCTCACTCTCCACAAAAGCAAATGCGAGTGGGGCGACTTGATTTTGGCCGTCTTGACCTATGGTTGTCAGGATCTGGCCCTTGTACTTGCATGTGAGAAAAGTACCGTCAACACATATCACCGGTCGGCAATGCTCGAAAGCTTGGTGCATACACCAAAGAGAAGAAGAGACGATGCAGCACCCTCACAGTTGGGAACTCGGCATGAACATGTCTTGGATATCGATATAGGTGCTGGATTCCGCTGTTGCGGGGTGTGGAGGAGCTGGACAACAGAGTCATATGCATCAAAATAAGAACCAAATCTCCTCTCAAGCGCGCATGCTTAGCCCTCAAGCCTTGCCATAAGAAATTCGGTACTTGAACTGGCGAAGACTTTTATGCGGACTGCCTTCACTTCCATAGCTTTGCCTGCACTATCTCATCGTAAAACAACCGAGCAATAAGCGTGGATGAAAGGTTGGCATGATCTTGAGGGATGCAGGAATAAGACAAGTGTGATTAACTAAGTCACTTATCACCCAACTTGTGCCATACTTAGGGAGAAAGCCGTGCACCTGGCGGGACAATCTGTGTTCTTGCATACCATTGTCGGGAATTTCTTCTTGGACACCGAGCTGTGAAAACCCTTTGCATGGACATTGCCCAATTAATTATTGCATCCTTGAGGGCTTGCTTGGTGGGATACATAGCACCCGTCGCAATATTGTTACGGTGATATTGCCAGGCTGAATCATGTCCATCATTCACGGTCATTGCAGATGAAAGTCATGATTCCACGATGCAGGATTCGGGACCTCCACTGCATTTTCTTCTTCATCTGACTCGTCAGAATCATCGGCATGACCCCTTTCAACATCGGTGTCTTCTTCTTCCATCATGTCCTGCATGTGCCCATCTACCTCGTCAGCGTCCACCTCGCCATTGTAATCACCATCGGCATTTCCTCCTTCTACCTGACTGCTCTGTCCTTGTTCGTAACCATAAACATTTCCTCCTTCAACCTAACTACTCTGTCCTTGTTCGTAACCATCATCTCCAACATTTGACATAGATAACTGCCTCCCTACACTGCTATGACCAGGATCGTAGCCACCCTCGCCTTCATGTGCACTGACCTCCTTCACAACGGGAAGCACTAAAGCAATAGGATTGCATCCCCTTCGTTCACAACCTTGTAACCACCGCACCTAATCGGAGTCTTGCTCTATCGGCCTCAAACAAAAGTAAATTATTGTACTTGACCGTGTCCATAATGCATGAACACCGACGGTGTGTGTTTCAGTATCAAGACCTAAACTTGCATAATCCATTCTTTCAACTGACTGACTGACCATGTTTGAGGTGCGCTCATTGGCACCTCTATGTGAGTAAATTCACTCAGATCTGCTCCCATCTCAGTTGTTTGGACAGTACCAGGACCGTAGTAAAATCTGAACTTCACTACATCAGACATCTCGGCTCACCTTTTTTTTCAACAACGAAATACAATTCACTAACAAATATTAGACATGTTTATATATATATATATATTACAGAATATTTACGAACAACTAATACAATTCACACACCTATAAGTATATTACAAATATTTGCCGGAGCAACTACAAATATTTACAGATTTTAATATTTGACTGCCTACAACTACAACTATATTACGGATTTTACAGGAGCTACTCCAAATATATTACGGATTTTACTGGAGCACTCCAAATACTGACACTAATAAATACGGATTTTGCCGGAGCTACTCCAAATACTGACAGTCCTAAATACTTCACATCCACATATAGTACGGAATATCACCTGAGCAACTACACATTTTTATACAAATAATTAGTTGACATCTAAATATATTTAAGTATACTACAGGGCAAATAACAATAATCGCACACCTAATTTATTTCACATCGAAACATATTAACAAATACTACCGGAGCACCTACGAAAAATAAAATGTTTGCTGAAATATACCCTTGAAGCGTGCGAATGAAGAATGACGAACGCGGCCAACAAACTGCGGTGCTCCGCCTCAACGACGACGATGAGCAGCGAGCTTCACCTCCACCACACTGCCCCAACTTCACCACCACCACCTCCACCAAAATGCTCACCACAACCACCACGAGCTACCCCATCAGTAGATCGACACCTCTTTTGGCTGCCCTAACTAAGTTGAATCCATTCACGGTGCCAAAACCGCACAATACTGGCTCATTTAGCCGTAGAAATTGGTGCCTTTTTTTTACAGAGAGAGGAGAAAGTAAGAAAGAAAAAGAACAGAAGAAGAGCAGCAGCAGCACGAGGATAAGGGTGAAGGGCACCGCAGGGAGCCGAGCCAGCGCGCGCGAGGTGGGGCCGCACCCTGTCGGCCAGCAGCAGGCCGATCGGCCCGCGGCAGGCTGACAGGGGCGCGCCCGCGCCGACAGCTCCCTCTCTCCCCCTCGCGACATGGCCTGCCCAATCCGAGGCCGACACGTGCCACGCGGGCCAGCTGTTGGCTTGCTAGTGGCCGACTGCAGCCACTCGGCTTGCTGCGGGCCGACTAGAGCCAGTCGGCCACCTGCGGGCCGACGGTGTATTATTTTTGAAAATAATTTTTTACGCGTAATATTTGTGCAAATTAATAAAAAAATGTATTATTTAAAAAAAATTAGCGACTACATACGGATGTATATAGACATGTTTAGAGTGTAGATTCACTCATTTTACTCAGTATATAGTCCGCAGTGGGATCCCTAAAAAGACTTATATTTAGGAACGGAGGTAGTATATATAAAGTAAAATGAGTGAATCTATATTTTAAAATATGTCTATATATACATCCATATATGGTTGTCCATTTGAAACCTTTAAGAAGACAAATATTTAGGAACGGAGGGAGTAGTAGAGACGCATGTCGCTGCTAATTAACTCAGCCTCGTTGTGTGTTGTGTGTGGCAGCAACAGGGTCGACGACGACGAGACGAGACGAGATGACAATGAGGTGCGGGTGGGGTGTCCGTCGGGGGAGACGACCGATGTGGAGTTGACCTTTGCTCATCGAATGGAATCGACGTGTGGCCAGCCGCACCGGTAGCGATATGTAACCACAGGACGGGTACGTACTCATGGGCCATGGCCCATGGAGGAGATCAATCGAGGACCACACAACGCGAGAAAAGGGAAGTTCAACCGTTTCCTGTCGGGCCACGGCCCAGCAAGATCACTTGTTCTTAGTTAGCCGATCCAGCAGTCAAATAAAATAAAATAAAACAGAGATCTCCTGCCTCTGGCATTTTGTTGTGTCGTTTAACTCTTTGCAGATATACATAGCCATAGGAATAGGATGCCAATTGTGTGCTTCTTCTCATGTTTCTTTTTATTTTCTTGCAAAATTCTTCTCATGCGGAATGTAACTCCGGAGTGTATCCCAAAAACTCTTTGGAATGACTTTTCGATCAATACAAAGAGAGGCGAAAAAATGAAGGAGGCCGAGGCCCCCCATGGTGATCTCCCCGTGTGACACGGGTGGTGCCTCCATCTTCCATCACAGGGCTACCTCCTCCTCTCTCCGGTGACAGAGGATTTTGAGCACCCTTCCTTTTTGAAGGCGTTGTTGTTGAACATCTCATTGTCCATGTGATGTCATGAGCTGATTGGTGCGGATATGGTCATTGTTGTTGTCTGTCAATCATGGATCTAATCACTTTGGCATTTCCTTTTTTTTCCTCGCATACGCATAACTTTGATCTTATTTTTTAACTTTGTTATTTCCGATATGTTTTTGTCTGCGTGTGTTGGTGTTTGTTGATTGTATCTTAGCTATACAGAGGCGCGTGCCGAGGTGGGATGGGGGGGGGGGTGCTCATCATGTTTGTATCCTCACGATACTCAATTTTAAGCCAATAAAATAGTGTTAGGAACCAGGAGAAAAAACTATGGGACTGGCAATACGTAAGTTGGGAAAAGATAGCGTTCATCGTCCGATTTGAATCCATTGGCTACTATTCTTTCTCCTTCCTCATGTCGTCAGCCCTGCTGCCTGCCTGCACTACCCACGACCGACGGCACCATCCTCTTGAAGTTGCACCTCTATGGATCTACCGCCCCTGCGACCATCCCTATCCCCCCCCCCCCTCCCCCTCCCCCCAATTGCTCTTCTCTGACGCCGCCAAGCCTCTCTCATGTTCAAACCATCAAATCTATGACTCTCATACCACATCGTCCTTGGCTTTGGGTTGCTCTCGGCCTCAGGGCCACGCTTGGGATATCGACTACGCAGATTGCAAATTCAGACAACCTAGCAGTAGCAAACACAAAAGGAAAGAAAAAAACACATCGTGGAAGCATGTTGCAACATTTTTTCGGATGCGTCAGATCAATTTTAGTAAATTTCTCTTAAAAACTTTTTCTCCAGTGCACATGGGTGGGTGGAAAACTTTGTTGATGAAAAATGGCTCTGCAACATTTTTTTTTCAAGAGTACGCCAATAGCGTACCATATTTTTATAGAAGGCAGAGAGTATAATTACAAGAAGCCAACCACCAATACGAACATTATAGGTCGGCACCCACGCAACACCCAAGTCCACTAGACTACTCTCTCTGCAACAATTTTTACATCACAGCATATGATTACCAATTGTTTAGTTAATTTTGCTCGTATGGAAGGTAGAGCCATGACATGGTTGGGGTCTGGCCCTCCTAATGTGACTGAGCTGAACATTGTAATACAAGTGTTTTATCCGGAAAAAAACATTTTTTACGTCACTCTGGAATGAAAAATGTGGAGCCAATAACGGGAAATACACTTTGGTTCCTGGGTGTATATACACCCTATATGGAAATTTATTATTATTATTTTAATAAAAAGTCAAAATAGGTAAGAACTATTTTGACAAAACACTTGACTTACTTTTGCACTAGTAAATAAATCTGGATGAAAAAAAAACAAAAGTTAACCTCACAGCAAAAAAGACAAAATTTATTTGCTATTATAGGTCACTATTCACACTATTTTAGCCAAAAATTTGTCTTTTTTGAAAAGAAGTCAAAGGGATATTTTTTTTGTGAATTTATTTTCTCACGAGTACAATAGAAGGTCAAGTTTATTTTAAAAATATTTTCAGGAATTTTCGACTTTTGATTGAATTACTATTTTTTTTTTTGCATATAGGGTGTATATACACCCATAGACCAAAAGTTTCCCTCCAGCCAACAACTCCTTAATTCGAAAAAAAGTAACGGGGACCAAGTGTCATAAAGACTCAAAGCACTGGCGCACAGCGCACGTACTCCATGTGTTTCTTCCCCGGCAACTTGCCCCGTACGCCCATCATGCTCCATGTGCCCAACTCGATCGGCGTATATATAGACAGAGGCGGCCTCCATGACTCTCCACACCCAGCTCACATCGTCTCCGGCTGCGCCCCCGGCCGGATCCCACTTGGTATTCGTGACTCGTGAGCAACTAATCCAAGAGAGAGCAATGGATGCCGTGGAGTTGTCATGGGGCGCGCGATGCGCCGGGCTGCTCTTCTTCAGCCTGTTCATCTTCTCCGTGGCGCTCGGCGCGGTGCTCCTGCTGGTGCGCCGGTGGCCCTGGTGCGGCTGCCACGTATGCCGGACGTACCTCACGGGGTCATGGGCCAAGGACTTCGCCAACCTTGCCGACTGGTACGCGCACCTGCTCCGCCAGTCGCCGACGGGAACCGTCCAATTCCACGTCCTCGGCTGCACCATCACCGCCAACCCGGCCAACGTTGAGTACATGCTCAGGACCCGCTTCGACAACTTCCCCAAGGGCAAGCGCTTCGCCGCGCTCCTAGGCGACCTCCTCGGCGCCGGCATCTTCAACGTCGACGGCGACGCCTGGCGCCACCAGCGCAAGATGGCCAGCCTCCAGCTCGGCAGCGTCACCGTGCGCTCCTACGCCTACAAGATCGTCGCCCAGGAGGTGGAGGCCCGCCTCCTGCCGGTCCTGACCGACGCCGCTGACAAGGGCAAGGTGATCGACCTCCAGGACGTGTTCCGACGGTTCGCCTTCGACACCGTCTGCAAGATCTCCTTCGGGCTGGACCCGGGCTGCCTCGACCTCGACATGCCGATGTCGGACCTAGCCAACGCGTTCGACGCCGCCTCGCGGTTCTGCGCCATGCGGGGCGCCGCGGCCTCGCCGTTGGTGTGGAAGATGAAGCGGATGCTCAACATTGGGTCCGAGAGGGAGCTCAAGAAGGCCATCAAGCTGGTCGACGACCTCGCGTCGGCCATGATTCTGCAGCGGCGGACTCTGGGTTTTGAAAACAGCCACGACCTCCTGTCCCGATTCATGGCCTCGGACGTCGCTATGGACGACAAGTATCTCCGTGACATCGTGGTCAGCTTCCTCCTCGCCGGCCGGGACACGGTTGCCTCCGCGCTTACCACGCTCTTCATCCACCTGCACAAGAACCCTGAGGTCGCGGCCGCCATTCGCGCGGAGGCCGGCGGCGACAAGCCGTCCACCTACGAGCGCCTGATGAGCCTGCAGTATACCCACGCGGTGCTGTTCGAGAACATGCGGCTGTTCCCGCCGGTGCAGTTCGACTCCAAGTTCTGCGCCGCCGCGGACGTGCTCCCGGACGGCACCTACGTGGAGGGCGAGTCACGCGTGATGTACCACCCGTACGCCATGGGACGCATGCCCAGCATCTGGGGCGCCGACTACGAGGCGTTCCGCCCCGACCGGTGGCTCACCGGACCCGGCGGTTCGTTCGCGCCGGCGAACCTCTACAAGTACCCGGTGTTCCAGGCCGGCCTCCGTGTGTGCCTCGGCAAGGAGCTCGCCATAACTGAGATGAAGGCGGTCGGCGTGGCCGTGGTGAAGGCGTTTGACGTGGCCGTGGTTGGAGAGCATGGCCGTAGTGGCTGGGCGCCGACGTTTGTGCCGGGGCTCACGGCGTCCATCAGCGGCGGCCTCCCAGTGAAGATCATCAAACGCACTTTGTCTCAAAGTTGAGAATTAATCCGTGGCAGTGCGAGCTGAACAAGTGAAATCGCTGTTCCGTACGTACGTCTTCTCGCGCTGTGCATGGTTACATGTTGCCGCCGCTGCCGCTTGGTGGCCAGACATTCCATCGGCCACCCAAGCTAAGCTAGGTCAACTCCACATCGGTCGTCTCCCCCGATCGATATATAGCTACGGCACGTCACGTCGTCTCGGTCGTCTCGTCGTAGACCCTCTTGCCGCCACACACACACACACACACACACACACACACACACACACAAGGACGCGTCCTTGAATTAGCAGCTAGCGACATGCATCCGCACGTAGTTCCATCAGCTTCATCATCCATCCCGCTCTCAAAAGAATAAGGAAAAGAACTGATCATCCATCGTCGATCCTATCATTTGTCAAGCTACAAATAACATAATATTTCATTGAAGACCCTATCACTTTGCATCAAACACCCTACAGCTTTTGTTTTCTTATTCTTTTTTCTTTTCCTTTTCTTCTATGTCTGGAACTATGTGAGTTGAACTTGATTTATGTTTAATAATATGATTGTGTGCATTTCATGTAGAGACCGGGGTAATCCCCTTTAAAAAAAATCATATATTCTTATAGGAAATAAAGGTTACAGGTGCACCTCTAGGAAAGCAATAGCATGTCTGGATTGCCGCCTGTTCTACAATAAAGGTGTAAAAGTATGTGTGTGTGAGAGAGAAACGCTAGCCCCCCGCCACGCGCGCGCCGCTCTTGCTACAAGTTGTTGGGCTAAGTCCCTCCACATGGAGGCCAAATTCACTGTTTTGACCCTTTTTCGTTAGTTTAGCACGATCTGACCCTATCTGCAAAAGTTTTTCGGATCTGACTCTTTTCCTACCGCCATTGTCTATGGCGGTAGGGTAACACACCCTACCGCCAAGGCCTTTGGCGGTAGGACTTACCTGCACCGTCACTTTCATTTTTTGCAGAAAGGACCCTACCGCCGCAGTCGATGGCGGTAGGACGTGTAACCCTACCGCCATAGCCTATGGCGGTAGGGTCCTTTTTGCAAAAAATGAATCTTTTATTGCATGTGTGCCCTTATTATAATTACATGCATGCCCCTACCGCCAAAGACCATGGCGGTAGGGTCCTTTTCACATCGAACGGGCGTGACGGTGTAAGTAAGTCTTACCGCCAAAGACCTTGGCGGTAGGGTGTGTTACCCTACCGCCATAGACAATGGCGGTAGGAAAAGGGTCAGATTCGAAAAACTTTTGCACATAGGGTCAAATCGTGCTTAAGTTAAGGAAAAGGGTCAAAACAGTGAATTTGGCCCCACATGAAGGTGTGTTGGCAGCCCAACATCAACCCATAAGTCCAACACATGTCAGCCATTGATCTTCGCTGCATCCAACGGTTGAGAGCGCTTCCAAGGGAAGTGAAGCAAGAAGAAAACCCTAGCCACTCCACCCCTTGCTGGTGGTTGCTGTCATTCGTGAGAGTGAGAAAGAGAGCACACAAGAGAAAACACAACCTGAGAGAGAGGAAGAAGAAGAAGCAGAGGTTCTGTCCAGATTTGCTGCATCTGACTAGACAGTGTTCAAGCTGGTGATCGGAGGCTCAAACGTGTTTGGATCGACCCCAAACTTGGTGAGCTCGTTCCTTACTTTGAGTACTTCGATTTGGTAAGCTGGTTTGAGGATTGGGTCAGTGGAGCATCAGATTTAAGAGTGGTTTTGTCAGCTCTGACTGCTGCAGTTTCAGAACAGAGTAGTTTTGGGAGACAAACAGTTTGGGTAGGCAAACGATGTCCGATTGAGCTGAAATTTGGAGGGGATCTCAGGAACTCGTGTGTCTACTTGTCTGCCAAATTTGGTGTTGTTTGGTTCAGCGGTTTAAGAGCAGTTTGCAAAACACTGAAGGGTACAGAAGCTGTGTAAACTCTGCTTTGCTGAAATCTTGCCTCTTGTGGCTGTTGTTGCTGTTGCCGGTTGGTAACGTGGAGAGTGTGTTGTAAATCTTTCTAGAGGTTCTAGAGAAGACTTTGTACTCATCATTCTCATAGTGAAGTTGTGTGGACCGGTCGGTCCACAGCCGTGGTTTTTTACTACTCAAGTTGAGGAGGTTTTTACATGTTAAATCTTGTGTCACTTGTGCATGTTGTTTGTGTTATTCCGCTTCTTACTTGTTGGTTGAAGCTGTCCTCAAAGTTCATCACAAGTGAAGAGGGCTGTGTAGTGTGCATATTTGCCGTGTCGGTGAATTTATGCAGCGCATTGTTGCTGTCCAGCCCCAACAAAGTGGTATCAGAGCCTTGGTTTGCTTGTGCAAATTGCTGAGTTTCTTGTGGTGAAAGATGGAAGTGAATACCAGCAGGATGATATCTTTGAATGGTACAAATTATCAAGCATGGAAGGGCAAGATGGAGGACTTATTGTATGTGAAAGAATACTGGAAGCCAGTGTTCTCCACTGAGATGCTGGAGGGCATTGAGGAAGGTCAGTGGAAGGTACTTCATCGGCAAGCTTGTGGGTTTATTCGGCAATGGGTCGATGACAATGTTTTGAACCATATCATTGATGAGACACATGCACGCACCTTATGGAAGAAATTGGAAGAATTGTTTGCCCGGAAAGAAGGTACAAACAAGATGTTCTTGATCAAACAATTGATGTGCTTGAGGTACAAAGAGGGCACTCTAATTGCAGATCATGTGAACACATTCCAAGGCATTATAAATCAGCTTTCTTCAATGGGAATAACATTTGAAGATGAAGTGAGAGCTTTGCTGCTACTAGGCTCATTACCGGACAGCTGGGAGACTTTTAAGATCACGGTTTGCAATTCAGCACCTAATGGAGTTGTCACTTGGAATCTTGTGAAAACCAGGGTACTAAATGAAGAGTCCGGAAAGATGGCTGAAGCCACTTCTTCCTCACATTCAGAGGTGCTTGTCACTCAGTCCAGGGGGAGAAGCAAGAGCAGAGGTCCAGGTAAAGGGGCAGAAAGAGGTAGGAGCAAATCAAAAAGTAAGTATGCTGATTATGAGTGCCATCACTGCCATCAGAAGGGCCACATTAAGTGGCAATGTGACAAGTGGAAGAAAGACAAAAAGAAAAAGAAGAAACAAGATCAGAAGCAAGTTGACAGTGATAGTGACACAGAGGGCAACCGAGTTACTGCAGTAGAAGAGGACATCATGCTTGTTATGCATGAAGAAAATGAGGGCAGATTTGGTTCCACTGTTGAGGAGAAGATCACTGTTGTTTCTAATGAAACAGTCAACCTTGTGGATGGTGACGAGATGATTTGGATACTGGACAGCGGTGCTACCATTCATGCTACATCTCGTAGAGAGCTCTTCACTAACTATATATCAGGTGATTTTAGTGTTGTGAAGATGGGGAACAATGATAGAGCAGCCATCATTGGAAAAGGAGATGTGCATTTAGAGACCGCAAATGGTACAAGGTTAGTCCTCAAATCTGTGAGGCATGTTGAGGCACTTCATCTCAATATTATCTCGGTTGGTTTGCTTGATGGAGATGATTACTTGAGCAGTTTTGGAAAAGGGCAGTACAAGCTCACCAAAGGCAACATGATTGTTGCAAGAGGTAAAATGGTCTCAATTTTGTATCATGTTCATCCTAAGCTCTTTAGTGCTTCCGTCAATGCACTAGAGAAGGATGATAATTGTGCTTTATGGCACAAGAGACTTGGGCACATGAGTGAGAAGGGGATGACAGTGCTAGTGAAGAAAAAATTGTTGAAGGGTGTGAAAGGAGTTCACATCAAGAAATGTTCAGATTGTCTAGCAGGGAAGCAACACCGAGTTGCCTTCAAGACTCTACCTCCTCACAAGAATCCCGAGAAGCTAGACTCGATACATTCCGATGTTTGCAAAATGTCGGTAAGATCTCTTGGTGGTGCTAAGTACTTTGTTACTTTTATTGATGACTTTTTCAGGAAAGTTTGGGCCTTCACTTTGAGGACCAAAGATCAAGTACTAGGTGTATTCAAGCAATTCCAAGCCTCGGTTGAGAGAGAAACTGCGAAGAAGATCAAGTGCATTCGCACTGATAATGGAGGAGAGTACATTGGGCCATATGATGCATATTGCAAGCAGCAAGGTATTAGGCATCAATTTACTCCCTCGAAGACACCACAGCTGAATGGTCTTGCTGAGAGGATGAACAGGACAATTGTGGAGAGAGTTAGATGCTTGTTGTCAAGTGCAAAGCTACGTAAACACTTTTGGGGTGAGGCTTTGATGACTTCAGTTTATCTTATTAATCTCTCACCAAGTTATCCTTTGCAGGGAGATGTTCCTACCAGGGTATGGTGTGACAAGGATGTCTCATATGACCACCTGAAGGTTTTTGGGTGCAAGGCCTTTGTTCATATTCCTCAAGATGAAAGGTCAAAACTTGATTCGAAGACACGACAATGTATCTTTCTTGGTTATGGTGGTGATGAGTTTGGCTACAAGCTATTTGACCCTATAGCAAGGAAAGTTGTGAGAAGTCATGATGTTGTGTTTGTTGAAGACCAAACAATTGAGGATATTGTGAAGACAAAGGGGCAGGTTCCTCCTCAGCAGCAGCAAGACATGATTGATTCTGACCCAGTTCCTGCAGCTCCAGCTCCTGTGCAAGTTGAAGCAGATGCAGATGATGTACATGGTGGTGCAGGTGAAGAAGATGCTCCCCAGCAGCAGCAACAAGAGTATGATGCTGAAGTTGATGATCCGGATCAGCGGGAAGCACCAGCACCAGAAAGTCCACCAGCTGCTCCACTCAGAAGGTCCAACAGGGGTCGAATTCCTTCCAGCAGGTATCCCTCAGATCAATACATGGTGTTATTATCTGACGGTTCAGAACCTAAATGCTTTGCAGATGCAATGGAAGATGAGCACAAGAAGGAGTGGAAAAATGCTATGCAAGAAGAGATGGATTCCTTGCATAAGAATCACACTTATGAGTTGGTGAAGTTGCCCAAGGGCAAGAAAATTTTGAAGAACAAGTGGGTCTACAGAATCAAGCAAGAAGAGCACACATCACATCCAAGGTACAAGGCCAGGCTAGTTGTAAAAGGATTTGGCCAGAGGAAAGGCATTGACTATGATGAGATATTTTCTCCGATTGTGAAGATGACATCCATAAGAGTAATCCTTGGCATGGCAGCAAGTCTCAACTTGGAGGTTGAGCAAATGGATGTGAAGACTGCATTCCTTCATGGTGAGTTGGAGGAAGAAATATACATGGAGCAACCTGAGGGGTTTCTTGTGAAAGGCAAAGAAGACTATGTGTGCAAGCTGAAGAAAAGTCTCTATGGCCTGAAACAAGCACCAAGACAAGGATTATTGCTCTATGTTGATGAAATGTACATGAAGTTTGAAACTATCATGGGGGAGCAAGGCTACAAGAAGAGTAGCTCAGACCATTGTGTGTTTATTCAGAGGTTCTCAGGTGATGATTTCATCATATTATTGCTCTATGTTGATGATATCCTGATTGTTGGCAAGAATGTCTCTAGGATTGCTAAGTTGAAGAAGGAGTTGAGCAAATGTTTTGCCATGAAAGACTTAGGTTCAGCAAAGAACATTCTCGGAATGAGAATTGAGCGAGACAGAAATTGCAACAAGTTGTACTTGTCTCAAGAGAAGTATATTGAGAAAGTACTTCAGAAGTTCAGGATGGAAAATGCCAAAGTTGTAAGTTGTCCACTAGCAGCCCATTTCAAGTTGAGCAGAAAGCAATGTCCTACCACTGATGAGCAGAAAAAGGAAATGCATCATGTTCCTTATGCTTCAGCGGTTGGGAGTTTGATGTATGCTATGGTGTGTACAAGGCCTGACATTGCTCACGCGGTTAGTACTGTGAGCAGATTTATGTCCAATCCAGGAAGACCTCATTGGGAAGCCGTGAAGTGGATTTTGAGATATCTTCGCGGCAGCACAAATCTGAAACTTTGCTTTGGTGATGGTGAGGCAAAGCTAATTGCTTTTTCAGATTCTGACATGGCTGGAGATGTTGACAGAAGGAAGTCTACTTCAGGTTACTTGGTTACCTATGCAGGGGAGCAGTGTCATGGCAAAGCAGGCTGCAAAAGTGTGTCACACTGAATACAACTGAAGCTGAATTCATTGCAGTAACAGAGGCGAGCAAAGAGCTATTGTGGCTAAAACGGTTGGCTTGTGAGCTTGGTTTTAAGCAAGACAAGTATGTGTTGTTTTGTGACAACCAAAGTGCTATCCACTTGAGTAAGAATGCAAGTTTTCATTCAAGGTCTAAGCATATAGAAGTCCGTTATCATTGGATTCGAGATGTGTTGTATTCCAAGAAAATGCAACTTGAGAAGGTTCACACCGATGACAATGGGGCTGATATGTTGACTAAAGTGGTGACAAGGAAGAAGCTCGAAGTATGCCGCCGGCTCGCTAGCTTGGCTGCCGGAAGGCAGTGAGACCCTCCATGATGTCGGAAGGGGGATTTTATTGGGCTAAGTCCCTCCACATGGAGGTGTGTTGGCAGCCCAACATCAGCCCATAAGTCCAACACATGTCAGCCATTGATCTTCGCTGCATCCAATGGTTGAGAGCGCTTCCAAGGGAAGTGAAGCAAGAAGAAAACCCTAGACACTCCACCCCTTGCTGGTGGTTGCTGCCATTCGTGAGAGTGAGAGAGAGGAAGAAGAAGAAGCAGAGGTTCTGTCCAGATTTGCTGCATCTGACTAGACAGTGTTCAAGCTGGTGATCGGATGCTCAAACGTGCTTGGATCGACCCCAAACTTGGTGAGCTCGTTCCTTACTTTGAGTACTTCGATTTGGTTAGCTGGTTTGAGGATTGGGTCAGTGGAGCATCAGATTTAAGAGTGGTTTTGTCAGCTCTGACTGCTGCAGTTTCAGAACAGAGTAGTTTTGGGAGACGAACAGTTTGGGTAGGCAAACGATGTCCGATTGAGCTGAAATTTGGAGGGGATCTCAGGAACTCGTGTGTCTACTTGTTTGCCAAATTTGGTGCTGTTTGGTTCAGCGGGTTAAGAGCAGTTTACAAAACACTTAAGGGTACAAAAGCTGTGTAAACTCTGCTTTGCTAAAATCTTGCCTCTTATGGCTGTTGTTGTTGTTGCCGGTTGGCAACGTGGAGAGTGTCTTGTAAATCTCTCTAGAGGTTCTAGAGAAGACTTTGTACTCATCATTCTGATAGTGAAGTTGTGTGGATCGGTCGGTCCACAGCCGTGGTCTTTTACTCCTCAAGTTGAGGAGATTTTTCCACGTTAAATCCTGTGTCACTTATGCATGTTGTTTGTGTTATTTCGCTGCTTACTTGTTGGTTGAAGCTGTCCTCAAAGTTCATCACAAGTGAAGGGGGCTATGTAGTGTGCATATTTGCCGTGTCGGTGAATTTTTGCAGCGCATTGTTGCTGTCCAGCCCCAACACAAGTATTGTTAAGTACTCCCTCTGTAAAGAGATATAAGAACGTTTAGATCACTAGAGAAGTAATTTTACAAAAGAAATCCAATGACACTGAATGTTTTCTTATATCCACATATTATATTGCTTACAACGATCTTCGAAGACACCAACCTAAAACTTGCAATCCGGCATGATAGCTCGATCAATTGTGTGTCTCGTATCTGGTACTGATGTGCTGCCCCAACACAGGCCCTTGCATCACATACAGCAGGCAATGAAGACACAATTGTCGGCCAGCCCCAAACGTAAATTGAATGGCGTGGACAATGATTTTGCAGTATAACACATCAATCGCCTTATAGATCACAAGAAACAGCGTATCAATCACTAGAGTAGCAAAAGTGGTACATCTAATGGATCAGTCATGAGAAATTGAGCCTTACTACTGGCTTTGGCCACCCATATTACTCTGATCTAACGCACACAAGTATCGGAGTTGGAGCCTCAGCTTCAACCTTTCACTCCGACGCCGCTCATGTGCGATGATCTTCTACCGCACATGTAGTGCGACACGGACTCAATGACGTTGCATGACTGAGTATCATGGACATCGACTCGGATGCGTCCATATAGGAGACGGCAGGCCTCAATGGCACTGCCATCGCCATTACCCCTCGGATGGGGTGGCCAGATGGGGGGTGATAGGCTTTAATGGTACTGCATAACCGGGCACCACCATAGAGGAGACGGTAGGCCACGATTCTCGGCGGGCCATCAACGTGGTGGTTGCACGAGTAGACGGTGTCAGCACGAACATGTTTGGATAGCCTGGTGGGCAACAAAAGAGCATGCCCTAGCCCCCAGGGTCCCTCGCAGGCAAACAAGGCGCGCTCACCGATCCCTTGCTGCATCGGTATGGTGATTCCCGCCTCCAGATCCACCCGATACGCCTCGTAACCTCTCCGGAATGTGTTGTTATTGTCATGCGGGGTCCGACGCACCAGAACCAGTTCCCCGTCGTTGTCTACTAGCTTCACGGTCTGATCATACCGCACAGAACCCATATCGCCCAGTTCGGCCGCCACCGCCAGCTGCAGGTTTGTGGATGCGGTCGTGTCCGCCACCATGAGGGATGTCTCGGTGAGGCAGTAGAAGCGGCCCGCGAATGGCAAGGTTGTAATGATGTGACTAGTGTGCAACCGCGTCCACTGCTTATCGCTGGGCTTAGCGGTGAATAGCCAGTAAGGATCCATGTGAAGGAATACGGTTGAGTCGTCGGCGATGCCAGCAACCAACACACGATTGCCACACAGAGTGTACTTGCCATTACGCCTTTGGCTGCTCCCAGTGTCCTGCTGTGTGATCGCGGCCGGGAGGGTGGTCAGCTGCCGGGTGAGCGGGTTGAGGAGGCGGACGACGTAGGTGCGCTTGTCGCAAAGCACGATGAGGCCGCCATCAGAGGTGGCCCTGGACACGTACTGGTGGCCTGAGCTCTGGCAGGTCCACCCGGATGCGGTCCCCGGTCGAGACGTTCAGGAAGTCACGGCGCTTCCGAACGGCACCGGGGGTCTGTGCGAGCATGATCCACCGCCGGGGTGGAACCGACGGTCCAAGCTGTCGTGCGCGTGCGGGGACGCGGTGCATCGCCGCCATGTGCGGAAGCGGAGGTAGTCGGCAACGTCGTCCGCGAGGACACGCTCGGCGATCAGGCCTGTCGGCCCAGCGATCAGGTCTGCCCAATCCCTCCTGCAAACCGCGTATATAGCACGATCGAGTCCCATCAGGCGAGATGTGAGAGGACATACTATATCTCGCCATCGATCAGGCCGGAGTAAATAGCATAAAACTACTGTTTACAGGTTAGGGTTTCAAAAAACTACCGATTTTTAGTTTTTCTCAGATAACTACCAAATGGGTGGTCGACTGTTTCAAAAAACCCAAATCGCCGAGTTCTTATCAATTGATCATATTATGACAAGCCAGGACCATACCTAAACGAAGCGTTACTTTGACTGTTAGTTTGACCGTTAACTGACATGTGAGGCCCACATGTCAGTGTCTCTTCTTATCTTCCTCTTCTCCTCTCTGCCTCCCTTCTCCTCCACTCTCCCTGCTCGTCAAGAACAGCACAGAACCGCCATGGCCGCCGACCACTCCACGCCGCCGTCCTGTGCCGCCACGTCCGGCCACCGCCCTATGCCACTTCGAGCCTCCCTCCGCTGCTGTTGATGGAGCTCGCCGGAGCTCCTGGTGGCAAGGTGGAGACGAGGAGGCATACCAGAGGTCGGCGAACCTGCCACGCACCATGGGGCTCCGGCACAGGTCGCCGCGCGCCATCGGGAGGCGCTGAGGGCCGTCGCGCCGCCCGCCATGGGCCCCCCTCGTTCTCTCCCCCGTCTCTTTCTTCTCTGTTTCCTCCTCCCGGCGAACGACCGAGCTGCAGCACCTGCAACACTCATCGACGGCCACCTCCACCACGCGTCACGCCCAGTAGCAAGGGTCGCCGCGCGTTGCGCCCGGGAGCAAGGCGAGCAAGGGATGCCGCGAGCGCGCCCAGGAGCATCGGCTGCCGCACCCATGAGCTAGGAGGAAGGGCCGCCGCGCGCCATTGCCCGGGTTCAGGCTGATGCGGCCAGGAGCACGCGCTGCCACGAGCCGAGCACCATGGCCAGGGGCTCGGGCTCGGGCTGCCGCGCCCAGGAAGACGGAGGAGAGAGAGGTCGCGCGACTGGGACTTCACGGCGGCTCCAAGCGCATCTCGCCGGTAGGAGGAGGCAGCGGCCCAGGGGAGCTTCGTGGCGGCGCGCACTGCACGCCGACGGGCGCGCGAGGGAGCTCTGCGGGGGCGCAGCTCCTCTCGAGCTTGAGCACGCCAGGGACCCGATTGCTTTTTCTTAAAAGTCTGGAAGGACCTGATTGCTTTTTTCAATTTTTACAGGGACCTGATTGTTTTTTTTATTTCTGTGCAGGCCCACCCCTAACGGTCAAACAAACGGTCAAACAATTAGGGCTGTTACACTCGAGGCCGGCCTGTCATAATCGTGATGAATTGATAAGCACTCGGTGATTGGGGTTTTTTTGAAACAACCGACCACTCGTTTGATAGTTTTCTGAGAAAAATTAAAAAATAATAGTTTTTTGAAACCCTAACCTGTAAACTAGTAGTTTTATGCTATTTATTCATCGGGCCGGGGGAACGGGAACTCCACTTACCAGTTAGGGTCCACGGCGGTCCCGGCGATGCGTGCCCGATTTTCTTCCCGGCAACAGGTTTCCACGACTTGGTTAGGTAGCGCAGTGCTCGACGACATGTTCAGGCCAGACATGATCTGCGCCGCCGTGAGCTTCAGATCGGAGGATGGTTATGATTCGGCCTGCAACTAGGCCATGGGTGGTCCTTTTTATAGGCCTGGTGCGTGAACGACTCCGTCACGAACCCCGATTCCGGAACCAGTACGAACTGGTATACTTTTATACTCCCTCCGTTTCCAAATATTTGTCTTTCTAGCCATCTTAGATGAATTATAATATACGAATGTATGTAGACAAGTTTTAGAGCGTAGATTCACTCATTTTGCTCCGTATGTAGTCATTGTTGAAATTTCTAGAAAAACAATTATTTAGAAACAGAGGGAGTAGTTTAGAAAAAATACTACTAGCATAAATTATAAACCGAACGCTATACATATAGTAATATCCAATGAATCATTTAACCATTTTTATCTGGAGTAGCTAACCACATCTGCCATGTGGTTAACCGAACGCTATATACATGGAAGGGGAATTTAGGTTCAATTTCTTATAAGAGAGTTGACCCAACATTATTTTTCAAAAATGTTAGGGAATTGACGTTCCTCGGGAATGATTGCCGCGCGACGCGACCATGATCGCTCTCGCGATTCTCCGCACACATGATGACATGGCACTCTCAGACGCAGGCGTTCGCTCCTATCTTTTTTGCGCGGCGCGATCCGGTCCACCCATATAGGATGTTCACACGTCAATTCATCCTCTTTCCCCACACTCCGACCGACCAAGCGAAGTAACAGCCGCAAATCTCCATTTCTCTCTATCGCCAAGCTCCCCTATGCTAGACATCTGGCTCCATCATGAGCTTCCTCCCGCGACGCTGTACCTCTAGCCCTTGGGGTCGACGCCACTGCATCGTAGTTGGCCGCCGTGGCATGGGGTGTTCCGTCGCTGAGGTCTGTCCCTCCCCCCCATCTAGCGTGTCCGCCGGCGTTGAGGAGCAGCACACGGGGTGGATCACGTTGCCGCCTAAGCTCATTTCATCTTCATCACCAACTAGTGATGCTCCTTCTCTAGCGTACCACCCAGCCCTGACCATGACCTCTAGCTTCTCTGTAGAAGGACAAGTTATGGGCTGTGCAATCTTGATGTATTGATCGGTGCACCAGACACGATATATAAGTATAGAGGTGGTAGCAACCTCAACTATAGAAGCGAAAGGTGGGCCTTACACACACATATACGCACACAATATACTCAACACCCCCGCAGATCGAGCGGGCGCCAAGTGACGCAGACTGGGCGAACTCCTCAAAGGTAGAAGTCGGCAGTCCTTCGTCATCACATCGGCGAACTGCTGAGCGGTCGGCACATGGAGAACCCGCATGCGCCCAAGAGCCACCTGCTCGCGCACAAAGTGAATATCCAGCTCGATGTGTTTAGTCCGCGATGATGAGCGGGTTGGCGGAGAGGTACACCGCAGAGACGTTGTCACGATGAGACAACCGTAGCACAGGAGACATCGTGATGTAGCTCCTGAAGTAACTATCGAAGCCAGGTGCACTCGGCGACAGCGTTAGCCACAGCTCGGTACTCAGCCTCCGCTTAGCGAAACCGTGGGTTGTCGCTGACGACCACGAGACGAGGGAAGGACCGAGGTAGACGTAGTAGCCAGAGGTGGACCGACGAGTATCGGGGCAGCCGGCCCAGTCGGCATCGAAGTAAGCCACCATCTCCAGAGAAGTGGACGCCGTAAGTGTCAACCCGAGGGACATCGTGCCGCGGATGTAGCGAAGGATCCGCTTCACGAGAGTCCAATGAGAGTCTCGAGGGGCGTGCATGTGGAGACACACCTGCTGTACAGCATACTGAAGATCCGGTCTGGTGAGAGTCAAGTACTGTAGGGCGCCGACAATAGACCGGTAGAAAGGAGCATATGACGAAGGCGAGCCCTCAAGAGCAGAGACCTTGGCCTTCGAGTCGACATGAGTAGCAACAGGATGGCAGTTGAGCATGCCAGCACGCTCAAGAAGCTCATGTGCATACTTCTGCTGATGAAGGAAGAAACCGTTCGGACGCCGAACGACCTCAATGCCAAGGTAATAATGTAAAGCACCCAGATCCTTGATAGCAAACTCGTCACGCAGTCGGAGAGTAATCTGCTGAAGAACGGCTGCGGAGGAGGCTGTCAGGATGATGTCGTCGACGTAAAGCAGCAAATATGCAGTCGTGTCGCCGTGGTGATATACAAACAGTGAGGCGTCCGAGCGAGTGACGCTGAAGCCCAGTGTCTGAAGAAACCCGGCGATCCGCTGGTACCAGGCTCGGGGTGCCTGCTTCAGCCCGTAAAGAGAGCGAGACAGCAGGCACACATGGCCGGGAAGTGAAGCGTCGACGAAGCCAGTGGGTTGCTCACAAAACACCTGCTCCTCAAGATGGCCGTGGAGAAAGGCGTTGGAGACATCCATCTGGTGAACAGGCCAGCCGCGGGAGACGACGAGCTGGAGGACGGTGCGGATCGTGCCCGGTTTGACAACCGGGGCAAACGTCTCTGTGAAGTCAACTCCAGCACGCTGACGGAAACCTCGGACCACCCAGCGAGCCTTGTAGCGCTCAAGTGTACCGTCTGAGCGAGTCTTATGGCGAAAGACCCACTTGCCGGTGATGACGTTGGCGCGAGGAGGCCGGGGAACCAGGGTCCAGGTGCGGTTCCGTTGAAGAGCGTCGAACTCTTCCTGCATCGCCGCAAGCCAGTGAGGATCACGGAGGGCGGCGCGAGCGACGCAGGAATGGGCGACGGCTCCACGGCGGAGGCGGCGAGGACGTACTCATCACGCGAGTACCGGAGACTCGGACACGATGCCGCGCGAGCGCTGGTGACGGGCCGGACGGAGCCACCGAAAACATCGGCGAGGCGGCCGCGCCGCGGGCGGCGGCGGCGGCGGCGCGGCCAGCGCCACAGCCGGCGACGGAGCCGGCGAAGCGACAGCGTCTGGGCGAGCGAGCAGGCGCCGAGGCGGCAGAGGAGGCGGCCGAGCCGGCAGCGCCGACCCAGCGCGCCCGAAGTCGGGGCGGCCGGTGAAGACGGCGCCAGCGGCGCTGGCCGGAGCAGGCCGAGGAGGCCGTGTGGGTGGGCGCCGGCAGGAGGGCACGGGGACCGCCAAAGCCCGGAGGCGGTCCACGAGCCAGACGTGATCGTCCACCTGACGAGGTCGTCGATGGGCCGCCGGTGGCCGGCGGCGATGAGACGACAAGGGGTACCTGCTGCTGAAACGGGAAGACCATCTCATCAAAGTAAACGTGTCGGGAGGTGAAAACACGGTGGGAGACGGGATCGTAGCAGCGGTAGCCCTTAGTGTTAGGTGGGTAGCCGAGAAAGATGCAGGCGACGGAGCGAGGTGCAAGCTTATGAGGCGCAGTGGCGGCGATGCTAGGGTAGCACAGGCAGCCGAAGATGCGAAGCCCTTCATAAGAGGGAGGTGCACCGAAGAGAAGGTGGTGAGGTGTAAAGTTCCCGCGAGTACGGCATGGACGGATGTTGATGAGGAGAGTAGCGGTGGCTAGAGCGTCAGGCCAAAAGCGCGGAGGCACATTGGCATGAAAGAGAAGAGTCCTAACGCAGTCATTAAGAGTGCGAAGGATGCGCTCAGCACGACCGTTCTGCTGCGAGGTATACGGGCAAGTGAGACGAAAAATCGTGCCATGTGTGGTGAGAAGATTACGAACAGCGGTGTTGTCAAACTCCTTCCCGTTGTCTGTCTGCAACGCGAGAATGGGTCGACCAAACTGCGTGAGAACGTAAGAGTAGAAAGCGGCAAGGGTGGATATAACATCCGACTTGCGGCGCAACGGGAAGGTCCACACATAATGCGAAAAATCATCAAGTATGACAAGATAATAGAGAAATCCCGTATTACTGGCAACCGGAGATGTCCAAACATCACTATGAATTAATTCAAACGGATACGATGCAACAAAGGAAGAAGGCCTAAACGGAAGACGAGCATGTTTGCCGAGGCGACATGCATGACACGAGTGATCCTCGTTCTTATTACACGTGAAAGAAAAACTCCGAAGTATGTGGCGAAGGGTGGCAGGATTGGGATGACCCAAGCGAGCGTGCCATAGATCCACTCCGGTGGCGAGAGCGACAGGGGTGGCGGAAGTGGTGGAGGTGGCGGAGTGAACCGGGTAGAGCTCGTCGGGGCTGTCACATCGGTGGAGCACCATCCGCGTGCGAGCGTCCTTACCAGAAAAACCACATTCGTCAAATTCAACAGTGACCGGATTTTCACGTGTAAGAGAACGAACGGAAACAAGATTTTTAATAAGGTCAGGAGAAACAAGGATATTAGACATGGATATGGGAGTGGAGTTAGACGGAAAATATGTATGTCCAATATGAGTGATGGGAAGAGAAGAACTGTCACCGACGGTAATGCGGTTGGAGGTGTGGACAGGATGGGTAGAGTGAAGGTTACCGGGATACGCCGCCATATGAGCGGTGGCGCCACTGTCCATGTACCAATCGCCACCGCCGGTGTAGCTGGACGGAGAAGGGGCGGTGTGGAGAGCCGCCAAAAGGTCCGGGTCCCACGGTGCCGGCGGGAGGGGCAGCAGCGGCGGCCCACCTGGCGGCGGCTCCTGCCCGTAGGGCGCTGCATAGGGCTGCGGCGCGGCGTAGTACGCCTGGTGTGACGGAGGCCGAGTACCGAGGAGGCCCGGAGTAGGAGCCCGAGGAACCGGCATGGAGTAGGCGTGGACAACGCCGGTCCATGGGTTCTGGCCGGCGTACACGGAGAGCGCCGGGTGAGGGGCCGGCTGCTGCTGGCGAGGTGCTCCTCCTGAGCACCGCCGCCGCCATCTGCTGCGGCCACCCAGCTGACGCCGCGACGACCCCCATTGGTCGCCGGTTGGGGGCGGCGGAAGGGACGGCTGGGCGGGCGGGAAGCCGGGCGGAAGGCTGGCGCCGCCCGGCTGGGCGGCGTCGGGCGGGGCGGTGGCGGGGCCGAGCCCCCGCGGGTGCCGGCGACAAGGGCGGTGTGGGTCGCGCGCGTCCGTGCCACCCGCATCCGGCGCTCCTCTAGCTTGAGGTACGCGACCACCTTGGCGAAGGTGGGCTCCGGGATGAGGGTGAGGTTGGAGGCGGCGTTCCCGAAGTCCTCGTTGAGGCCGCCGGAGAGGGTGCTGATGAGGAGCTCGTCGCCGATCTTTTCCCCCAGATCACGGAGCTCATCGGCGAGCTTCTTGAGGCGCATGCAAAAATCATCGATGGACGAGTCAAGTTGCTGGCACCCGTAAAACTCACCATAGAGGAGGACCTTGCGCTGCAGCCGATTGTCGGTGAAGAGGCCGTTGAGCTTGGTCCAGACCGCATAGGCGTCGTCCTCGTCGTTCACCACGGTGTGGAAGATGTCGCTGGAGATGGTGAGGTAGAACCAGCGAATGATGGTGGCGTCGAGGATCATCCACTCCTCGTCGTTGATCATGAGCGCCGAGTCCACGGTGCCGTCCACGTGGCCGTGTAGGAGGTACTCACGGAACACAAGCGAAAAATACCGCTTCCAAGCGGAGTAGGAGGCGGTGGTGTGATCGAGCTTGACCGGGACGCGCTCATGGATGTTGAGGTCGCGGACGAGGGTGACGTCGGGACCGGCGAACAGGTTGGAGACGGTGGAGGAGGAGGAGGAACTCATGGTGGTTCGGCTCGGGTGGTAGGGTGCGGCGCGGGTTAAGGGAGAGAGGGGGTAGGGCGCGGCGCGGGTGGAGGGAGGGAGGGTTAGGTCGCGGCGCGGGTGGAGGGAGGCGGAAGCAGTGGGGCGCGGCGGCGGCGGCCTCGGGGGGAGGCGGCTGCGGCGGCGAGCGGGGCGGGGAGGGCGGTCTGGCGGTGACCAGCGGCGGCGGCGGCTGGTGACGGCGGCGCGGAGGCGCGGCGGCGGCGGCGGCTAGGGTTAGGATCGTGCTGCGATAGATACCATGTAGAAGGACAAGTTATGGGCTGTGCAATCTTGATGTATTGATCGGTGCACCAGGCACGTATATATAAGTATAGAGGTGGGCCACAACCTCAACTATACAAGGAAACATGAGGTGAGCCCTACACACACATATACACGTACACAATATACTCAACATTCTCCACCAAATTCCCTAGTTAAAGCTTCTAAGACAAAGTCTCTCTTATTACCATCCTCCATATCATTAAGTTGTAAGACCATTTGTTGCTTATTCAGGTTTATAGACTTTGCCTCACGTTCCTCAACTACCATGATAAGAACTTGTTCATAACTTGTAGAATTTTCCAACATAGTCTCGTCATGAAAAAAACAAAGACCCAATACAAGAAAGGAAGCCATTCTATATTCTCTCTTCCTATCATGTCTTCATCACCTAATCTAACCTTCTTTGAACTCATCCTAGGAGGAAATATACGAGAAAAGTAACAACTTGCTGAAATTATAAATCTTTTTATAGTTTTTAATAAATTTGCAAAACTAAACACGTTAATAAAGATACAAAACTAGAACTAGACAAGAAATAAAACAAGGAAGATAATAAAATTGATACATAACCTATTGGAAGAAATACACCTTCCCGGCAAGTGCACTAGAAAATGAGCTGATTATGGTGCAAACATGTTGGGGAACGTAGTAATTTCAAAAAAATTCCTACGCACACGCAAGATCACGGAGATGCATAGCAACGAGAGGGGAGAGTGATGTCCACGTACCCTCGTAGACCGAAAGCGGAAGCGTTAGCACAACGCAGTTGATGTCGTCGTACGTCTTCACGATCCGACCGATCAAGTACCGAACGTACGGCACCTCCGAGTTCAGCACACGTTCAGCTCGATGACGTCCCACGAACTCCGATCCAGCAGAGTTTTGGGGAGAGTTTCGTCAGCACGACGGCGTGATGACGGTGTTGATGATGCTACTGACGCAGGGCTTCGCCTAAGCACCGCTACGATATTACCGAGGTGGAATATGGTGGAGGGGGGCACCGCACACGGCTAAGAGATCAATGATCAACTGTTGTCCCTCGAGGTGCCCCCCTGCCCCCGTATATAAAGGAGCAAGTGGGGAGGCCGGTTGGCCCTTTGGGGCGCGCCAAGGAGGGGGGAGTCCTCCTCCTAGTAGGAGTAGGACTCCCCTTTCGTAGTCCAACTAGGAAGAAGGAAGGGGGAAGGAAAGAGAGGGAAAGAGGAGAAGGAAAGGGGGGGTGCCCCCCTCCCCTAGTCCAATTCGGACCCCTTTTGGGAGAGGGCACGCCACCTCCTGGGCTGCTGCCCTCTCTCTCCCCTAAAGCCCACTAAGGCCCAATACTCCCCCCGGGGTTCCAGTAACCCCTCGGCACTCCCTCCAGAACTACCCGGAACACTTTCGGTGTCCGAATATAGTCGTCCAATATGTTGATCTTTACGTCTCGACCATTTCGAGACTCCTCGTCATGTCCGTGATCATATCCGGGACTCCGAACTATCTTCGGTACATCAAAACACAAAAACTCATAATACCGATCGTCACCAAACTTTATTCGTGCGGACCCTACGGGTTCGAGAACTATGTAGATATGACCAAGACACGTCTCTGGTCAATAACCAATAGCGAAACCTCGATGCTCATATTGGCTCCTACATATTCTACGAAGATCTTTATCGGTCAAACCGCATAACAACATACGTTGTTCCCTTTGTCGTCGTTATGTTAGTTGCCCGAGATTCGATCGTCGGTATCTCAATACCTAGTTCAATCTCATTACCGACAAGTCTCTTTACTCGTTCCGTAATGCATCATCCCGCAACTAACTCATTAGTCACATTGCTTGCAAGGCTTATAGTGATGTGCATTACCGAGAGGGCCCAGAGATACCTCTCCGACAACCGGAGTGACAAATCCTAATCTCGAAATACGCCAACTCAACAAGTACCTTCGGAGACACCTGTAGAGCACCTTTATAGTCACCCAGTTACGTTGTGATTTTTGGTAGCACACAAAGTGTTCCTCCGTTAACGGGAGTTGCATAATCTCATAGTCATAGGAACATGTATAAGTCATGAAGAAAGCAATAGCAACATACTAAACGATCAAGTGCTAAGCTAACGGAATGGGTCAAGTCAATCACATCATTCTCTAATGATGTGATCCTGTTAATCAATTGACAACTCATGTCTATGCTAGGAAACTTAACCATCTTTGATTCAACGAGTTAGTCAAGTAGAGGCATACTAGTGACACTATGTTTGTCTATGTATTCACACATGTATTACGTTTCCGGTTAATATAATTCTAGCATGAATAATAAACATTTATCATGAAATAAGGAAATAAGTTATAACTTTATTATTGCCTCTAGGGCATATTTCCTTGAGTGTCCCACTTGCACTAAAGTCAATAATCTAGTTCACATCGTCATGTGATTTAACACCAATATTCACATTTGTATGTGAGTAATACCCATAGTTCACATCGTCATGTGATCAACACCCAAAGGGTTTACTAGAGTCAATAATCTAGTTCACATCGTTATGTGATTAACACCCAAAGAGTACTAAGGTATGATAATGTTTTGCTCGTGAGAGAAATTTAGTCAACGGGTCTGTCACATTCAGAGCCGTATGTATTTTATAAATATTCTATGTCTTCAATGCTCTGCACGAAGCTACTCTAGCTAATTGCTCCCACTTTCAATATGTATCCAGATTGAGACTTAGAGTCATCTGGATCAGTGTCAAAACTTACATCGACGTAACCCTTTACGACGAACCTCTTATTACCTCCATAATCGAGAAACATATCCTTATTCCACTAAGGATAATTTTGACCAATGTCCAGTGATCTACTCCTAGATCACTATTGTACTCCCTTGCCAAACCAGGGAAGATATACAATAGGTCTGGTCCATAGCATGGCATACTTTATAGAACCTATGACTGAGGCATAGGGAATGACTTACATTCTCCTTCTATTTTCTGCCGTGGTCGGGATTTGAGTCTTACTCAATTTCACACCTTTGCAACACAGGCAAGAACACTTTCTTTGACTGTTCCATTTTGAACTACTTCAAAATCTTATCAAGGTATGTACTAATTGAAATCTTATCAAGCGTCTTGATCTATCTCAATAGATCTTGATGCTCAATATGTAAGTAGCTTTACTGAGGTCTTTCTTTTTGAAAAAACTCATTTCAAATACTCCTTTATGCTTTCCAGAAAATTCTACATTATTTCGGATCAACAATATGTCATTCACATATATTTATCAGAAATGTTGTAGTGCTCCCACTCACTTTCTTGTAAATACAGGCTTCACCGCAAGTCTGTATAAATCTATATGCTTTGATCAACTCATCAAAGCGTATATTCCAACTCCGAGATGTTTGCACCAGTCCATAGATGGATCGCTGGAGCTTGCACATTTTGTTAGCACCTTTAGGATCGACAAAACCTTCTGGTTGCATCATATACAATTCTTCTTTAAGAAATCCATTAAGGAATGTAGTTTTGACATCCATTTGCCAAATTTCATAAAATGTGGCAATTGCTAACATGATTCGGACAGACCTTTAAGCATCGATACAAGTGAGAAAATCTCATTGTAGTCAACACCTTGAACTTGTCGAAAACATTTCTGCGACAATTCGAGCTTTGCAGATAGTAATACTACTATCAGCGTCCGTCTTCCTCTTGAAGATCCATTTATTTTCTATGGCTTGCCGATCATCGGGCAAATCCACCAAAATCCACACTTTGTTTTCATACATGGATCCTATCCCAGATTTCATGGCCTCAAGCCATTTCGCGGAATCTGGGCTCATCATCGCTTCTTCATAGTTCGTAGGTTTGTCATGGTCAAGTAACATGACTTCCAGAACAGGATTACCGTACCACTCTGGTGCGGACCTTACTCTGGCTTACCTATGAGGTTCAGTAGTAACTTGATCTGAAGTTTCATGATCAATATCATTAGTTTTCTCACTAATTGGTGTAGGCGTCACAAGAACCGGTTTCTGTGATGAACTACTTTCCAATAAGGGAGCAGGTACAGTTACCTCATCATGTTCTACTTTCCTCCCACTCACTTCTTTCGAGAGAAACTCCTTCTCTATAAAGGATCCAAATTTAGCAACAAATGTCTTGCCTTCAGATCTGTGATAGAAGGTGTACTCAACAGTTTCCTTTGGTATTTTATGAAGACACACTTCTTCGATTTGGGTTCGAGCTTATCAGTTTGAAACTTTTCACATAAGCATCGCAACTCCAAACTTTAAGAAACGACAGCTTAGGTTTATTGCTAAACCATAGTTCATATGGTGTCATCTCAACGGATTTAGATGGTGCCCTATTTAATGTGAATGCAGCTGTCTCTAATGTATAACCCCAAAACGATAGTGGTAAATCAGTAAGAGACATCATAGATCGCACCATATCTAGTAAAGTACGATTACGACGTTCGGATACACCATTACGCTGTGGTGTTCCAGGTGGCGCGAGTTGCAAACTATTTCACATTGTTTCAAATGAAGACCAAACTCGTAACTCAAATATTCGTCTCCACGATCAGATCGTAAAAACTTTATTTTCTTGTTACAATGATTTTCTACTTCACTGTGAAATTCTTTGAATTTTTCAAATATTTCAGACTTGTGCTTCATTAAGTAGATATACTCATATCTGCTCAAATCTTCTGTGAAGGTCAGAAAATAACGATACCTGCCACGAGCATCAACACTCATTGGACCGCATACATCAGTATGTATTATTTCCAACAAGTCAGTAGCTCGTTCCATTGTTCCGGAGAACGGAGTTTTAGTCATCTTGCCCAAAAGGCACGATTCACAAGCATCAAATGATTCATAACCAAGTGATTCCCCAAAAGTCCATCTTTATGGATTTTCTTCATGCGCTTTACACCGATATGACCCAAACGGCAGTGCCACAAATAAGTTGCACTATCACTATCAACTTTGCCTCTTTTGGCATCAACATTAAGAATATGTGTATCACTACGATCGAGATCCAATAAACTATTTTCATTGGGTGTATGACCATTGAAGGTTTTATTCATGTAAACAGAACAATAATTATTCTCTGACTTTAAATGAATAACCGTATTGCAATAAACATGATCAAATCATATTCATGCTCAACGCAAATGCCAAATAACATTTATTTAGGTTTAACACTAATCCCGAAAGTATAGGGAGTGTACGATAATGATCATATCAATCTTGTAACCACTTCCAACATACATCATCAGTTCACCCTCAACTAGTCTCTGTTTATTCTGTAACTCCTGTTTCGAGTTACTAATCTTAGCAACCGAACAAGTATCAAATGCCCAGGGGCTACTATAAACACTAGTAAGGTACACATCAATAACATGTATATCATATATACCTTTGTTCACCTTGCCATCCTTCTTATCCGCCAAATACTTGGGGCAATTCCACTTCCAGTGACCATTTTCTTTGCAGTAGAAGCACTCAGTTTCAGGCTTAGGTCCAGCTTTGGGCTTCTTCACGGGAGTGACAACTTGCTTTCCATTCTTCTTGAAGTTCCCTTTCTTTCCCTTTGCCCTTCTCTTGAAACTAGTGGACTTGTTTAATCATCAACACTTGATGCTTTTTCTTGATTTCTACCTTCGTCGATTTCTGCATCACGAAGAGCTCGAGAATCGTTTTCGTCATCCCTTGCATACTATAGTTCATCACGAAGTTCCAGTAACTTGGTGATGGTGATTAAAGAACTCTGTCAATCACTATCTTATCTGGAAGATTAACTCCCACTTGATTCAAGTGATTGTAGTACTCAGACAATCTGAGCACATGCTCACTAGTTGAGCAATTCTCCTCCATCTTTTAGCTATAGAACTTGTTGGAGACTTCATATCTCTCAACTCAGGTATTTGCTTAAAATATTAACTTCAACTCCTGGAACATCTCTTATGGTCCATGACTTTCAAAGCGTCTTTGAAGTCCCGATTCTAAGCCCTTAAGCATGGTGCACTAAATTATCAAGTAGTCATCATATTGAGTTAGCCAAACGTTCATAACGTCTGGATCTGCTCCTGCAATAGGTCTGTCACCTAGCGGTGCATCAAGGACATAATTCTTCTGCGCAGCAATGAGGATAAACCTCAGATCACGGACCCAGTCCGCATCATTGCTACTATCATCTTTCAACTAAGTTTTCTCTAGGAACACATATAAAACATAGGGAAGCAACAACGCAAGCTATTGATCTACAACATTAATTGCAAAATACTATCAGGACTAAGTTCATGATAAATTAAAGTTCAATTAATCATATTACTTAAGAACTCCCACTTAGATAGACATCCCTCTAATCATCTAAGTGATCACGTGATCCAAATCAACTAAACCATGTCCTATCATAACGTGAGATGGAGTAGTTTTCAATGGTGAACATCACATTGTTGATCATATCTACTATATGATTCACGCTCGACCTTTCGGTCTCCAGTGTTCCGAGGCCATATATGCATATGCTAGGCTCGTCAAGCTTATCACACCCGATCATCACGTGGTGTCTCGGCACGAAGAACTTTTGCAACGGTGCATGCTCAGGGAGAACACTTATACCTTGAAATTTAGTGAGAGATCATCTTATAATGCTACCGTCAATCAAAGCAAAATAAGATACATAAAGGATAAACATCACATGCAATCAATATAAGTGATATGACATGGCCATCATCATCTTGTGCTTGTGATCTCCATCTCCGAAGCACCGTCATGATCACCATCGTCACCGGCGCGACACCTTGATCTCCATCGTAGCATCGTTCTCATCTCGCCAACTATTGCTTCTACGACTATTGCTACCGCTTAGAGATAAAGTAAAGCAATTACAGGGCGATTGCATTGCATACAATAAAGCGACAACCATATGGCTCCTGCCAGTTGCCGATAATTTTGTTTACAAAACATGATCATCTCATACAATAAAATTTAGCATCATGTCTTGTTCATATCACATCACAACATGCCCTGCAAAAACAAGTTAGTCGTCCTCTACTTTGTTGTTGCAAGTTTTACGTAGCTACTACGGGCTGAGTAAAAACCGTTCTTACCGACGCATCAAAACCACTTGCTGAAATTATAAATCTTTTTATAGTTTTTAATAACTTTGCAAAACTGAACACATTAATAAAGATACAAAACTAGAACTAGACAAGAAATAAAACAAGGAAGATAATAAAATTGATACATAACCTATTGGAAGAAATACACCTTCCCGGCAAGTGCACTAGAAAATGAGCTGATTACGGTGCAAACATGTTGGGGAAGTAGTAATTTAAAAAAATTCCTACGCACACGCAAGATCATGACGATGCATAGCAACGAGAGGGGAGAGTGATGTCCACGTACCCTAATAGACCGAAAGCGAAAGCGTTAGCACAACGTGGTTAATGTAGTCGTACGTCTTCACGATCCGACCGATCAAATACCAAACGTACGTCACCTCCGAGTTCAGCACACGTTCAGCTCGATGACGTCCCACGAACTCCGATCCAGCAGAGTTTTGCGGGAGAGTTCCGTCAACACGACGGCATGATGACGGTGTTGATGATGCTACCGACGCAGGGCTTCGCCTAAGCACCGCTACGATATTACCGAGGTGGAATATGGTGGAGGGGGGCACCGCACACGGCTAAGAGATCAATGATCAATTGTTGTCCCTCGAGGTGCCCCCTGCCCCCGTATATAAAAGAGCAAGGGGGGAGGCCGGCTGGCCCTTTGGGGCGTGCCAAGGAGGGGGGAGTCCTCCTCCTAGTAGGAGTAGGACTCCCCTTTCCTAGTCCAACTAGGAAGAGGGAAGGGGAAGGAAAGAGAGGAAAGAGGAGAAGGAAGGGGGTGCGCCCCCCTAGTCAAATTCGGACCCCTCATGGGAGGGGGCGCACCACCTCCTGGGCTGCTGCCCTCTCTCTCCCCTAAAGCCCACTAAGGCCCAATACTCTCCCGGGGGGTTCCGGTAACCCCTCCGGCACTCCGATTTTCTTCGAAACTAACTGGAACACTTCGGATGTCCGAATATAGTCGTCCAATATATCGATATTTACGTCTCGACCATTTCGAGACTCCTCGTCATGTCCGTGATCATATCCGGGACTCCGAACTATCTTCGGTACATCAAAACACAAAAACTCATAATACCGATCGTCACCAAACTTTAAGCGTGCGGACCCTACGGGTTCGAGAACTATGTAGACATGACCGAGACACGTCTCCGGTCAACAACCAATAGCAGAACCTGGATGCTCATATTGGCTCCTACATATTCTACGAGGATCTTTATCGGTCAAACCGCATAACAACATACGTTGTTCTCTTTGTCATCGGTATGTTACTTGCCCGAGATTCGATCGTCGGTATCTCAATACCTAGTTCAATCTCGTTACCGGCAAGTCTCTTTACTCGTTCCGTAATGCATCATCCCGCAACTAACTCATTAGTCACATTGCTTGCATGGCTTATAGTGATGTGCATTACCGAGAGGGCCCAGAGATACCTCTCCGACAATCGGAGTGACAAATCCTAATCTCGAAATATGCCAACTCAACAAGTACCTTCGGAGACACCTGTAGAGCACATTTATAATCACCCAGTTACGTTGTGACTTTGGTAGAACACAAAGTGTTCCTCCGGTAAACGGGAGTTGCATAATCTCATAGTCATAGGAACTTGTATAAGTCATGAAGAAAGCAATAGCAACATACTAAACGATCAAGTGCTAAGCTAACGGAATGGGCCAAGTCAATCACATCATTCTCTAATGATGTGATCCCGTTAATCAAATGACAACTCATGTCTATGGCTAGGAAACATAACCATCTTTGATTCAACGAGCTAGTCAAGTAGAGGGCATACTAGTGACACTATGTTTGTCTATGTATTCACACATGTATTATGTTTCCGGTTAATACAATTCTAGCATGAATAATAAACATTTATCATGAAATAAGGAAATAAATAATAACTTTATTATTGCCTCTAGGGCATATTTCCTTCAAAACACTCTTGTTGGGCTCCCTGGAGTAGGAGTACGCAACAAGTTCCCTCGGGGTGAACGTCTGCCGCCGCAGGTCGTGCTCGTTCCGGAACCAAGTATCCCACAGTGGGAAGTCCGCAGCTTACCTAGGTTCCTTGACGTTGTCCAGAGGCAGCTGGGCCATGTGGCTCTTGATCTCCAGCAGATGGGCGCGGCCGCTCGACGGGATGGTCGGCACTGGCACATGATCTGGCTGAGATGCCAGCCGTTTGGAAGATGCGTGTCAGGCCATGGCAGCGGGGCGGACGTGTCCCAGTTGTGCTAGTACACCGGCCAGCACCTTGACGTACGGGCGGATCCACGGTGCGGCGGCGGGCGGCAAAATGGAGACCGGCGACGGCGGATGGCCCAGAAGACGACCCTGCTTCACGGTCGTGCTTCCCCCCGGCTTTGCAGGGATCCGCTTCCACATCCCCATGGCTAAGCAGCGGCCATCGAAATGAGGGCGATGCGGACTAGAGCATGTCGGACGAGTGGGAGAGGGGGAGGGGGAGGGCAGGGAAGGTGTATAAGGTCGCGGCCGTGGAAATGGACTGGTCAGTCCATGGGTTGCCATTGAAAAGGACACGTCGGGGCACTTGGTGTCCGACATGCGGGCCCTTCCACGCGTGCGGATTAAATGGAGTTGGTGGGAAGCAGTTGCATGGCCAACATGTAGGCCCTGAGGGCGGATGACGAGACACGCGTGGGTGTCCGTTCTATATTCGTCTGGGTGCAAATTTGGCCTAAATTGGGATCGCAATTGGGTCGAGCCGAACAAAATTTGCTTTCAAGCTTGCGCGCTGGCCATCACATTTGCCCCTTTCTATCCAAACGGATACAGACGGACTAATGCGGTCGTGCATTAGAGTTGGCTTGAAATTTTTTTTCCAAACACATCGCACTTCTTATTAAGGATCGAATGCATTGCACTTGAGCGGAATGTCACGATCCTCGGCGGATGTATCCCATGGATCCACGATGGAACTCCGTGCACGTGCGCGTTAGGTCAGAAGAGAACTTGAGCGTGAGCGGTTGCCATGGATCCACGATGGAGCTATGTACGGATGCATGTCACTGCTAATTATATCAGCGGCGCTGTGTTGTGTGTGGCGGCAACAGGGTCTACGACGACGAGACGATGTGACGTGCCAGTTCTGGCCTTGGGTGGGGCGTCCGTCGGGGGAGACGACCGATGTGGAGTTGACCTTTGCTCACCGAATGGAATTGACGCGTGGCCAGCCGCACCGGCAGCGATATGTAACCATGCATGGGGTGGATGCCCATGACCACAGCGCAAGAAAAGGAAATTAAGCTGTTTCATGTCGGGCCTTGCCTTTCCAGTTTGTCCCAAGAAAACAAAATCAATGCTCACACGTGCTACTTAAAGCATTTTGAAGCACTGGTTTCTTTTTTTTTTACCACGTACTTGATCTCATGTTGAAAATTTACAAACACTTGAAATATTTGTCAAAGTTTGCTAAAAAAAAAATCAGAAATTTTTACTTTTACTTTTTTTACTGTTCATTCGAGCTCATTTGAGCTAGCTTAGAACGGTACTTTCGACAAAGTCTGAAGTACTTCCGAAAAGTGAAGATCAACTGCTAATTTACTATGGTCGGAAGGAGGCGCTGCATAAGAGCAACTCTAGCAGACCCTGCATCCCGCCAGCCCACAAAACGCGTTTGCAGTTCGCGCAAAAAGCTTTTGCAGGCTGGCTCGGGCTAGCACAGATGCAGACCCCCCAAACGGATCCGTAAAAAAGTATATACATGAAATATTTTTTTTTACGGGTCGGTTTTGAGGGGTTTGCTCTTTGCGCTGCTGCATCCCGCATATCATCAGCCCGCAAATATCAAATACAACATAATTCAACAATCGAAAACAAACTGAATTATTTCAATCAAACATAATACAATAATCATCCGCATTACAAATAATTATTCAAATAACCATAGCAAACTTAAATAGTGCAATACAAAATTTGTCATGAATACAAATACAAATAAATACAAAAATAAGTCACTGTCCAGCCCTTTGCCAATGGTGCTCAATGATATCTTCCTCAACATCTCGTTCCTAAGATGGCGATTCCGAGGAATGCACAAACGCCCGACAGTCGATCCTCGCCTCCTCTTCCGGTGCTCGTCTTCATGCTCCTTCATGGCAAGCGCCATGACTAATCTTTGCTGCCAGAAGTTCGCAAGCATGCTCTCAACATCCGAGTCGCCCGAATCGGGCGATAGCAAGAACTTCTCGCACGGGGCAACTCCATCTACACGCACACCGGCGCGTCAATCTACCACGCAGCTCGCAAAAATCACAAAAGGGGACTAACCGGTGACGGGTGATCCCGGGCGGCGACGAGAGGGTGCGCGACGGTGGTCGATCCCCGGCGGCGGCGGCGAGGGCGGGGGGCTCTTCTTGCCGGATCCGAGGGGCGATGCAGCGGCTCGGCGCGGGAGGGTGTGGGGCGGCCACGAGGCGCAATTCCGCCCGCAGATATGGCCGGAATCGCCGGCGGCGGGCGGGCCGGAAGCAAAGGGCGGACGGCGGCGGAAGGAGGGGGAAAGCGCGCAGGCTGAAATGTCCCTCCCGCCAACTACTCCTCTCCGATGCAGGGCACCGCAGGCGCGAGGGGAAAACCCGCGTTTTCCCGGGTTGGGGTTGGGAATTTGCCGCGCCCGCCAAATTTTTTTGCGGGCCGGGGCGGGATGCGAGGTCTGGTCAGGCAGGCTTTCTGGCCCGTACCCGCATTTTGACGGTTATTTTACGGGTCGGGGACGTATAATTCCACCACGCGGAAGCAAGACTACAATTCTTTTTCGGGCGACCATCAGATCAAGTTTAGCAATTTACTAGTAATTTTCTCTGATAAAAGCATGGTTGATCATTCATGCACACACAGGCCCAACACTTTGAAATGAAAAATGTGGAGCCAACAGCTCCTTAAATCGAAGAAAAGGAACGGGCCCAACTGTCGTTAAGACCCCGGTATGTTCAAAGCATTCGCGCACGTACTCCATGTGCTTCTTCTTCCCCCGTCCATCCTGCTCCATGTGCCCAACTGACCAACTCCATGGGAGTATATAGACAGAGGCAGCTTCCTTGACTCTCCCCACACCAAGCTCAAAGCGATCGTCTGCTCGACTAGTGATCAGGAACTCATCGAAGATTAATGGATGATTGCATGGAGCTGTCATGGGGCGCGCGGTGCGCGGGACTGGCCTTCTTCAGCCTGTCCATCTTCTCGGTGGCGCTCGGCGCGGGGCTCCTGCTCGTCCGCCGGTGGCCCAACCACTGGTGCGGCTGTCACGTGTGCCGGGCTTACCTCACGGGGTCGTGGGCCAAGGACTTCACCAACCTCGCCGACTGGTACGCGCACCTGCTGCGCGAGTCGCCGACGGGCACTGTCCAGGTCCATGTCCTCGGCTGCACCGTCACCGCCAACCCGGCCAACGTGGAGTACATGCTCAAGACCCGCTTCGACAACTTCCCCAAGGGCAAGCGCTTCGCCGCGCTCCTTGGCGATCTCCTCGGCGGCGGCATCTTCAACATCGATGGTGACGCCTGGCGCCACCAGCGCAAGATGGCCAGCCTCCAGCTCGGCAGCGTCACCGTGCGCTCCTACGCCTACAAGATCGTCGCCCAGGAGGTGGAGACTCGTCTCCTGCCGGTCCTGGCCGACGCCGCCGACAAGGGCAAGGTGGTCGACCTCCAGGACGTGTTCCGGCGGTTCGCCTTCGACACCGTCTGCAAGATCTCCTTCGGGCTCGACCCGGGATGCCTCGATCTCGACATGCCCATGTCCGACCTAGCCAATGCGTTCGACACCGCCTCGCGGTTCTGCGCCATGCGTGGCGCCGCGGCCTCGCCGTTGGTGTGGAAGATGAAGCGGATGCTCAACATTGGGTCCGAGAGGGAGCTTAAGAAGGCCATCAAGCTCGTCGACGACCTCGCGTCCGCCATGATTCTGCAGCGGCGGACTCTGGGTTTCGACAACAGCCACGACCTCCTGTCCCGCTTCATGGCCTCGGACGTCGCCATGGACGACAGGTATCTCCGCGACATCGTGGTCAGCTTCCTCCTCGCCGGCCGGGACACGGTCGCCTCCGCGCTTACCACGCTCTTCATCCACCTGCACAAGAACCCTGAAGTCGCGGCCGCCATCCGCGCGGAGGCTGGTGGCGACAGGCCGTCCACCTACGAGCACCTGACGAGCCTGCAGTATACCCACGCGGTGCTGTTCGAGAACATGCGGTTGTTCCCGCCGGTGCAGTTCGACTCCAAGTTCTGCGCCGCCGCGGACGTGCTCCCGGATGGCACCTACGTGGAGGGCGAGTCACGTGTGATGTACCACCCGTACGCCATGGGACGCATGCCGAGCATCTGGGGCGCCGACTACGAGGCGTTCCGCCCCGACCGGTGGCTCACCGGACCCGGCGGTTCGTTCGCGCCGGCGAACCTCTACAAGTACCCGGTGTTCCAGGCCGGCCTCCGTGTGTGCCTCGGCAAGGAGCTCGCCATAACTGAGATGAAGGCGGTCGGCGTGGCCGTGGTGAAGGCGTTCGACGTGGAGGTGCTTGGAGAGCATGGCCGTAGTGGCTGGGCGCCGACGTTTGTGCCGGGGCTCACGGCGTCCATCAGCGGCGGCCTCCCGGTGAGGATCATCAAACGCACTTCGACTCCGAATTCAGGATTCTCATAATATACATGATCTTTTGGTTAAAGATAAAGATGGTCCAAATTGATATGAGCACTTAATTTAAAGTGATCTAAGAGCATCTTCAGCGTTGACTCGCAAATTTGATCCGACATCAGTCCGTGGGTGGGGGAAACTAGTCCATGGACACTGATGCCGGAGGTCGCCATTCAATGATATTCGTATACATTTCAACCAGTGTTAGAATTAACCGAACAAAATTTATACAAATCGGCTGGGATTTCATATAAATCGAAAGAGACTCATGCAAACACGATAGATTTTTCTTAACATTTCAAACACTTAGAAGAAGAAAAACCGTTCCGACCCTAAACCCATCTTATGGCGGTGGTCGGCGTCCAAGCCCTTGTTGTTCCCTTCCTGGGACCGCCTCCTCCATCCCCCGTCTCCATAAGTACCGGCGATAAGACCGATGATGTGAAGCTCCGGTCTTCCATGAGGAAGAGTAGAACATGGGATACAGACCCACCCACGTGGGACACAAGGCCCAGCCGCCTCTCATGCTCTACTTGTTCTCGGAGGAATCTGTGCCTTGTCCGTCGCTGGTGGACGTTAGGTCCACGATGAAATGGCGGCGGCGGTGTTGTTGTTGTCCCACTGGTCGCCCGAAAGTTCGTCGGTGACATGTAGAAGACGCAGCTGGCATTGTTCTCATCCGCGATCGCCTGCAGCTGCGCCTCCGCGGCGGCCGCTTCCTGGCAAGCGACAGCTTGAACACTGGCTGCCTGGTAGATCGCACGCTGCTCCGCGACAAAGTTAGGGTTCGCCATGGCTATGACTGTCACGGCCTCCTTGCTTACGCGCTCGCTGTCAATTTGGCCAGAGTGGGTCGGCCTGTTCGCAGTTTGACGATTGTCAAATAGAAGGTCTCTAGTTGAGATCTCTTATATGACGCCCCTTTGCGTCATAAAGTTGAGGCTATGCTGCAGGCTCGAGCCTAGTGGTCCAGCTCGTTCTGACATGATGGGTGGTGAGCTTCCTTGAACTATATTTTTTCTTCCATTTTTCAGTTCGATTTTTGCTGAAAAATTGGGTGTTTATTCTTTTACCAGGTTAAATATTTAAAATTGTTCATAATGCAAAAAAAATAGTTACTATGTGTTTAAAATTGTTCATCATGTATTTTAAAAAATAGTGTGCATTTAAAAACATTTCACCGTTCAGTATGTATTTAAAAGATATTCAGTTTGTATTAAAATTTTCACTTATACAGAACATGCTCAGTGTATATTAAAGTGTTCAATGTGTATTTAAAAAAGTTCAGTTTTATTCAAATACTGTTCAGCATATACTGAAGAAACATTAAATTAATAAAAAAATATAGAAACAGGATAGGAAAAACTGCAAGGTAAAAAAAGAAAAATTAGGCGAAAATCAAACCTGAGGAAATCATGATAATGAAAAGATCAACCAAACCCAGAATCAAAATATCAAGTAAGAAAAAGTACCAACGATATAGTAAAATTAAATATTCAATTCCAAACAAATTTGGAAAGCCAGACAAAACTATGCGCCAACTTAATATTTATTTCCAGAAAATGTTCCTTTTAAAAATTGTTGATAAAATCAAAATAATTGAGTATTTTTGAAATCCTATTTTAAAAAATAAAAGTTCATGTGCTCAAATATTTTTTAGAAATTCAAAAATGTTTCGATTTGTCAAAAATGTTCGTGTTTTCTAAAATTATTCTCAATATAAAAAATAATGAATTCCGAAAAAGAAATATGTTTTAAAAACGTTCAGAAAATTCAAAAATTGTTAGCATTTTTAAAACTATATCCGCTTGATAGAAAAAACATATTTCCAAGAAAGTTTGAAACTAAAAAAAACTGTAGCTAATGTGCCCCAGTTGCTGCAGTAACAGAAACGGTATGGTAGAGCCGGCTCGCTGTATTGTGGGATCGCTAGTCTTTTAAGCGGACGACCCTGAGCCGCTACAGTGTGCATCGGGACTGAGTCGCTTACAGGGCGTGGTATTGAGCTGGCCCAGTTGGAAGGTGCTCTGCCCTCTCTTCTTGTACATGAATTCTGTTAAGGCCCAGCACCACGCCGCATATTTTGATTTTTGTTTTTGAGAAACTCACATTTTTTGATTGGACATTATTTTATGAGTACAGGTCGGAAAGCAGTTTTTCTTAATCCAGCAATACCAACAGACAATTTGCCAATTGATTTCCCCCTACCGCTCCTTCATAGTACACGTCCTTTGGCTACCGTTCCTCCCCATCCCTGTTCTCCCGCCACCCCTCTTCCCCAATTTTCATTGTCCTAACTTTTAAATTTTAAAACATCGTTATGGCTTCATCTCTTCCAAAAAAAAAATTATCTCTACTGCTCAACGTCCTAGCACTCCATTGCTTGCATTGTACCGAGAATGCGGATCTTAGTAGGTGCACTAATTGTTGTAACTACTATTCCAAAATAACTACACTCATTTCGATGATTTAGTAGCAACATGCATGCATTGTACTAATCTGTTGTGAAGTCCAAGTTTTGGCTTAAAAATGATCCTACATAGTACTGCCTCTGTCCTGGTTTATAAGTCCCTTTTGTATTTTGTGCTAAATTTTGACTAGAGATTTAACTAATAAAATATCAACACATGTCACCATAAATTATATCGTTGTGTTTGTATTTGAACATAGTTTTTAATTATATTTTTTTGTGACATTCATTAATATTTTATTACTTAAAATTAAGGTCAAAGTTTGACACAGAATATAAAGGGGACTAATAAACCATGATGGAGGTAGTACAAACTTTATCTCAAGGGTCAGAAATAAATGGAGCATGCATGTTCCTTAAATGTCATGCCAAATCTAAATGACGGTCTACTCCATGCATGTTGCAGACAGGCAACTACTTTTTTTTTCTTATAATGGGCATTTTTTATTTACTCATCATATCGCATCAGAGCAATATATACAAGCAAAATGAATTTACACCGGGACTTTATATGACTAGGATGCACATAACAACAAAAAACACACATTCTCTGAAACATGTGGCAAAAAACAAAGTCGTTCAAGACTAAGACAATGCCTAAGGCGAGGAGTGTGGGGACCGGGGAGTTTATCTGTACACTACGCCGTCACCTATGCTGGGTAAAAATATCATTGACCGTCTACTTGAACCGCGTACACAACGTACTAAACTTCTGCCAATGTCTCCAAAGAATAGACAGCAAATCGTAGCCATTGTGTACATTGGTAGATACCTGTAGTGAGGAGAACTTTTTATCATTAAAAATAATATTATTTCTATATAGCCATAGTGACTTCTAAGGTGAAATTTATAAATATAACTACATCCTAATCTCTCTAAGAGAAATCAAGAATGGGAAGTGAAGTCAACCAATGAGTTAGCTGAGTTGTTGGTTGAGTTATACCTTACTGTGCAGACTGGCAACTTCTAGAAATTAAATGTTCTTCTGAACATCTAAATGTGACTAAAAAGGCATATCAAACCCGAAGCTAGTGCATATGTGACTATGTACCGTTTTCGGAGCACAACAACATGGAAGTCCCTCCACACATGACATAGTAACGCAAGCCACAAGGAAAGACCGACATTTTTAGAGAGCCTAAGAACTTATGTACCGTGGGTACCCAAAAAGACCACGGAACAAAAGCAATTCCTACCTGGAATTTTAGTTAAATCGATTGCCAGCAAGGAGGCAACAAGTGGACCGACCCGATTCTATGTCAAATCAATCGTAGTTGATCTCAAGAGTTCGGTCTCAAGCCCATGTGATGAATCTGAAGGCATGAATCCTTCGCAATCCAAAGGTGGCCTTCTTCTTGGCCGGTCGATTTGCGACATCATGCTCATCAACATGACAACAACGACGGGCATGGTCGGCCTGTCACAAGGAGTTTCCTGGACGCAGAGGAGCCCAATCTGGATACATCGTGTCAGCTCGGATAAGAGCTCAGGCTCGGACTCGGAGAGTGGTACCATTGTTGCGTCCAAAAGTTCCGCGATCATGTTCGTCTCCCACAATCCCCAGGCCTACAAAAGGAGATTTTCCAGCTATAAAGCTGTGTAGATAATCTTGTATAATATGTTTATGCTTTATATACTTCATCTCAAGAAGCAAAGGAATTATGTGTATCGATTAACTATAAGATGCGGATGCATTTGTGAGATAGTAGGATCACTAGTAGAAACGGAGCTTTAATACCGGTTCATAAGGGCCTTTAGTGCCGGTTCTGCAACCGGCACTAAAGAGTGGAGACTAAAGGTGATACGACCGTGTGTAATTTATTTATGATGGTCGCTGCTGACAAAACAAAGTCTACACCTATGGTCGAATATGCTACTGGTATTGTTCAAGATAAAGCTCTGATTGTTGTTGATCATGAAACTACACGTGGGCTGACTAGGGGAACAAGCATGGAGTTGATACGATGGACTAGTATGAAGCAAAGTGATGCATGCGTTCTTGCATGGAAGGTCTTTTCTTGGAGTTGCAAAAAAGGAAAGCGATCATGTATGTTTGGTAACTACAAATACAAGGCAAGGCGACGTATACTATATTTGTTCCTGCCATGCAAGAAGGCTTACAAGATAGATACGGGAAGGAGACTTAATGCATGGAGTTTTTTATCTCTATAAAGGAAATAGGATGGGGCCCACCAGAAAGAAAGATGGCGTACAGGGTTAAGCTAGCTAGAAAATCCAATCTGAGATGTAAAATCCAATCTGAGATGTAAAATCCAATATTTAGAAAACCTCTGTGTTGCGATTTCTCTTCGTGGAAATTGTTTTGTGCGTGAGTACCGTCGTCGAGATTGGTTTTCTCATGCTGAGCCGTAAGGTTCAAACCCTCTACTTCGTGTACACCGCGTGCGCGGGCGAGAGGTTGCTACTACTGAAGGTGGAGTGTCGTGAACGGTCGGGCCGCAACAACAGATCGGATCTCGCCATCGAGGTTCGGTCTACATCAGGTGGTATCAGAGCATCAGGTTGTTCACGACACTATGAAGAAGATGGCGAGGGCATCGTCATTCAGTAAGTTAAGTTATGGATTTCAGCTGGAGGAGGAAGGTCGCTGGGCCGGGCTTTTTTCACACCCGTGTGGTGGTGAGAGAGAGAGATCATGCGCTATGACGATCGATCACATGAATTTGATCAATGCTGCAAGCATCGAGATGGTGGAGAAGCTGAATCTAACAATGACACCACGATCACAACCATATTTGTTTCATTGGGGTCAAGAAGAGCTCACTGTCACGCAACAAACCAAGGTACCGTTTTTGTTGGAAAATTATTTTTGCGAGGCTTTGTGTGATGTGATTCCGGCACCGATGGTTTCATGTCGTTTGTTGTTGGGCAAGCCATGGTACGAAGAGCACGATATTGCGTATGATGGTCAAACACACAGATATACCATTAAGAAGGGTAAGAAGTGCATGCTTGTGTCCATGGGTGAGGAGCGTTTTATTGCTTGGAGGAAAGAACACCAGGAAAAGATAAAAGAGGAGGGAGAAGCAACGAAGAAGAAGGTTCAAGCTGGTAAAATTTCTACAATCATGGTGCAGTCTATAGATAAGAATATTGCTGAACAATCGACTCAAACCGAGGACGGTTTCATTGCAAGGGGGAGAGGATGATATGACCGTGTGTAATTTATTTATGATGGTCGCTGCTGACAAAACAAAGTCTACACCTATGGTCGAATATGCTACTGGTATTGTTCAAGATAAAGCTCTAATTGTTGTTGATCATGAAACTACACGTGGGCTGACTAGGGGAGCAAGCATGGAGTTGATACGATGGACTAGTATGAAGCAAAGTGATGCATGCGTTCTTGCATGGAAGGTCTTTTCTTGGAGTTGCAAAAAAGGAAAGCGATCATGTATGTTTGGTAACTACAAATACAAGGCAAGGCGACGTATACTATATTTGTTCCTGCCATGCAAGAAGGCTTACAAGATAGATACGGGAAGGAGACTTAATGCATGGAGTTTTTTTATCTCTAAAGGAAATAGGATGGGCCCACCAGAAAGAAAGATGGCGTACAGGGTTAAGCTAGCTAGAAAATACAATCTGGGATGTAAAAAGATTGGACCCTTATATTTTATACTAGTTTATTTTCTTTCCAAAGTTGAGTGCATGCGTGAGGGGTTTAGTCGAGGTTCCTGTCAGTTATTTAAAGCCATGGTGCATGGATGTAAAAGGAGGTTATATTTTTATGATAGAGACAATGTGTTTTTAGGGTAAATACCCGTATCGAGTTTTGGGGGAAGCTGTCTAAAAATCCCCAAGTTTTGGAGGAAGCTTTAGAAAACCTCTGTGTTGCGATTTCTCTTCGTGGAAATTGTTTTGTGCGTGAGTACCGTCGTCGAGATTAGTTTTCTCGTGCTGAGCCGTAAGGTTCAAACCCTCTACTTCGTGTACACCACGTGCGCGGGCGAGAGGTTGCTACTGCTGAAGGTGGAGTGTCGTGAAAGGTCGGGCCGCAACAACAGATCGGATCTCGCCATCGAGGTTCGGTCTACATCAGGTGGTATCAGAGCATCAGGTTGTTCACGACACTATGAAGAAGATGGCGAGGGCATCGTCATTCAGTAAGTTAAGTTATGGATTTCAGCTGGAGGAGGAAGGTCGCTGGGCCGGGCTTTTTTCACACCCGTGTGGTGGTGAGAGAGAGAGATCATGTGCTATGACGATCGATCACATGAATTTGATCAATGCTGCAAGCATCGAGATGGTGGAGAAGCTGAATCTACCAATGACACCACGATCACAACCATATTTGTTTCATTGGGGTCAAGAAGAGCTCACTGTCGCGCAACAAACCAAGGTACCGTTTTTGTTGGAAAATTATTTTTGTTAGGCTTTGTGTGATGTGATTCCGGCACCGATGGTTTCATGTCACTTGTTGTTGGGCAAGCCATGGTACGAAGAGCACGATATTGCGTATGATGGTCAAACACACAGATATACCATTAAGAAGGGTAAGAAGTGCATGCTTGTGTCCATGGGTGAGGAGCGTTTTATTGCTTGGAGGAAAGAACACCAGGAAAAGATAAAAGAGGAGGGAGAAGCAACGAAGAAGAATGTTAAAGCTGGTAAAATTTCTACAATCATGGTGCAGTCTATAGATAAGAATATTGCTGAACAAATCGACTCGAAACCGAGGACGGTTTCATTGCAAGGGGGAGAGGATGATATGACCGTGTGTAATTTATTTATGATGGTCGCTGCTGACAAAACAAACTCTACACCAATGGTCGAATATGCTACTGGTATTGTTCAAGATAAAGCTCTAATTGTTGTTGATCATGAAACTACACGTGGGCTGACTAGGGGAGCAATCATGGAGTTGATACGATGGACTAGTATGAAGCAAAGTGATGCATGCGTTCTTGCGTGGAAGGTCTTTTCTTGGAGTTGCAAAAAAGGAAAGCGATCATGTATGTTTGGTAACTACAAATACAAGGCAAGGCGACGTATACTATATTTGTTCCTGCCATGCAAGCAGGCTTACAAGATAGATACGGGAAGGAGACTTAATGCATGGAGTTTTTTTATCTCTAAAGGAAATAGGATGGGGCCCACCAGAAAGAAAGATGGCGTACAGGGTTAAGCTAGCTAGAAAATCCAACCTGAGATGTAAAAAGATTGGACCCTTATATTTTATACTAGTTTATTTTCTTTCCAAAGTTGAGTGCATGCGTGAGGGGTTTAGTCGAGGTTCCTGTCAGTTATTTAAAGCCATGGTGCATGGATGTAAAAGGAGGTTATATTTTTATGATAGACACAATGTGTTTTTAGGGTAAATACCAGTATCGAGTTTTGGGGGAAGCTGTCTAAAAATCCCTAAGTTTTGGAGGAAGCTTTAGAAAACCTCTGTGTTGCGATTTCTCTTCGTGGAAATTGTTTTATGCGTGAGTACCGTCGTCGAGATTGGTTTTCTCGTGCTGAGCCGTAAGGTTCAAACCCTCTACTTCGTGTACACCGCGTGCGCGGGCGAGAGGTTGCTACTACTGAAGGTGGAGTGTCGTGAAAGGTCGGGCCGCAACAACAGATCGGATCTCGCCATCGAGGTTCGGTCTACATCAGGTGGTATCAGAGCATCAGGTTGTTCACGACACTATGAAGAAGATGGCGAGGGCATCGTCATTCAGTAAGTTAAGTTATGGATTTCAGCTCGAGGAGGAAGGTCGCTGGGCGGGCTTTTTCACACCCGTGTGGTGATGAGAGAGAGAGAGAGATCATGTGCTATGACGATCGATCACATGAATTTGATCAATGCTGCAAGCATCGAGATGGTGGAGAAGCTGAATCTACCAATGACACCACGATCACAACCATATTTGTTTCATTGGGGTCAAGAAGAGCTCACTGTCACGCAACAAACCAAGGTACCGTTTTTGTTGGAAAATTATTTTTGTTAGGCTTTGTGTGATGTGATTCCGGCACCGATGGTTTCATGTCACTTGTTGTTGGGCAAGCCATGATACGAAGAGCACGATATTCCGTATGATGGTCAAAAACACAGATATACCATTAAGAAGGGTAAGAAGTGCATGCTTGTGTCCATGGGTGAGGAGCGTTTTATTGCTTGGAGGAAAGAACACCAGGAAAAGATAAAAGAGGAGGGAGAAGCAACGAAGAAGAAGGTTCAAGCTGGTAAAATTTCTACAATCATGGTGGAGTCTATAGATAAGAATATTGCTGAACAAATCGACTCGAAACCGAGGACGGTTTCATTGCAAGGGGGAGAGGATGATATGACCGTGTGTAATTTATTTATGATGGTCGCTGCTGACAAAACAAAGTCTACACCTATGGTCGAATATGCTACTGGTATTGTTCAAGATAAAGCTCTAATTGTTGTTGATCATGAAACTACACGTGGGCTGACTAGGGGAGCAAGCATGGAGTTGATACGATGGACTAGTATGAAGCAAAGTGATGCATGCGTTCTTGCATGGAAGGTCTTTTCTTGGAGTTGCAAAAAAGGAAAGCGATCATGTATGTTTGGTAACTACAAATACAAGGCAAGGCGACGTATACTATATTTGTTCCTGCCATGCAAGAAGGCTTACAAGATAGATACGGGAAGGAGACTTAATGCATGGAGTTTTTTTATCTCTAAAGAAAATAGGATGGGGCCCACCAGAAAGAAAGATGGCGTACAGGGTTAAGCTAGCTAGAAAATCCAATCTGAGATGTAAAAAGATTGGACCCTTATATTTTATACTAGTTTATTTTCTTTCCAAAGTTGAGTGCATGCGTGAGGGGTTTAGTCGAGGTTCATGTCAGTTATTTAAAGCCATGGTGCATGGATGTAAAAGGAGGTTATATTTTTATGATAGACACAATGTGTTTTTAGGGTAAATACCCGTATCGAGTTTTGGGGGAAGCTTTCTAAAAATCCCTAAGTTTTGGAGGAAGCTTTAGAAAACCTCTGTGTTGCGATTTCTCTTCGTGGAAATTGTTTTGTGCGTGAGTACCGTCATCGACATTGGTTTTCTCGTGCTGAGCCGTAAGGTTCAAACCCTCTACTTCGTGTACACCGCGTGCGCGGGCGAGAGGTTGCTAATACTGAAGGTGGAGTGTCATGAAAGGTCGGGCCGCAACAACAGATCGGTTCTCGCCATCGAGGTTCGGTCTACATCAGGTGGTATCAGAGCATCAGGTTGTTCACGACACTATGAAGAAGATGACGAGGGCATCGTCATTCAGTAAGTTAAGTTATGGATTTCAGCTCGAGGAGGAAGGTCGCTGGGCCGGGCTTTTTTCACACCCGTGTGGTGATGAGAGAGAGAGAGAGATCATGTGCTATGACGATCGATCACATGAATTTGATCAATGTTGCAAGCATCGAGATGGTGGAGAAGCTGAATCTACCAATGATACCACGATCACAACCATATTTGTTTCATTGGGGTCAAGAAGAGCTCACTGTCACGCAACAAACCAAGGTACCGTTTTTGTTGGAAAATTATTTTTGTTAGGCTTTGTGTGATGTGATTCCGGCACCGATGGTTTCATCTCACTTGTTGTTGGGCAAGCCATGGTACGAAGAGCACGATATTGCGTATGATGGTCAAACACACAGATTTACCATTAAGAAGGGTAAGAAGTGCATGCTTGTGTCCATGGGTGAGGAGCGTTTTATTGCTTGGAGGAAAGAACACCAGGAAAAGATAAAAGAGGAGGGAGAAGCAACGAAGAAGAAGGTTCAAGATGGTAGAATTTCTACAATCATGGTGCAATCTATAGATGAGAATATTGCTGAACAAATCGACTCAAAACCGAGGACGGTTTCATTGCAAGGGGGAGAGGATGATATGACCGTGTGTAATTTATTTGTGATGGTCGCTGCTGAAAAAACAAAGTCTACACCTATGGTCGAATATGCTACTTGTATTGTTCAAGATAAAGCTCTAATTGTTGTTGATCATGAAACTACACGTGGGCTGACTAGGGGAGCAAGCATGGAGTTGATACGATGGACTGGTATGAAGCAAAGTGATGCATGCGTTCTTGCATGGAAGGTCTTTTCTTGGCGTTGCAAAAAAAGGAAAGCGATCATGTATGTTTGGTAACTACAAATACAAGGCAAGGCGACGTATACTATATTTGTTCCTGCCATGCAAGAAGGCTTACAAGATAGATACGGGAAGGAGACTTAATGCATGGAGTTTTTTTATCTCTAAAGGAAATAGGATGGGGCCCACCAGAAAGAAAGATGGTGTATAGGGTTAAGCTAGCTAGAAAATCCAATCTGAGATGTAAAAAGATTGGACCCTTATATTTTATACTAGTTTATTTTCTTTCCAAAGTTGAGTGCATGCGTGAGGGGTTTAGTCGAGGTTCCTGTCAGTTATTTAAAGCCATGGTGCATGGATGTAAAAGGAGTTTATATTTTTATGATAGAGACAATGTGTTTTTAGGGTAAATACCCGTATCGAGTTTTGGGGGAAGCTGTCTAAAAATCCCTAAGTATTGGAGGAAGCTTTAGAAAACCTCTGTGTTGCGATTTCTCTTCGTGGAAATTGTTTTGTGCGTGAGTACCGTCGTCGAGATTGGTTTTCTCGTGCTGAGCCGTAAGGTTCAAACCCTCTACTTCGTGTACACCGCGTGTGCGGGCGAGAGGTTGCTACTGCTGAAGGTGGAGTGTCGTGAAAGGTCGGGCCGCAACAATGGATCGGATCTCGCCATCGAGGTTCGGTCTACATCAGGTGGTATCAGAGCATCAGGTTGTTCATGACACTGTGAAGAAGATGGCGAGGGCATCGTCATTCAGTAAGTTAAGTTATGGATTTCAGCTGGAGGAGGAAGGTCGCTGGGCCGGGCTTTTTTCACACCCGTGTGGTGGTGAGAGAGAGAGATCATGTGCTATGACGATCGATCACATGAATTTGATCAATGCTGCAAGCATCGAGATGGTGGAGAAGCTGAATCTACCAATGACACCACAATCACAACCATATTTGTTTCATTGGGGTCAAGAAGAGCTCACTGTCACGCAACAAACCAAGGTACCGTTTTTGTTGGAAAATTATTTTTGTTAGGCTTTGTGTGATGTAATTCCGGCACCGATGGTTTCATGTCACTTGTTGTTGGGCAAGCCATGGTACGAAGAGCACGATATTGCGTATGATGGTCAAACACACAGATTTACCATTAAGAAGGGTAAGAAGTGCATGCTTGTGTCCATGGGTGAGGAGCGTTTTATTGCTTGGAGGAAAGAACACCAGGAAAAGATAAAAGAGGAGGGAGAAGCACGAAGAAGAAGGTTCAAGCTGGTAAAATTTCTACAATCATGGTGCAGTCTATAGATAAGAATATTGCTGAACAAATCGACTCGAAACCGAGGACGGTTTCATTGCAAGGGGGAGAGGATGATATGACCGTGTGTAATTTATTTATGATGGTCGCTGCTGACAAAACAAAGTCTACACCTATGGTCGAATATGCTACTGGTATTGTTCAAGATAAAGCTCTAATTATTGTTGATCAAGAAACTACACGTGGGCTGACTAGGGGAGCAAGCATGGAGTTGATACGATGGACTAGTATGAAGCAAAGTGATGCATGCGTTCTTGCATGGAAGGTCTTTTCTTGGAGTTGCAAAAAAGGAAAGCGATCATGTATGTTTGGTAACTACAAATACAAGGCAAGGCGACGTATACTATATTTGTTCCTGCCATGCAAGCAGGCTTACAAGATAGATACGGGAAGGAGACTTAATGCATGGAGTTTTTTTATCTCTAAAGGAAATAGGATGGGGCCCACCAGAAAGAAAGATGGCGTACATGGTTAAGCTAGCTAGAAAATCCAACCTGAGATGTAAAAAGATTGGACCCTTATATTTTATACTAGTTTATTTTCTTTCCAAAGTTGAGTGCATGCGTGAGGGGTTTAGTCGAGGTTCCTGTCAGTTATTTAAAGCCATGGTGCATGGATGTAAAAGGAGGTTATATTTTTATGATAGATACAATGTGTTTTTAGGGTAAATACCAGTATCGAGTTTTGGGGGAAGCTGTCTAAAAATCCCTAAGTTTTGGAGGAAGCTTTAGAAAACCTCTGTGTTGCGATTTCTCTTCGTGGAAATTGTTTTGTGCGTGAGTACCATCGTCGAGATTGGTTTTCTCGTGCTGAGCCGTAAGGTTCAAACCCTCTACTTCTTGTACACCGTGTGCGCGGGCGAGAGGTTGCTACTACTGAAGGTGGAGTGTCGTGAAAGGTCGGGCCGCAACAACAGATCGGATCTCGCCATCGAGGTTCGGTCTACATCAGGTGGTATCAGAGCATCAGGTTGTTCATGACACTATGAAGAAGATGGCGAGGGCATCGTCATTCAGTAAGTTAAGTTATGGATTTCAGCTCGAGGAGGAAGGTCGCTGGGCCGGGCTTTTTTCACACCCGTGTGGTGATGAGAGAGAGAGAGAGAGATCATGTGCTATGACGATCGATCACATGAATTTGATCAATGCTGCAAGCATCGAGATGGTGGAGAAGCTGAATCTACCAATGACACCACGATCACAACCATATTTGTTTCATTGGGGTCAAGAAGAGCTCATTGTCACGCAACAAACCAAGGTACCGTTTTTGTTGGAAAATTATTTTTGTTAGGCTTTGTGTGATGTGATTCTGGCACCGATGGTTTCATGTCACTTGTTGTTGGGCAAGCCATGGTACGAAGAGCACGATATTGCGTATGATGCTCAAACACACAGATATACCATTAAGAACGGTAAGAAGTGCATGCTTGTGTCCATGGGTGAGGAGCGTTTTATTGCTTGGAGGAAAGAACACCAGGAAAAGATAAAAGAGGAGGGAGAAGCAACGAAGAAGAAGGTTCAAGCTGGTAAAATTTCTACAATCATGGTGTAGTCTATAGATAAGAATATTGCTGAACAAATCGACTCGAAACCTAGGACGGTTTCATTGCAAGGGGGAGAGGATGATATGACCGTGTGTAATTTATTTATGATGGTCGCTGCTGACAAAACAAAGTCTACACCTATGGTCGAATATGCTACTGGTATTGTTTAAGATAAAGCTCTAATTGTTGTTGATCATGAAACTACACGTGGGCTGACTAGGGGAGCAAGCATGGATTTGATACGATGGACTAGTATGAAGCAAAGTGATGCATGCGTTCTTGCATGGAAGGTCTTTTCTTGGAGTTGCAAAAAAGGAAAGCGATCATGTATGTTTGGTAACTACAAATACAAGGCAAGGCGACGTATACTATATTTGTTCCTGCCATGCAAGAAGGCTTACTAGATACATACGGGAAGGAGACTTAATGCATGGAGTTTTTTCATCTATAAAGGAAATAGGATGGGGCCCACCAGAAAGAAAGATGGCGTACAGGGTTAAGCTAGCTAGAAAATCCAATCTGAGATGTAAAAAGATTGGGCCCTTATATTTTATACTAGTTTATTTTCATTCCAAAGTTGAGTGAATGCGTGAGGGGTTTAGTCGAGGTTCCTGTCAGTTATTTAAAGCCATGGTGCATGGATGTAAAAGGAGGTTATATTTTTATGATAGACACAATGTGTTTTTAGGGTAAATACCAGTATCGAGTTTTGGGGGAAGCTGTCTAAAAATCCCTAAGTTTTGGAGGAAGCTTTAGAAAACCTCTGTGTTGCGATTTCTCTTCGTGGAAATTGTTTTGTGCGTGAGTACCGTCGTCGAGATTGGTTTTCTCGTGATGAGCCGTAAGGTTCAAACCCTCTATTGTGTACCCAGGTGCTTGCTGGCGTAGAGGTTGCTACTACTGAAGGTGGAGGTCGTGAAAGGTCGGGTCAAAACAACAGACCGGATCTCGCCATCGAGGTTCGGTCTACATCAGGTGGTATCAGAGCATCAGGTTGTTCACGACACTATGAAGAAGATGGCGAGGGCATCGTCATTCAGTAAGTTAAGTTATGGATTTCAGCTAGAGGAGGAAGGTCGCTGGGCCGGGCTTTTTTCACACTCGTGTGGTGGTGAGAGAGAGAGATCATGTGCTATGACGATCGATCACATGAATTTGATCAATGCTGCAAGCATCGAGATGGTGGAGAAGCTGAATCTACCAATGACACCACGATCACAACCATATTTGTTTCATTGGGGTCAAGAAGAGCTCTCTGTCACGCAACAAACCAAGGTACCGTTTTTGTTGGAAAATTATTTTTGTTAGGCTTTGTGTGATGTGATTCCGGCACCGATGGTTTCATGTCACTTGTTGTTGTGCAAGCCATGGTACGAAGAGCACGATATTGCGTATGATGGTCAAACACACAGATATACCATTAAGAAGGGTAAGAAGTGCATGCTTGTGTCCATGGGTGAGGAGTGTTTTATTGCTTGGAGGAAAGAACACCAGGAAAAGATAAAAGAGGAGGGAGAAGCAACAAAGAAGAAGGTTCAAAATGGTAAAATTTCTACAATCATGGTGCAGTCTATAGATAAGAATATTGCTGAACAAATCGACTCGAAACCGAGGACGGTTTCATTGCAAGGGGGAGAGGATGATATGACCGTCTGTAATTTATTTATGATGGTCGCTGCTGACAAAACAAAGTCTACACCTATGGTCGAATAGGCTACTGGTATTGTTCAAGATAAAGCTCTAATTGTTGTTGATCATGAAACTACACGTGGGCTGACTAGGGGAGCAAGCATGGAGTTGATACGATGGACTAGTATGAAGCAAAGTGATGCATGCGTTCTTGCGTGCAAGGTCTTTTCTTGGAGTTGCAAAAAAGGAAAGCGATCATGTATGTTTGGTAACTACAAATACAAGGCAAGGCGACGTATACTATATTTGTTCCTGCCATGCAAGAAGGCTTACAAGATAGATACGGGAAGGAGACTTAATGCATGGAGTTTTTTTTATCTCTAAAGGAAATAGGATGGGGCCCACCAGAAAGAAAGATTGCGTACAGGGTTAAGCTAGCTAGAAAATCCAATCTGAGATGTAAAAAGATTGGACCCTTATATTTTATACTAGTTTATTTTCTTTCCAAAGTTGAGTGAATGCGTGAGGGGTTTAGTCGAGGTTCCTGTCAGTTATTTAAAGCCATGGTGCATGGATGTAAAAGGAGGTTATATTTTTATGATAGACACAATGTGTTTTAGGGTAAATACCAGATCGAGTTTTGGGGAAGCTGTCTAAAATCCCTAAGTTTTGGAGGAAGCTTTAGAAAACCTCTGTTGCGATTTCTCTTCGTGGAAATTGTTTTGTGCGTGAGTACCGTCGTCGAGATTGGTTTTCTCGTGTTGAGCCGTAAGGTTCAAACCCTCTACTTCGTGTACACCGCGTGCGCGGGTGAGAGGTTGCTACTACTGAAGGTGGAGTGTCGTGAAAGGTCGGGCCGCAACAACAGATCGGATCTCGCCATCGAGGTTCGGTCTACATCAAAGCCCCCTCTAGTACCTGTTCGACACGAACCGCCACTAAAGGCCCACCACGTGGCGTGACCTCGCGCCGTGGTATGGGGGACCTTTAGTACCAGTTGGTGTTACCAACCGGTACTAAAGGTATTTTTTAATTACTTTTTGAAAATTTTGGGAAAAAATTGATTTTTTTTATTTTCAATTTTCTGAATTATTTGATGATTTAGTCTCTAATCACCCCTCTTAACTACTAAAGTCTGGATCACTCATTCCAAATCGTCTATCTTCCCGACCGGTCACCCATCCTCTCACTCCCCCAGCCTGAGCACGCTTAACTTCGGAGTTCTATTCCCCCTACTATCCAAGTCTGCACTTGTTGTTTTCCTGACAAATGTAAGCTGTAAATGTTAGAAATATGCCCTAGAGGCAATAATAAAATAGTTATTATTATATTTCCTTGTTCATGATAATTGTTTATTATCCATGCTACAATTGTATTGATAGGAAACTCAGATACATGTGTGGATACATAGACATCACCATGTCCCTAGTAAGCCTCTAGTTGACTTGCTCGTTGATCAATAGATGGTTACGGTTTCCTGACCATGGACATTGGATGTCGTTGATAACGGGATCACATCATTAGGGGAATGATGTGATGGACAAAGACCCAATCCTAAGCCTAGCACAGATCGTAGTTCAGTATGCTAAAGCTTTTCTAATGTCAAGTATCATTTCCTTAGACCATGAGATTGTGCAACTCCGGATACCGTGGGAATGCTTTGGGTGTGCCAAACGTCCACAACGTAATCGGGTGGCTATAAATGTGCACTACGGTATCTCCGAAAGTGTCTTGGGTTGGCACGAATCGAGACTGGGATTTGTCGCCCGCAGACGGAGAGGTATCTCTGGGCCCACTCGGTAGGACATCATCATAATGTGCACAATATGATCAAGGAGTTGATCACGGGACGATGTGTTACGGAACGCGTAAAGAGACTTGCCATAACAAGATTGAACAAGGTATCGGTATACCGACGATCGAATCTCGGGCAAGTACTATACCGGTAGACAAAGGGAATTGTATACGGGATTGATTGAATCCTTGACATCGTGGTTCATCCGATGAGATCATCGTGGAGCATGTGGGAGCCAACATGGGTATCCAGATCCCGCTGTTGGTTATTGACCGGAGAGTTGTCTCGGCCATGTCTGCATGACTCCCGAGCCCGTAGGGTCTACACACTTAAGGTTCGATGACGCTAGGGTTATAGGGAAAGTATGTACGCGGTTACCGAATGTTGTTCGGAGTCCCGGATGAGATCCCGGACGTCACGAGGAGTTCCGGAATGGTCCGGAGGTAAAGATTGATATATAGGAAGTGAGGATTTGGCCACCGGAAGTGTTCCGGGCACCACCGGTAATGTACCGGGACCACCGGAAGGGTCCGAGGGTCCACCGAGAGGGGCCACCAGCCCCGGAGGCCTACGTGGGCCAATAGTGGGAAGGGAACAGCCCCTAGGTGGGCTGGGGCACCTCCTACCAAGGCCCAAGGCGCCCTCAAGAGGAGAGGGGGCAAACCCTAGGGGCAGATGGGCCCTAAGGCCCAACCTTGGTGCGCCCCCCTCTCTCTCCCCCTTGGCCGCCACCCAGATGGGATCTGGGGGCTGCCGCCACCCCTAGGGAGGGAACCCTAGGTGGGGGCGCAGCCCCTCCTCTCCCCCTATATATACTTGAGGTATGGGGCTGCCCAATACACGATTTGATCTCCTCTTGGCGCAGCCCTACCCTCTCCTCCTCGCCTCTTGCGGTGCTTGGCGAAGCCTCGCTGAGTGCCACGCCCTCCACCACCACCACGCCGTTGTGCTGCTGCTGGACGGAGTCTTCCCCAACCTCTCCCTCTCCCCTTGCTGGATCAAGGAACGGGAGACGTCACCGGGCTACACGTGTGTTGAACGCGGAGGCACCGTTCTTCGGTGCTTAGATCAGATTCGGCCGCGATATGAATCGCTACGAGTACGACTCCTTCATCCGCGTTCTTGTAACGCTTCCGCATCGCGATCTTCAAGGGTATGAAGATGCACTCCCCTCTCTCTCGTTGCTAGTATCTCCATAGATTGATCTTGGTGATGCGTAGAAAAATTTGAATTTCTGCTACATTCTCCAACAGTGGCATCATCAGCTAGGTCTATTGCATAGATTCTTTGCACGAGTAGAACACAAGTAGTTGTGGGCGATGGTTTGTACAATTTTCTTACCGTTACTAGTCCTATCTTGATTCGGCGGCATTGTGGGATGAAGCGGCCCGGACCGACCTTACACGTACGCTTACGTGAGACAGGTTCCACCGATGACATGCACTTGTTGCATAAGGTGGCTAGCGGTGCCGCCTCCCACTTTAGTCGGATCGGATTCGATGAAAAGGGTCCTTATGAAGGGTAAATAGAAATTGGCATATCGCCGTTGTGGCTTTGCGTAGGTAAGAAACGTTCTTGCTAGAAACCCATAGCAGCCACGTAAAAACATGCAACAACAATTAGAGGACGTCTAACTTGTTTTTGCAGGGTATTCTATGTGATGTGATATGGTCAAAAGAATGTGATGAATGATGTATGTGATGTATGAGATTGATCATGTTCTTGTAATAGGAATCACGACTTGCATGTCGATGAGTATGACAACCGGCAGGAGCCATAGGAGTTTTCTTATTTATTGTATGACCTGCGTGTCAATGATAACGCCATGTAATTACTTTACTTTATTGCTAACCGTTAGCCATAGTAGTAGAAGTAATAGTTGGCGAGACAACTTCATGAAGACACGATGATGGAGATCATGATGATGGAGATCATGGTGTCATGCCGGTGACGATGATGATCATGGAGCCCCGAAGATGGAGATCAAAAGGAGCAAAATGATATTGGCCATATCATGTCACTATTTGATTGCATGTGATGTTTATCATGTTTATGCATCTTATTTGCTTAGAATGTCGGTAGTAATAAGATGATCCCTCATAATAATTTCAAGAAAGTGTTCGCCCTAACTGTGCACCGTTGCGAAAGTTCGTTGTTTCGAAGCACCACGTGATGATCGGGTGTGATAGATTCTAACGTTCACATACAACGGGTGTAAGCCAGATTTACACACGCGAAACACTTAGGTTGACTTGACGAGCCTAGCATGTACAGACATGGCCTCGGAACACAAGAGACCGAAAGGTTGAACATGAGTCGTATAGTGGATACGATCAACATGAAGATGTTCACCGATGATGACTAGTCCGTCTCACGTGATGATCGGACACGGCCTAGTTGACTCAGATCATGTATCACTTAGATGACTAGAGGGATGTCTATCTAAGTGGGAGTTCATAAGATAAACTTAATTATCCTGAACATAGTCAAAAGGTTTTTGCAAATTATGTCGTAGCTCGCGCTTTAGTTCTACTGTTTTAGATATGTTCCTAGAGAAAATTTAGTTGAAAGTTAATAGTAGCAATTATGCGGACCGGGTCCGTAAACTAAGGATTTTCCTCATTGCTGCGCAGAAGGCTTATGTCCTTAATGCACCGCTCGGTGTGCTGAACCTTCGTCTGTGGATGTTGCGAACATCTGACATACATGTTTTTGATAACTACGTGATAGTTCAGTGATGTTAAACGGTTTAGAATTGAGGCACTGAAGACGATTTCCAAACGTCGCGGAACATATGAGATGTTTCGAGGGCTGAAATTGGGATTTCAGGCTCGTGCCCACGTCAAGAGGTATAAGACCTCCGACGAGTTTCTTAGCCTGCAAACTAAGGGAGAAAAGCTCAATCTTTGAGCTTGTGCTCAGATTGTCTGAGTACAACAATCACTTGAATCGAGTGGGAGTTAATCTTCCAGATGAGATAGTGATGTTTCTCCAAAGTCATTGCCACCAAGCTGCTAGAGCTTCGTGATGAACTATAAAATATCAGGGATAGATATGATGATCCTTGAAATATTCGCGATGTTTGACGCCGCGAAAGTAGAAATCAAAAGGAGCATCAATTGTTGATGGTTAGTGAAACCACTAGTTTCAAGAAGGACAAGGGAAAGAAGGGATACTTCATGAAATGGCAAATCAGTTGTTTTTCTAGTGAAGAAACCCAAGGTTGAATCCAAACCCGAGACTAAGTGCTTCTGTAATGAGGGGAACGGTCACTGAAGCAGGACTACCCTAGATACTTGGTAGATGATTGTCGGGGAGAATGGATCGTGTCCCACGAGCACCTACGGGACCTGGGTCCCTTGTGGTTCGGAGGGGGGCGGAGATTGCACAAAGAGCGGATCGAGGCGATGCACACGAGCAGATTTACCCAGCTTCGGAGCTCTCCGGAGAGATAATACTCCTACTGCTGCTTTGTGGATTATCTTGTGTTCTTGCTAGGGAGCAATGGGAGCTTCAAGACCTAGCCTGGGTGTGGTTTCGTATGAGTATGATCAACTAAGCCGGAGCTGGATCGAACCCTTTCTACGTTGCACTTGGGCCTCCTTTTATAGGCACAAGGGGTCACCACATGTGGCAAGTAGACAAGGGTAAGACAGTAAAAACATAGGTTGGTACACCGCTTTGTACAGTGTACAGTAATCTATACCTAACTCGATGGCAAGGGACAAGAGTCATCAATGCCCCCGTCTCAGTCGCCCGAACAGTGTAACAGGACCGCAAGTGCGCCTCCGTTTGCCACGATGGTAGCCTGTCAGTGCCGCTTATCGCTGCTCCCCGCTGGCTGCACAGCCCGTCGACACGCGTGCTTGGGAGAGCCCCGTGGTGACACGTTGGCGGGTGAGCTGGAGCGGAGATGAAGAGAGGTTGCCTGCCCCGGCAAGCGCCTTACCGCGGGAGGAACCTTGTCGCGCTTGGGGGCTTGGCGCCCACCAAGCCTTCCCGGCAAGCTCCTCTTGCCGGGGCCTTGTTTCCTTCACGCCCTGAGTGGCCTTCCCGGCAAGCTCCTCTTGCCGGGGTCTTGATTACTTTGTTCTTGAATGGCTTACCGGCAAGCTCCTCTTGCCGGGGTCTTGTTTTCTGAAGGGCCGCGGAGGGTCTTGGCAGATGCCCGGCAAGGCTTGCCACGGGGACGCTGCGACTGCCCGTGCACAGGTTCGGGGTACTAAGGTACCCCTACTTTAGTACACCGACAGGAGCCCCCGGGTCTGGGCCATACACGGTGCCGAGCGCTGTTGGGCCAGGCCCAAAACTGGGTATGGGCATGCGCGGCCTGGGTCCAAACCAATTCCACTCCGGCTCCCGGGTCTGGGCCACTCTTGGTGCCGAGCGCTGTTGGGCCAGGCCTAAAACAGGGCACGGGCACACGCGGCCTGGGTCCAAACCAAATCCACTCCGTATCCGCCGCGTTCCCCCGTAATGGCACGCGTCAATTGCGGCGTCGTGGGGGAAGTGGGCGGCGTGCGAGGTCGCCTCACCCGTCGCCTCGGTTCTGCATCCCCGCCACGTGGTTCCCATGCTCTTGGGGTCGCGGACGGTGGAAGTGGGAAACTGGGCCGTTGCGAGCAGAGGCAGCAGGTCGGCCCCGATTCCCTGCTCTTCCTATGCCCTGATTTGCCGAGCGGGGCGGCCGAGCCCCCACCTTGCTTCTTTAAAAAGAGCGGAAGGGGAGCGCAGAAGCCCGCACTCTCCCATCTCCTCCTTTCCTCAACTTCAGCTCCCCTTTCTCTCATTCGTCATGGAGAAAAGGAACCTTGGTTCTTCATCGGTGGCGGCGAGGGTCGCCGCTAGACAGCGCTCGCCTCCCAACCCCACGCCCGGGGTGGCAGAGCCAGCCACAAGAGGAAGAGGGAGGGGGCGAGGTCGTGGACGAGGTCGAGGCGCTCGGGGAAGAAGCGGACGAGGCGGCACGCCGTCTCCGCCTCCGCCGGCGGTTCCCCTCCCTGCAGCGGTCTGACCCTTGCGAGTTCTTCGTCAGGCTGCGCCGGGCGCCTCGTCGTCGCCTCCGGCTTCCAGCTCCGTTCGCGAGCGCAATGGAGTCGGATCCGCCCGAGACACTGAGACTGCACATGAGGGGCTGTGGAATCAGCAGCATGCGAGTCCGTGTTGTATTCCCAGCCCCTAATGTGATGTATCTTGATCGTGGGTGGAAGACGTTCACTCGCATCCACAGCCTAAGGGCGGGGTTTACCCTCCATTTTAAGTTAATGGAGGGTGATCTCCTCTCCGTCAAGGTCTTCGGGGATCTCGGTACTCGGGCGAAGTGCTGCGTGGATAGCTCTTCCGACAGCGAAGATTCCCCCTCGAGCGAGAGTGACGAGGAGGAGAGCGACAGCGACGACGAGGGTAGCGGGCCCGATTAGTTGTCGGGCGCCGCCGGCGTCACCGGCGACCCCATCATCCGCGTCGCCGGCTCCTTGAACTCCCCGGGGTCGCCTCCTTGGGCGACTGGCGTAGGGAGGCTGCGGAAGGGAAGAGGATGGCGACAAGGCCGTCAAGTCGGAGTACGAGGCGTAGTGCCCTCGACAGCGGCTTGACGCCCCGCCGCCCGCCTCGAGCCCCGCCTCGGCGCCGCCATCTCCGTCAAGCCCTCGGAGAGCCCCCGGGATGTTCCCTTGGTGCCTTCTGGCACCTGTAGCTCGCCTAGGCACTCCTCTTGCCCTTCTCGCCTCCTTGACCTACCTCCTGGAGAGAGGGACAGGAAAAGGATTACGGGCATCTTATCTTTTAAATTTGTAAGCCTTCGGGCCTTATCCGCATTTAAAACTTGTAATCCTCTCTTTCATGTTTTTCATTCTCCACAGACTGTATCCGAGTAGAATGTTTTTAATGAAAAAGGATGCTTGAAAAGGGACGAAGGCTTATCTCGATATCGCAGCCCCGGCAACTCTGGCTTGCCGCAGCCCCCAGCAACTCTGGCTTGCCGGGGCTTGGGTGCCGGCGCGCCCTTCTTCTCCTCTTCGCTCTTATTTCAGTTCTGAGAACAATTTAGCCAGTGCCGCAATAAGTTATTTTTGTAATATAACTTTATTTTGGGCAATATTTGCTACGTTACTTCCTTTACTCGACTCTTGGCTTTGTATGTTACTGCCCTACGCTTTTCAGGGAAACTTGCGGTGCAGCACCCTTGCCGCGAGCGCCGAAAAGCGAACTTCAGCAGCCTGCTGGCGGGGTCGCTACCGACAAGCAACCTTGTCGCGGACTAGCCGCAGCTCACTTAAGTTGTTGAGCGGACTCGAAACAAAGTAAGGGCGCGACCAGTCACGATTTGGTTCCTCCGCGCACAGGTTTTCCATACAAAGTACGGTCGTTCGAGGAACATAACTCAAAAATTTAAAACTGGTTGTTTAAACTTAGCAACTTAGCTTTTCTGTTGTCCATTTTCCGGCAAGGCGACAGTTCCTCGAGCGACGCTTGGCGGCCCACACCATTATCTTCTCCTTCCCCCCGGTGAACTTGTGGGTGGATGAACCTTCTTCTTGTTTGAGAAGAAAGAAGAGAAAATAAAGTTATGGAGCCTAATGGCTCGTCATCGCTTACCGGGTGCGGATGCTGCACAAAATGTTAGTAAACACATGCATATATGATTATGAGGGCATGTATTAACAAAATGTGCGCAACACATAGGCTTACTGATGCGCGGGGTCTGCGCCCGGCTTTGTACAAAGGATTACATGCAACAGCGGCAAGACTTGTACGAAAGGGTGGTTGCCGGAACGGGTTCCGGCAACCGCGCCTCATGGGTAAAACTTGCAAAGATGCTCTATATTCCAGGAATTGCTCACCGGAAGGCCATCTTCGGTCTCAAGGCGGACAGCGCCGGGCCTAGTGACTCGTTTTACCCGATAAGGGCCTTCCCACTTCGGCGTCAACTTGTTGGAATTCTTGGCGGATTGAACGCGCCGAAGAACAAGGTCGCCTTCCTCGAAGCTTCTGGCATTAACTTTGCGGCTATGGTAGCGACGCAAAGCTTGCTGGTAACGAGCAGCTCCTACAGCAGCCTGAAGACGATCTTCCTCGAGGAGCAGCGCGTCATCTTGTCGCAACTGCTCTTGCTCAAGCTCATCATAAGCGAGCACTCGAGGTGACCCGTACACGAGTTCCGTGGGGAGAACTGCCTCTGCTCCGTAGACTAGAGCAAAAGGTGTCTGGCCAGTTGCTCGATTTGGTGTCGTTGGCGGCAACGGCGTACGGAGCGAAGAACGGGATGTGCTCGGACTCCTAACCAAATTAGGAGGAGCAGCATCCCGTCCAAGCGACCGTACTCCACTTGTACCAGCATGCTGGGGTGCATGCGGGTCTCGAGGGCCTCGGGATCCTCCGGCTTGGCCTTGATCCAACGAGCGTATGGTGCCGCGAGCATCATGACGCTGTCGGTCCCGCGCCTCCTGCGAAGGACGCGGTGCGGACTCGGACGCCGACGCCTGTGCTGCCTTATCCTTGGATCTAGCGGCATTGTGGGCTCTCTCGACGACGCCGGTTCCTCCGCCAGCGTTTCCCCCACCACCTGACAGCTCCGGTGGTGGTGGGTTCAACGCGGACGGCTCTGCTGCTGCCGAAGACTTCTTCTTCGGCGCCATGTTGACGAGAATGTTGATGAAGTTGCTCGTGTGACCGCCGGATCGGGTTCACACAGCCTCGACGCCCCCTACCTGGCGCGCCAAAGATGTCGGGGAGAACGGATCGTGTCCCACGAGCACCTACGGGACCTGGGTCCCTTGTGGTTCGGAGGGGGGCGGAGATTGCACAAAGAGCGGATCGAGGCGATGCACACGGGCAGATTTACCCAGCTTCGGAGCTCTCCGGAGAGATAATACTCCTACTGCTGCTTTGTGGATTATCTTGTGTTCTTGCTAGGGAGCAATGGGAGCTTCAAGACCTAGCCTGGGTGTGGTTTCGTATGAGTATGATGAACTAAGCCGGAGCTGGATCGAACCCTTTCTACGTTGCACTTGGGCCTCCTTTTATAGGCACAAGGGGTCACCACATGTGGCAAGTAGACAAGGGTAAGACAGTAAAAACATAGGTTGGTACACCGCTTTGTACAGTGTACAGTAATCTATACCTAACTCTGATGGCAAGGGACAAGAGTCATCAATGCCCGTCTTAGTCGCCCGAACAATGTAACAGGGACCGTCAAGTGCGCCTCCGTTTTCCATGATGGTAGCCTGTCAGCGCCGCTTATCGCTGCTCCCTGCTGGCTGCACAGCCCGTCGACACGCGTGCTTGGGAGAGCCCCGTGGTGACACGTTGGCGGGTGAGCTGGAGCGGAGATGAAGAGAGGTTGCCCGCCCCGGCAAGCGCCTTGCCGCGGCAGGAACCTTGTCGCGCTTGGGGGCTTGGCGCCCACCAAGCCTTCCCGGCAAGCTCCTCTTGCCGGGGCCTTGTTTCCTTCACGCCCTGAGTGGCCTTCCCGGCAAGCTCCTCTTGCCGGGGTCTTGATTACTTTGTTCTTGAATGGCTTACCGGCAAGCTCCTCTTGCCGGGGTCTTGTTTTCTCAAGGGTCATGGAGGGTCTTGGCAGATGCCCGCAAGGCTTGCCACGGGACGCCACACTCGCCTGCAGACAGGTTCGGGGTACTAAGGTACCCCTACTTTAGTACACCGACAATGAGAAGGCTGGCAAGGTTGACAGAAGTATATTGGATATACATTGTATTAAATGTGTACTTTACTAGTACTCCTAGTAGCACCAGGGTATTAAGATACCGGTTCAGTTGCTAAGTGTTAGTAACTCAAAATAAAAGAGCTACGGAATAAACGGAGACTAGCTAAAGGTGAGCTAACGATATGTGTTGGAAGTGTTTCCAAGGTTGATGTGATCAAGCATCGCACGCTCGCTCTGCCATCGAGATTGGTGTTAAACCTAAATAATTGTCATTTGGTGTTTGCGTTGAGCATAGACATGATTGGATTATGTCTATCGCAATACGGTCATTCATTTAAGGAGAATAATAGTTACTCTGTTTATTTGAATAATACCTTCAACGGTCTTGCACCTAAAATGAATGGTTTATTAAATCTCGATAGTAGTGATACACATGTTCAGACCAAAAGATATAAGATAGTAATGATAGTACCACATACTTGTGGCACTGCCATTTGAGTCATACTGGTATAAAACGCATGAAGAAGCTCCATGTTGATGGATCTTTGGACTCACTCATTTTTGAAAAGATTGAGACATGCGAACCACGTCCATTGGTATATACGCATGAAGAAACTCCATGCAGATGGACCGTTTGGACTCACTTGATTTTGAATCACTTGAGACATGCAAATCATACCACATGGGCAAGATGACTAAAATCCTCGTTTTCAGTAAAATGGAACAAGAAAGCAACTTGTTGGAAGTAATACATTTTGATGTGTGCAGTCCAATGAGTGTTGTGGCACGCAGTGGATATCGTTATGTTCTTACTTCACAGATGTTTGAGTAGATACTGAGTATATTTACTTGATGAAACACAAATCTGAATTATTGAAAGGTTCAAGTAATTTCAGAGTGAAGTTGAAGATCGTCGTGGCAAGAGGATAAAATGTCTATGATATGATCATAGAGATGAATATCTGACTTACGAGTTTGGCACACAATTAAGACATTGTGGAAATTGTTTCACAACTAACACCGCCTGGAACACCATAGTGTGATGGTGTGTCCGAACATCATAGATGCACCCCATTGGATATGGGGCATACCATGATGTCTCTTATCGAATTACCACTATCGTTTATGGGTTAGGCATTAAAGACAACCGCATTCACTTTAAATAGCATACCCCATAATTCCGTTGAGATGACACCGTATGAACTATGGTTTAGAGAAACCTAAGCTGTCATTTCTTAAAAGTTTGGGGCTGTGACGCTTACGTAAAAAGTTTTGCCTGATAAGCTCAAACCCAAAGCGGATAAAATGCATCTTCATAGGACACCCAAAATCAGTTGGGTATACCTCCTAATTCAGATCCGGAAGCAAATGAGATTGTTTCCAGAAACGGATCCTTTCCAAAGAAAAGTTTCTTTTGAAAGAATTGAGTGGGAGGATGGTGGAGACTTGATATGGTTATTGAATCGTCACTACAACTAGTGTGTAGCAGGGCACAGGAAGTTGTTCCTGTGGCAACTACACCAATTGAAGTGGAAGCTGATGATAGTGATCATGAAGCCTCAGATCAAGTCACTACCAAACCTCGTAGGACGACAAGGACGCGTACTGCTTCAGAGTGGTACGGTAATCCTGTCTTGGAGGTCATGTTGCTAGACAACAAGGAACCTACGAGCTATGGAGAAGCGATGGTGGGCCCGGATTCCGACAAATGGCTCGAGGCCATAAAATCCGAGAGAAGATCCATGTATAAAACAAAGTGTAGACTTTGGAAGAACTACTCGATGGTCGTAAGGCTGTAGAGTATAGATGGATTTTAAAAGGAAGACATCCAACGATGGTAAGTATCACCATTAAGAAAGCTCGACTTGTCGCTAAGATGTTTTCCGACAAGTTCAAGGAGTTGACTACGATGAGACTTTGTCACTCGTAGCGATGCTAAGAGTTAGTTGGAATTGTATTAGCAGTTACTGCATTATTTATGAAATCTTGCAGATAGGATGTCAAAACATTGTTTCCTCGACAATTTTCTTGAGGAAAGGTTGCATGTGATACAACCAGAAGGTTTTTGTCAATCCTAAAAGATGCTAACAAGTATGCAAAGCTCCAGTAGTCCTTCTAAGGCTGGAGTAAGCATCTCGGAGATGGAATATATGCTTGGATGAGATGATCAAAGATTTTGGGTTTATACAAAGTTTATGAGAAACTTGTATTTCCAAAGAAGTGAGTGAGAGCACTATAGCATTTCTGATGAGTATATGTTATTGACATATTGTTGATCGGAAATGATGTAGAATTTTTGGAAAGCATATAGGGTTATTTGAAAGTGTTTTTCAATGGAAAACCTGGATTAAGCTACTTGAACATTGAGCATCAAGATCTAAAAGGATAGATAAAAAGCGCTTAATAGTACTTTCAGATGAGTACGCACCGTGACAAGTTTTTGAAGGAGTTCAAAATAGATCGGCAAAGAAGGAGTTCTTGGCTATAAGGTGTGAGTATTGAGTAAGACTCAAGACCTGACCACGGCATAAGAGAGAGAATGGACGAAGGTCGTCCCCTATGCTTTAGACGTAGGCTCCACAGCATGCTATGCTGTGTACCGCACCTAAAGTTTGCCTTGCCATGAGTCAGTCAAGGGGTACAAGTGTGATCCAGGAATGGATAACAAGACAGCGGTCAAACATATCCTTAGTAACTAGTGGACTAAGGAATTTTCTCGATTATGGAGGTGGTAAAAAGTTCGTCGTAAAGGGTTACGCCGATGCGAACTTTGACACTAATCCGGACTATACTGAGTAGTAGACAGGAATCGTATAGTAGAACAGTTATTTGGAATAGCTCCAAATAGAGCGTGGTAGCTGCATCTAGGAGATGACATAGATATTTGTAAAGCACACACGGATCTGAAAGGTTCAGACCCGTTGACTAATAAACCTCTCTCACAAGCGAGATATGATCAAGCCAATGGGTGTTGGATTCATTGCAATCACATAATGATGTGAACTAGATTATTGACTCTAGTGCAAGTGGGAGACTGTTGGAAATATGCCCTAGAGGCAATAATAAATTGGTTATTATTATATTTCCTTGTTCATGATAATTGTTTATTATCCATTCTAGAATTGTATAGATAGGAAACTCGGATACATGTGTGGATACATAGACAGCACCATGTCCCTAGTAAGCCTCTAGTTGACTAGCTCGTTGATCAATAGATGATTACGGTTTCCTGACCATGGACATTGGATGTCGTTGATAACGGGATCACATCATTAGGGGAATGATGTGATGGACAATGACCCAATCCTAAGCCTAGCACAAGATCGTGTAGTTCGTATGCTAAAGCTTTTCTAATGTCAAGTATCATTTCCTTAGACCATGAGATTGTGCAACTCCCGGATACCGTAGGAATGCTTTGGGTGTGCCAAACGTCACAACGTAACTGGGTGGCTATAAAGGTGCACTACGGGTATCTCTGAAAGTGTCTGTTGGGTTGGCACGAATCGAGACTGGGATTTGTCACTCCGTGTGACGGAGAGGTATCACTGGGCCCACTCGGTAGGACATCATCATAATGTGCACAATGTGATCAAGGAGTTGATCACGGGATGATGTGTTACGGAATGAGTAAAGAGACTTGCCATAACGAGATTGAACAAGGTATCGATATACCGACGATCGTATCTCGGGCAAGTACTATACCGGTAGACAAAGGGAATTGTATATGGGATTGATTGAATCCTTGACATCATGGTTCATCCGATAAGATCATCGTGGAGCATGTGGGAGCCAACATGGGTATCCAGATCCCGCTGTTGGTTATTGACCGTAGAGTTGTCTCGGCCATGTCTGCATGACTCCCGAGCCCGTAGGGTTTACACACTTAAGGTTCGATGACACTAGGGTTATAGGGAAAGTATGTACGCGGTTACCGAATGTTGTTCGGAGTCCCGGATGAGATCCCGGACGTCACGAGGAGTTCCGGAATGGTCCGGAGGTAAAGATTGATATATAGGGAAGTGAGGATTTGTCCACTAGAAGTGTTCCGGGCACCACCGGTAATGTACCGGGACCACCGGAAGGGTCCAGGGGTCCACCGAGAGGGGCCACCAGCCCCGTAGGCCTACGTGGGCCAATAGTGGGAAGGGACCAGCCCCTAGGTGGGCTGGGGAGCCTCCCACCAAGGCCCAAGGCGCCCTCAAGAGGAGAGGGGGCAAACCCTAGGGGCAGATGGGCCCTAAGGCCCACCCTAGGTGCGCCCCCCTCTCTCTCCCCCTTGGCCGCCACCCAGATGGGATCTGGGTGCTGCCGCCACCCCTAGGGAGGGAACCCTAGGTGGGGGCGCAACCCCTCCTCTCCCCCTATATATACTTGAGGTATGGGGGCTGCCCAATACACGATTTGATCTCCCTCTTGGCACAGCCCTACCCCTCTCCCTCCTCGTCTCTTGCGGTGCTTGGCGAAGCCCTGCTGGAGTGCCACGCTCCTCCACCACCACCACGCCGTTGTGCTGCTGCTGGACGGAGTCTTCCCCAACCTCTCCCTTTCCCCTTGCTGGATCAAGGCACGGGAGACGTGACCGGGCTGCACGTGTGTTGAACGCGGAGGCACCGTTCTTCGGTGCTTAGATCGGATTCGGTCGCGATCTGAATCGCTGCGAGTACGACTCCTTCATCCGCGTTCTTGTAACGCTTCCGCATCGCGATCTTCAAGGGTATGAAGATGCACTCCCCTCTCTCTCGTTGCTAGTATCTCCATAGATTGATCTTGGTAATGCGTAGAAAATTTTGAATTTCTGCTATGTTCCCCAACAGTAAATCCTATTAACCCTTAGCAGTTTAGCTTGAGCATTAGGTCACACATTTCACCATTTGAGCTTGAAAATATTATTCTAAAAAACTGTAATTATTTAGTAACACTAATATTTCTTGAATAAGTTTGACCATAGTTTGACCATAGTTTGACCAGATTTGACCAAAATTCAAAAAATTGAAATAATTATTTAGTAACACTAATATTCTTGAATAAGTATGTAGTAACATTAATACTTCTTGAATAAGTAGTTTGACCATAGTTTGACCAGATTTAACCAAAATTAAAAAAAACATAAATTTGAGCATATGTTTTTCTCCTTTTGGAATTTGAGGATTCTAAAAAATTGAAACAGGTCGTAGGCTGTCAAAATCGGATGCGGATTTTCGTGCTGAATTTTTTGATATATTATACGTTTTTTCCAACATCGTATGCAAAAGTTATAGCCGTTTTACATTTTCCCTGCACTTTTTGCAAAACATGTCCAAATTTAAGTTTTTTTATTTTATAACTAGTAGGTGTAGTAATATAACTACATCTCGAAGAATTTTATTTTTTGAATTTTTTATCATTTTCTTTTGTATTTTTCAAAACTGAAATGGCAATAAGGGGAGGGGGGTAGAGTTTGAAAATTGCCCTTTAGTACCGGTTTGTGCCACGAACCGGTACTATAGGTCAAACCCCTTTAGTACCGGTTTGTGCCATGAACCGATACTAAAGGGGTGGTGGCAGGCTGACGTCAGGCCGGGGCCCCGCGATCACCTTTAGTACCGGTTCATGGCACGAACCGGTACTAAAGGTTCAACGAACCGGCCTTAATGCATAGCCGTTCGAACCGGGACTAATGTGTCTCACATTAGGTCATTTTTCTACTAGTGGACTTACATGCGAAAGGAGGCCCTGCATGCCACTGTTCCTTCACCCACTGAGTGTCTCCAAGAGAATAACTCCGAAACTATAGACGTCACACTTAAATGTCATGTTCCATTGTCAAGATACTCCGGTAGTTGGCGACCCGACCGAATGGATCAAGTCCTGTGCTTAAGTGTCATCCCTGGATCGGTATGCTGACACACACATACCGATCCAGGGATGACACTTAAGCACAGAGACTTGATCCATTCGGGTCGGGTCGCTACAGGCGCTGCATACCCCCTTCAAGAAACTCAATAATATCAGGATACATGTATTGAGTTGATTCCACTCAATTTGAATGGAGAAACAAAGATCCTATAATAGGGATGCATGCATTTGTTACTTACGGTGAAACTACAATAGTTTAATCAGGCCCGGTCTGATCCACTGCGAACAGCTTGGCAGTTCCAAAGTCAGCGATTTTAGGCTTCCATTCGTCGTCTAGCAGAATGTTGCCCGGCTTAAGATCCCTATGGATAACATTGTCACCAGATCCTCCGTGTAGGTATGCAATGCCATGCCCAATCCCTCGAATTAATTCCAGTCTCCTTGCCCAGTTCAGTGAGGCACGAAGGCTGACATTGCCTGTCAGTGTTAAATATGCATTCATTAGATACAAACATATGAGAGAGAACTTGAGGAGCTTCCCAACCATATATATGGTGGTATCTTGTTTGGATTCCTACACGAGAAAGTTCAGTTCTCGTAGCAACTTGAGAAAGCATTTGTGTGTGTCTTACATAAGAAGGGGCAGGGCTCCCCAAAGAAGGACAGGCAACAAGAACAATCTCTAGGGCTAGACACAAAGAGCCGGCTTACCGGCGACTCTCTCATGATCATAATGAGACCTAGCCACAAACAACATGTAGGGTTATTATCGGATGATGTTTCCCGGGGCCCGAAGCTGTCTAAATCCTTGTCTTGCGTGTTTGCGTCTCTCGTCCCGACCAACCCCTCTCAAGCTACCACATAGATGCGTTGGCCTCACGACTAAGTCCTGACACTAAGGACATCTGTCGTGACAATTCCACGACAGAAACCATGATTTCTTTTGTCAATTACTAAAAAAATACCAAGCGCTCATCTTGATAAGCTACCTAAAAAAATTTGCAATAAAAAAATTACTAATTTTTTTTACTATTTGTTTGTCCAATATGAGCAAGTCTAGACAGTTAACTCAATCAAGAAACATGCACGGCGAGTGTAGAGATTCTGCACACATACCAAGTTCTGATTTTGACAACCTCGGGTAGAGATTCTGCCCCATGTCAACGAGACGTAGATCAACGATGGCATCCGCCCACATGACGCAGCCGGAACCATCGCCGCCTCCCCTGATGTCGGCGGCGGCGTAGGCCAAGCACGAGCAGTTGGCGAAGCACCTCGCCCTGCACTCCTCCAGCGTGACGCCCATGTCCACCGACGCGTTCTGCGTGTCGGGAAGCTTCACCCCCGGCACCACCGCGAAGCCGTCCGTCGTAGTGCCGTCGACACAGTTTAGCGCTGCGTGCCTTCGGCAGGTGGTACCCTTCACTCCCTACGCCGGCGGGGTCGTGGAGGCAGGGCTGATGAAGCTGAAGCCCTCGATGCAGGCGCAGAACCCCAATGACACCGCCTCGGGGTCGCAGAGGTCGAACGGCCCGCATCTCCTGTACTCGTCGCACGGGTCCCTCGGCCCCTGGAATATGCGAGTCCACGCCCAGCTGCTCGCGTCCCACTCCCACCGCCCCGCCTTGCCGGTGTGGTTCACCATGACGCTGGTCAGCGGCGCGCGGGCGCGGGCGGTATACCCGTGGTGACCTCCCACGGGCTCGTCGTCGCCCGCAGAGGGTACTTGCCAGCGACGCCGACACCTCCGGGACGCCGTTGAAGTAGAGACCGTTCCACGGCCCCGTGCGGTACGTCTTGACGTTGCCACGCCACACGACGAGCTCCGGTAACCCCTTGGTTTCCAGCTTGCGGCGGTAGTCCCCCGGAGCCGGGTCTTAGAGTATAAAGTCTATTCGTATTGTGATCTATCTCTATTAGTCTAGTCTTGGAGCCCAAGCTTTGTAATCTATATAAACAGCCCTTGAGGCCCCAATCAATACAACAATTACTTCTCCAATATCTCAAACTATCATGGTATCTGACGCCTAGGTTTTCCGCACCTGGTATGGCTCGCCACCAGCGCCGCCGCCCGGCCGATTCGCCCTCTTCTCCATGGTCGAGTTCAGCGCCGCGGCGCCCATCCCCTACCTCTTCCTCTACAACTACCCAAACACCTCCCCCCCCCCTCAAACCCGTCATCCACCGCTCCCGCGCCACCAGCTCCGTCGTCATGGCCTCCTCAACATGATCCTTGGACTGGCCTCGTCCAGGCTTGGTCGATGCCTTGGTCGGCCCTCGCCGTATGGTGCCCCTCCTGCGTGCAGGCACGTGGAGCCCCGTCTTCGCCCAGCCACCGCTCTCCGGACTCCTTGCACCAAGGCCGCCCGACGCCGTCTACACCGCCACTCCCACTCCGCCTACCAGCACGCCAAGACCGCCGTCGCCCTCCAACACCATGCCGGTCTTCTACGGCAACATGCAGGCCCCAATCGCATACTACCCATCCGCTATCCCCTACGTCAACATGCAAGCTCCTGGCCCCTCTGCTCCTCCCCAACAGCCGGCTTGGGACCAAGCCGCCTTCATCAACGCCATGAACAATTTTGTCCTCAACGACGCAGGTACGGATTGGATTTTCGATTCTGGTGCATCAATGCATATGTCTTCAAATATGAATTTATTGTCAGCTTGTTTTCCTTCTGTTTTTTCCACTATCACCATTGGCGATGGCTCCACCATCCCTGTTTCATGCACCAGTCACTCTTACATCCCTTCCTCTCATGCCAATTTTCTTCTCCGCAATATTCTTGTGGTTCCTTCTGAAGGAAATATGCCCTAGAGGCAATAATAAAGTTATTATTTATTTCCTTATATCATGATAAATGTTTATTATTCATGCTAGAATTGTATTAACCAGAAACATAATACATGTGTGAATACATAGACAAACAGAGTGTCACTAGTATGCCTCTACTTGACTAGCTCGTTAATCGAAGATGGTTATGTTTCCTAACCATAGACATGAGTTGTCATTTTATTAACGGGATCACATCATTAGGAGAATGATGTGATTGACATGACCCATTCCGTTAGCCTAGCACTTGATCGCTTAGTATGTTGCTATTGCTTTCTTCATGACTTATACATGTTCCTGTAACTATGAGATTATGCAACTCCGTTTATCGGAGGAACACTTTGGTGCTACCAAACGTCACAACGTAATCTGGGTGATTATAAAGGAGTACTACAGGTGTCTCCAAAGGTACATGTTGGGTTGGCGTATTTCGAGATTAGGTTTTGTCACTCCGATTGTCGGAGAGGTATCTCTGGGCCTTCTCGGTAATACACATCACATAAGCCTTGCAAGCATTGCAACTAATAAGTTAGTTGCGAGATGATGTAATTACGGAACGAGTAAAGAGACTTGCCGGTAACAAGATTGAACTAGGTATTGGATACCGACGATCGAATCTCGGGCAAGTAACATACCGATGACAAAGGGAACAACGTATGTCGTTATGCGGTTTGACCAATAAAGATCTTCGTAGAATATGTAGGAACCAATATGGGCATACAGGTTCCGCTATTGGTTATTGACCAAGAATAGTTCTAGGTCATGTCTACATTGTTCTCGAACCCGTAGGGTCCGCATGCTTAAGGTTTTGATGACAGTTATATTATGAGTTTACATGTTTTGAAGTACCGAAGGAGTTCGGAGTCCCGGATGAGATCGGGGACATGACGAGGAGTCTCGAAATGGTCGAGACGTAAAGATTCATATATTGGATGATATTGTTAGGCCAAGGGGTCAAGCCCATGAGGCTTTAGGTCGGCGCAAAAGGAGTTTTATGGGAGGCCGAGAATAAACGCCGGAGACCCTGGCGTCTGGCCCTGGGCCAGACGCCGAGGCCCATGGCGTCTGGGCCAGATGCCAAGGATTGTGGCGTTTGGTCCTGGAGTCCGAGTGGGACTCTTGCCTTTCGGGAAAAACCGACTTTGAGGAGGCTTTTGCTCCAAGTTTCGACCCCGGGGCTCAACATATAAATAGAGGGGCAGGGCTAGCACCAAAGACACAACAATTGATCCCTTGGATCTCTTAGCCGTGTGCGGTGCCCTCCTCCACCATATCCCACCTCGGTCATATCGTCGCGGAGTTTAGGCGAAGCCCTGCGCCGGTAGAGCATCATCATCGTCACCACGCCGTCGTGCTGATGGAACTCATCCCCGACACTTTGCTGGATCGGAGTCCGGGGATCGTCATCGAGCTGAACGTGTGCTGAACTCGGAGGTGCCGTACGTTCGGTGCTTGGATCGGTCGGATCGTGAAGACGTACGACTACATCAACCGCGTTGTCATAACGCTTCCGCTTACGGTCTACGAGGGTACGTGGACAATACTCTCCCCTCTCGTTGCTATGCCATCACCATGATCTTGCGTGTGCGTAGGAATTTTTTTGAAATTACTACGTTCCCCAACAGTGGCATCCGAGCCTGGTTTTATGCGTTGATGTTATATGCACGAGTAGAACACAAGTGAGTTGTGGGCGATACAAGTCATACTGCTTACCAGCATGTCATACTTTGGTTCGGCGGTATTGTGAGATGAAGCGGCCCGGACCGACATTACGCGTACGCTTACGCGAGACTGGTTTCACCGCTACGAGCACTCGTTGCTTAAAGGTGACTAGCGGGTGTCTGTCTCTCTCACTTTAGTTGAACCGAGTGTGGCTACGCCCGGTCCTTGCGAAGGTTAAAACATCACCAACTTGACAAACTATCATTGTGGTTTTGATGCGTAGGTGAGAACGGTTCTTGCTCTGCCCGTAGCAGCCACGTAAAACTTGCAACAACAAAGTAGAGGACGTCTAACTTGTTTTTGCAGGGCATGTTGTGATGTGATATGGTCAAGACGTGATGCTATATTGTATGAGATGATCATGTTTTGTAACCGAGTTATCGGCAACTGGCAGGAGCCATATGGTTGTCGCTTTATTGTATGAAATGCAAACGCCATGTAATTGCTTTACTTTATCACTAAGCAGTAGCGATAGTCGTAGAAGCAATAGTTGGCGAGACGACAATGATGCTACGATGGAGATCAAGGTGTCGCGCCGGTGACGATGGTGATCACGACGGTGCTTCGGAGATGGAGATCACAAGCACAAGATGATGATGGCCATATCATATCACTTATATTGATTGCATGTGATGTTTATCCTTTATGCATCTTATCTTGCTTTGATTGACGGTAGCATTTTAAGATGATCTCTCACTAAAAATTATCAAGACGTGTTCTCCTGAGTATGCACCGTTGCCAAAGTTCGTCGTGCCCGGACACCACGTGATGATCGGGTGTGATAAGCTCTCGTCCATCTACAACGGTGCAAGCCAGTTTTGCACACGCGAATACTCAGGTTAAACTTGACGAGCCTAGCATATGTAGATATGGCCTCGGAACACAGAGACCGAAAGGTCGAGCGTGAATCATATAGTAGATATGATCAACATAGTGATGTTCACCATTGAAAACTACTCCATCTCACGTGATGATCGGTTATGGTTTAGTTGATTTGGATCACGTGATCACTTAGATGACTAGAGAGATGTCTGTCTAAGTGGGAGTTCTTAAGTAATATGATTAATTGAACTTAAATTTATCATGAACTTAGTCCTGGTAGTATTTTGCAAATTATTTTGTAGATCAATAGCTCGCGTTGTTGTTTTCATATGTTTATTTTGATATGATCCTAGAGAAAATTATGTTGAAAAATGTTAGTAGCAATGATGCGGATTGGATCCGTGATATGAGGTTTATCCTCATTGCTGCACAGAAGAATTATGTCCTTAATGCACCGCTAGGTGACAGACCTATTGCAGGAGCAGATGCAGACGTTATGAACGTTTGGCTAGCTCAATATGATGACTACTTGATAGTTTAGTGCACCATGCTTAACGGCTTAGAATCAGGACTTCAAAGATGTTTTGAACGTCATGGACCATATGAGATGTTCCAGGAATTGAAGTTAATATTTCAAGAAAATACCCGAGTTGAGAGATATGAAGTCTCCAACAAGTTCTATAGCTAAAAGATGGAGGAGAATCGCTCAACTAGTGAGCATGTGCTCAGATTGTCTGGGTACTTCAATCGCTTGAATCAAGTTGGAGTTAATCTTCCAGATAAGATAGTGATTGACAGAATTCTCTAGTCACCATCACCAAGTTAGTAGAACTTCGTGATGAACTATAGTATGCAAGGGATAACAAAAGTAATTCCCAAGCTCTTCGTGATGCTGAAATCGACGAAGGTAGAAATCAAGAAACGAGCATCAAGTGTTGATGATTGACAAGACCACTAGTTTCAAGAAAAGGGCAAAGGGAAAGAAAGGGAACTTCAAGTAGAATGACAAGCAAGTTGTCGCTCCCGCGAAGAAGCCCAAAGCTGGACCAAAGCCTGAAACTGAGTGCTTACACTGCAAAGGAAATGGTCACTGGAAGCGGAAATGCCCTGAATATTTGGTGGATAAGAAGGATGGCAAAGTGAACAAGAGTATATTTGATATACAGGTTATTGATGTGTGCCTTACTAGTGTTTATAGTAGCCCCTGAGTATTTGATACTTGTTCGGTTGCTAAGATTAGTAACTCGAAACAGGAGTTACAGAATAAACAGAGACTAGTTGAAGGGGAAGTGACGATGAGTGTTGGAAGTAGTTCCAAGATTGATATGATCATCATCGCACACTCCCTATACTTTCGGGATTAGTGTTAAACCTAAATAAATGTTATTTGGCGTTTATGCTGAGCATGAATATGATTTGATCATGTTTATTGCAATACGGTTATTCATTTAAAGTCAGAGAATAATTGTTATTCTGTTTACATGAATAAAACCTTCAAATGGTCATACACCCAATGAAAATAGTTTGTTGGATCTCGATCGTAGTGATACACATATTCATAACATTGATGCCAAAAGATGCAAAGTTAATAATGATAGTGCAAATTATTTGTGGCACTGCCATTTGGGTCATATCGGTGTAAAGCGTATGAAGAAACTCCATAAAGATGGATCTTTGGAATCACTTGGTTATGAATCATTTGATGCTTGCGAACCGTGCCTTTTTGGCAAGATGACTAAAACTCCGTTCTTCGGAACAATGGAATGAGCAACAAACTTGTTGGAAATAATACATTCTGATGTATGCAGACCAATAAGTATTAAGGCTCATGGCGGGTATCGTTATTTTTTGACCTTCACAGATGATTTGAGCAGATATGGGTATATCTACTTAATGAAGCACAAGTCTAAAACATTTGAAAAGTTCAAAGAATTTCAGAGTGAAGTGGAGAATCATCGTAACAAGAAAATAAAGTTTCTACAATCTGATCGTGGAGGAGAATATTTGAGTTACGAGTTTGGCCTTCATATAAAACAATGTGGAATAGTTTCACAGCTCACGCCACATGGAACACCATAACGTAATGGTGTGTCCGAACGTCATAACCGCACTTTATTTGATATGGTGCGATCAATGATGTCTCTTACCGATTTACCAATATCGTTTTGGGGTTATGCATTAGAGACAGCTGCATTCACGTTAAATAGGGCACCATTAAATCCGTTGAGACGACACCGTATGAACTATGGTTTAGCAGTAAACCTAAGCCGTCGTTTCTTAAAGTTTGGAGTTGCGATGCTTATGTGAAAAAGGTTTTCAACCTGATAAGCTCGAACCCAAATCGGAAAAGTGCGTCTTCATAGAATACCCAAAGGAAACTGTTGGGTACTCCTTCTATCACAGATCCAAAGGCAAAACATTCGTTGCTAAGAATGGATCCTTTCTAGAGAAGGAGTTTCTCTCGAAAGAAGTGAGTGGGAGGAAAGTAGAGCTTAATAAGGTAATTTGTACCTTCTCCCGAATTGAAACTAGTTCATCACTGAAATCAGTTCCAGAATGCCTACACCAATTAGTGAGGAAGCTAATGATGATGATCATGAAACTTCAAGATCAAGTTACTACCAAAACCTCGTGAGGTCAACCAGAGTAAGATCCGCACCGAGTGGTACGGTAATCCTATTCTAGAAGTCATGTTACTAGACCATGATAAACCTACGAACTATGAGGAAGCGATGATGAGCCCAGATTCATGAAATGGCTTGAGGCCATAAAATCTGAGATATGATCCATGTATGAGAACGAAGTATGGACTTTGATTGACTTGCTCGATGATCAGCAAGCCATGTTAAATAAATGGATCTTCAAGAGGAAGACAGATGCTGATAGTAGTGTTACTATCTACAAAGCTAGACTTGTCGAAAAAGGTTTTTGACAAAGTTCAAGATGTTGAATACAATGAGATTTTCTCACTCGTATCGATGCTTAAAAGTCTGTCTGAATCATCTTAGCAATTGCCACATTTTATGAAATCTGGAAAATGGATGTCAAAACTGCATTCCTTAATGGTTTTCTTAAAGAAGAGTTGTATATGATGCAACCAGAAGATTTTGTCAATCCTAAAGGTGCTAACAAAATGTGCAAGCTCCAGCGATCCATCAATAGACTGGTGCAAGCATCTCAGAGTTGGAATATACGCTTTGATGTGTTGATCAAAGCATATGGTTTTATACAGACTTTTGGAAAAGCCTGTATTTACAAGAAAGTGAGTGGGAGCACTACAGCCTTTCTGATAAGTATATGTGAATGACATATTGTTGATCGAAAATAATGTGGAATTATTCTGCAAAGCATAAAGGAGTGTTTGAAAGGAGTTTTTCAAAGAAAGACCTCGGTGAAGCTGCTTACATATTGAGCATCAAGATCTATAGAGATAGATCAAGACGCTTGATAAGTTTTTCAATGAATACATACCTTGACAAGATTTTGAAGTAGTTCAAAATGGAACAGTCAAAGAAAGAGTTCTTACCTGTGTTACAAGGTGTGAGATTGAGTAAGACTCAAAACCCGACCACGGCAGAAGATAGAAAGAGAATGAAAGTCATTCCCTATGCATCAGCCATAGGTTCTATAAAGTATGTCATGCTGTGTACCAGATCTATTGCATACCCTACCACTAAGCTTGGCAAGGGAGTGCAATATTGATCTAGGAGTAGATCAATGGACAACGGTCAAAATTATCCTTAGTGGAATAAGGATATGTTTCTCGATTATGGAAGTGAAAAAAGGTTCGTCGTAAAGGGTTACGTCGATGCAAGTTTTAACACTAATCTAGATGACTCTGAGTCTCAATCTGGATACATATTGAAAGTGGGAGCAATTAGCTAGAGTAGCTCCGTGCGAGCATTGTAGACATAGAAATTTGCAAAATACTTACGGCTCTGAATGTGACAGACCCGTTGACTAAAATTATCTCACAAGCAAAACATGATCACACCTTAGTATTCTTTGGGTGTTAATCACATAGCGATGTGAACTAGATTACTGACTCTAGTAATCCCTTTGGGTGTTGGTCACATGTCGATGTGAACTATGGGTGTTAACCACATATAGATGTGAACTATTGATGTTAAATCACATGGCGATGTGAACTAGATTATTGACTCTAGTGCAAGTGGGAGACTGAAGGAAATATGCCCTAGAGGCAATAATAAAGTTATTATTTATTTCCTTATATCATGACAAATGTTTATTATTCATGCTAGAATTGTATTAACCGGAAACATAATACATGTGTGAATACATAGACAAACAGAGTGTCACTAGTATGCCTCTACTTGACTAGCTCGTTAATCGAAGATGGTTATGTTTCCTAACCATAGACATGAGTTGTCATTTTATTAACGGGATCACATCATTAGGAGAATGATGTGATTGACATGACCCATTCCGTTAGCCTAGCACTTGATCGTTTAGTATGTTGCTATTGCTTTCTTCATGACTTATACATGTTCCTGTAACTATGAGATTATGCAACTCCCTTTTACCGGAGGAACACTTTGGGTGCTACCAAACGTCACAACGTAACTGGGTGATTATAAAGGAGTACTACAGGTGTCTCCAAAGGTACATGTTGGGTTGGCGATTTGAGATTAGGTTTTGTCACTCCGATTGTCGGAGAGGTATCTCTGGGCCTTCTCGGTAATACACATCACATAAGCCTTGCAAGCATTGCAACTAATAAGTTAGTTGCGAGATGATGTATTACGGAACGAGTAAAGAGACTTGCCGGTAACAAGATTTAACTAGGTATTGGATACCGACGATCGAATCTCGGGCAAGTAACATACCGATGACAAAGGGAACAACGTATGTCGTTATGCGGTTTGACCGATAAAGATCTTCGTAGAATATGTAGGAACCAATATGGGCATCCAGGTTCCGCTATTGGTTATTGACCAAGAATAGTTCTAGGTCATGTCTACATTGTTCTCGAACCCGTAGGGTCCGCACGCTTAAGGTTTCGATGACAGTTATATTATGAGTTTACATGTCTTGATGTACCGAAGAAGTTCGGAGTCCCGGATGAGATCGGGGACATGACGAGGAGTCTCGAAATGGTCGAGACGTAAAGATTCATATATTGGATGATATGGTTAGGCTAAGGGTCAAGCCCATGAGGCTTTAGGTCGGTGCAAAAGGAGTTTTATGCGAAGGCCGGGGCCAAACGCCGGAGACCTCGGCGTCGGCCTCGGGACGACGCCGAGGCCCATGGCGTCTGGGCCAGACGCCAAGGATTGTGGCGTTTGGTCCTGGAGTCCGAGTGGGACTCTTGCCTTTCGGGCAAAACCGACTTTGAGGAGGCTTTTGCTCCAAGTTTCGACCCTGGGGCTCAACATATAAATAGAGGGGCAGGGCTAGCACCAAAGACACAACAATTGATCCCTTGGATCTCTTAGCCATGTGCAGTGCCCTCCTCCACCATATTCCACCTCGGTCATATCGTCGCGGAGTTTAGGCGAAGCCCTGCGCCAGTAGAGCATCATCATCGTCACCACGCCGTCGTGCTGACGGAACTCATCCCCGACACTTTGCTGGATCGGAGTCCGGGGATCGTCATCGAGTTGAACGTGTGCTGAACTCAGAGGTGCCGTACGTTCGGTGCTTGGATCGGTCGGATCGTGAAGACGTACGACTACATCAACCGCGTTGTCATAACGCTTCCGCTTACGGTCTACGAGGGTACGTGGACAATACTCTCCCCTCTCGTTGCTATGCCATCACCATGATCTTGCGTGTGCGTAGGAAATTTTTTGAAATTACTACGTTCCCCAACACCTTCCATCATCAAAAATCTTATTTCTGTTAGACAATTTTGCATTGACAACAAAGTTATCCTGGCCTTTGACCCTTTTGTTTGTCTGTGAAGAATCTGACAGCAGGGGCGGTCCTCGCTCGGTACAATAGCACGGGCAATCTTTGTCCTCTTCATGGCGCGCCCACATCCACCCCTCGTGCCATGCTCGCATCCATTGATCTATGGCATCGTTGCCTCGGTCATCCCAGCAAAAACACTTTGACGTCTTTACTCCAAGAATTTTGTATCCCTAGTTCTAGCAGTCCTCATAATCCCTCTCTTTGTAATGCATGTTAATGTGGCAAACATGTTAGATTACCTTTTGGAACATCTACTACCATTAGTACTTTTCCTTTTGAGTTACTTCACTGTGATTTATGGACCTTCCCAGTCCCTAGTGTTTCTGGTTATAAATATTATCTTGTGATCTTGGATGATTATTCTCACTATACTTGGACCTTTCCTCTCCGCGCTAAATCTGAAGTACCTGCAATCTTTCTCAACTTTCGACAATATGTAATCACACACTTTGGCTTGCCAATTCGATTTATTCAATGTGATAACGGTCGTGAATTTGATAACACCCAAAACCGCACCTTCTTTCTCTCCCAAGGCATTCTTCTTCGCTTTTCATGCCCTTATACATCTTCTCAAAATGGTAAAGCTGAACGCTGTCTTCGCTCTATTAATGATGTTCTTCGCACATTGCTTTTACAAGCCTCTCTTCCTTCCCGTAGTTGAAGCCCTTCGCACCGCCACACTCCTTCTTAATATTCGACCAACTAAAACTTGCCCTCTTTATTCGCCTTTCCAATCTCTTTTTCTCTCCCACCCTGACTATTCTTTTCTGCGTGTTTTTGGCTGTCTATGCTTTCCCAACATCGCCTCTACCGCCTCCAAAAACTAGAACCATGCTCACTACCTTGCATTCACCTTGGTCTTTTCTGATGATCACAAATGATATCGTTGTTTCGAACCATCTTTTGGTCGTATCATTCTCTCTCGTCATGTCACATTCGATGAAAATACTTTTCCTTTTTCTGTCACTACAACCACAACACCAATTCCACCACAATCCGCCACCACCAAAACCCCTTCCCTAGTTCGGCCTTCGGTCATCTCTGCTGCCATGGAATCTTGTTCCGTCTCTCAGCCAGAATCGCCCAACGTTAGCCACCCTCCTGCCCCGTCCCCCACCTCTCCCGCAACTGCATCCTCTACCCCAGCCGTCTTTCCCTCACCACATCCTACCACGGAAACCCCCTCGACACCCACCACCTTTGATTCTTCTTCCTCACCGTCCTCTTCAACCGAAAACCCACTGCCACCCAATGTCGTTCTTATACCACCGCTCACCAATGATCATGTCATGTGCACCCGTGGAAAACGAGGATTTCTTCTCCCCACCAAACGTCTCAATCTTACCGCCACCCCAACCATCTCTCCTATTCCAACCAGTTATAAGCGAGCTCTTCTTGACCCTCTCTGGCTTTCTGATATGCGCGATGAATTTGAAGCTCTTCAGCAAAATAATACATGGACTCTTGTTCCCAAACCTCCTGGTGTTAACATTGTTTCTAGAAAATGGGTTTTTCGTCATAAATTTCATTCCGATGGCACTCTCGCTCGTTACAAAGCTCGTTGGGTGTGTCGTGCTTTCTCCCAGCAGCCTGGTATTGACTTTGATGAGACTTTTTCTCCTGTTGTTAAACCAAGCACTATTCGTGTTGTTCTTAGTCTTGCTGTTTCCTCTTCTTGTCCTATTCATCAACTTGATGTTAAAAATGCTTTTCTTCATGGCACTCTCAATGAAACTGTTTATTGTCAGCAACCCTCTGGTTTTGAGAATCCCTCATCTCCAAATTTTGTTTGTCTCCTCAACAAATCTCTGTATGGCCTTAAACAAGCTCCTCGTGCATGGTTTCAATGCTTTGCTACTTTTATTCAAACCATAGGCTTTATTCCCTCCAAATCCGATTCTTCTCTCTTTGTTTATCAGTCTTCTACTCACACTGCCTACCTCTTGCTTTATGTTGATGATATCATTCTCACGGCTAGTTCTGATTCTTTTCTTCAACATACCATCTCTTCTCTCAATCGGGTGTTTTCCATGACTGATCTTGGTCCTCTTCATCATTTTCTAGGTATCGAAAATGTGTTGTAGCACCCGGGAGTCCCGGCACCCTCTTATCAGCCTCGTCCAGTCTCGGTGAGATTCGTGTTGGGGTTTGACTAAGATATTATTCAATCAGCTTTGTCAGTCTATTTGGCTCATCTACCAGGGTCGCGTGTAGGCTCATAGGACTGGCAGTAGGTGCATGCAATAGGTACCTATTCCTGACTTGCCTCTATGCGACATGCATGACAGAGAGCGGTCACTGTTCATGACAGCGCCCTGCATGCAGCAGGCTCATCCTGGTCGGTTTGTGCTGCAATGTTCGAGAGAGCTCACAGCGGCCTAACAGGTTAGTTCTTTTTAATACTCTATTTGACTGTGATGGGTCATAATGGGACCAGAAACTTCCGGTGGCACGCGTGACTCTGAATAGTGGATTCAGTAAATACCAAGCTCTGTCAAACAGAGAGCAAAGTGACAACCCATTGTTTGTATGAATCACAGGCCGACATATCCAATCGGGGACAACTCAAAAGTGACAGCGTGATGGAATCTGGCTAAAGGGTTACGGTGCCCTACGAAACCCAGCTCTCTCTCTTACTGTTCTAGTAGGCCTGCTAAACCAAATACATTTGCAGTGCGTGGTACAGATCTCCAGGTCCCTGTTTTGCATGGACGGTGCTGATAAGAGGGAGCCGGGACATCCGGGTTCTAAAAAGCCTGTCTCTTCTAGGTATTCATGTTTCTCGCACAAAATCTTTCCTCTTTCTTTCTCAACGGTCATACATTTTGGACTTGCTTTCTCGTTCTGGTATGTCTGATTGTCAACTCTCTCGTACTCCAGCCGGCGTTGGTGCTAAACTGTCGGCTGATGGTGATCCTCTTTCTGATCCTACTTTATATCGTAGCATTACTGGCGCTCTTCAATATGCCACTCTTACTCGTCCTGAAATCTCCTATTCAGTTCAGCAAGCCTGTCTCTTTATGCATGATCCTCGTGCTCCTCATCTGGCTCATGTCAGACGCATTCTCCGCTATTTAAAAGGCACTCTTGATCACGGTCTCCTTATTAATTCTTCTTCACCTACAAGCTTGACAGTTTATTCTGATGCAGACTGGGCAGGTTGTCCAGATACTCGACGATCTACATCCGGATTTTGCGTTTATTTGGGTGATAATCTTGTTTCTTGGTGTTCTAAAAGGCAGGTAACAGTTTCCAGGTCTTCTGCTGAGGCTGAGTATAGGGCGGTTGCTCATGCTGTGGCCGAGGTGGTGTGGCTACGGCAGCTTCTCGTTGAACTTCATCGTCCGCTCCCACGTGCTACCATTGTTTACTGTGATAACATCTCCGCAGTATACATGGCTTCCAATCCAGTTCAACATCGTCGCACAAAGCACATTGAGATTGACATTCTCTTTGTTCGTGAAAAGGTGGCTCTTGGCGAGGTTCGCGTTCTTCATGTTCCTACAAGTGCCCAATTTGCTGACATTTTTTACCAAAGGACTCCCGACTGCATCATTCACCGACATACGCTCCAGTCTCAACATTGTTTCACCTGACGTTGAGACTGCGGGGGATCTTAGAGTATAAAGTCTATTCATATTGTAATCTATCTCTATTAGTCTAGTCTTGGAGTCCAAGCTTTGTAATCTATATAAACAGCTCTTGAGGCCCCAATTAATACAACAATTACTTCTTCAATATCTCAAACTATCACCGGGTTGAAGTAAAGACCGTTCCACGGCCCCGTGCGGTACGTCTTGACGTTGCCACGCCACACGATGAGCTCCGGTAACCCCTTGGTTTCCAGCGTGCGGCCGTAGTCCCCCGGAGCCGGGTCGTCCGCCGATCGCCACGACGTGAGGTGCCACTCGGCTCCGGTCCAGCGGTTCTTGCCGAGCTTCATGTCGGGCAGCAAGGTGTCCTACGGATGGTCGAACGACTGCCACAGAGAGGCGTCGCTGCTGCCATTGTGTACGACCAGGTTGCCGGACACGAGAAGCTGAGCCGCCACGGCGGAAGCGCCGCCGGAGAAGTCTGAACACCAGACCGTCCGGTGGGAGCCATCTAACAGAACGAGACTGCCGAGGTCGTTGAGCACCAGCATGCCGGACTTGTCGACCAGAGGTTGGTCGCGGTTTGCAACCCAGCAGACGGCGGTGCCGTTGGACACGGAGAACCATATGCCGAGGTACCTCTTGGTGGACGCCCCGGGAGAGAAGAACCCGAGGGTGAAGGAGCCTCCTGCCGAGATGAGCGTGTCGCCGTCGGTGAGGTTCTGGCCCTTCTCGAGCTTGTCATCAACACCGGCGGCGGCGAAGGATTGGATCGAAAAGAGGTAGAAGCAGATCAAGAACAACGGCAGTAGATTGGTCGCCCTCATGCTGCCGGACGCCTCTTCGAGAATGTACTCATGCATGTACTGAAGCAGATCAAGAGCAACCGCAGTAGCTGTTAAATACATGCATGTACTGATAGAGATTGAAATAACTTCTTTTTTCCACGAAACTCGTCAAGATCAGGGCAGGAGCACTGTAATTATATTCTATTTCTGAATTTAGAAGAACAGAAAATTCTCATCTTCCCTTCTCAAACCAGTAAAATAGGAACAATTCCGCGTCGCGCCTTCGCCGTCAAGAGTAGCCAAAAATTTCCAGGAAGTTGCGATCCCAGTTGATTTTTCTTCAATTGTAGATGCAAGGTGATGTTAAGAGCATATTCAAACCGCATGTGTCTGCAGATCGATGGGGACCAATCCTCAAACAACGATGCGGGAGCCGGTCATCCAGCCATAGTCGCTAAAGCTCACAAGCTCTAAATAACCGCATATCAAATCCTTGTCGGACGAATCAATGTAGTTCTCTTATATGTACTGTATATCTGAATCCATTGCTTAAAAAAAAGAGACAAAAAATTTAGCACAGGCCTTTCACCAAACACTTGTCGGGCGTGTGGTGAGTACCATACGGCCAGATGGTACCTACGCGGAGGAAGAGGAGGAGAGGTGTGGACCAACGACGGAGCTAAAAGTGGTGTGGGAGCCGGGGTGTAGCGGTGGAGGTCACGGAGCTCCGGGAAGGGTTTGGCAGGCGGCCTGGGAGGTGGTGCAGCGGCGTCAGCGAGAGAGAAAATAGATGCAGATAAAGAGGAAAGAATAGAGACACTGAGCCCTAGAGGGGTTTTGGGTGGGCCAGGGTGTCGGAGTCCTACATGGTTGTTGTCCGGTCTTCCGCAAAGCCCCCTAATTTACTTTCGGTTTGAGCGAAAAAGGAGGTCCGTACTGGCCACCAAACGGATACACAACCGTGTTGGATGGCAAAACACGTCTGAACCACATGGTCCGAATGGTTACAGACGGTTCGAGCGTTCGCTGTGAAGTTGCTCTAATGGTTTAGCCTTTGGTTGACCTTTCAAAAAAAAAGAAAAGAAAAGAACAATCCAATCATAGAGTTAAAAAAATAGCTCGGTTCTCCTTTGAAGAACAATACAAGTGGTTCAATAGTCATTAGACTGGACTGTGGCGACCACCGTGGCCGACGCATGTGATGTGTCTATTATTCTACTACCTCTGTTTCATATGATTTCCTAGGGTGAAGACGAAAAACATGAGTCCAGTCGTCCTCTTTTTCTTGGAGGTATTGATCAAGTTCACAGCAGGAGTTGGGGCCTCCTTCGCACCAGAGAAGGACGTTAACATTGAGTAGAGGAAGTGAAATGTTACCCCCCTTGATGATGGAAAAGCCAACTTCTTTGGATGAAACAATAAACTTGAATGACCAATTCTGTAGCAACTTGACTTTAAAAAGAGATGCTCTTCCTCCAAAACAAGCCAAGAGAATAGTGCTAACCGATTCTTCCGTGAGTCACAGTCGCGATCTGGTGAATTCAGCCACCAAAGGAAACTCTTCAGATTCTTGATCCTCAGCATGGTTGATTGGGACACCCCATTTCCTCTAGATTTCCGCGGCAAAGTCTTGTCTGTTGTCGAAGTCGAGGTCGGCGAGAGCCATGGTCGGCGAGGAGGAGGAAGGCGATAGTGGAAGTTGATCTAGGAGGTTGGAGATTGAGTGGACTCCAACAGGAGCACACGTGAAGGGCTCCGGCGAGTCGCAGGACGAGGACGACAGGATGAGGACGTGGACGCCGGGGCCGGAGTGGCCACCGACGGAGGGGTGGAGAGGCTAGGTGGAGGGCTCGTTGGAGTGAAGGGTTCACATGAATTGCTCAGCAATCTGGTGGTTTCAACTGTGGTTGGATGGTTAGAGGTACTGTGGTATCCCCAGCTCATCAAAGTTCATGTCCTGATGCTCGCACTTATTTCTGAATTTATTTCAGAATTTCCGGCGATGCACACTCAGTGGGAGGAGATGTTCCCGTTGACGATGAGGTGCCTACGGTGACTTTGTAAATTTCAAGATGATATGCCGGCTCAGTCTTTCGTAAGTGCTCATAGGAGTAGGGTGTGTGTGTGCATTGATAGGGGTGACTGTATGCGCGTGTATATAAGTGTTTGCGTCTGTACGTGTTCAAGAAAAAGGAACCTAGTAAATATTCAAAATAACTATTCTAAAAAAATATTTAAAATAACTTCTTCCTCATCAGACAGAAGTCATCAAGAGGGCAGGAGCACCCGCCATTATATTGGAAGAACAGAAAATAGGAACCATTCCATTTCGCTGCCAGGAGTAGCCAAATTTCCAGGAAGTTGCAGTCTCAGTTGATTTTCTTTCGATTGTACATGTACGGAGTGATGATAGAGCATCCATAGAGTTAAGAAATGAGCTCACACGAGTGGTCCTAATTGGAAGAACAAGACAAGTGGTTCAACACTCATTGACTGGACCAAGTCGACCGCCGCATGCGTTATTCCTGCAAAATGCCGAGCAAGCATCTGTTGTTATCACCTTTGGGATTCAAGCATGTCGGCGACGTGATTATAAACGTGACATGTAGCTGAAACTACTCTCGCTCAAGTCTTGTACGAGAGGTTGATTTGTCGTCGATCAAGTGGACTTGGAAGAGTCCTTGTCAATCTAATTGGTAGGCACATATATAATTTTGTTCTGATTTTTATTGCCACGCCGGTTGAATCTTCTTCGCGATAGTAACGAATCTTTCTTGATAGACTACTCATGGTTGTGGTACTTTTATGGAGGTTGTTGCAACCTGCAGCATTTGGATCACAATGAAAAACAAAAGCTCTTAGGGAGTTGACCCAAGTTTTGGTCGTTGGAAAATTAGTGCCCTACCATCTCTTGTTCATGGTTATCCATTCACCCCAACTCACGACACAGGTTCTGTTCTATTATAGAACTTGGACAGTGGTCCACACATTTCTATGGTTGGATTTTTTATGTACTATTATATTTGTGTTTTTGTGTATTTCTTATTGTTAGCTTTGAAAAGTTGTTGGCCATCAGGTCGACACCAAAACCAGGACTGACTATTGGGCAGTCCATTTGACAAAACATGAAGTCTCTCTCCATGGCAGATATGTTTTATTCTTTGATTCGACCCTTGAACAAATTAGCTAGGAGATGATCTTGCCTTGTCAAGATAGTTAAATTCCCTTGGGCAGTGTACAAAGATACAAGTTCTTTTTCTTCTTCTCTTTTTGGAGGTGGACATCTTATTTTGCTAATTATTCACCACGTTTACAGTTGGTCTGGCGCCTAGAATTTTTCAGGCCAAGATAGGGCAGTGTAGGCTTGACTGGTTCAGGTAGGGGCGAGTTTTGACGGTGCGTCAGATTCAACATTAGCCGAGACGGTGACGTCGCTGCGAGGGCTAACCAAGATCTTCTCGAAGATGAGGACACACGGCTCACCAAGGTGTCGCCACTAAAGGAGAAGCGGGAGGGAGGGGTGGGGCGTTGAGAGAAACAAGATGTGTGTGTCCTAAGCTGTTGGAGGAGAAAAGCATGCAGCTGCTGGAATTTCAGCCCAACAAAAGTGACTATTTGATAGACGGTCACATTTTTCATAGGTACTTAATTTTTTTTCCCCACAAAACTCATAAAAAAATTAAAATCATGAATAAAAAATCAAATTTATTTTCCATATTATCGCCCTAAATTAATTTTCCTTGTTATGAACAAATAACCTATAGAAAAAGGAAAATGTTAAGATTTTACCATCTAACAATAATAGAATTTTGTATGAACAAAATATGAATTTGCCATGTGACAATAATAGAATTGCCGTATGAATGAAAATATGAACTTGCTATGTTATGAAGACACAAAAGAATAATTCGCCATTATACATGGCAAAATCTGTGTGAATAATTGCACACAAAAAATATTTTTTTATGATCCATTACTTATTTTTATTTTAGCTATCATCCATAATCTAAATGTGCCATGGTCGGTAACTAACTTTGCCATGGTATATGTAAATAAGTTTGCCATGATCTAGTTAAAACTAGTTTTGCCATGGCAAAACTAGTGCTATTTGCATGCTATGTAAAAATTACCATGCGCCCCCCAAGGAAAATTCATGATAGAAAACAAAATATGATAGCATGGATATTTAGTGAAAAATGCCATGGTTTCATAAAAATCAAAATTCCCACAAAAAGAGATGAAAGTAAATTGTCATCTTTCACAAAGTACATTTACCATGGTGCATAAAAGAGCAAAACTTTTTGTGAAGCAATCAAAAGTAAAAATTGCCATGGATGTGAAGTTAATTTGCCTTGTCAAAAAAAAAAACTTGCCCTGGGTGATAAAAAGTTAAGTTGGCACGTGTGTTAAAAAGTAAAATTGCCATGACAATTGGAGGAGATAAATTTTCCATGACACAAAGAAAAGGTAAATTTGCCATGAAAAAATAAAGGGTAAACTTGCCATGGGCCAAAAAAAGTAAAGTTGGCATGTTTATAAAACATTAAAAATTGCCATGTCCATAAAGGTAAAATTCCCATGGCAACGGAAGGACATAAGTTTGACATGGAAGAAGGAAGAGGTAAATTTGTCATGGCAAAATAAAGGGTAATCTTGCCATGGCTATAATCTAATATTTGCCATGCCTATAAAACTAAATTACCATGCTACAAAGTAAATTCGCCATGGCGAAACAACTCAAAGTTGTAATATGGTAAACATTGCTAATTTGCCATGGTCAGAAAAATCATCTTTAAATTGCCGCGTGGCAAGTATAAAGAAGGATCATGGCAAAAATACACTAATTCTTAAAAAGGTTACAATGTCACACGCCAAACTTAAAAATCAAGGACTATGTAGATTGGGGCAATTGTAGAATAATATCGTACATGATAGATAGAATTTGCCCGTGACAAAAACATTTTGTAGAATCCATTCAGCCCATATGAATTTTCCATGTGATGCTAGACAAATTTGCCATGCTATGTTAATTTGAACATAGGATTCGTCGAAAAATGAATTTGCCGTAGCAAAAACAATCAGTAGCATCTACACAAACTAGCATGGCAACGCCAGTGATTCTACACTAAAACAGGAATTGACGTACTACAAAGACAAAAGCTCACTCACCTGCTACATCGATAACGACGTGTCGTAGCACGTCACCACGACGAGATTAATTGTTTTCCCTGGTCGGTGCTGCAGCCCGCCGTCCAAGGTGAGGCGCCACAAAAGGGCAGGACGTGTCCGCCCGCACCTGGTGCTGTAAACCCCGAGTTATACGCCACCGCCACCCACGGCGCAGTTGTCCTTGAACCAACGGGGATGTCATCACCGAGGGACGGGATGCGTAGCTGCGCTCCTCCACCGCCTACAGCACTAGAGCCCGCCATCCATGGCGCCGCTTATGCCACCAAGGCGTTGACTACCCCCACTCCTGACGTCCCTTACCGAAGGTTACCATCTGCACCGCAGCTCCTCTGCCATGCCTCCTCTCCGTCGCCGCCATCACATCTCCCTGCGCTCGCGCACGAGCTCCCGTCGAGATCCCCACCCTCACGTGTCGGCCTCGAGCATCACGCCATAGATGCGCCCCAGCCCTCTGCACAGTGCCACAAATCATGCCTCTGCTCGTCGATCCATGGATCTGGTCTGGATCCATGGCTGGCCGCCACATCCACGGCGCTTTCATCCCGCTCATGAGGTGCAACTCGCAACGACGGCTCCTCCACGTCGCAGCCTCTGGCTGTGCCGTGTGCTCCCTGAGCCAACACGACCCAGCCGCACCGGCGACGAGGGAGATCGGTAAAATTGGAGAAGAGTTGTTTGGGGGAGGGGGAGGTTTGTGCACGTAATCCAATGGTAATCCTGACATGTTGCACTTATCATTTGGGAATAGAATTTTTCTTCCCATGAGTTTCTTGGAATCTCAAATGTTCAAAATTACAAAAACTTAAGCTTTCAACTACCAAAAACTACAAAAAATGGAGTTGCAAGTTTCATAAAGCACCAAATTTGGAGCTTTCAACTTTCAGATTCAGACTTCAAAAAAACTTTTACATATTCATGGACATTCATCACAAAAACCGCGTGTTTCGTATAATTCCTTGCATATTTCAAGAAAAACTATTGCACTTCTCAATAACTTTATGACATTCAATAATATTAAGTACATAAATTTCTTTCCACTAGTAAAAAAAGAGAAAAAAAAGAAATGTCGACACCCTACTCTAGGATATGGTCGCACCAACCTAATGTCCACTCGCATCTAGCATAGGCCTGCTCGCTGTCACCTTGATCAAGCGGAGACGGTCTCAAATTGGTCACTGCCGTAACTCTCCTTCATGGTGCCGACGGCGCAACTGTTCTTTACAATTGAACAACGTTACAGGAGAATGGTGGTTCATCAGCTCATAGTTGTCAAGGGAGAAGTTAGGATCAGACGTTTGTCATGAGAGGTGTGGGCTGGCGAGAGAGACAACATGAAATAATAATTATAAAACATAAATCACTTCTGGTTTTCAGATTTATTCTTTAATGTGAAAGGTTGGAAATATTATTTCCTCATTTTTTATATTTAAAAGATAACAAACCTTTTTGTGGGTCTTATTAAATGTGTACGTGCAATGCACGTTGATATTAGGGAGAAAATTAATTAGATGTTAATATTAGGCAAGCTATCAATTAGGCACTAATTATATGGATAGTGTATATGTTGATATATGATATGATATTAATTGCAAGCTCAACATTTTGATAGCTCTCCATTGTTGCAATATAGGTCGTTCAATTCACATGATTTGATGGCCGAGATTTGTTGGATCTGCCCCTTTGGATCTTTGTACTTCCTCCGTCTAGGTGTGTAAGTCATCTTACGTTGCGCACCGTGACCAAGGTGGAGCGGAAAACGAGAGAACTTAATGTGCTTTTGCTAATTAATAACAATGCATGCAACGAACTAACCAATGCATGGCGTGTTTGGTAGTCTCAAATCATTTAAAGCATGCATGACCCACATCTCTTATTGGTTGATATGTCATGAAACAAGAAACGAGATGAGAGTTAATGTACCGCGCCTAAGTGTTTTGGGATTATTTGGTTTTCGTAAGATGACTTACACACCTTGACGGAGGGAGTATATTGGTATATAGATATCGATATAGATTTATTAAAACATAAAAAAACTAAAAAGAAATCTAGAGGCGGGCATTACCATTTATTGTAGTAAAAAAGATGTACAATACCATATTCCTAGTATTATGTAACTGGACACATGCCAGGATGTATGTTGCATGAAGTGATTGTGTTGAGGAGGTAGGGACCATGGACGTAGCCCTAGTACATCAGATTCTCCAAGTAAGCGCAGAGGCACATCTTCTGCGCCCGGAGGTTCGAGCAACACAAGTTTGAAGGAGCCTTGCCGTCTATGATGGCTGGATCGCAAGGCTCAAGCATGTGCGGCTTGCACTCCAACTACGCCACCACCGTGCTCAGCGACACCACCACTACGAACACCACACACATCACCATCACTGTCGGTCTAGCCATGATCTTCGATGCCCGCGACTTATCTCTAAACACAATGTCCTCGAGTTGGTGTGGTGCAAGGTAAGCCAAGCACACCACTTGTATTTATAGGCCGGAGCGCCGCAGTTTTCAGGAAGTATAACGTCTCTGGATCAGAGCCTTGGGCATACGCGTCACCAAGCGTCCTTCACGCCTGAAATTACTATCCTACTCATGATATGTATGGTGCCTAATTATATTACAATTAATGTTGATAGTTGGATATGGATGCCTAGCTAGTACATATAATTATCACTAGTATAGCCAGCTATATATGTACAGGAGTAATTATGATGATGTGGCAGCTATTACTATTATACTAGTTTTGACCTTCGAGATTATATTATTCCAAATTATGCTACTACCTCCGTCTCGGTGAATAAGTCATTCGCGTAGTACTAGGTCGACGATTTAACTATCTAAATATGTATTATATGTGGAAAAAATATATTTAGAAACTACATCCGTGTAGAAATCTAGTGATATACTTTTCATGACATATAACACATATTTAATTTCTCAAATCAACGACCTAGAACTACGCGAATGACTTATTTACCTAGACGGAGGTAGTACTATTGTACATGACATATAACACATATTTAATTTCTCAAATGGACGACCTAGAACTACGCGAATGACTTATTTACCTAGACGGAGATAGTACTATTGTACATGGATACAGATGACTACTCCCTCTGTCCTCGAATAAGTGGACATATAGAAATTTTAAGACAAATTATAGAGTGGAGTAGAAAATGCATTGACAAGGTACAAGCCACCATCTCTCCTTTTTTATTCTCCCACATTGAAAAATGAGGAGACCATGTGTTGAATGTTTTTGGGCTTGATTCCTATCTGATGAGAGAATTTTTTTTTCATGTTTTAATGTGCATTGGAAAGATAGAACTACACCCTTTATGAACAAATTTGAAATGCTAAACATCCACTTATTTAAGAGCAATGAATTAATTGAAGGCGCGACTAAACATATATTACCAAATTTAAGGGGCCCAAATATCTCCTTCATTAGGGTGATGGGTAAGCTTAGTGGGGGTTGCTCCACTCGTACCCAAACCCGGCGGGTGCCATCCCTATGCTAGCGGCAACCATATAAAGCCGTGCATGCAATGTCCAACACATCATTCAACCATTTCAGTTTGGAATAACTTACGACACATGTAATGTGGTTGCTGACTAGGCCTGCGGAGCAGTTTATAAATTAGTCAAACTTAATCAAGTTAGGCGGTATGGTATGGAAGCTATATCCCGCCTACTGCGAGAAAGAGTAGGCGAGAAGGTACTCCGCCTTGAAGTATGCCAGAGCCAGATAGGCCGGCCCAGTACGGTCCTAGGGGAGAGGTTTCAAGGAAGCTTATATGGCTCCTCTTCACGTGTTTTTTATGTGTTTTCTGTTTTCTTTTATCGGTTTTTGTTGTGGTTTTTGGTTTTCTGTGTGTCTTTGCCATTTTTTTGGTTTTTCCTTTTTTACTTTATTTGGCTTTCTTAATTCTGTGTTTTGTTTCCCATTTCTTGTTTCTTTTTTTTTGTTTCCTTTTTTTTCTAATACATGTCAATTTTTTCAATATAATCTGCACTTTTTTTGTTAATAAGTAAAGATTCATTTTATGTATAATTAACATTTTTTCCAAATACATGTTTGGAATATTTTATTTGAATAAATGTTTAAGATTTTCAAACAAACATGGGACATTTTTTAATGGTATGAAACATTTTTATATTACGTGAACATTTTTTACAATGTATTAAAATCTTTTAGAAAAAATCATGAACATATTTTCTGAAATTCGTGAATATGTTTTTCTAAATGTCATGAAGTTTTTCAGAATATTATGAAAGATTTTTTATATTACATGACCGTTTTTTACATTGTATAAACATTTTCAAGAACATGTCATAAACATTTTCTTAGGATTTATGAAAGTTTTGTAAATATCACATACTTTTTTTTAATGTTATGAAACTTTTTAAAACTTATGCGAACATTGTTTTTACATTGTATAAACACTTACAAGAAATGTGACAAATATTTTTTGACAGGCACAAAACATTTTTCTAAATTACACAAAAACAATTAGAGTTCAGGCCACAATAATCTCTACTCCTAATGTCTCAGTTGGTAGGTCGCGTTCCGGGTTTTATTTTCGTCCCACCTCACCCGGTCTTTTTTGGTACTTTTTTGGTACTTCCTCCCACCTCCCCTCAGCTGTGAAAACCAAGAAAACCCATGATCGAGTCCCGACACGCCCAAACTCCGTCGTTATCTCTACTCCTAATGGAGCAGTTGGTAGCCTCGTACGGTTTATTTTTGTCCCACCACTTTCAACCGTTTTATTTCGCTGGTTTTTTTTCGCCCCTCCCCCACCCCACCGGTTTAGTTTCGCGTCACCCTCTCACACAACGAAAAAAATCTTAACGGATCATAACTTTCCATGCCGGTGCAAGTTATTTTTAGTAATGTCTTTATGTGAAAGAATCAATCACGATCAATCTTTAAATATCAAATCTAAATTAATTAACCTTACCTTGAATTGCTCAATCACATTAATTAGGAAACAAAATAACCGATTTTAAGAAATATCTACTCTTAATGGAGGGTATTACATACCAAACATAGGTACGTCATTAGCTCGCTTCCTTCCCTTCTCTTCCCTTCGTCCCTCAGTCCCATGCTCGTGGCGCTGAAGTGGCATCGACAGGCGATGGCGGCGAGGACAGCACATGGCAGCCCCTGAAGCACGAACACGACTGCACCTCGGGTCTGCCGTCTCCCAAGATATGGGTGAGTTCTCGTGATGCCCATCCTAAACCCTCACGTCCTACAAATTCCTCAACCTCTACCATCTCGATTTCGTCCATGCTCTGATCCAAATGACGATGCAGCTCCGGCCGATTGACAATGGTGGTTCACCATCCTTCCTCTCAGCACCCACTCCTGGAGGAACGACACGCCATGCCGATCGAACCCGGTCGAGATCACTCACCAAGATTGCTATTCGGAAGTTTTTTGTCAAAAAGTGAAGAGTGAGCCACTTGTGCAGGTGCAGGTTTTGTTTTAAAAATCCAATTTGTTTATCCTTTTGTCGCTGAAATTGTTTACTAATTATGTCATTCGTCCCACCTCCTATGATTTTTTTTGCTACCTCCTCCCACCTTCGCTGGTTTTTTTGTAGATTTTTTTCGTCCCCTCCTCCCACTTCATCGGTTTATTTTCGCGTCACCCTCTCACACAATGAAAGAAATCTGAAAAGATCAGAACTTTCCATACTGGCGCAAGTTATTTGGTAATGTAGAATTAATCACGAACAATCTCTAAAGATCAAATCTAAATTAATTAACCTTATCTTAAATCACTCAATCACATTAATTAGAAAACAAATAATTGATTTTCAGAAAAGTCGCTCAATCACATTAACCTTACCTTAACTCACGGATGGTAATCAATCTCCAAACAAAGGAAACAATACATCGAGGGAGCAGTAAATAAACTCCCTTTCTTATGACATGTATATGATCTTCCTTCCTCTCCGTTGTCGAGCGTTCTTGATTCTCGAGGCCGATGCTTGGGCTGCGCCACTGGTCGCGACGGTGCGGGGACGAGGACGGCGAGGCCGGTGCCGCGGCACCGCTGTTGGCCTGGGTCGTGAAGGGGCGAAGAAGGGCGGCTTCCCTGGCCCTGGGAGTTGGTGCGGTGGAAGCGGCACTTGAAGGATCCGGCGTGGGTGGCCGGTGCGCAGACGCACTTGGAAGCGGGCCCGTGGCGTGCGCCGGACGGCGCCGATGCCGACCGTGCCACCTCCTCCACGTATTCTTGGAGCTGTGGCTGACCCATTTACATGAAATTAATTTCCTCGGTTGTGGCGGCAATATAATACACATAATCCATATTGTTATGCACTAGCGCGTGTGTGTAAAATAGATGGATTATGGTCGCGTATCCAATAAGATGGATATGTGTGTGTGTGTGTTAGAGAGAGAGGGGAGAGGGGGAGAGAGAGTGAGGAAGAGGGAGGGAGAGAGAGTGTGTGAGAATTTGATGGTAAAAAAGGTCGCCAGTGTCACTTGATATGTATGAGTATATTAATATTGAACTCTTAAAGTTAATGTGACCCCGTTGCAACGCACGGGCGTTCTTTTAGTTATCCACACGGGCGTTCTTCTAGTTATCCACAGGTGGCAACTTGGGGTGCCTTTGGTTCCTTTGTAAAATATGTTATAGCCTCACTGGGCAAGCACCAACGTTTGGTACCGCAAAAAAATTGACTTTTGAGGGCCAGCTTGTCTCACTAGGTCAGGAAAAACTTAACTTTCAAGTGGAGCCGGGTCGCTCTTGACGACAAATCACGCCTGACACAAACTAGTTCATGCGAGACCCAGACGTACCCTCACGTAAATGGGGAGCTCCAATTTACTGCATTTTGCATCAAATAGACTCGCGACAGACATAGAGCCTTGTTGGGACGGACCATTTGTGAGTGTTCTAGCGACTATAAGGAATCAAACTCCTTATCTTCCGGTGTTGAACGAGTGTGGTTACTCGCTAGATCTAACAAGTGTAAGTGATTATCCTGCAGCACGAGATTTAAGAACTACGCGTAGCAGATCCAAACACATTTTAAAAATAGTTAAACATACCTTGGAATTTGTGAATTTTTAAAAAAGGCAAATAATGTGTGATCATCCAAAAAAAATTATAACAATATGGATAAATTTGATATTTTGAAAAAGTAAATAAATTTGGAAAACATGAATAATTTTTCAAAACGTGAATAGATTTTCAAACATGAACTAAAATTTGAAATTCCAAATAAAAATCAACTTTCAAACGTTATTGAAAATTGTAAAAAATTCAAAATTATGAAGTTTTTCAAAACTCTTAACAAATGTTGAACAAGGGAACACATATTGGAAATCTGAGGAAAAAATTGAAATTCTAAATCTTTTTTTAAAATTGTTTTTTTAAGCATGAACAAAATTTGGAACTCCGACCATTTCTTGAAAAAACGGAAAATTTCAGAAAATTTGAAATTCTGAACATTTTTTGAAATTTTCGAATTTATAATAAAGGAAAAGGAAAAAAAGAAAAGGAAAAAAGAAAACTAGAAAATCATAAAAAGGCTAAAAAGGAGTGAAAAGGAAAAAAAGGAAACAGAAATGGAAAGAACTAAAAATGAAAAACGGGATTTAGCATATGTTCAGCTCGTTGTTAAAATTGGCTTACCCAGTTTCCTCGGCTCCATGTGAAGGGTCGACTATACGACACAATGAGCGTCGTATAGGAAATTTCATGCAACTACTAGCAAAAGCAACACATCCTAACACGCAACTTACGACAAGGTCCCCTCTTACGACTCCGCCAAAGGACGCATTCGCAAGCGTACTTGGCGGTTCTCGCACTGTTGCTTGCGAGTTATCTTAATCATTGTCTTGGGCTTTGTGTACCTAAATAAACCCCTTTCGGTAAACAAAGAAAGTAAGAGCACCTATAATAGATGATAAAAATAACATTTTTTTCTCTAATAGATGATGTAGATGTAAAAAATAAAGGATTTCAACGAGGGGCAAAAAAGGTGCTCCAATAAATGATGTAGATGCAAAAAAAATACTCGAAGGATAGGGTACGATGTAAAATTGGAAACCAAGTGATGCAAATTTGCATCACTTGGCCTGCTCGAGCAAAATGCGGGCAGTCGCACGTGCAGCCCCAACTTCCTCGTGGAACCTTCCCGCCACGCGTGTGCATTCCCGCCTCCAGCAGCCCGCCACCTGCCTGCTACCGTAGGACCCCACAGACGCCTCCTCCAACCCCGTGGTCATCGACGCCGCTCCAGTGCACCTTGCCATGGCCGCCTCCATGTCTACCACCGGTCCCAGCGCTGCCATGCCTCAGCCAAATCAGTGCGATAGATTTGCAGCCGCACATCCACTAGTCACCATTGAAATGGAACCGTTAGCAATGAAGAAGGCTCCCATGGGCAAACCACGTGGTGGCGGCTTGAAGCAACCATTGCGTGCCCCCGACGCGGCTTTGTCTTGGGCAAAGAAGACGAAGGCGACCGCGGTTGTTGTTGCTGCTCATGGCGTGCCACGTCCCCCACAACCTCTCGTCCAGTCGCCGGCTGTGGAGGAGGAGCTGTCGACACCCGACGCCATCGTCTCCAGCTTGTTACATGAAATGTTGAAAAGGTAAAAAAATCATCTTCTTTTTTATTGTTGTTTTGTCATGTTGATATGAATAGAATGTGAGATTGTGTGTGTGCATATGTAGTGCTGTTGATGATACATTTATGCACTTGAAAAATGTTGCAACTGAAAATTTTGTCTCTCAAGATTTTCCATCCAAAGAATATGATACACCATATGATGGTGACAATCTTGAGTTGGAAGACAAGGGTTTTGTTTAAGAGTCTAAGGGAAGAACTGCAAACAATTTGAACACCGAAGATGTATTGATATGTACAACTTGGAAGCGCATCTCTCTTGATGCCACCATTGGAAGTGATCAACCGTCTAGGACATATTGGAAGCGCATCCAAGAATTCTTTGATCAACGCAACACAAGTGGTCATTATTGATCGACGATTCTCTCAGGCACCGATGGTCCACTATATCCGCCCAATTTCAGAAATGGTGGGATTGCTTGACCAATCACGATAGTATGAACCCAAGTGGTTGCGATGAAAGGGACAAGGTGATTTCATTCTACATGCAAATACTTTCTTTAAAGTATGATGTACACATAGGTTGCTCTCAAGGTCTCTTTCAAGAAAGAGGGAAGAACGGGGATAAGAAGAAGAAGAAGAAAAGAAGACTGTTCACTTTCCAACTTTTTTATAAAGAACTCAAACATGAGGAGAAGTGGAAGAACCGGGAAGCGTTTGAACTTCCTAGGAGGAAGGGCTCGGTTGTTGACCGTGATGCCGACGATGATGGTGATAAGGAAGGGAGAACGAGCCCCACTCCTCACTCGGTTGCCAAAACAGAAAGGCCCGATGGATGAAAAAAGCAAAGGGATCAAAAGCCATTGAAATGATATTAAAAAAGGATTTGAAGCCATTGTCATCCTGAGAGAAGAGTATGCCGAAGAAAAAAGGCTTTTGAAATTGAAAGAAATGGAGGAGAAATGCAAACTATTCAAACACCAAAGATGTGTTGATATGTACAACTTGGAAGCAGATCTTTCTCGATGCCGCTATTGGAAGTGATCAACCGTCTAGGACATATTGGAAGCGCATCAGAGAATTCTTTGATGAATGCAACACAAGTGGTCACTTTCGATCAGTGATTCACTTAGGTACCGATGGTCCACTATATCTTCCCAATGTAAAAAATGGTGGGATTTCTTGACCAATCACGATCGCATGAACCCAAGTGGTTGCGATGAAAGGGACAAGGTGATTTCTTGCTACATTCAAATGCTTCCTCTAAATTATGATGTACACATAGGTTTCTCTCAAGGCCTCTTTCAAGAAAGAGGGAAGAATGGGGATAAGAAGAAGAAAGCACTAGTAGAAAAGGGGGCAATGGCCTAGATCGGGTCAGCCCATTAGTCCCGGTTCTGCCACGAACCGGGACCAATGGAGGTATTTGTCCCGGTTCGTGATCCCAGGGGGCAGGCCGGGGCCTCATGGGCATTGGTCCCGGTTCGTCTGGCCCTATTGGTCCCGGTTGGTGGGACGAACCGGGACCAATGGCCTCGCTCCTGGCCCACAACCATTGGTCCCTGTTGGTGGCTTGAACCGGGACCAAGGGCTCCCCTTTAGTCCCGGTTCATGCCACCAACCGGGACCAATGAGGTGCCTATATATACCCCCTCGCGTAAGAGCAGAGCACACTGCTCTGTTTTTTCTGGCCGCCGAGGGGGAGAGGGCTTGGTGGTGCTCTAGCTCACCTCCTATGCACACAAGGTGTTCAATGGAATGCCCGAGCCACACTACTTAAGCTTTCTCCTCTCCAAACTCGACCTCCAAGCTCCATTTTCCTCAATATTTGTCTAGGTTTAGTGGTCCGTCACGCCCCGTCCCCGTCTTCACCGCCGTCGATCACCCACGCCGATCTCATCGCCGGCACCACCGTGGTGAGCCTCTTGTTCTTATCTTCTTCCTGAAAGGAAAAATATTCTTACTTGTATGTTTAGATAGATACTTGTATTATTTTCTTACTTTTATTATTGCATCTTATATAGTGCGATGGTTTTGGTATCCGCTCCCGTTGGCCCTCGTCCTGTCTATGATTCGGATGTGGTATATATTATCTTTTCATAACTATTGGTTCATTTATTGTTTATGAAAATTATGCCGACCAACGTGACATAGATTTTATTTATCTAGGAGGTTGTTGAACCGGAAATTCCAACTGAACCTATTATCGAGAGGTTAAATTTAGTTGAAGAAGAAAACAATTTATTGAAGGAAAAAATAAAAAAACTTGAGGAGGAGAAGATGATATTGGAGTTGCATGTTGCGGATGTCATCGATGATCACAAGATCAAGATAGACGCAATGCGCTTGAAGATTAGAAAGATTAGAAAATATGCCATTCATACCGAGGCTTGGTATCATTATGCCGTTGGATCAGTTGTTACCTTGGTTGCGATTATGATCGCATTTGTTTTCGCATTGAAATGTTTTACATAGTTTCAATGTATGGTTTAATTAATTTAGATGCTCTGTAGAGCTTTATGTTGTTAGATGAGAACTATGTATGTACTTTGGTTTTTATGTGATGATGAACTTCTATTAATTTGGTCACTTAATTATCTATTCATGATGTTATGTAATGATTTTTAACACACTTAATTATATATAATGCACGCAGATGAACCGGCAATGGATGTACGGTGGCAGACACACCTCCGAGTACATTAAGGGCGTGCATGATTTTCTCGAAGTGGCTGAGGCAAACAAGCAGAATGGTTTTATGTGTTGTCCATGCCCTAAATATGGGAATACGAAGTATTACTCTGACCGGAAAATCCTTCACACCCACCTACTTTACAAGGGTTTCATGCCACACTATAATGTTCGGACGAGGCATGGAGAAATAGGGGTTATGATGGAAGACGGCGAAGAAGAAGAGTACGATGACAACTATGTGCCCCCTGAATACAGTGATGCTACTGAACATCAAGAGGAACCAGACGATGTGCACGATGATGCTGCAACGGGCGAAGCTGCTGAAGATCAAGAGGAACCAGACGATCTGCCCGATGATGATGATCTCCGCTGGGTCATTGTCGATGCAAGGACGCAATGCGAAAGTCAAAAGGATAAGCTGAAGTTCGATCGCATGTTCGAGGATCACAAAAAAGGGTTGTACCCCAATTGCGAAGATGGCAACACAAAGCTCGGTACCGTACTGGAATTGCTGCAGTGGAAGGCAGAGAATGCTGTGCCTGATAAAGGATTGGAGAAGCTACTGAAAATATTGAAGAAGAAGCTTCCAAAGGATAACGAATTGCCGACAGTACATACGCAGCAAAGAAGGTCGTATGCCCTCTAGGATTGGAGGTGCAGAAGATACATGCATGCCCTAATGACTGCATGCTCTACCGCGGTGCATACAAGGATCTGAACGCATGCCCGGTATGATGAGAAGTGGAAGAACCGGGAAGCGTTTGAACTTCATAGAAGGAAGAGCTTGGTTGTTAACCGTGATGCTGATGATGATGACGATGATGGTGATGAGGAAGAGAGAAGGAGCCCCACTCCTCACTCGGTTGCCACAGAGGTCCGATGGATGACAAAAAAGCAAAGGGATCAAAAACCGGAGAAAATGATATTAAAGAAGGAATTGAAGCCATTGTCATTGTGAGAAAAGAGTATGCCAAAGGAAAAAGGCTTTTGAAATTGAAAGAAATGGAGGAGAGGGCTAATGACCCACAAGTATAGGGGATCAATCGTAGTCCTTTCGGTAAGTAAGAATGTTCGAACCCAACAAGGAGCAGAAGGAAATGACAAGTGGTTTTCAGCAAGGTAATCTCTGCAAGCACTGAAATTGTCGGTAACGAGTAGTTTGATAGCAAGATAATGTGTAACGAGCAAGTAATGGTAACGGTAAATAAAGTGCAGCTAGCTAGCCCAATCCTTTTGTGGCAAAGGACAGGCCAAAACGGTCTCTTATGATAAGAAAGACATTCTTGAGGGTACACGGGAATTTCATCTAGTCACTTTCATCATGTTGGTTTGCTTCGTGTTCGCTACTTTGATAATTTGATACGTGGGTGGACTGGTGCTTAGGTGTTGTTCTTACTTGAACAAACCTCCTACTTATGATTAACCCCCTTGCAAGCATCCAAAACTACGAGAAAAGTACTGAGATAAAATCTAACCATAGAATTAAACTTTTGGATCCAAATCAGTCCCTTATGAAGTAGCGCATAATCTAGGGTTTAAACTTCTGTCACTCTAGCAACCCATCATCTAATAACTACTCCACAATGCATTCCCTTAGGCCCTAATAAGGTGAAGTTCCATGTAGTCGACGTTCACATGACACCACTAAGGGAATCACAACATACATATCATCAAAATATCGAACACATATCAAGTTCACATGATTACTTGCAACGAGATTTCTCCCGTGACCTCAAGAACAAAAGTAACTACTCACAAATGATAATCATGCTCAAGATCAGAGGGGTATTAAATAACATAATGGATCTGAACATATAATCTTCCACCAAATAAACCATATAGTTATCAACTACAAGATGTAATCAACACTACTAGTCACCCACGAGCACCAAACTAAGGTTCTGGTACAAAGATTGAACACATGAGATGAACTAGGGTTTGAGATGAGATGGTGTTGTTGAAGATGTTGATGGAGATTGCCCTCCCCAAGATGGGAGAGTTGTTGGTTATGACGATGATGATGGTTTCCCCCTTCGGAAGGGAAGTTCCCCCAGCGAAATCGCTCCGCCAGAGGGAAAAAGTGCTCCTGCCCAAGTTCCGCCTCGAGACGGCGGCGCTTCGTCCCGAAAGTCCGCTCCTGAATTTTTCTAGTTCAAAATGACCTATATAACAGAAGATGGGCACCGGAGGTGGGCCGAGGAGGGCACAACCCACCAGGGCGCGACGTGGGGGGGGGGGGTGGCTTGCGTGCCTAGGTGGGTTGTGCCCACCTGGTGGGCCTCCTCCGGTAGTTATTGCTCCAGTATTCCAGAATTCTAGTTGCCGACATTCACCCTCTTTGTGTAAAGCTTGCATATTATAAGAGAAAAGGCATTAGGAATACTCCAAAAAGCATTATTATGCATAGAAACATTATAAATAATAGTAGGAAAACATGATGCAAAATGGACGTATCAACTCCCCCAAGCTTAGACCTCGCTTGTCCTCAAGCGAAAACCGAAATCGAAAACATGTCCACATGCTTAGAGAGAGAGAGAGAGAGGTGTCGATAAAAACAAAATACATACATAGAAGCACCATGCATATTATTATATCAGCAACAAACTTTATCATATAACTTCTCATGAACAAGTAACAATTCATCACAGCATCGAAGTATAAAGCATAAACTCTACTGGAAACCAACAAACTATGTTCTCAGTCAACTTTGCAACTACAATTCATCATCTTTTTAGGAAGGGTCACGTATCGGAGCCTTTTTTGGCAAGTCCACATACTCAACCATCATATAGTCTTCTATGATTGCTAACACTCATCGCATACACATGAGCAAAGAGTTTCAACCGAACACATAGAAAGATAGGCGCTTATAGTTTTGCCTCCCAATGTATTCACCTCAAGTGTGATGTCAACAATAATAACACATGCCCACCCATGTCCAATTGTATATATGTGCCTAGATTTTTCCTGACCACATGGTGCTTGCAAAAGGAGGAAATAAAAAGGAATAGAGTAGAATACTTTGACTCTTGCATAAAAGTAAATACATAAAAGTAAAAGATAGGCCATTCGCAGAGGGAAGCAGAGGTTGCCATGCGCTTTTTTGTTGTATGCTCAATCTCTTAGTGCAAAATAACGTCATGTTATATTGCCCCTTGTGATAGCAACCTTTATTATGCAGTCTGGCGCTTTTATTATTTTGCCATCACAAGTTCCGTACAACGCTCAATTTTCTCTTACTCTAAATGATCTAACACATTTAGAAGCAGATTTTATTGCCTTATTGCACCGATGACAACTTACTTGAAGGATCTTACTCAATCCATAGGTAGGTACGGTGGACTCTCAAAACAAGATTTTGGGTTTAAGGGTTTTGGAAGCGCAAGTAGTATCTCTACTTAGTGCGGAATTTTTGGCTGGCAAAGATATTGAGCAAGCACCACATGTTAAAGAATCTATGACAATATAACTTATATGTGAATATGAACAAGCATAAATCATTATGTTGTCTTCCTTGTTCGACGTCAACAATTTTGGCATATAATATTTTGATGGGGGCTCACAATCATAAAAGATGTCCAAGATAGTGTATTTGCATGTGAATCTTCTCTTCCCTTATTAATTATTTCATGAATTGCATCAATGACCAATGCTATGTTTGTCAATCTTCAATAAATTTTACCACTTATACTCTTCCTTCTGTGATGTCATTACTTACCATAAGATTAGCATATGATCTTTTTCATTTATTTCCCTTTCTTTTTTATTGAAACATAAAAGTAAGGAAAGAAAAACATAAACTAAACTTTATTATATATCTCGAACACGATTACATAGATAGATCACTAAGCAAACACTCGAAAAGAAAGGATCAAACTAAACTTTTATTCAACTAAATCGTAGGATAACTAAAGATCAAACTAAAATAGATAAAGTCAAAGACAATGGTGGTCATACGATACCGGGACACCTCTCCCAAGCTTGGCACAAGCCAAGAGGAGTGTCCATACCATAAACTCAAGTCTCTTTTGGTGATGAAGAAGGTGGTGGTGGTGACGAGGTTGCAGCGATCTTCTTCCTCAACTTATGCCTAAGGATGGAATTTTCCTCCCTCAATTTACCGATCTCCTACTCAAGATTTAATCTCTTTTTTGCATAATTCCTGCTTATTTTCCTGCAAGAGACGAAAAGGGATAAACTGGATCTTAGGTATCTTTGCTTTACTGGGGAGACTTGACTTCTTGAACTCCACGTGCATGTCCCCATGTTGGGGAAATGGAACTTCATCTTCATCTCAGTTTGTCTCTTCTTTCCCTTTCGGTTCATAGTCTTGTTGTTCCTCCGTGGTCCAACCATAATGTTCCACATCTCCGTAAACTTTGGGTTTCGCGGTATAATCAGTAACATAGCTCTCACCCTTTGAGTCTTTAGATGACATATTTTCCAATCTGCCAGGAAAATAGCAAGAAAGAAGAATAGAAGATCTCTCCGTGATACGGTGGTAAATGCGTTCGGGGGTATATAAAGATTTTTTATCTTGGGAAACAAGCAGACTGGAGGAAAATGGAGTCGGCAAGGTTCCCGAGGTGGGCACAACCCACCTGGGCATGCCAGGGGGCCCAGGCGCGCCCTGGTGTCTTGTGCCCCCCTTGGGTCCCTTCCTGGTTGTTTCTTATTTTCCTAATTTTTGTAATATTCCAAAACTGACGAAAAATATTTTTGCGGATTTTTCGGAGTCCGTTTACTTACCATATCACATACCTCCTCTTTTTCGGTTATTCTAGTGTTTTGGAATGTTTATTTTATGTGTTCCTCTGGTGTCATTGTTTGGATAATATTGCTTTTAACATTAATAGCCGTACCTGAGTTATAATGCTTAATTCTTTGCTCATTGACAACCTTCGGGTTAGTACCTTCAGAGTTATTTATTTTAATAGCTCCAGAGCGATAAACCTCCTGGATGATATATGGTCCTTCCCATTTAGAGAAGTTTTCCTGCAAAGAATCTGAAATGAGAGTTGTATAAAAGAACATATTCTCCAACTTTGAATTCTCGCTTTTGGATTCTTTTGTGATGCCATCTTTTAACTTTTTATTTAAATAACTTGGTATTTTCATAGGCTTGGGTTCTCCATTCATCTAATGAGCTAATATCAAGTAACCTCTTTTCACCAGCAAGTTTGAAATCGTAGTTGAGTTCTTTAATTGCCCAATATGCTTTATATTCCAACTCAAGAGGCAAATGACAAGCTTTTCCATAAACCATTTTATAAGGAGACATACCCATAGGATTTTTATATGCTATTCTGTAGGCCCAAAGTGCATCATCCAATTTCTTAGACCAATTCTTTCGGGACCTATTAACAATATTTTGTAATATTAATTTTATTTCTCTATTGCAAAGTTCAAGTTGACCACTAGAATGAGGATGATAGGGTGATGCAATTCTATGGTTAACATCATATTTAGCAAGCATTTTACGGAAAGCACCATGAATAAAATGTGAACCACTATCAATAATATCTAGGGCTCCAAACCTTGGGAAAATAACTTCTTTAAGCATTTTAATGGAAGTGTTATGATCAACACTAGTAGTTGGAATAGCTTCTACCCACTTAGTGACATAATCAACAGCAACCAAAATGTGTGTATACCCATTAGAGGAAGGGAAATGTCCCGTGTAGTCAAAACCCCAAAAATCAAATGGTTCAACAGCAAGTGAATAATTCATAGGCATTTCTTGACGCTTACCGATATTACCAATTATTTGGCATTCATCACAAGATAAAACAAACTTACGGGCATCCTTGAAGAGAGTAGGCCAGTAAAAACCAGATTGCAATACCTTGTGAGTAGTTCTATCTCCTGCATTATGCCCTCCATAAGCTTCGGAATGACATTTCCATAGGATTTGTCCTTGGTCATGCTCAGGTACACAACGTCTAATAATACCATTTACTCCTTCTTTATAAAGATGTGGGTCATCCCAAAAGTAGTGTCTTAAATCATAGAAGATTTTTTTCTTTTGTTGGTATGTGAAACTAGGCGGTATATATTTAGCAACAATGTAATTGGCATAGTCAGCATAACAAGGAGTGTTATGAGAAACATTTATTGCAGCTAATTGTTCATCAGGAAAACTATCATCGATAAGTAGTGGGTCATCAATGATATTCTCTAACCTAGACAAGTTCTCAGCTACGGGGTTCTCGGCTCCTTTTCTATCAGTGATATGTAAATCAAATTCTTGTAGCAAGAGAACCCACCTAATGAGTCTTGGTATAGCATCTTTCTTTTCCATAAGATATTTAATAGCAGTAGATCAGTGTGAATAGTAACTTTAGAATCAACAATGTATGATCTAAATTTATCAAAAACAAACACAACTGCTAAAAATTCTTTTTTAGTAGTAGCATAATTTCTTTGGGCACCGTCCAGAGTTTTGCTAGCATAATGGACAACATTTAATTTCTTATCAACTCTTTGTCCTAGAAAAGTACCAACATCATAATCACCAGCGTCACACATAATTTCAAAAGGCAAGTTCCAATGAGGTGATTGAACAATAGGTGCAGAAATTAAGGCTTTCTTAAGTGTTTCAAAGGCTTCTACACAATCGCACTACTAGGAAAAGGCCTACTAATGGCGCACCTAATTTGGCCATTAATGGCGCATTGGTAGTGCGCCATTAGTGCCACGCCATTAGTATATTTTACTAATGGCGCACCACTGGATGCGCCATTAGTATATACAACAGTGCGCCATTAGTATGCCTCCCAGGGGGCCATGTATACCCAGGTGCTTTGGCATACTAATGGCGCACGATGGCATGATGCACCATTAGTAACTTCGGCATACTAATGGCGCACTGTCTAAGGATGCGCCATTAGTATCCTTTGGCATACTAATGGCGCACTGTGATGTGATGCGCTATTAGTATGAATATTAGGTTTTTTTTATTTTCTGTTTTTTGCACAGGTTACAAAATGTATAATTGGACAAAATATAGACAGCACACATCAACAACAGATTCATCGAATACAATAGAAGATTAGTCTCTGAATACAATTCATCATATTAGTCTCCGAATTGAAAAGACCGAACAAATATAGAACATTATATTACAAGTCTCGAGACCGCGAGTAGCGAGTTTGTCTTCACATTACAAGTCGATATCGATCATCTAAACTACCATCACATAGAAGAGAGCTGCGGTCATCACGATGAGCATCATCACGATGAAACTCGCCTTCATCCGGTTCCTCCAACGCTCCTCCCTCTCCCGCTAGATAGCGGGCGATCTAGATTCGCCTCGTCCCTAGTGGTGTACCTTTGTAACTGTTACCGCTGAATCGGTGAACCTGTCTCCGACACTCCTCCCGGTCGTCGAGACTCCGGAACCTTACCTTGTACACGACATACGCCGGCATCGCTATGCACTAGCCAAACGAAACGTTAGTACCAATTCACAGAAAATACATAAGCAATATATAAGTATGCAATGTAACGATCGAAGAGAAAAGCAAGACATTAATAGCATCGATTACATCTAAGTTGAACGACTCTCAAACCAAAGAGACATACTACAAGTTCATTAAAGTTTAATTACAACATGAGTCAATCGATGTTTCAGAACTAGACACAAGATCACTGCTTTCGACTCGACTCAAGGGACCGGAGCGTGGATGAAGCCGCCGCTCATCGTGGGAGTCATGAAAGAACGGGCGTTGTCAGCCTGCATTTGTAGCATTGTGTCTATGTCACCGTTGGACGGTTGATTTCTGAGGTAGAACTGCCCCGAGGTACGGCGACATCTTGATGGATGATTTCCGCAAACTCCGATCGGATGCGAAATAATTCTTGTCCGATGTCCGCGTCCCGGATTGCCGACACGCCGCGCCCAATCTTGGAGTTTACTCGGTAGCGAAGTTGATGATGGTCCCGCACGATCGCCGCATGTGATGGATGGCGAGTAGGCACCCTTCGACCGCCACAGCGGCTGCTTGACGCAGCGTAACATCGATTGGGAGAACACGTGCTTGCCGTGCTTACGAATAGGCCCGGTGAAGGTGCCTCCAGATTGGGCATAGCCGGGGAGAACATCATCAAGAACCTTCTTGACATTTGTGTAGTCTACGTTCGATTGACGGTCCGGGTCGAAATACGTGGCCATGGAATATTTGGGGCTTAGGAGAATGAGCGTGCAATGTGTGTCACTGCAGAAAACACGGAATGTTAAAAGAAAAATGATCGAAATCTAAGAATTCATATGTTACGGGCCGGTTGAGGGGAGGACTTACTCGGGAAAGTAAGGCACGAGGAAGTTATCCTTATCTTGGTTTGCCAGAATGACGCCTTCGAGGTAAGAACTCGCGACTTGCCGGTCCCCAGCGTTGCCCAAGATCTTGGCACGCATGTAGAAGGGGTCGACTATCACGATGTCCAGGGTCTTGTCGCGAATGATCCGCATCTCCATACTCAGCGAAAATAGCCGAACGAAGGTGTAGTGCAGCGGATGAAGGTTCAACATAGCGTGGATGTCATCAAACCGCAGGACGATCGTACGCCTGATGGAGTTATCCACAAAGCCCTTTCCCTCTGGCACCTTGGCCACGAAAACCGGGTATGCCACATCCTTCTCTCTGAGACGCCGCTTCTCCAAAGAAAGAACACTGTCATGCAGACTCCGCATAGCACCGGTTGCAGCATTGAGCATATTTGTCGGTAGCATCGCCCTACCCGCCACATGCAGACTTTGCCTGGATGCTCCATTAGTATGTTTGGACAGGCGCACTAGTTAAATTTTTTTTTTGATACTAATGGCGCACTCTGAGCCTGGTGCGCCATTAGTAGTTTCAACTCTAATGGCGTATTAGCAGGTGGTGCGCCATTAGTATATACTAATGGCGCACCCACTGTCTGGTGCGCCATTAGTGTCAATCCCATCTATAGCCCTTTTTCTAGTAGTGTCATCATAGAAAAATGGAACATCCTTTTGTAAAAGATTTATAAGAGGGCTAGAAATTTTAGAGAAGTCTTTAATAAGTCTCCTATAGAAACCAGCATGACCAAGGAAACTACGAATACCTTTAATTTCCCTAGGTCATGGAATTTTCTCAATTGCATCAACTTTTGCTTTATCCACCACAATACCTCGTTCAGAAATTTATGTCCCAATACAACACGTCCACCTTCATTAACCATAAAGTGGCACTTCTCGCAATTCAATACAAAATTAGTTTGCTCACATCTCTGCAAAACTCGATTAAGGTTGCTTAAGCAATCATCAAAAGAAGTTCCATAAACGGAAAAATCATCCATGAAAACCTCAACAATCTTTTCACAAAAAACAAAGAATATAGCAGTCATGCATCTTTGAAAGGTAGCAGGTGCATTGCATAAACCAAAATGCGTACATCTATAAGCATAAGTTCCAAAAGAACAAGTAAAGGTGGTTTTCTCTTGATCAGGTTATGAAACAGGTATTTGAGAAAAACCATACTATCCATCAAGAAAACAAAAGTGTGTGTGCTTAGATAATATTTCTAGCATTTTATCAATAAAAGGCAAAGGGTAGTGATCTTTTCTAGCTGCTTTATATAATTTTCTAAAATCAATAACCATTCTATAGCCAGTGACAATTCTTTGTGGAATAAGTTCATTCTTATCATTAGGAACAATAGTAATACCTCCTTTCTTAGGGACACAATGAACATGACTTACCCATCTACTATCAGCTATGGGATAGATTATACCTGCTTCCAGAAGCTTTAGTATTTCAGTTCTTACCACTTCTTTCATCCTAGGATTCAATCGTCGTTGGTGATCAACAACGGGTTTAGTATCATGTTCCATATTAATCTTGTGCTGACAGAGAGTGGGATTAATGCCCTTAAGATCATCAAGAGTATATCCAATAGAAGCTCGGTGCTTCTTCAGAATTTTCAATAATCTTTCTTCTTCATGTTCTGAAAGGTTAGCACAATAATAATAGGATATATCTTTTTCTCATCAAGATAAGCATATTTCAAAGTGTTAGGCAATTGTTTTAACTCAAACAAAGTATCACCTTTAGGTGGATGAGGACCTCCTAGAGTTCCAATAGGCAAACTGTGTTTAAGCAGAGGTCGTTGTTCAAGGAAGATCTTATCTATCTCATTTGTTTCATGCATATGCATATCATTTCATGGTCTAGCAAATATTGTTCTAGTGGATCAGTAGGAGGTACGGCAATAGAAGCAAGACCAATCATTTCATCCTTACTTGGCAATTCTTTCTTATGAGGTTGTCTATTAAACTTGGAGGAATTAAATTTATGAGACTCATCACCAAAGCTAACACCGACAGTTTGTTTTTAACAATCTATAGTGGCATTGACAGTGTTCAAGAAAGGTCTACCAAAGATAATGGGACGGAAGTTATGTTGTGGGGAACCAAGAACAAGAAAATCAGTAGGATATTTTGTTTTCCCACACAAGACTTCAACATCTCTAACAATCCCGAGTGTGTGATGGTGTCTCTATTAGCAAGTTTAATAGGAACATATATGTCCTCAATTTCAGTGGGTGCTATGTCATTCATATTTTCTTGGTATAAGGTAAAAGGAATAACACTCACGCTAGCACCTACATCACATAAACCATGATAACAGTGATCTCCTATTTTGACTGAGACAACAGGCATGCCAACAACAGGTCTATGTTTATATTTTTCCTCGGGTTTTAGCAATTCTAGCCGCTTCATCACATAAGTAAATAACATGCCCATCAATATTTTCTGCCAAGGGATCTTTAACCATAGCAACACTAGGTTCTACTTTAATTTGTTCAGCAAGTTTAGGTGTTCTAGTATTGCTTTTGCGAACCACAGTTGAAACTTTAGCATGTTCCTTTATCCTAACAGGGAAGGGTGGTTTTTCAATATAAGTAGTAGGCACAACCGGGTCAACATTGTAGATAATAGTTTCATCTTTAGCCATTACCGGTCCTTTAATTTCTTCTTTAATAGGGGGGGGGTGTGATATTTAAACCACTTCTCCTTAGGGAGGTCAACGTGAGTAGCAAATGATTCATAGAAAGAGTCTATTATCTCAAAGTCAAGTCCATATTTAGTGCTAAACTTTTGAAAAGCATCGGTATTCATAAAAGATTTAACACAATCAAAGTTAAGCTTAATACCTGACTCTTTACCTTCATCGAGTTCCCAATCTTTAGAGTTGTGTTTAAATCTTTCTAAAAGATCCCACCTGAATTCAATAGTCTTCTTCATAAAAGAACCAGTACAAGAAGTATCGAGCATGGATCCATCATCACGAGAAAGCTGAGCATAAAAATTTTGAATAATAATTTCTCTCGAGAGCTCATGATTGGGGCATGAATATAACATTGACTTAAGCCTCCCCCAAGCTAGAGCGACACTTTCTCCTTTACGAGGCCAAAAATTATATATGTAATTCCGATCATGATGAACTAGATGCATAGGATAATTTTTTTGGTGAAATTCCAATTTCAGTCGATTCCAGTTCCAAGATACAATATCATCACATAGCCTATACTATGTCAATGCCTTTCCCTTCAAAGATAAAGGGAAAACCTTCTGCTTAGCTTCATCTCCAGATAAACTTGCAAGCTTAAGTAATCCACAAAAATTTCATCCACATATATTAAGTGCATATTAGGATGTTCAGTCCCATCTGCCGCATAAGGATTAGCTAGCAGTTGTTCTATCATACCTGAAGGAATCTCATAAGCGATATTTTCAGTAGGTATAGTAGGTTGAAGGGCAACTAATTGTGGTACCGGTCGAGGTGAAGATACCCCAAACAAACACCTCAAATGATGGTTCTCCATAGTAACAAGTGACAATAAATTTCAGCACGTAGTAATAATTATTCCTTACCAAGAGCGCTTCACTCCCCGGCAATGGCGCCAGAAAAGAGCCTTGATGACCCACAAGTATAGGGGATCAATCGTAGTCCTTTCGATAAGTAAGAGTGTCGAACCCAACAAGGAGAAGAAGGAAATGACAAGTGGTTTTTAGCAAGGTAATCTCTGCAAGCACTAAAATTTTCGGTAACGAGTAGTTTGATAGCAAGATAATTTGAAATGAGCAAGTAACGGAAATGATAAATAAAGTGCAGCAAGGTAGCCCAATCCTTTTGTGCCAAAGGATAGGCCAAACTAGTCTCTTATGATAAGCAAAGCGTTCTTGAGGGTACACGGGAATTTCATCTAGTCACTTTCATCATGTTGGTTTGATTCGTGTTCGCTACTTTGATAATTTGATATGTGGGTGGACCGGTGCTTAGGTGATGTTCTTACTTGAACAAACCTCCTACTTATGATTAACCCCCTGATACGTCTCCAACGCATCTATAATTTTTTATTTTTCCGTGCTATTATATTATCTGTTTTGGATGTTTAATATGCATTTATATGCTATTTTATATTATTTTTGGGACTAACCTTTTAATCGAGAGCCCAGTGCAAGTTTCTGTTTTTTCCCTATTATAGAGTTTTGCAGAAAAAGAATACCAAACAGAATGAAACTTTTGCGATGATCTTTCTTGGACCTAAGGGAAACCAGAAGACTTGGAGATGAAGTCGGAGACGCAACGAGGCGGCCACGAGACAAGAGGGCGCGCCCAGGGGGGCCGGGAGCGCCCCCTACCTCGTGGGCCCCTTGTAGCTCCCCTGACCTAGTTCCTTTGCCTATATATACTCTTATACCCTGAAAACATCCAGGAGAGCCACAAAACCACTTTTCCACCGCCGCAACCTTTTCTACCCATGATATCCCATCTAGGGGCCTTTTCCGGCATCCTACCAGAGGGGGATTCGATCACAGAGCGCTTCTTCATCAACACCATTGCCTCTCCGATGATGCGTGAGTAGTTTACCACAGACCTACGGGTCCACAGCAAGTAGCTAGATGGCTTCTTCTCTCTCTTTGATTCTCAATACCATGTTCTCCTTGATGTTCTTGGAGATCTATCCGATGTAATATTCTTTTGCGGCGTGTTTGCCGAGATACGATGAATTGTGGATTTATGATCAGATTATCTATGAATATTATTTGGTTCTTCTCTGAATTCTTATATGCATGATTTGATATCTTTTCAAGTCTCTTCAAATTATCGGTTTAGTTTGGCCTACTAGATTGATCTTTCTTGCAATGGGAGAAGTGCTTAGCTTTGGGTTCAATCTTGCGGTGTCCTTTCCCAATGACAGTAGGGGCAGAAAGGCACGTATTGTATTGTTGCAATCGAGGATAAAAAGCTGGGGTTTTCATCATATTGCTTGAGTTAATTCCTCTACATCATGTCATCTTACTTAATGCGTTACTCCGTTCTTTATGAACTTAATACTCTAGATGCATGCTGGATAGTGGTCGATGTGTGGAGTAATAGTAATAGATGAAGAATCGTTTCGGTCTACTTGACACGGATGTGATGCCTATGTTCATGATCATTTCCTTAGACATCACCATAACTATGCGCTTTTCTATCAATTGCTCGGCAGTAATTTGTTCACCCACCGTATTATTTGCTATCTTGAGAGAAGCCACTAGTGAAACCTATGGCCCCCGGGTCTCTTTTCCATATTGTTAAATCTCGTTTACATCTTCCTAGTTTCCGATCTACTATTTTGTAATATTTTATTTTCTGATCTATAAACCAAAAATACCAAAAATATTTACTTTACGTTTATCTATCTCTATAAGTTCTCACTTTTGCAAGTGACCGTGAAGGGATTTACAACCCCTTTATCGCGTTGGGTGTAAGTTGTTGATTGTTTGTGCAGGTATTCGGTGACTTGTGTGTTGTCTCATACTGGATTGATACCTTGGTTCTCAAAACTGAGGTAAATACTTACGTTACTTTGCTTCATCACCCTTTCCTCTTCAAGGGAAAACCAACGCAAGCTCAAGAGGTAGCAAGAAGGATTTTTGGCGCCGTTGTCGGGGAGATCTATGTCAAGTCAAGCCATACCAAGTACCCATCATAAACTCTTCTCCCTTGCATTACATTATTCACCATTCACCTCTTGTTTTCCTCTCCCCTACTTCTAAGACGATTTTTGAAAACCTTTTCCTTCTCTTCGCCCTTCTCCCGTTCGCTTTCTCCTTCCTATCTTCTACCCATGACTAGCTCTTCTTTCCCTCCATTGTCTCCTGATCTTGAAGTTCTTCACTTCAAGCAGAAACAAGGAGAAAATTTGAAGGATGCTTGGTATAGGATGATAGAATCCTATCGTAATTGCACCATAAAAGGGGATTTTAAAATTCTACTCCGTAATTTTTACGTGGGATTGACCATGCCCCATAGGCAACTCTTGGATTTTTCTGCCAAAGGAAATTTTATCGAAATTGATCTCAATATCGCTTATGAAATTATAGAAGGAATAGTTGGTATATCACCTCCACATTGGGGTTTACCTCAAGCCCACGAGGGATCTAAAATTTTGAGAAACTAGGTGAATTAATTAAGATTTTGCAAAAATCCCTTGAGCCTCTCAAAAATGTCAGTGGGAATATCCACCGCATGAACATGTTGTTGACTCCTTGCAATAAACGGTTGGATACTTTAGATCTGAAAAATTCTGAATATGAGCGGAAACGTAAAGAACCTCCCGGATTTGAACAAAAATCCCTCAAAAGAAGAAAGACCAAAGATGACAATACTTAGATCTATTCGCGCTTTTATGCTTAGCTAAGGGCGTTAAACGATAGCGCTTGGTGGGAGGCAACCCAATTTTATTTGTGTTCTTTGATTTTTGCTTCTGCTTAGTAATAAATAATTCATCTAGCCTCTGGTTAGATGTGGTTTTAAGTTTTAATTAGTGTTTGTGCCAAGTTAAACCTTTAAGATAGCGTAGAGTGATAGTTGTGTTGATCCTGCTGAAAATCAGAAACTTTTGCGCTTAGTAAATTAGTTTTGAAAATTCACAGAAACGTGATTTTGATCTGATTATTTTTTATCTGGATTGGTACACAAATTTCTCAGGTTTTCCTAATGTGGTAGGATTTTTAGAGTTACAGAAGTATTCAAAAGTTACAGATTACTACAGACTGTTCTGTTTTTGACATATTCTATTTTTCGCGTGTTGTTTGCTTATTTTGATGAATCTATGGTTAGTATGGGGGGGTATGAACCATGGAGAAGTTGGAATATAGTAGATATTACACCAATATAAAAGAATGAGTTTGCAACAGTACCTTAAAATGGTGATTTATTTTCTTATACTAACGGAGCTCATGAGATTTTCTGCCGAGTTTATGTTGTGAAGTTTTCAAGTTTTGGGTAAGGATTTGATGGACTATGGAATATGGAGTGGAAAGAGCCTAAGATTGGGATTCCCAAGGCACCCCAAGGTAAAATTCAAGGACAACCAAAAGCCTAAGCTTGGGGATGCCCCGGAATGTATCCCCTCTTTCGTCTTCGTCTATGGGACGGACGGGGTGGCGTCCGGGGCGGCTCGGACGGCAAACGCGGACGGCGGACGCGGATGTTTCCGTGGCAGTTGGGCTCCCGCCAACTGCTTTCCTTCGATACAGGGCACCGTAGAAGCGGACGCGAAAACTATATGTGTGCAGATCGGGAGAAGTTTTTTACCGCGCCCCTTAAAAAAATTTATAGGTCGGAGTCATTTACGGGTTCTATTCGGGCCACTTTTTTTTTGCCTAAAACTGTAAACCGGCAGTTATTTTACAGTTTCGTGCAGTTTAAGGGGTCTGCTAGAGATGCTCTAAGCAATGGCACACCCCTCGCCCGTCACCCCACTGGTGGAAAAACAGGCTTCCGTCCAGCCCCATAAGTCGCGAAGCTGTAGGAACCGCGACTAATGGGACCTTTAGTCGCTGTTCGAGGTGAACCGCGACCAAAGGCTGGGCCTGGCGCTCGGTGGCCAGCTGGCAAGACGTGAGGTCTTTAGTCGCGGTTGGCCAGGACAACCGCGACTAAAGGCTTTCGGCACCTTTAGTCACGGTTTGCCGTGCCAACCGCAACTAAAGCCCTCCCTATATATACCCATCCAGCAGCCAACACTTAGCCATTTGGAGCCATTCTCTTCACAAGTGGGTGTAGGTTTGCTTTTGGTTCCTCTTATGCACATAAGGTGTTTGATGAAATTCCCAAGAGCATGAAACAAACATGACATGAAGTGTTGGAGCCACACTCCTCGATCATGTTAGCAACTTGATGAACCTTTGATGTGTCATTGATAAAATATGCATGTGTGTAGTTCATTGTTTAATTTATATTGTTTGTAGCTAGTTAGTTTAACAAATGCATGATGGTTAATTATATATTTTATATTATAATAATGCAGATGAATCGGCAATGGATGTACGGTAACCGACTCTCCGGCGAGTTCACTACGGGTTTGAAAGATTTCCTCGTAGTGGCTAATGCGAACAAGCGGGGGTTTTGTTATCTGTCCATGTGTTATCTGTAAGAATCGAAGGGTTACTCTTCCTCAAGAGATGTTCACATGCATCTGCTTCGAAGGGTTTCATGCCAAGCTATAATTGTTGGACCAAGCATGGAGAAAGAGGGTTATAATGGAAGAAGATGAAGAAGGGATGATTTCATCGATGAAAGCTATCTTGCTCATTTCGGTGATACTTTCATGGAGGATGTCAAGGTGAAGGGAAGGTAAAGAAGAGGCACGTGATGATCCCGTTGATGATCTTGGTCGGACCATTGCTGATGCACGGAGACGCTGCGTAAACTGAAAAGGAGAGGAGAATTTGGATCGCATGTTAGAGGATCACGAAAGGCGCTGTACCCGGATGCGATGATGGTCTGAAAAAGCTGGGCTGCACAATCGGATTTGCTGAAATGGAAGGCAGAGGCAGGTGTAGCTGACTCGGCATTTGAAAACTTGCTGAAAATGTTGAAGAATATGTTTCAAAGGATAACGAGTTGCCCGCCAAGACGCACTGAAGCAAAGAAGGTTGTCTGCCCTCTAGGTTTAGAGGTTCAAGATACATGCATGCATCAACGATCGCATCCTCTACCGCGTGAATACGAGAATTTGAATGAATGCCCGTATATGCACCGCATTGCGTTATAAGATCGAGGCGATGACCCCGGTGACGATGTTGAGGGCCGAAACCCTGTGAAGAGGGTTCCCGCCAAGGTGATGTGGTATGCTCCTATAATACCACGGTTGAAACGTCTGCTCAGGAACAAAGAGCATGCCAAGTTGTTGCGATGGCACAAAGAGGACCGTAAGTCGGACGGGAGTTGAGACACACCGCAGATGGAACGCAATGGAGAAAGATCGACAGATGGTTCAAAGATTTTGCAGCTGACGCAAGGAACATAAGATTTGCTCTAAGCACGGATGGCATGAATCCTTTTGGCGAGCGAGCTCCAGCCATAGCACCTGCCCGTGACTCTATGCATCTACAACCTTCCTCCTTGGTTGTGCATGAAGCGGAAGTTCATTATGATGCCGTGCTCATCCAAGGTCCGGCAACCCGGCAACGACATCGATGTGTACCTAAGGCCATTAGTTGATGAACTTTACAGCTGTGGGGTGGTGTCCATGTGTGGGATGAGCACAAACAAGAGGAATTTGACCTCTGAGTTGCTTTTCAGAACCATCAACGATTGGCCTGCTCTTAGTAACCTTTCGGGACTGTCAAATAAGGGATACAATGCATGCACGCACCGCTTACATGAGACTGAAAGTGTACATTTGCCAAATTGTAAGAAGAACGTGTACCTTGGGCATCGCCGATTTCTTCCAAAATTCATCCAAGAAGAAAGAAAGGCAAGCATTACAACGGCAAGGCAGATCACCGGCGAAGCTCGCGGAACGACCGGTGCTGAGGTATTTGATATGGTCAAGGATTTGAAAGTCATCTTTGGAAAGGGTCCCGCGGACAATCAGTTCAAGGGAGCTGACGGGCACGCAGCCATGTGGAAGAAGAAATCTATATTCGGGAGCTAGAATATTGGAAAGTCCTAGATGTTCGCTCTGCAATCGACGTGATGCACGTTACGAAGAATATTTGCGTGAACCTCCTAAGCTTCTTGGGCGTGTATGGGAAGACAAATGATACAAAGGAAGCACGGCAGACCAGCAACGCTTGAAAGACCACGATGACCGCATCCGGAATGGTTTCAAGGTCGTGCCAGCTATGCTCGACCAAAGAAGAGAAGGTCATCTTTTTGAATACCGAGCAGTATGAAGGTCCCGTCTGGATTCTCGCCCAATATAAAGGGAATAATAAACATGGCGGGAAAAAGTTCCAAAACCTGAAGTCTCACGACTGCCACGTGATTATGACGCAATTGCTTCCGATTGCTTTGAGGGGGCTCCTGCCGGAAAATGTTCGAGTAGCCATTGTGAAGCTATGTGCATTCCTCAATGCAATCTCTCAGAAGGTAATCAATCCGAAGTTCTACCACGGTTACTGAACGATGTGATCCAATGTCTTGTCGGTTTGAGTTGGTGTTCCCGCCATCCTTCTTCAATATTATGACGCACCTCCTGGTTCACCTAGTCAAGAGATTTTCGTTATCGGTCCTGTATTTCTACACAATATGTTCCCTTCGAGAGGTTCATGGGAGTATTAAAGAAATATGTTCAGTAACCGTGCTAGGCCAGAAGGAAGCATCGCCAAGGGCTATGGAAATGAGGAGGTAATTGAGTTTTGTGTTGACTTTGTTCCTGACCTTAAGCCGATTGGTCTTCCTCGATCGCGGCACGAGGGGAGACTAAGTGGAAAAGGCACGATCGGAAGGAAATCAACGATATGTATGGACGGCCATTCTCCGATGAAGCACACCACACTGTCTTCGACCAATTCCAGCTTGGTGGCTCCGTACTTTGAGAAACACAAGAATATTTTACGTTCTGACAACCCGGGGAAGCCTGAATCCTGGATTAGGAAGGCCCACATGGAGACTTTCGGCAGTTGGTTGAGAAAACATTTAATGAATGACAATGATGTTGTAGATCAGCTGTACATGTTGGCCAAGACACCATCTTCGACTATAACGACTTTCCAAGGGTACGAGATAAATGGGAATACATTTTACACGATCGCCCAAGATAAAAAGAGCACCAACCAAAACAGTGGTGTCCGCTTTGATGCAGCAACCGAGAATGGGCATCAGGTCACATATTATGGTTACATAGAGGAGATATGGGAACTTGACTATGGACCCTCCTTTAAGGTCCCTTTGTTCCGTGCAAATGGTTCAAGCTAACAGGAGGTGGGGTAAAGGTGGACCAGCAATACGGAATGACAATGGTGGATTTCAACAATCTTGGTTACCTTGACGAACCATTCGTCCTAGCGAAAGATGTCGCTCAGGTTTTCTATGTGAAGGACATGAGTAGCAAACCGAGGAAACGGAAAGATAAGAAAACGATCAGTACATCATGCGATGATTCAAAGCGCCACATTGTTCTTTCAGGGAAAAGAAACATCGTGGGAGTGGAGGACAAGACAGACATGTCGAAGATTATAATATGTTTGCTGAAATTCCGCCTTCAAAGTGAACACCGACCCAAGCATTAAGTTAAATGATGAGGATGCTCCATGGATACGGCACAATCGTAAGCAAGCAGGGACACAAGGAAGAAATGATGTGTAATAATTTATTGTACCAAACTTTGTTGAATGGATCATGTGAATTATATTACCCGTGATGTGTTTGGTGTCCATTTTCAATGATTCGAGATACCACTGATGATACATGAAATTTGGAGTGATTTAGTCATACTCCTGCCTAGGCGATAATATGCATACTCGTAGTCTTCATAGCCGCCGTCGTCGTTGTACTGGTAGTCGCCGCCTTCTAAGTTGCCGCCGCCGCCGCCGCCGCTGCTGTCGCTGCTGTGTCGCCGCTGTCGCCGGGCGGCGCTGTGGCTCGAACTGAGCGTAGCGCAGCGGGGATATCGCCGGCGTGATGTAGTACATGACGCTCTGCAGAGTCCGGCCATACCACCATAGCCGACGGCCGGCCTCGTGGAAGTTCCCAGGAGGCAGACCGTCCTCCTCATACCTGGCGAGCGCCCTCTCACGCCGATTGATGAAGAAGGCGTCCCAAGTATGCTGGTTATCGGGATGCCGCGGGATTCATCCGCTGCTCCGGCGTGAGGTCGAGGTAGTAGTGGTTCGTGATGGCCGCCCGGCGCGCAGTACCCTGAGGGACGGGAGGGACCGGCACGCCGCCGGCGCTTAGGCTCCAGCCGGTGGGGACGCGGTAGCCCGGTGGACAAGGGTAGTTCGAGGCGCAAAGCTCCTCCACCTGCTGGTAGGTTAGAGTGGGTGCGGTGGAAGCCATGAGAGAGTGATGAGAGATTGTAGAGATGTGATAATGCTGGCCAAGCCGGGCTACATATATGTAGTGAGAAATGGCGGGAAAAATGGGAGCGGGAAGAAAGTGGCGGGAAGAAAGAGGCGGGAAGACAGGGAAGAAATGGCGGGAAGAAGAGGAATCCAGAGTTGGTCATCTAACCTTTAGTCCCGCTGGTTGGTGCAACCGGGACTAAAGGTTAGACAGACGCTGGGTAGCGCACGACGCCCTGTCGGAGGAACAAGACAAAGCAGAAGCGGCGCCGTGCCTATAAAAGGAGCATCGATACGCGCGAAGATAGAGGCGTGAAGAAATGGCGGGAAGACATAGGCGGGAAAGAACTGGCGGGAAGACTGGCCGGGAAGAACTTGTGGGAAGACAGAGGCGGCCGGGAAAAACCCTAAACCTGCGGCGGCCTTTAGTCGCGGTTGGCCAGAAGAACCGCGACTAAAGGTCCTCCGCCCCGACGGCCGCCTGGCGCCCACGTGGACGGGCCTTTAGTCGCGGTTCGTAAGCAGCCGCGACTAAAGGTGGCGGGCTTTAGTCGCGCTTTGCTGGTCGCGGTTGCGCAGCCGCGACTAATGGCCGTTGCGAACCGCGACCGAAGGCTATTTTTCCACCAGTGGTAACACAAAGTGAGCCAGGCAAAGCGCGCGGGTGTGCGCTTTGTTTGGCTCCCCATGTCCTACCGCACAATAGGAATTGCCACCGTGCTCCGTAAGTACTCGCTTAAGTTTGGAACAAGCTTAATAATTACGTTTCCCCGAAAGTCCTAGGAAAACTCGTTCAGATCCACTCGCGATCCACTTCGAGACGAGCTCACCTGATGTATGTAGTCTGGTGAGATGTTTTAGCCGATCCCAAAGACCGGCATGCAAAATAAGATAGGAAAAGCTCATCGGAAAGGGGATTGATGTTGTGACTCCATGTGTTGACACTGATCGCCGCCTTGACCAAACAATTCTTCTTACTTTGGTGGAATGGTATCGGATAAGAGATCATCTGTTGCTTGTTGTCGAGTAACTAAACATGTCAAGAGTTTCATTGATTCCCCAACCCACATTTTCTCAATGTTGATGGTGATGATGGTGGATGCCCTGAACATCAATCCAATTTCCAGGTCAGAGAGCACCGGCAAGTCGCACCATGGTCTCATGAGTCTACCAAGCTACTCCCTTCGTTTGGAAAAGCTTGTCCCAAGCTTGTTCCTTAAATAATTAAATTGATGTATCTAATACTAACTTGATGCTAGGTACATTTATTTGGAGGATAAGTTTTTCGGACGGAGGGAGTAACTACCACCATCAAGCCCTAAGAGCACTACCCTGAGCGACCATGTCCTGGGATTCCCAGTCCTCTGAAACCTCTTGGCGCACAAACTCCCCTTCACCTAACCATACACTATGTTGTGGAGCAATTCCCAAATCCCGCGCAGAATAAAGAGCGATGTATCTTTCCAATGGTATTTTTTATAAATGACAGTTTTATTAACACGTAATGTAGTATCAAGCGGATACAAAAACACATGATGAGCCGCACCCGGTCTCTGCAAACTAAGATGCACACGGCCAAGCCAAAAGATTAACAAAGTAAAAAATGACAAATTGACAAAATAAAGTCACATGGGACTGAACTTATGGCTATGTAAAGAAGGTAATGGACCGATCCGAAGATTATGCATTGTAACGGGAGAAACAAATGTTTCCACGTCTATAGCGACCCATCCATATTGTTATTTCTCATCTTCGGCACAGTCGCCGATGGTGGCCATTTTATCCATCTATTCATGACGAATGTGTCCAATCTCAAGGTTATGAGTTCCTCGAGCCCCTCCCCACACCCCTTCCTACACCGACTTATAATTCCATGAACTTTTATTGATGGTGGATGCCACGCCTGCCTTATTTACACTTGATGCATGTACAATCCTCACACTCCCCAAGTTTCACTAAAAAGAAGCAAATATCGATTGTCATGACGCAAGGGGAGAAACGCCCCGCCGCCGCCTACACCAACGACGGGAGGGAAGGAGAGGCGGTGAAGGGGAGCGAAGCGGCGGAAGCTAGAGCAGGCGAGACGAGCTTTCGATCAACTCGGATACGTATCCTAAGCTATTCTAGCTGGGCAAAAAAGAAAATTACACTTGAGTTGATGCTAACGAAATGAGTACATGGAATGTTTTATTCCCTGTGCATATATGAACGTGGCGTTTTTATATTTTTTTTTAGTATTTACTTTCAGCGCTAAAAAATGAACCATTTGTTTTCGCCACGCAATCAATCTGAAGCAAAAAAAAGAAAAAAAAAAAAAAGAAAGAGACACGGCAACGGTACGCAGGGGCATCAGCTGCCTGTAAAACTCCCGTTCCGCCGCCGCCCCCGCTCTGGATCCACCCTCATTTATTATTACCTCTCATATCCGCAGCCACGCCACGCGCACCTCGGCAAGGACAAGGCTCCGCCCGCCGCCACCGCCTCTGCCCCGGCTATAAAGCTCCGCCCTTTGGCCGGCCCGCCCCTCCTCTCTTCGTCCGGGCCGCGCCTCTCGCCTCCTTCCTTCATCCTCGGTCCTGGCCGCGTGGTGGTCTCCGTTCCGGCCTCCGATTCCAAGTCCACCCTGCTCTCTCTCCTCTCCGCCTGCGGGGCCGCGCCGTTCCCCGAGGGCGCGGGGCTCGGCCAAGTGGCGGGCGACTGGCGACGGGGGCACCGGCGTCGTGCGCGAGCTACGCGCGCTCGTCTTCGACTCGTGCCTCTCGTCCTCTCGCGTCTGGTGATGCGATTCGTCCTCGGTTCTTGCCTCTCCTCGTCTCGCGTCTGGTGAGGCAATTCGTCCTCGATTCTTGAATCTCATAGTCTCGCCTCTGAATCTGATTCTATGTTGCTCGTCCTCGCTCGATTCCTCCGTCGCTTAGATTAGATAGAAGAATTGTAGAAGTTAACCACGTTGCTTTAGTACACGTAGGATTAGAAAAAGGAGTAAGTATGAGTCCTAGTAGTATTAGAATTCCTAGTCCTAGTCTATTTCCATAGTCCCTTATGGACGTGTATAAAAAGCATCCCAGGGGTGCTCCTTGTAACCAGAAAACGAAAGAGATCAATATAAAGAAAAGTTAACAGGCTCGACAGGAGCCTGTAGCCATCAAATCGATTCAGTATTTTCCGTTCATCAAGTACGCTGGGGTTTCGTCGTGAGAAAGCGAAACTTTCCGAGCCGCCGAGACACAGCTCCACGTACAGGAATTGCACGTAACGTGGGATAGGATAATCCATCCAGCTGCCCGCGTGTGTGCTAGCTTAGCATATACACGTTACGTTGATCTGTTGATCCTGGGTGATTTGATCTAGGAATCAAAAGCCAACAATTGGTATCTAGAGCCTCGACGATCTACGATCAACGATGACGGACAGCGACGCAGAGTCGGTCAGGTCCGGCAACGGTGGTTCCAAGGCGAACAAGAAAGGCGACAATGTGAAGAAGGGCGGCAAGTCAGCAACCAGTGATGGTGGAACAGGCGGCGCCAACGTACAGGCGCATCGCAACATCCCCATCCAGTACCCGATGCTTACCGACGCCAACTACGGTGTGTGGGCGGTCAAGATGAAGATTATTCTCCGAACCCTTCGAGTGTGGGAGGCCATTACGGACGACGACGTCGACAAGGAGTGCGACGAAGGTGCCATGGCCGCCATAGCCCAGTCTGTGCCGGATTCCGTGCTGATGACATTGGCGGAGTTCGAGACAGCAAGAGAGGCGTGGAACGCACTCAAAGAGATGAGGATTGGAGAAGATCGCGTCACCAAGGCTCGGGCACAAGTGCTGAAGCGCCAATTTCACAAGTTGCAGATGGAGGAAACTGAATCGGTGAACGACTATGCCATGCGTCTGACTACATTGGTGGGAGAGATCCGCGCGCTTGGTGCAAAGCTCGAGGAGACCGAGATTGTGGAGAAGTTTTTCAGTTCAGTGACTGATAAATTCACATACATCATCGGCACGCTCGAGCAGCTTTACGACATCGACGACATGACCATAACGGAGGCGATCGGACGCTATGGACATGGGAAGAGAATGCTCGTGGTTGTCGGAAAGGCAAAGGAGGAGGTGGTGACCAACTCATGTACTCACGCCGCAGATTGGGAGTCCCCAAGTAGGAAAGGAAGGCGCAACGTGGGCGAAGGCTCAAGCAACGTGAAGAGCGGCGGACAAACCGAAAAGGCAAAGGAAAAGGCAAGCCACAAGGTCATGGTAAGGCGGACCGATCTAAAGAGCGGAAGCCACGGAACTTGGATATGTCCAAGGTCAAGTGCTATAACTGCAACGAGATGGGTCACTTTGCAAAGGATTGTCCGGAGCCTAACAAGCGGGAGATCAAGGCAAATTTGGCGAAGCAGGAAGACGAACGTCCAGGTCTTCTCGATGGCGAAGTTTCTGATCTCGCCCAAACGATGGTTGCAAAACCAAACCGGAAGGTGCTACTGCATGAGAAAAAGTAACACCAAAGTTATCCGAAGCGAACGTGTCGTGGTATCTAGACACGGGTGCTAGTAACCACATGACGGGTGCAAGGAGAAGTTCCTCGAGCTAGAATATGATGTTCAAGGCTCGGTCAAGTTCGTGATGGTTCAAATGTGGAGATTTGCGGCAAGGTTCTATCCTCTTCGAGGGTCGAGAACATCGCATACTCACCGGAGTGTATTACATCCCACGGCTTCGCAACAACATCATCTCTGTCGGAAACTTGATGAGAATGGATGCAAGGTGAATATCGAGAACGGAGTGATGACGATCTTCGACAACCTCCAAACGCTAAGCGCGTGTGAATCGCCGCGAACAGGCTCTATATTCTCAACCTTGATCAATCTCAACCGGAGTGTTGGCTCACCAAGAGTGATGATGATTCGTGGTTATGGCATGCTAGATTTGGACACGCCAACTTCTACGCCTTTGAAGAAGATTTCAAGATGGAGATGGTATCTGGGATGCCGTTTATCGACCATGTTGATCGAGTATGTGATGGGTGCTTGGTTGAAAACAGCACCGCAGGCCGCTCCTGCTCAGTCTACCTATCGTGCAAGTGATGCACTCGAGCTGCTCCATGGTGATCTATGTGGCCCTATCACCCCAGCAACTCACGGAGGAAAGAAGTACTTCTTCCTTGTGGTAGATGACTACTCAAGATACATGTGGGTTGTTCTCCTCGATCTAAAGATGAGGCGCTTGAAGCGCTCAAGAAGCTGAAGGCTGCAACGGAGATGGAACACAAGCTGAAGGTTCGTGCTCTACGGACAGATCGCGGCGGAGAGTTTACGCCGAATGAGTTCAATGACTACTGCGAGAAGATTGGCATAAAAGGTTCCTGAAGGCACCTTATACGCCACAGCAGAACGGGTTGTTGAAAGGCGAATCGAACCGTCGTTGACATGGCGAGAAGTTTACTCAAGAGCAAGAACTTGCCGGGGACTTTTTGGGGAGAAGCTGTCTCGACGGCGGTCTATCTTCTCAATCGGGCTCCAACGAAGGCGGTGATCGGCAAGACTCCGTATGAAGCAATTTACGGACGTAGTTTAATGTGTCTCATCTACGGACATTTGGGTGCGTGGCACATGTGAAGACGGCGGAGCCGCATCTCTCAAAGCTTGCCGATCGAAGCACCAAGATGGTGTTCATCGGATATGAGAGGAGTTCCGGCACCAAGGCATACCGCTTCTACGATCCACGAACCAAGCGTCTACGGATTTCACGCGACGTTGTGTTTGAAGAAAACCAAGCGTGGAATTGGAGCGCAGCAGCCGACGATGCTCCAAACGGTAACATATTCACAGTTGAATTTCCAACTGATGATGATGCAGGGGAGGATGTCCAGGTGGTTGGCAAGACACCCAACCAAGGTGACCACAATGGAAGTGATCATCATGGTGCTGACACCGACGACGACGTGCATGGGTCGCAAGGTGATAGCGACAACGACACGCACGACACGGGCGGAGATCTCGACAATGAGGCGCATAATGATGATGACAATCAAGATGATGGTCACGATCACGACGACTATGCCAACGACCCGGCATCTACCACGCCCGAGACTCAACCGTCTTCCTCAAGTGCATCGACACCGACACAATTTGTGTCGCCCCCTTCGCAAGCCACGACGGATTCTTCCGGGCCTCGTCGCTACAAGCCCCTCAAGAAAGTCTACAAGTACGCAAAGCCAGTTACACTCGAGTACTCCGATTTGTGTTTACTCGGAGTTGAGGAGCCAGCGAACTTTGTAGAGGCGAGCAAAAGTTCAAGTTGGATGCACGCCATGGATGAGGAGATGAAGGCGATCGAGAGCAATGGCACGTGGACTTTGGTAACCCGACCTCCGAACCAAAAGGCCATAGGTTTGAAGTGGGTTTACAAGTTGAAGAAGGACACGAAGGGTGCCATTGTGAAGCACAAGGCAAGACTCGTCGCAAAGGGCTACGTACAACGTCAAGGAGTTGACTATGAGGAGGTGTTTGCACCAGTTGCTCGAATCGAGACGGTGAGAGTGCTCCTAGCTTTGGCAGCACAAGAGGATTGGAAGGTTCATCATATGGATGTGAAATCCGCTTTCCTCAACGGCGACCTCAAAGAAGAAGTGTACGTGGAACAACCCTCGCTACGAGAAGAAAGGCGAAGAAGGAAAGTTTACAAGCTCAAGAAGGCACTTTACGGGTTGAAGCAAGCGCCAAGAGCTTGGAACGCAAAGTTAGACCGAAGTTTGATCTCGCTCGGGTTCAAGAGATGTCCCCTCGAGCACGCGGTCTATACAAAGAACTCCAAAGGATCAAACCTGCTAGTTGGAGTTTATGTCGACGATCTGATTATCACGGAGATAGCGCAAGAAATTGAACGCTTCAAGGCGCAGATGAAGAAGAAGTTTAGCATGAGCGATCTGGGATTACTCAGCTATTACTTGGGCATCAAGTGAAGCAAAGCTCTGGAGAGATTTCCCTATGTCAATCGGGCTTACGCGGTCAAGTTATTGGACAAGTGTGGCATGACAGATTGCTACGAGACACATGCTCCAATGGACCAACGACACAAGTTGAGCAAGCATAGCTCAAATCCGCCGGTGGACACCACAATGTATCGAAGCTTGTGGGCAGCCTAAGATATTTGGTGCATACCCGACCTGACTTGGCTTATTCAGTCGAATCGTGAGTCGTTCATGGAGAATCCGACAACCGAACACATGAGCGCCGGTCAAGCAAATCTTGCGCTATGTGAAAGGCACTATTAATCTTGGCTGCACGTACCGAAAGGGAAAGGAAGGATTGATCCTTCGTGGATACTCAGATAGCGACATGGCAGGTGATGTGGATGACCGGAAAAGCACAACGGGCATGATATTCTATCTTGGCCCAAATCCTATCAGCTGGAATTCTCAGAAGCAAAAGGTGGTTGCACTGTCTTCATGCGAGGCAGAATACATAGCGGCAAGCACGGCAGCTTGTCAAGCAGTGTGGCTGAGAAGACTCCTAGCTGATCTTGCAAAGCGGGAGGTGCAGAGGGTGCCATTGAAGATCGACAACCAAGCTGCAATCTCATTGTGCAAAAATCCGGTTTATCACGAAAGGAGCAAGCACATAGATACCCGGTTCCACCATATCCGGGAGTGCATTGAGGAAGGGATGATCGAGGTTCAGCACGTGAGCACCAAGGACCAGCTTGCCGACATTCTCACGAAGTCCCTCGGCCGACAGAAGTTCATCGAGATGAGGAACAAAGTCGGAGTACATGAGATGAAGTCAAGCAACAAGGTTAAGGAGGTGAATGTAGAAGTTAACCACGTTGCTTTAGTACACGTAGGACTAGAAAAAGGAGTAAGTATGAGTCCTAGTAGTATTAGGATTCCTAGTCCTAGTCTATTTCCATAGTCCCTTATGGACGTGTATAAAAAGCACCCCAGGGGTGCTCCTTGTAACCAGAAAACGAAAGAGATCAATATAAAGAAAAGTTAACAGGCTCGACAGGAGCCTGTAGCCATCAAATCGATTCAGTATTTTTCGTTCATCAAGTACGCTGGGGTTTCGTCGTGAGAAAGCGAAACTTTCCGAGCCGCCGAGACACAGCTCCACGTACAGGAATTGCACGTACGTGGGATAGGATAATCCATCCAGCTGCCTGCGTGTGTGCTAGCTTAGCATATACACGTTACGTTGATCCGTTGATCCTGGGTGATTTGATCTAGGAATCAAAAGCCAACAAGAATCGCTTCTGATTTGTTCGATTCTGCTCGTCCTCAGTTCATCTGTTCTGAACCGCGTTTGAGTTCAATTGATTTCACTCGTACTCGGTTCCACCGTTTAGATAGAAATGCGCGTCCGGTTTGACTTGCTCGTCCTCGCCGTCGTCATCAGTTCAGAGTCGCGTGTGATTTGATTCTTGCTCGTCCTCGCCGTCGCCCTGATGCTCTCGCATGTGTTCTTGGGGCCGTCTAGTCGGGGGTCTGTGACTCTGGGAGGAAGCGAGCGAGCGGTCGGTCGGTCGGTCGGTTTGGGTCACCGTCTGGTTTGCGAACTAACAAGTCCGTTTGAGAAACTTCTGTTCCAACGTTCCGTGTTCACGGTGGAGCGATTGTTCCTGCGTTTACTTCTATTCCTGCGCTTCTGTTATCTGACGATCATGCGCTTCGTGTTCGCGTCGGGGCGACGGTGTGCGGTTGTGGTTTCGAAATTGAAGCAGTGTCAAATCCGTTCCTCTGTTCCATCACCTGCGTTGTTCGTCCCCTGTCGATTCTTGTTCTACCGGCAGGCGTGTGTGCTCCCATCATAGATGCAGCAAACCTTGTTCTTGTCTGTTACGTTTGTTCTGATGGTGTTCTTTTCAACTTATTTCTTGCTATCATGCTTTGCTTATGTTCCAGTATATGATGATGTGTGTTCAACTTGTATCTTGTTATCATGCCTTGCTTATGTTTCAATATATGATTCATGTTCAGGGGTGCAAACCATGTAGGCCATGGGTACCGTGATGTGAGGCTTCTCTCCCGCTCATAAATTAGGATGATAGGCTGCGCAGAAAAGCTTGACTCTTGTAACAATCACTTGCTTGGTTTCCACTTCTTTGCGTGGCCGATTTGGCATCCAATGCATCATAATCACGTTTTCCCAGTTTGTTTTCATATCAAAGCATCGACTCATCAGAGCACCCTTTTCCCTGTTTGTTTTCCCTTCTTTTCCTTATCAATAATCATGTTTACCATGATGTTCGACAATACTTTATTTCTATTGTTCTTTGTTCCCTTTTGAAGTTCACTGACAGGGGCGGACCCAGGAATAAAACTTAGAGGGGGCAAAAAAAATTGGCCGTATTTATGAACAAACAAGGCAAAAGTACGATATAAACTAAAAGTCGGGCATAATCACTTAATTTTCCACATGACCCATTTTATTAAAAAATTGGAAGTAAACTAACCTTTTAGACAAAATGAATTAAATCAATATCCCAATATCTTGTTCCAAAGTTGCAAAATAGAACATTGACAAATTGTTGTAACAATCTAATGTACGATCTGCAAGAAGAAAAAGGCGTTATCAAATTGACGGAGAATGAAAACATCAAAAAAAAAGTATTAATAAAAAGGAAAAAAGAGCTATAGCGCATTGCCTTTAGTTTCATCCTATGACTATCTTGCACTGCATGGAAACGTTTAGCTTTAGTTTCAACTTCTTAACATTATAATGACTAAATTGAGCACTTGGAATCAAAAAGACATACAACGAAGTAACTCGGAATTTCCAACATTGGATCTGCCATTTAACTCATCTACCAACATGTCTAGGGCAGAAAAGAAACAATCGATCCGATAATGATGCTCATTATTAATGTCTAACACTAAATCATTTCCCATGTTTTCCATGTCTAACACTAAAATGCTGCTGTTTCATGTGTATTCATGGATGCACATGATCATTTTCCATGTCTAACACTAAAATGACATTCTTCTCACAAAAAGAATGTACCTTGTTTAGAAGATCATTCTAACCATGCTCAGATCTAGGCTTCTGTAGCTCTCTCTTGGTAGATTCCACATTTGGCATGGCATTAACAATGTTCATATCCTTTCCATGGAAGATTTTTGATAGCCCATTTGTCAAAGCAAATATCATCATTAGTGCGTGTAGATAGAATGTCCAAATCAATCAGTTCAGGCATTTTGGAAGTTGCTGATTTTTTGAAAAAAATCTCTCAACTTCCCTGCAAGTTAAGTGCCCAAAACTGAAACCTTAAAGGCATTTTCATGTTATCACAAATCATGAAGATGAAGGGTGATTATCAGAATTGAACTGGAGTCTCTCAATCCGACTAGCCAATTTCTTAATAATGAGTAATAAATTCGAAGTTGCATACTAGTAAAATTTATATGTTACAAAAAATTGAACTTGCCTAATAATACAAATAGGTAAACTATATACTCCCTCTGTCTAAAAATACTTGTCATCAAAATTGATAAAAGAGGATGTATCTAGACGTTTTAGATACATCCTTTTTTATCCATTTTGATGACAAGTATTTCTGGATGGACGTAGTACATAACTTGATCAAAGGTTGAGAGTACTTTGGTTTCTAATTTCGAAATGGCAGACGAACAAGAAAAATCTGGAAAACAAAACCTTGATTATACTACTTGCTTTCTTGCCTTGAGATCAATTAGACTGAGGGAATTGTGGAATTGAAATTTGGTGATGGGGGCATGGGGCTATGCTGCAACGTCGTTGTACAAGGGCCAGAGGGATTAAGGATAGACAACGGCAGATCGGCGATTACCACCAACGCGGCGGAGAGTGTCTGTGGCGGCTCCGTGCGAGCGGCGAGATCAGGTATTTCCGATTTGTCTCGTATGGTGTACTAGGATGGAGTCTGAACCGTCCCGCTTGGCAGGCTACGAGGCAAAAAGGGTCCCTTTTTTGAGGGGAGGCAAAAAGGAGAGCTCCTATACGCCGCCCGTGTGCGCCCGATCGTCGCGGCTTCGCTGAAGCGACGCGCAAACGGGCCAGCCCAATTATCACCCGTCTAGCGAAAATTCGAAAAAAATAAGCTCACGCGTGGGATCGAACTCCCGACTTCATTGTGGAATCTAGCGTGCCTAGCCAGCTGAGCTAGAGACGTTCAACCATATAAACTCAGCGCCAGCATTAAAGTATGAAAGCCAGCGCCAAATCCTTTTTAAAAAAGTCAATATATTAGTGATATACGTTGAACAAATTTTAAAATAGAGTGATTTTTTTCTGTAAACAAACACTGAACAAATTTCAAGTACACAAATGAACATTTTTAGTATACATTGAACTATTTTTTAATACACGATGAACAAATTTTAAATACACAATGAACATTCCTTAATATACGTTGAACTATTTCATAATACACGCTGAACATTTTTATAATACACGATGAACTTTGTCATAATATACGATGAACATTTTATGAATACGATGAACTTTTTTAAATACACAGTGAACTTTTTATATAATACGCAATAAAGAGAATAAAAACAGAAACAACAAATAAAAAGGAAAGATAAAAGAAAAAAATGGAAGAAAAAAGGAACCAAAACATAAAAAAATGGAACAAAACTATAGAAAACCGGACAAAACAGTGGAAAAACTGGAAGCAAAAAACCATAGAAGAAAAACGAAAAAAAACCGGAAGGAACAGAGAAGGAAGTGTTGGGGAACGTTGCAGAAAATCAAAATTTTTCCTACGGTTTCACCAAGATCCATCTATGAGTTCATCTAGCAACGAGTCATGGGAGAGTGATTTCATCTACATACCACTTGTAGATCGCGTGCGGAAGCGTTCAATGGAACGGGGTTGATGGAGTCGTACTCGCCGTGATTCAGATCACCGATGACCTAGTGCGAACGGACAGCACCTCCGCGCTCAACACACGCACGGAGCGGATGACGCCTCCTCCTTCTTGATCCAGCAAGGGGAAGGAGAGGTTGATGATGATCCAGCAGCACGACAGCGTGGTGGTGGATGCAGCAGAACTCAGCAGGCTTCGCTAAGAAACTACGGGAGGAGGAGGAGGTGTTTGGGAGGAGGAGGCTCCAAGGCTTATGGGTGCGGCCACCTCCCTCCCTCCCTTTATATAGGTGCAAAGAGGGGAGGGCGCAGCCTTGCCCCTTCCTCCAAGGAAGGGTGCGGCCAAGAGGGGAGGAGTCCATCCTCCCAAGGCACCTCGGAGGTGCCTTCCCCTTGAACTCTCCCCTTTTCTTATCCCTAGGCGCATGGGCCTCTTGGGGCTGGTGCCCTTGGCCCATATGGGCCAAGGCGCACTTCTACAGCCCATGTGACCCCCGGGCAGGTGGACCCCCGGTGGACCCCGACCCCTTCCGCACTCTCGGTACAATACCGATAATGCCCAAACTTTTCCGGTGACCAAAATAAGACTTCCTATATATAAATCTTTACCTCCGGACCATTCCGAACTCCTCGTGACGTCCGGATCTCATCCGGACTCAACAACATTCGGTTTGCTGCATACTCATATTCATACAACCCTAGCGCCACCGAACCTTAAGTGTGTAGACCCTACGGGTTCGGGAGACATGCAGACATGACCGAGACGACCTCAGTCAATAACCAACAGCGGGATCTGGATACCCATGTTGGCTCCTACATGCTCCTCGATGTTGTCATCGGATGAACCACGATGTCAAGGGTTCAAGCAACCCGTATTCTATTCCCTTTGTCGACGGTATGTTACTTGCCCGAGACCCGATCGTCGGTATCCCAATACCTCGCTCAGTCTTGTTACCGGCAAGTCACTTTACTCGCATCAGTAATGCATGATCCCGTGACCGACACTTGGTCACTTTGAGCTCATTATGATGATGCACTACCGAGTGGGCCCAAGTGATACCTCTCCGTAACACGGAGTGACAAATCCTGTCTCGATCCGTGTCAACCCAAAAGACACTTTCGAAATACCTGTAGTGCACCTTTATAGTCACCCGCTTCGCCAGGACGCTTGATACACCCAAAGCACTCCTACGGTATCCGGAGTTACACGATCTCACGGTCTAAGGAAGAGATACTTGACATTGGAAAAGCTCTAGCAAAACGAACTACATGATCTTTGTGCTATGCTTAGGATTGGGTCTTGTCCATCACGTCATTCTCCTAATGATGTGATCCCGTTGTCAACGACATCTGATGTCCATAGTCAGGAAACCATGACTATCTGTTGACCAACGAGCTAGTCTGCTAGAGGCTTACTAGGGACGATTGTAGTCTATGTATTCACACGTGTATTATGATTTCCGGATAACACAGCTTATAGCATGAATAAAAGACAATTATCATGAACAAGGAAATATAATAATAATGCTTTTATTATTGCCTCTAGGGCATATTTCCAACAGTCTCCCACTTGCACTAGAGTCAATAATCTAGTTACATTGTGATGAATCGAACACCCATAGAGTTCGGTGTTGATCATGTCTTGCCATGCGAAGAGGTTTAGTCAACGGATCTGCGACATTCAGATCCGTATGCACTTTACAAATTTCTATGTCTCCATCCCGAACATTTTCACGGATGGAGTTGAAGCGACGCTGATGTGCCTGGTCTTCTTGTGAAACCTGGGCTCCTTGGCAAGGGCAATAGCTCCAGTGTTGTCACGAAGAGTTTGATCGGCCCGACGCATTGGGTATGACTCTAGGTCGGTGATGAACTCCTTCACCCAAATTGCTTCATGCGCTGCCTCCGAGGCTGCCATGTACTCCGCTTCACATGTAGATCCCGCCACGACGCTCGCTTGCAGCTGCACCAGCTTCTCGCTCCACCATTCAACATATACACGTATCCGGTTTGTGACTTAGAGTCATCCAGATCTGTGTCGAAGCTTAGCGCCGACGTAACCCGTTACGACGAGCTCTTCGTCACCTCCATAAACGAAACATGTCCTTTGTCCTTTTCGGTACTTCAGGATATTTTGACCGCTGTCCAGTGTTCCTTGCGGGATTACTTTGGTACCTTCCTACCAAACTTACGGCAAGGTTTACATCAGGTCTGTACACAGCATGGCATACATAATAGATCCTATGGCTGAGGCATAGGGATGACACTCATCTCTTCTTTATCTTTTGCCGTGGTCGGGCATTGAGCTGAGCTCAATCTCACACCTTGCAATACAGCAAGAACCCTTCTTGACTGATCCATTTTGAACTTCTTCAAAATCTTATCAAGGTATGTGCTTTGTGAAAGACCTATGAGGCGTCTCGATCTATCTCTATAGATCTTGATGCCTAATATATAAGCAGCTTCTCCAAGGTCCTTCATTGAAAAACACTTATTCAAGTAGGCCTTAATGCTGTCCAAGAAATCTATATCATTTCCCATCAGAAGTATGTCATCTACATATAATATGAGAAATGCTACAGAGCTCCCACTCACTTTCTTGTAAACGCAGGCTTCTCCATAAGACTGCATAAACCCAAACGCTTTGATCATCTCATCAAAGCGAATGTTCCAACTCCGAGATGCTTGCACCAGCCCATAAATGGATCGCTGGAGCTTGCATACTTTGTTAGCGTTCTTAGGATCGACAAAACCCTCCGGCTGCATCATATACAGCTCTTCCTTAAGATATCCGTTAAGGAACGCTGTTTTGACGTCCATCTGCCATATCTCATAATCATAGTATGCGGCAATTGCTAACATGATTCGGACGGACTTAAGCTTCGCCACGGAGAGAAAGTCTCATCGTAGTCAATCCCTTGAACTTGCCGATAACCCTTAGCGACAAGTCGAGCTTTATAGATGGTGACATTACCATCCGCGTCCGCCTTCCTCTTAAAGATCCATTTGTTTTCTATCGCCGCCGATCACCGGGCAAGTCACCAAGTCCACACTTTGTTTTCATACATGGATTCTATCTCGGACTTCATGGCTTCTAGCCATTTGTTGGAATCTGGGCCCGCCATCGCTTCTTCATAGTTCAAGGTTCATTGTTGTCCAACAACATGATTTCCAAGACAGGGTTGCCGTACCACTCTGTGCGGAACGTGTCCTAGTGGACCTCACGAAGTTCAAGAGCAACTTGATCCAAGTACCTTGATCATCATCATGAATTTCCTCTTCGCTTGGTGTAGGCATCACAGAACATTTTCCCGAGCTGCACTACTATCCTGTTCAAGAGGTAGTACTTCATCGAGTTCTATTTTCCTCCCACTTACTTCTTTCGAGAGAAACTCTTTTCCGAAAGGATCCATTCTTGGCAACAAAGATCTTGCCCTCGGATCTTAAGTAGAAGGTATACCCTACGGTTTCCTTAGGGTATCCTATGAAGACGATTTTCCGACTTGGGTTCGAGCTTTTCAGGTTGAAGTTTCTTGACATAAGCATCGCATCCCCAAACTTTTAGAAACGACAGCTTAGGTTTCTTCCCAAACCATAATTCATACGGTGTCGCCTCAACGGACTTAGACGGTGCCCTATTTAAAGTGAATGTAGCTGTCTCTAGAGCGTATCCCCAAAATGATAGCGTAAATCAGTAAGAGACATCATAGACCGCACCATATCCAATAGAGTGCGATTACGACGTTCGGACACACCATTACGCTGAGGTGTTCCAGGCGGCGTTAGTTGTGAAACGATTCCACATTTTCTTAAGTGTGTACCAAATTCGTGACTTAAATATTCTCCTCCACGATCTGATCGTAAGAATTTTATCTTTCGGTCACGTTGATTCTCTACTTCACTCTGAAATTCCTTGAACTTTTCAAAGGTCTCAGACTTGTGTTTCATCAAGTAGACATACCCATATCTACTTAAGTCATCTGTGAGAGTGAGAACATAACGATATCCTCCGCGAGCCTCAACGCTCATTGGACCGCACACATCGGTATGTATGATTTCCAACAAGTGGGTTGCTCGCTCCATTGTTCCGGAAAACGGAGTCTTGGTCATCTTGCCCATGAGGCATGGTTCGCATGTGTCAAATGATTCATAATCTAAAGACTCCAAAAGTCCATCAGCATGGAGCTTCTTCATGCGCTTGACTCCAATGTGACCAAGGCGGCAGTGCCACAAGTATGTGGGACTATCGTTATCAACTTTACATCTTTTGGTATTCACGCTATGAACATGTGTAATACTACGCTCGAGATTCATTAAGAATAAACCATTGACCATCGGAGCATGACCATAAAACATATCTCTCATATAAATAGAACAACCATTATTCTCGGATTTAAATGAGTAGCCATCTCGCATTAAACGAGATCCAGATACAATATTCATGCTCAAACTTGGCACCAAATAACAATTATTAAGGTTTATAACTAATCCCGTGGGTAAATGAAGAGGCAGCGTGCCGACGGCGATCACATCGACTCTGGAACCATTCCCGACGCGCATCGTCACCTCGTCCTTCGCCAGTCTCCGCTTATTCCGCAGCTCCTGCTGTGAGTTACAAATATGAGCAACGGCACCGGTATCAAATACCCAGGAGTTACTACGAGTACTGGTAAGGTACACATCAATTACATGTATATCAAATATACCTTTGGTGTTGCCGGCCTTCTTGTCTGCTAAGTATTTGGGGCAGTTCCGCTTCCAGTGACCCTTCCCCTTGCAATAAAAGCACTCAGTTTCAGGCTTGGGTCCATTCTTTGACTTCTTCCCGGCAACTTGCTTACCGGGCGCGGCAACCTCCTTGCCGTCCTTCTTGAAGTTCTTCTTGCCCTTGCCCTTCTTGAACTTAGTGGTCTTATTGACCATCAACACTTGATGTTCTTTCTTGATTTCAACCTCGGCTGACTTCAGCATAGAAAATATTTCAGGAATGGTCTTTACCATCCCCTGCATATTGTAGTTCATCACAAAGCTCTTGTAGCTTGGTGGGAGCGACTGGAGGATTCTGTCAATGACCGCCTCATCAGGGAGGTTAATATTCAGTTGGGTCATACGGTTGTGCAACCCAGACATCTTGAGAATGTGCTCACTGACAGAACTATTTTCCTCCATCTTACAACTATAGAACTTGTCGGAGATGTCATATCTCTCGACCCGGGCGTGAGCCTGGAAAACAAGTTTCAGCTCCTCGAACATCTCATATGCTCCGTGATGCTCAAAACGCTTTTGGAGCCCGGTTCTAAGCTGTAAAGCATGCCGCACTGAACGAGGGAGTAATCATCGACGCGCCTGCCAAACGCTCAAATCTTCTTGCAGTCTGGAGAGCAGGTGGGTCACCTAACGGTGCTTCTAGGACATATGCCTTCTTGGCAGCTATGAGGATGATCTCGTGTTCGGACCCAGTCCGTATAGTTGCTGCCATCATCTTTCAGCTTGGTTTTCTAGGAACGCGTTGAAGTTCATGTTGACATGAGCGTTGGCCATTTGATCTACAAGACATATCATTCAAAAGTTTTAGACTAAGTTCATGATAATTAAGTTCATCTAATCAAATTATTTCAATGAACTCCCACTCAGATTAGACATCCTCTAGTCATCTAAGCGACACACGATCCGAGTCGACTAGGCCGTGTCCGATCATCACGTGAGACGGACTAGTCATCGCCGGTGAACATTCTCATGTTGATCGATCTTCCATACGACTCGTGTTCGACCTTTCGGTCTCCGTGTTCGAGGCCATGTCTGTACATGCTAGGCTCGTCAAGTTTAACCCTAAGTGTTTTGCGTGTAAATCTGTCTTACACCGTTGTATGTGAACGTAAGAATCCATCACACCCGATCATCACGTGGTGCTTAGAAGCGACGAACTTTAGCAACGGTGCACAGTTAGGGGAGAACACTTCTTGAAATTGTTGTAAGGGATCATCTTATTTACTACCGTCGTTCTAAGTAAACAAGATGTATAAGCATAATAAACATCACATGCAATTATATAGTAGTGACATGATATGGCCAATATCATAAAACTCCATTGATCTCCATCTTCGGGGCTCCATGATCATCTTGTCACCGGCATGGCACCATGATCTCCATCATCATGATCTCCATCATCGTGCCTCCATGAAGTTGTCACGCCAACGACTACTTCTACTACTATGGCTAACGCGTTTAGCAATGAAGTAAAGTAAGTTACATGGCGCTCTTCAATGACACGCAGGTCATACAAAATAAAGACAACTCCTATGGCTCCTGCCGTTGTCATACTCATCGACATGCAAGTCGTGATTCCTATTACAAGAACATGATCTCATACATCACAATATGTCATTCATCATTCATCACAACTTGGCCATATCACATCACATGTCAATTGCTGCAAAAACAAGTTAGACGTCCTCTAATTGTTTGTTTGCATCTTTTACGTGGCTGCAATTGGGTTCTAGCAAGAACGCTTTTCTTACCTCTGAATAACCACAACGTGATCTTGTCAACTTCTATTTACCCTTCATAAGGACCCTTTTCATCGAATCCGCTCCAACTAAAGTAGGAGAGACAGACACCCGCCAGCCACCTTATGCAACTAGTGCATGTTGGTCGGTGGAACCAGTCTCACATAAGCGTACGTGTAAGGTTGGTCCGGGCCGCTTCATCCCACAATACCGCGGAAGCAAGATAAGATTAGTAACGGCAAGTAAGTTGACAAGATCCACGCCCACAACTATGTTGTGTTCTACTCGTGCAATAGAGAACTACGCATAGACCTAGCTCATGATGCCACTGTTGGGGAACGTTGCAGAAAATCAAAATTTTTCCTACGGTTTCACCAAGATCCATCTATGAGTTCATCTAGCAACGAGTCATGGGAGAGTGATTTCATCTACATACCACTTGTAGATCGCGTGCGGAAGCGTTCAATGGAACGGGGTTGATGGAGTCGTACTCGCCGTGATTCAGATCACCGATGACCTAGTGCCGAACGGACAGCACCTCCGCGTTCAACACACGTACGGAGCGGATGACGTCTCCTCCTTCTTGATCCAGCAAGGGGGAAGGAGAGGTTGATGATGATCCAGCAGCACGACGGCGTGGTGGTGGATGCAGCAGAACTCCAAAGCAGGCTTCGCTAAGAAACTACGGGAGGAGGAGGAGGTGTTTGTGGACGAGGAGGCTCCAAGGCTTATGGGTGCAGCCACCCTCCTCCCTCCCTTTATATAGGTGCAAAGGGGGGAGGGCGCAGCCTTGCCCCTTCCTCCAAGGAAGGGGTGCGGCCAAGAGGGGGGGAGGAGTCCATCCTCCCGAAGGCACCTCGGAGGTGCCTTCCCCCCTTTGAACTCTCCCCCTTTTCTTATCCCTAGGCGCATGGGCCTCTTGGGGCTGGTGCCCTTGGCCCATATGGGCCAAGGCGCACCCCTACAGCCCATGTGGCCCCCGGCAGGTGGACCCCCGGTGGACCCTCGATTCTTCCGGCACTCTCGGTACAATACCGATAATGCCCAAACTTTTCCGGTGACCAAAATAAGACTTCCTATATATAAATCTTTACCTCCGGACCATTCCGAACTCCTCGTGACGTCCGGGATCTCATCCGGACTCAACAACATTCGGTTTGCTGCATACTCATATTCATACAACCCTAGCGCCACCGAACCTTAAGTGTAGACCCTACGGTTCGGAGACATGCGACATGACCGAGACGACCTCAGTCAATAACCAACAGCGGATCTGGATACCCATGTTGGCTCCCACATGCTCCTCGATGTTGTCATCGGATGAACCACGATGTCAAGGGTTCAAGCAACCCGTATTCTATTCCCTTTGTCGACGGTATGTTACTTGCCCGAGACTCGATCGTCGGTATCCCAATACCTCGCTCAGTCTTGTTACCGGAAAGTCACTTTACTCGCATCAGTAATGCATGATCCGTGACCAGACACTTGGTCACTTTGAGCTCATTATGATGATGCACTACCGAGTGGGCCCAGTGATACCTCTCCGTAACACGGAGTGACAAATCCTGCCTCGATCCGTGTCAACCCAAAAGACACTTTCGAAATACCTGTAGTGCACCTTTATAGTCACCCGCCACGCCAGACGCTTGATACACCCAAAGCACTCCTACGGTATCCGGAGTTACACGATCTCACGGTCTAAGGAAGAGATACTTGACATTGGAAAAGCTCTAGCAAAACGAACTACACGATCTTTGTGCTATGCTTAGGATTGGGTCTTGTCCATCACGTCATTCTCCTAATGACGTGATCCCGTTGTCAACGACATCTGATGTCCATAGTCAGGAAACCATGACTATCTGTTGACCAACGAGCTAGTCTGCTAGAGGCTTACTAGGGACGTATTGTAGTCTATGTATTCACACGTGTATTATGATTTCCAGATAACACAGTTATAGCATGAATAAAAGACAATTATCATGAACAAGGAAATATAATAATAATGCTTTTATTATTGCCTCTAGGGCATATTTCCAACAGGAAGCAGCAGCGAACGAATCAAACTAAACGCAAATCCCTTTACGTGGGGCCGGCCCAACCGGAGGCTCGCCTCAGCGAAAGCGCAACGTTCTGACGCTAACGAGCGTCAAATAGGATTTGCCGGCAAAAAGGGTCTAATGCAAAGTTGCAAGACGTACACACAGGCAGGGGGCAGCAGGCCAGCAATTCTTTATTTTTGTGGGCTGCTAGTTAGACTAAACGGGCTTTAAAAATACAAATGAAGCTAAGCCTAGTGGGGGCAACGTACGCTAACAAGTGGGGGCACACAGCCTGTACACCCGATCAGGTATAAGCGAGCATAAAAATCAAGTGGGGGCAGGTGCCCCCACAACCATCAACGTAGGTCCGCCCTTGTTCGCTGATTCAAATCTGATGTGGCTTCTGTGTTAGTATACTAGCCATGGTGTGTTTTATTCAAGGTTATTCAAGTTATTAACCTACAAATTTGCCTTGAGATGGTACATGTTTATATGGCATGATTGATATCTGTTTGTATATGGTTATTAAGATTGATTGATTGTTGTTTGTTGATTGATTGATTGATTGATTGATGTTTGTTGTTTGTTGATTGATTTATTGATTGTTGCTTGTTGATTGGTATCAAACTTTGGTATTCGTACTTCCTGATCATAGGTAACAGACCTTGCACTATTCTTTTTTCTTAACTTTTTTGTGATTACGTCTTATGTGGATATCATATTATCTTTTTGGTATTACTGTTGTCCAGTCCTTGGAATAATGCATTTCTAAGTATTTAAGGTACAGGACATATCACATTTGCTCTTTATTGTGTTGCTATGGACACTGATGGGTTGAGTTGGCATATAGCGCAGGCGTATTTACATTCCTTACATTTTGTGATGCTGATGCCTGTAGTCCCAAAGCGTTTATTTAGCCAAATTTTGCAACCGGGACTGTTGTTTTTAGATATTGGCACCTATTATTTGCATGGATGTTTTCATGATGGCTAATTTGATTCATTACTGTTGTTCTGATGGTGTTCTTCTGGTGTTTTACTGAAGTCATGGATCGCTCATCAACCTGGTATATGTTTGGATGATAATCCCTCTCAAATTTAACTCGTTCCTATATTTTACACAAATGTTTATCTCATGGCTGGTAATGGTAACCTTATGAATGCATAGCCCACATTTTAGCTAGTTATATAGTAATGTCATACTTGCTTGGATGATGTTCTGTATATGCAAGTGTGGTGAGCTCACATATTGTGTCGGTATCTACCTACGCAGCTGAGCTCTTTCTGGATAGGATAGAGGTACAATATTTACATCCATGGCAGAAGGTTCTTAACCCTGAACTCATCAAAGGTCCTTGGACTCAAGAGGTTTGGCACTGCAGTCCTCATTTTGCTTAAAAAAACCTTTTGCATATTTTATAGTTATATTTATGATTATGATAATTTTTCTACAGGAAGATGACAAAATTATTGATCTTGTAAGCAAGTATGGACCAACAAAATGGTCTCATTGCAAGGACTTGTAAAAGGACCCTCCCACCTCAGCGCAGGTCATTCCCCTCTGCCTCGTTTGATTCCGTCTAGATCTTGCCCCGATTGTATTGCGTCTGGATGAGCGCGCTGTTGGCGTGATCTAGTTGTTAACTGTTGTTACTGGTTATGGGGGTTAGGTTGTCGATTATTTAGCTATGCTCTCGCAGTGCTTTTAGGTTTGCAGGATTTATTGGTGGAGAATACTGCTTATGAACTGTACATGGACTACTAATATGATTGACTCATGTCAAGTGTGTGATGTATCTTCTGAGCATGTCATTAAAAAAACCCTTGGATTTTTCTCTGTTAGGTTATAAAGTATGCCAACCTTATTACAATTTACAGGCAGTACCACATGGGCAGAACATGCACCACCCTGTAGCACTATATGCTATCTTAGATGCCATAACCAAAAGAAATTAAAATCGCCAAGGACTTCACAGTTTATATGGACAGTTAGGCATGACTAGCACTATTTAAGAAACATAAACAGTACAAATCTAATCTGTTAGGCATGGACTAGACTATTTAAGAAACATAAACTGTACCGACCAAATCAATAGGGAGAATTTTTGAGAGTGAACTATGTTTTAGGAGGTGAGGTGGCAACGGTCACCTGTCTTCCTTAGTCTATTAACGCATACTGGAATAAATATAATTACTGAAGCAACTTTATCTTTGGTAGTGTTGTCTAAATCTGATTTAAGGAACACAAACAGTACTAGCCTGATCAATAGAGAGAATTGTCAAAAGTGGCCTCTGTTTTAGTAGGTTGCAATGATCACCTGCTTTCCTTGGTCTATCAATGCATACTCGAAGATTAATGTTGTGTAAATCTAATTTGAGAAACATGAATGGTACCATCCTATGTTATAGTAGGTGGGGTTGTAATGGTCACCTGTTTTCCTTGGTCTATCAATGCATACAGGAAGAAATATAATTACCGAAGCAACTTTAGCATTCATAATGTGTGTAAATCTGATGTTCTATGTTTTTGTGGAGAATAAGTGGCTTCAGGGATGTCCTGGCCTCCTTGATGAGTTGATGTTTTTTAATACAACAGTTGGTTCCATTAACCTCTTGAATTAAGATCAATGAACTTTGAATTATTCTAATCATTGTACTGGACGTGTATATGATGGATAACCCTTGATAATATAATTTCATGCCTAATTCTGAACTTGCTCACATATAACTAAAGCTGGCCGCTGTTTGATCTCGCAGCAAATATGACTTGTTTCTTACTCATACTTGACTGGCTTCATACAAATGCTTGTCTGACTGTTGCATAATACTGGATTACTTTCCTTTTATTCGGGTAGGTCCTGTAGGTGAGGACATTTTCCGCTGGCAGGCCACTATCATGGGATCCTCGGACAGCCTGTTTACGGATGGTCTATTTTTGGTGAACATACATTTCCCACCGGATTATCCCTTCAAGCCCCCGAAGGTAATTTCCGGTGTAAAGAGCTAACCTTTGTAAAAAAAAGAGTTCATATTGATTCTATGATATTGGAATTGATGTTACACAAATATCTTGGGGGTCCTCAAACAAATAGTTTGTTGCTGCTTGCTATCTTATCAATTTTCTTCTGACATTCAAACATGAACATATTTGAGGTCTCTTTCCGCACCAAGGTGTTCCACCCAAACATTAACAGCAATGGCAGCATTTGCCTTGACATTCTCAAGGAACAGTCAATCCCGGCTTTGACCATATCGAAGGTAATGGTCTGCATTCCTAGCTTGGTTGTTCCATTTTTTTCTTAAAGCTTGTTGCTGATATGAACATGGTTCCTTCAGCAACTTAATATCACAAAAATTCTCCATTTACATTTCTCTAACATTTACCCATCTCTGTTAACAGGTCCTCCTGTCAATCTGTTCGTTGCTGACGGACCCCAACCCCGATGATCCTCTGGTGCCTGAGATCGCTCACATGTACAAGAATGATTGGGCCAAGTACCAACCCACGGCATGCTCCTGGACACAGAAGTATGCCATGGGTGGATGTATAGGCAAGCAATGTCGAGAGAGGTATTCTTTTGATTGTTTTATTTTTATGGTTTCCTGAAATGCATTTTTTCCTCCTCTGAGGAGTACAAACGGTGGGATGTTTGCTAATTTCCATTTGTCTTAGTTCTTCTCACCTATAGCTAAAGTCGAAGACGACAAACCAGGTGAAATATTGGAGTTGCTGGACGATAAATCATCGGTAAGTTTCTATGCTTTCAAATGGTCGGAGTTTGAATTTTGATCAGTTTGTCTGACTTTTTTATACTGATTCCTTGATTCCTTGATAACATATAGACACATGAATAATTACTTGTGCTGTTATGATCATAAACTGATTTCTAAGTATCTTTGACTCATATGATGCTTATTACATAACAGGTCATCTGAATCATCATTTGTAAATATGACTACTGGTGCTGCTGATGATGTAAGCTACTTTTCTTGCTTCAAGAATAATAAAAACATCATTTGCATCACAGTCACATTATAAAGATGCTCATGTCATTTCAGGCTAGCCATCGGCTTGGAACTGATGAGAGACAACCGCTGTTGCCAACTTGAAACATATAGTATTTTTTAGGTATGAATGGCTTACCTCTCCTCCTCTCGCGTCTGGTGAGGCAATTCGTCCTCGATTCATGCCTCTCCTCCTCTCACGTCTGGTGAGGCAATTCGTCCCCAATTCCCTCTCCTCTCGCCTCTGACTTTATATTGCCCGTCCCCGCTTGATTCTTCCGTTTAGATTAGAAGAATCGCGCCTGATTTGTCATTTTACTCGTAATCGATTCATCTGTCTTGAAGTATGTCTGATTCCATTGATTTTTCTCGTCCTAGATTCGCCCGTTTAGATAGAAAAATCTCTTCTGGTTTGATTTACTCATCCTCGTCACTTTAGAGTCGCTCGTGATATGATTTTGCTTGTCCTCGATGTCTCCCTGATGCTCTCGCGTGTTCTTGGGGCCGTCTCGTCAGGGGTCTCCGCCCCTGCGACTCTGGGCGGAATCGGGCGGGCGAGCGGTCGGTCAGTCTGGTTTGCAAACTAAAGTCTGTTTGAGAAACTTCTGTTCCTACATTTCGTGTTCACGGTGGGGCGATGGTTCCTGCGTTTACTTGTGCGTGCGCTTCTGTTATCTGACGATCCTGCGTTTCAGGGCGACGGTTGCAGGAACGACCGGTTCTGGTTTTGGAAATTGTAGTGTCAAATCGTTCCCTCTGTTCCATCACCTGCGTAGTTTGTTGGTTATTTTCATATCTCAAACGCATGCGCTTGATACTCTGGTTGCCCTCTATCAATTCTTGTTCTACCGGCAGGCGTGTGTGCTCCCATCCTTGATGCAGAGAATCCTTTTCTTGCCTCTTACGGTTGTTCTGATGTTGTTCTTTTCAATTGTTTATTGTTATCATGCTTTGCTTATGTTCCCATATGGCACGATTGATTGATTGTTGTTTGTTGTTTAATTGATTGCCTTGAGATGGATTGTTGTTTGTTGTTTGATTGATTGGCTTGAGATGGATTGTTGTTGTTTGATTGATTGCCTTGAGATGGAATGTTGATTGTTGTTTGATTGATTTCCTTGAGATGGATTGTTTTTTTTTTTGATTGATTGCCTTGAGATGGATTGTTGTTTGTTATTTGATTGATTGCCTTGAGATGGATTGTTGTTTGTTATTTGATTGATTGCCTTGAGAAGGTACAAACCATGTAGGCTGATTGATTGATGTTTGTTGCCTTGAGATATTACATGTTTATATGGCACGATTGATTGTTGTTTGTTCATTCTTATTACAATTGATTGATTGTTGTTTGTTTATTGGTATCTAATTTTGGTATTGGTAGTTCCTGATCATAGGTAACAGACCTGGCGCTATTATTATTTTTGAATTTTTTTTGTAATTATTATGCCTTCACATTGCACTGCTCCCAGATCCATATCGACATGCCTACGCTGTCTGACGAGGATAAAGATGTAAGGAACTCCTCCCAAGAATCTCTCTTGCTCCTTGTATTAACTTGGCGACTAGACTTTACATGTTATTTTTTTCGTGAAACTGGAGCTCCTTGCTGTAACCCATTATATGACTTTATGAGCATGCGCCACTTTCAGGTTATGAAAAAATGGGTGCTCCAAACAAGACTAACTTCCTCTCTTTCTTATACAAGGCATGCAGAAGATGTGCGGCAAGTAAGTAACTCTATGTCGATATTTAGAGTGTACTACTTCACAGTGCCATCTTTCCCAACAGATTGAATTTTTTATATTGATATTTTGTTGAATATCACATGTTTGTTTGCACTTCATACTTTGGAAAATATTCCTAACGTTGATAGTAATTAACATGTATTTTTCTCTATGGAGTACTACTTTGTTCGTTCTTTAAGTGTTCTTATTTCAGAAGTCTGCTCTGCACAAGTGCAACATGGCTGGAAGCCTTGGTGCTGAGACTCTCCGTGGGTTGTATCCAGTTGAGACTATTTCAACGGTAGACAGAATTTGTGCTGAGGTGAACTTTCTTTTGGAGGTCTATATGTTCTCTTCATAAACACATGCCTGTTTGGGAGGGCATTTGTTGATAGGTTCCCTTTTGTAGTTCAAATCACACTTCAATACTAATAAAATGTTACAGATAAATACTATTCTTACGAACAGCCCCTAAATGTGTTCTCAACAAGTATATCCTTGGCACTCTAATGGAATCTAATGCAAATTCACTCCTTCCTGCATTTTCTCTTTTCATAGTTGGTGATATATTTTCATGAATTGTTTCACAGGCTGAGAAGGTCTTCAACCAGGATTTCTACTTCAAGCAAACCATGAAATACGTGGGAGAACCCATGATCCACTTGGAGTCTATTGCTTCCTCTCCGGTGCGTATTTTGTTTCTTTTCGTTTTCCAACCTTTTGTTAGTGTTTACAGGGGAACAATTTATGTCTTCCATTTATTGATTATCAGTCTGGGACACTTAAGTCTGAAAATAGTTCACTACCTATTTGCTAGGTGGAGGCTGCTATTAAAGTTAAGGCTTCAGTAATCATTTGCTTCACCTCATCTGGATAGGAGGAAAGGAGTATTTCTTCTTATAGGGGCTTCACCTCATCTTGTAGTTTAATAGAAATTGCTTCATATATTATGTCGTATCGAGTATTTGCAGGCTAATTGCCAAGTACAGGCCCACCATGCCATTCCCCATCTAAAAAAAATCAATTGAAGTGGAGCTTCACAAGCGCATCTGAAGTATGTGAACAGACTGTTTCCTTGTAACCTTTTTAGTGTGGTGTTCAACTAGACTCACTAATTAACATGTATTACCACGTATCTAATACATCCATATCTAGACAAATCTAAGACAAGTAATTTGGGATGGAGGGAGTACTATAGAACTTTTCCTGATAAGAAACATTACTGCTTATGTTGGACCAAGACTTGTCTCTGGTGTTTGGCAGTGTGCCACTGCTATAAATTTGTTGCATTATCTTCCTGCAGGCAAGACAATCACTCATAGTTAGAGTCCTCTTTCCCATGCTTGCCGATCCACATCACCCGGTGAGTTTACTTGCCTTTCATCTGTTGGCTACATTAACCATTCTTTGGTGGTTCTTTTCAATTTTAGAATACAAGACCCAGTATGTATAATATGAAAAATAGGAACTACCTATAAATACCAACATCCTTGTTCTGAACATAAAGTGAATAATGGCAGTTGGCGTTAGTGCATATTCCCAATATGTCAAAAGTGGATGCTTTACATACACCAGGCCAGTGAATTAATTCTGCTTGTAGGGTTTTCGCTTGCATCATGTTCTACTTACAAGTGGAATAAACACTAGACTGCAGTTCACTTTCGAACTGTTGGCAAGTCATCATAAGCTTGGTTAATCAGTACATTATTTCGAACTTGACTGGTGGTAGGCCGGTGTGTTTATTCTGTATAATATAAATGCAATACGTGAGCTTATAAGCTGGTGTGCACCAGTGAGGCTGATGTTTGGAGGTTTCATCTTGCATCCACCTTGAATTATTTGGTAGCTAGAATTCCTTGATTTGGACCCAAAAAGTAAGAAGCTTTGTTTGTGGTAGGAACTTGTACCCTACCAGGCCTGGGGCGTAAGCGGTAAGGGAAGGAGGGGGCTGGGCGTGGCGATGAGCGGCCGCACCGTCAGCTGGGCGCCGTCGCGGGAGAGGAGGGTGGCGGCAGCGGCGCAAGGGCAGAGGGCGGCTAGGGTTCCGGCTCCTTTGGGAGCCGGGCAATAGAGATAATATTCTTATTGCTTAATTCCAAAAGGAGTCTTACAGCCTATATTTATAACCTAGATAACTTGCATAAGAATTAACCTAAGATAACTTGTATAAGAATTAACCTAAGATACCACGTGGGCTAAGATGCTCGGTGGGCCTAGCTAAACCGGCCATAACACTTCTCCCCGCCTGCACAAACAGCTCGTCCTTGAGCTGTAAGGTGGGGAAGAGCTTGCGGAACTCCTCGAGGCGATCAGCCAGCATTAAACACCTTCTCGACAGCTGGGGCGGCCAGGTCAGCGGCGACGGCGTCCTCCGGAATGTAGTCTGCAACCTCCAGGTAGAAGAGTCGCGGGCAGGCATGGCCGGGCGTGTAGGGCTGATACGTCTCCAATGTATCTACTTTTCCAAACACTTTTTCCCTTGTTTTCGACTCTAACTTGCATGATTTGAATGAAACTAACCTGGACTGACGCTGTTTTCAGCAGAACTGCCATGATATTGTTTTATGTGTAGAAAAGAAAAGTTCTCGGAATGTCTTGAAAATCCACGGAGGCACTTTTTGAAATTAATAAGAATTTTTGGCGAAAGAATCAAGACGAGGAGGCCCAGGGCCTGTCCACGAGACAGGGGGCGCACCCCCCTATCTCGTGGGCCCCCTGGACCTCCACCGACCTCAACTACAACTCCATATATTCACGTCCGGGGAGAAAAAAATCAGAGAGAAATTTTCATCGCATTTTACGACATGGAGCTGCCGCCAGGCCCTAATCTCTCTCAGGAGGGCTGATCTGGAGTCTGTTCGGGGCTCCGGAGAGGGGGATTCATCGCCGTCGTCATCATCAACCATCCTCCATCACCAATTTTATGATGCTCACCGCCGTGCGTTAGTAATTCCATCGTAGGCTTGCTGGACGATGATGGGTTGGATGAGATTTACCATGTAATCTAGTTAGTTTTGTTAGGGTTTGATCCCTAGTATCCACTATGTTCTGAGATTGATGTTGCTATGACTTTGCTATGCTTAATGCTTGTCACTAGTGCCCGAGTGCATGATTTCAGATCTGAACCTATTATGTTTTCATGAATATACATGTGTTCTTGATCCTATCTTGCAAGTCTATAGTCACCTATTATGTGTTATGATCCGACAACCCCGAAGTGACAATACTCGGGATACTTCTCGGTGATGACCGTAGTTTGAGGAGTTCATGTATTCACTATGTGCTAATGCTTTGTTCCGGTTCTCCATTAAAAGGAGGCCTTAATATCCCTTAGTTTCCGCTAGGACCCCGCTTCCACGTGAGGGTAGGACAAAAGATGTCATGCAAGTTCTTTTCCATAAGCACGTATGACTATTTACGGAATACATGCCTACATTACATTGATGAACTGGAGCTAGTTCTGTGTCACCCTATGCTATAGCTATTACATGAGAAATCGCATCCGGCATAATTATCCATCACTGATCCATTTCCTACGAGCTTTTCATATATTGTTCTTCGCTTATTTACTTTTCCGTTGCTACTGTTACAATCACTACAAAAACCCAAAAACATTTATATTTACTTTTGCTACCGTTACCTTTATTATCATACCACTTTTGCTACTAAATACTTTGCTGCAGATAGTAAGTTATCTAGGTGTGGTTGAATTGACAACTCAACTGCTAATACTCAAGAATATTCTTTGGCTCCCCTTGTGTCGAATCAACAAATTTGGGTTGAATACTTTACCCTCAAAAGTTGTTCCGATCCCCTACACTTGTGGGTTATCAAGACTAATTTCTGGCGCCGTTGCCGGGGAATATAGCTCTATTCTCTGAGTCGCTTGGGATTTATATCTGTTGATCACTATGAAGAACTTGAAAGATGATCGAACTACTATTTTGCCCTCAACTACGAGGGGAGGTAAGGAACTGCTATCTAGCTCTGCACTAGATTCTCCTTCCGTTATTAGTAGACTTGCGACACCTAAACCTGCTACTGCTATGAATTCTGATATGTCGCATGTTATTGATGATGCCACTTCTGCTATGCATGATGAAACTACTTCTGTACGTGATACTACTTTGCCATTAGGTGAATTTCTTGATGAACAACTTGCTAGAGTTAGGGGGAATGAAATTACTGAAGATCCTATTACTGATGATAGTGATGATGAAGGTTCTCCCAATGATTATGTATTGCCTGTTGTTCCTAAGGGTTATGTTATGAATGAAGAAGCTGCTAGGGAAATCTTTGCTTGCAATGATAGATATGATCTTAAGAAATTATTAGCTAAATGGAAGCAGCAGTCTCTTAATGCTAGAATGAAACCTGACCCTGCTTTTGCTACTTCACCTATCTGTGTTACTGATAAGGATTATGAATTATCTGTTGATCCTGAAATTATTACTTTAGTTGAATCTGATCCTTTTTATGGCCTTGAATTTGAAACTGTTGTGGCACATCTTACCAAGTTGAATGATATAGCTACCCTGTTTACTCATGATGAGAAGTCTCGCTATTATTATATCCTTAAGATATTTCCGTTCTCATTAAAGGGTGATGCTCAGACTTGGTATAATTCTCTTGCTCCTAGTTGTGTGCGTAGTCCCCAGGATATGATTTATTACTTCTATGCTAAATATTTCCCTGCTCATAAGAAACAAGCTGCCTTGCGGGAAATATATAATTTTGTGCAAATCAAAGAAGAGTGTCTCCCACAAGCTTGGGGGAGGCTTCTCCGGTTACTTAATGCTTTGCCTGATCATCCTCTTAAGAAAAATGACATACTTGATATCTTTTATAATGGACTAACCGATGCTTCCAAGGACTACTTGGATAGTTATGCTGGTTATGTTTTCATGGAAAGAACAGTCGACGAAGCTGAAATATTATTGAATAATATGTTGAATAATGAAAATAATTGGACTCTTTCTGAGCCAATTCCTGAAGTAATTCCTGAACCAATTGAGCCAACTCCTGAGCTTATTCCTAAACCCACTCCGAAGAAGAGAGGTGTTTTATTTCTCAGTCCTGAAGATATGCAAGAGGCAAAGAAATCAATGAAAGAAAAAGGTATTAAAGCTGGAGATGTTAAGAATTTACCTCCTATTGAAGAAATACATGGTCATAATATACCGCCTGAAGAACCATATTGTCTTGATAACCCGACACAGGTAGTAAAGGTAAATTCTCTCTATAGATATGATAAAGTTGAAATTCCCTCTACTAAATTTCATAGCCCATGCTTAGATGAATTTGATGACTTTATGGCTAGACAAGAAAGTTTTAATGCTTATGTTGGTAGAGAGTTAAAGAATAATGCTTTCGAGATAGGACGTGTAAGTGATAATCTGGCTCGAGTTAAAGATGAACTTCACCTCGTTAGCAAATATGCTTCTATGGTTGCTACTCAAGCTGAGCAAGTACTTAAAGCTCAAAATGATTTGCTTGATGAATTAAATAATAAAAGTGACTTTGCTATTGGAGTGGGGAACCTTTGTATCCTGAAGGCCACCCTAAGAGAATCGAGAAAGATTCTCAGATAAATAATTTAGAGGCACCTAGTTCTTCTAAAAAGAAGAAAAAGGAAAACGATAGAAGTTTGCATGCTTCTAGTGAACCTACTGTAGACACACATGAGAATCCCAATGATATTTCTATTTCTGATGCAGAAACACAATCATGTGATGAACATGAACCTAGTGATAATGTTAATGATAATGTTCATGTTGATGCTCAACCTAGCAAAAACAATGATGTAGAGATTGAACCTGCTGTTGATCTTGATAACCCACAATCAAAGAATCAACGTTATGATAAGAGAGATTTTGTTGCTAGGAAGCATGGTAAAGAAAGAGAACCATGGATTCAGAAACCCATGCCCTTTCCTCCTAAACCATCCAAGTCAAAGGATGATGAGGATTTTGAGCGCTTTGCTGAAATGATTAGACCTATTTTCTTACGTATGCGCTTAAGTGATATGCTGAAAGTAAATCCTTATGCTAAGTATATGAAGGATATTATCACAAATAAAAGAAAGATACCGGAGGCTGAATTTTCCACCATGCTTGCTAATTACACTTTTAAGGGTGGAATACCAAAGAAACTTGGAGATCCGGGTGTACCAACTATACCATGTTCCATTAAAAGAAATTATGTTAGAACTGCTTTATGTGACCTTGGAGGCGGTGTTAGTGTTATGCATCTCTCTTTATATCGTAGACTTGAATTGAATAAGTTGACACCTACTGAAATATCTTTGCAAATGGCTGATAAATCAACTGCTATACCTGTCGGTATTTGCGAGGATGTGCCTGTTGTGGTTGCAAATGTCACTATCTTAATGGACTTTGTTATTCTTGATATTCCCGAGGACGATAGTATGTCTATTATCCTTGGTAGACCTTTTCTTAACACTGCAGGGGCTGTTATTGATTGCAACAAAGGCAATGTCACTTTTCATGTTAATGGTAATGAGCATATGGTACACTTTCCGAGGAAACAATCTCAAGTTCATAGCATCAATTCTATTGAAAAAGTTCCAACTATCATTTTTGGAGATTTTGAATTTCCTCTCCCTACTGTCAAGAAAAAGTATGATATTCTTATTGTTGGGGATTTTCATATCCCCATTGAGGTAACTTAGTGTTATTCGAAATTTCTCCGGTTCCGTGTTATTTGGAATGAGTTTGTTAACAAGACTTGATCAACCTTGTTAGTGGATTCATTTTGATGATCACGAGATGGATGAAACTAGAAGGCACAACCTTGTGTACCCTCTTTTTACTTTCTGTTATTTAGAATAAATAAAGGAAAAATAGTGTCATCCGTCTGTTTTCTGAATTATCCGTGCATTAAAAAATATCCCGAAAATAAAAGTGCTCCAAATGCGCTGCAAATATAGTATGATTTTTGATGGAATATTTGAGGATTTTAGGCACTGAAAACACTGCAGGAGGGGCAAGCACCAGGCCACGAGAGTTGAGGGCGCGCCCCCCTATCTCGTGTACCCCTGGTGGCCCCCTCCACTTATGCCAGCACCCACACACTTCATCTTCTACCCAAAAAAATCCCCATCCAGCTCAAGCACGAGTTCTAGCTCGTTTTGCAGCGATTTTCGATCTCCTAGCTCAAAGCTTCATTCAGAAGACTGCTTGGGAGATTGTTGCTTGGTATGTGACTCCTCCATTGGTCCAATTAGTTTTTGTTCTAGTGCTTTATTCATTGCAATTTTTTGCTGCATAGGTGACCATGTTCTTGAGCTTGCATGTTAAATTTTTGAGGTCCCAAGCAATTCCAATGCATGATATAGGCTCTATGCACTTGTATGAGTAGTTGCTATCAATCTTGTTTAGTTTTATTCACTTTTGTTTTGAAGTTAATAAAATTTCAGAAATTTTCAGAAAATGTTGAGGAAACTTTTGAGGGGCTCTTCTAGCTAAAGCTCTCAGGAAAAACAATCCAAAGAGAAGGAAAAAGCCAAGTATAATCTTCCTTGCTTAGCGGAAGTACGGTCGTGTGAATGGCCATGTGAGGATTTCTTGAAAGAAGCTGGAATTCATGAAGATTTTTATGCTTTGATCGAGACGGCAGGCCTCACCGGTTTCATCAACGACCGGATCGATCAGTATCTCTTACTCAGCAATACTTTCGTGCAAAACTTTTATTATTATCCTAAGAAGTCACCGCCTGCAGTATCATTTCATTTATATGATGAGTTCAAAGAAATGTCTTTATGTAATTTTTGCGCGGTGTGTAGGATACCTTATGAGGGAGAATTAGAGGAACCCCATCGTGAAGATGTGGGTGGCTTTGTTAATACTATAGCTGTAGAGGAACCAAAGAAGGGTTCCGAGGCAAAAGTCTCTAGCATACACTTTCCTGTTTTACGCTACTTTGCCATATTTGCTAGTAGATGTTTGATTGGTCGTGGAAATAGTGGAAACCTTAGTGTTCCTGATATTATCATTCTTCAACATGCTTTGCTTGGAGACAATAATTTTAGTATGGGTGTCGTCGTTGCTAAACGGCTAGCCTTGAATCGTACAAAAGGCCCCATATTTGGAGGTATCTATGCTGCACGTCTGCTAGACATTTTCAGATACCTATTAGGCACCATGAGAAATAGGAGATAAAATTGCCTCCTCACATTTTAGATTACAAGAGCATGGTAGCACACAAGTTTATTGTTGACAACGAAGAAAAGATGCTCTTGTATAGACTTAGATTCAATAAGAAACACTTTGAGATTATTATTTTGCCTGCGCCTATGTTGTTTCATTTGCTTGCAGAAAATCGTCTTGTCACGCCGGAAGCGGTGAACAATCATCGAGCTCAAGCTTTTACTCCAGAACCAGAACCTGAGCCGGAACCTGAGTTGGACCCTTATCGTGCATCATCTGTCCAGTGGGATCCGGAGATGACCAGCCAGTGGTATCCTGATTACACCTCCCATTACACCGGGAAGAGTAGCGGTGGTCCTTGGTACTACACCAACTTACGCCAAAAACCTAAGCTTGGGGGAGTATGTATTTCTCACCGACTTTACATTCATGTTCACACACTAGTCGTCGGTGCTCATACTCTTTCATTGTATTATCCATGCTAGTTTAATTTTGTTTTTCTAGTTTTCTTCTTGTGTGTTTGATAAACCTTAAGAAAAACCAAAAAAAATTAGTTAGTTTAATTTCCATGCTTGTAGTAGAATTAAAATGAAAACCCAAAAATATTTCTAGATCTTCTTCTTACTTGTTGGGAGGTTTCTTGTGTAAATAGTTTTATTTTCTTTTCTTTCCTTTGGGGGTCGAGAAGACCATATTGAAAATGCTTAGTGGCTCTTATATGCATGATTGTTTATTTAACTTAGAGCCCGCATTACCTGTCTTCTCTTTTGAGTTGAATGCTTGCAGATTCCAGCTTAGTCCAATGCATGTGCACTCTTATTATTATACACATCGTTTGGTCGTGCAAGTGAAAGGCAATAATGACGATATATGATGGACTTATTGGGATGAGAAAAGCTGGTATGAACTCGACCTCTCTTGTTTTTCTAAATATGATGGTTCATTGTTTCTGAGTCAGCTATTATGAAGTAAATATATTTGCAATGACACCTAGAGATTATAGTTGCTTGTGCCATGCTTGATTAGCTATGAGTTATAATGGTCTACCTTGCGTGCCAACATGCTATTAGAATGATTATGGTGTGATATGGTGGGATGGTATCCTCCTTTGAATGAATTGAGTGACTCGACTTGGCATATGTTCACGCATGTAGTTGAATCAAACCAACATAGCCTTCATGATATTTATGTTCATGGTGGATTATATCCTACTCATGCTTGTACTCGGTGTAAATTAATTTTAATGCATGTTTACGATCTGTTGTCGCTCTCTCTCGCTTGGTCGCTTCCCAGCTTTTGCTAGCCTTCACCTGCATTAAGCGGAATACTGCTTGTGCATCCAAACTCCTTAAACCCCAAAGTTGTTCCATATGAGTCCACTATACCTTCCTATATGCGGTATTTACCTGCTGCTCCAAGTAAATTTGTATGTGCCAAACTCCAAACCTTCAAATGAAATTCTGTTCAGATGCTCGAGCAGCTCATGTTACAACTAGGGCTGCCTATATCTTCCATGCTAGGTGGGTTATTCTCAAGAGGAGTGGACTCCGCTCCTCATTCATGAGAAAGGGCCGGTATCCGGGATGCCCAGTCCCATGATCCAAAAAGATCAAAGCAAATCAAAATAATTAAACAAAACTCCCCCAGGGCTGTTGTATGTTGGAGGCAGTCGTTGTTTCGAGCAAGCCATGGATTGATGCTTGTTGGTGGTTGGGGGAGTATAAACCTTTACCATTCTGTTTGGGAACTGCCTATAATGCATGTAGTATGGAAGATACAACCATCTCATAGTTGTTGCGTTGACAGCAAAAGTATGCCTCTCAAAATGTTATTCAATCTCTATTTTAAAATCGAGCTCTGGCACCTCTACAAATCCCTGCTTCCCTCTGCGAAGGGCCTATCTATTTATTTTTATATTGAGTCATCACCCTTCTTATTAAAAGCACCCGCTGGAGAGCACACTGTCATTTGCATTCATTACTATTGGTTTATATTAGGTATGACTTGACTGGATCTCTTTTACCATGAATTACAATGTTTAGTCAGTCCTTGATCTTTAAAAGAGCTCTGCATTTATGTTTTGCGGTCTCAGAATGGGCTAGCGAGATACCATTTTGTTATATCATGTTATGATTATTTTGAGAAAGTGTTGTCATCCAAGTTTTATTATTATGGCTCGCTAGCTGATTATGCTATTGATATGAGTAATTGTGAGAGCTAAGTGTTATTGAGAGCATGGTTAGTTCATAATATTTGCTGAACTTGAATGCTGGCTTTTCATGTTTACAACAACAAGAGCAAACAAAGTTTGTAAAAGTTTTTATTTATCACTTTCAGTTTATCAACTGAATTGCTTGAGGACAAGCAAAGGTTTAAGCTTGGGGGAGTTGATACGTATCCAACGTATCTACTTTTCCAAACACTTTTCCCTTGTTTTGGACTCTAACTTGCATGATTTGAATGAAACTAACCCGGACTGACGCTGTTTTCAGCAGAACTGCCATGATGTTGTTTTATGTGTAGAAAAGAAAAGTTCTCGGAATGTCCTGAAAATCCACGAAGGCACTTTTTGGAATTAATAAGAATTTTTGGTGAAAGAATCAAGACCAGGGGGCCCAGGGCCTGTCCACGAGACAGAGGGCGCGCCCCCCTGTAGGGCGCGCCCCCCTATCTCGTGGGCCTCCTGGACCTCCACCGACCCCAACTCCAACTCCATATATTCACGTTCGGGGAGAAAAAAATCAGAGACAAAGTTTCATCGCGTTTTACGACATGGAGCCGCCGCCAAGCCCTAACCTCTCTCGGGAGGGCTGATCTAGAGTCCGTTCGGGGCTCTGGAGAAGGGGATTCGTCGCCGCCGTCATCATCAACCATCCTCCATCACCAATTTCATGATGCTTACCGCCGTGCGTGAGTAATTCCATCGTAGTCTTGCTAGACGGTGATGGGTTGGATGAGATTTACCATGTAATCAAGTTAGTTTTGTTAAGGTTTGATCCCTAGTATCCACTATGTTCTGAGATTGATGTTGCTATGACTTTGCTATGCTTAATGTTTGTCACTAGGGCCCGAGTGCCATGATTTCAGATCTGAACCTATTATGTTTTCATGAATATATGTGTGTTCTTGATCCTATCTTGCAAGTCTATAGTGACTTATTATGTGTTATGATCCGACAACCTCGAAGTGACAATAATCGGGATACTTCTCGGTGATGACCGTAGTTTGAGGAGTTCATGTATTCACTATGTGCTAATGCTTTGTTCCGGTTATCTATTAAAAGGAGGCCTTAATATCCCTTAGTTTACGCTAGGACCCCGCTTCCACGGGAGGGTAGGACAAAAGATGTCATGCAAGTTCTTTTCCATAAGCATGTATGACTATTTACGGAATACATGCCTACATTACATTGATGAACTGGAGCTAGTTCTGTGTCACCCTATGTTATAGCTATTACATGAGGAATCACATCCGGCATAATTATCCATCACTGATCAATTGACTACGAGCTTTTCATATATTGTTCTTCGCTTATTTAATTTTCCGTTGCTACTGTTACAACCACTACAAAAACCCAAAACATTTATCTTTACTTTTGCTACCGTTACCTTTATTACCATACCACTTTTGCTACTAAATACTTTGCTGCAGATACTAAGTTATCCAGGTGTGGTTGAATTGACAACTCAACTGCTAATACTCAAGAATGTTCTTTGGCTCCCCTTGTGTCGAATCAATAAATTTGGGTTGAATACTTTACCCTCGAAAGCTGTTGCGATCCCCTACACTTGTGCGTTATCAAGGGCTCGTCGCAGTTGAAGCACAACCCTTGGCGGCGACGCTCGAGGAGCTCGGCTGGGGTGAGCCGGCGGAACGAGCATCCCGCGGTCGCGGCAAGAGGTGCCGCAGAAGCCTGCGCAGGCCGACCCTGCGCGGAATCTGGCCCGGGTAGCAACCCAGCAGTCCGGAATGGTGATTCCTGCTGGATGGCCACCGTGCAGCGCTCGAACGCGTGGGCGTAATACATGGCCGACTGGAGATCCTGCGGTCCCCGAAGCTCCACGTCCACGCGGATGTGATCCGGAAGGCCACCGACAAAGTGGTCGGCCCGCTGCTGCGCCGTCACACCCGTCGCATGGCATGCCAGGGCCTGGAAACGGTCGGCATAGTCCTGCACCGTGGAGGTGAAGGGAAGGCGGCCGAGCTCCGCCAGGCGGCTCCTGCGAACGGGGGCCCAAAGCGGAGGAGGCAGAGCTCGCAGAAACGATCCCACGAGGGCATGCCGCCCTCGTCCTGCTCGAGGGCGTAGTACCATGTCTGGGCGGCCCCGCGGAGATGGTAGGAAGCCAGCCAAGTGCGCTCCGACGCGGGCATGCGCTGTCCGCTGAAGAACTGGTCACACTGGTTGAGCTACTTAAGCGGGTCGTCCGAACCGTCGTAAGTGGCGAAGTCGATCTTCGCGAACCGGGGCGACTGTTGTTGTGGCGCGCCATGGCCCACTGCCTCGGCGGTGCAGAGGGCTGATGACAGCGCTCGGTCCATGGTGGGAAGGCCGGCGTAGTTCCCCGTGGCGCCCGACGCCTCGGGCTGCAACTGGGAACCCGACGGCGGCCGGGCCTCCGTGTAAGCCTGCGGAGGAGACGTCCCGTGGAGCCAACCTGGAAGCGGAGACGGTGACGACGGAAAACGGACCTCCTGGATCGGGAGTCCGCTTGGCGCGGACCGGCCCAGGCTAGGGCTGGGCGGGGGCGGTGGTGGCACCTGCATGGTGGCCGCCGGGAGGGACGGCGCAGCGGGGGACGGCGCGGTTCAGGCCGCCACTGCGGGCCTCGGTGGCGGCGGGCGGTCGCGGTGGCGCCATGAAAAGCGCGTCGCCACCATCAGCAAAAGGCGGCGCGGCGCCGGTGATGGGAGCGCCGGGTATCCCCCGGTGATGGCCGTAGGAACGGAGTACCATGGCAGTGTCGGCTGTCCAGCGGGCACGACCGGGTGGAGCGGCGGGGGCGGCCCGTACGGGCTAGCCAAGTAGAGGCGGATGCCCTGGACCGCGACGACCAGGTCGTTGAGCACGCCGACCATGGCCTCCAGCGTAAACTGCTGCGGCACGGGGGGAGGCGACGGCGGCGAGTGTTGGACGGGGGCCTACGGCTGGCCCTGGCCCGGCGTTGCGCCGGGCGCGGGGAAGATCGGCGCTGACAGCGAGGCTGTGGCGCTTGGTGATGATGCGGCGGCGGTGGTGGAGTTGGTTGCGGCGGCGGTGGGGGAGTTGGCAGGCAGCGGTGGCAGTGGTGGTGGCGGCGGCGGGTTTGGTGGCGGTGAAGACATGGTCAAAACCCGGGTACCTGATACCAAATTGGTAAGAACTTGTACCCTACCAGGCCTGGGGCGTAAGCGGTAAGGGAAGGAGGGGGCTGGGCGCGGCGATGAGCGGCCGCGCCGGCGGCTGGGAGCCGTCGCGGGAGAGGAGGGTGGCGGCAGCGGCGCAAGGGCAGAGGGCGGCCAGGGTTCCGGCTCCTCTGGGAGCCGGGCAATAGAGATAATATTCTTATTGCTTAATTCCAAAAGGAGTCTTACAACCTGTATTTACAACCTAGATAACTTGTATAAGAATTAACCTAAGATAACTTGTATAAGAATTAACCTAAGATAACTTGTATAAGAATTAACCTAAAATAACTTGTGGGCTAAGATGCCTGGTGGGCCTAGCTAAACCGGCCATAACAGTTTGTCTCATGATTTGTACTGACATTGTTTTTCTGCCCTGCAGGCTGAATCTACTAGGACAAGAAATGAATCAGTGTTGAAAGTTGCTCTTGACCACAGCAAATCATGCGGTGTGATCAAGTCGCATGGCTTACCTTAGCCAGAATTTCTATAAGAATGTTGCTGATGTTACATGCCTTGCTTTCTCTAGTAAGTGGAACAAGAATACACTAACATTTCTTTTATGTCCATATGCGTACACTCATAATATTTGAATTACAAACCAAATTCTACATAAATAAGCATGTGTCTCCGTGCCTACAAACTTGTGGGTATTGATGAAGATAATCACTTAATCAACCTCTAACTAGCTTCCTATTTTCAGGAACGAAGATCTGGATCACCCTCGCCCCTCTAGAGAAATCAGTTTACTCATTCAAGTTCTGGAAATTCTTTATAGATTTTTGAGTTTACTTCGGCCTTGCATGTATTAGCTTTCTGTTTGTGCCCCTATCTATGTATGTTTCTTGTGTGCAAGTGCTTCATTCTCTCTGTGTGTGTGTGTGTGTGTGTGTGTGTGTGTGTGACTGTGTGTCGCTTTACTCTGTGTGTGGCTTGACTGTGTGTGTGACTGTGTATGGCTTGATTGTGTGTGTGCTTGACTCTCTGTTTGTGTGACTCTGTGTGTGCTTGACTTTGTGTGTGTGTGTGTGTGTGTGTGTGTGTGTGTGTGTGTGTGAATGTTGCATTTGCTTGATGGTGTGGCCTATATGCTTGAATGATGATTGGTGTGGTTTAACACTGCCTTTGCCGGTCCCAAGCCCGGATGTGAAAATGTGGAGGGAGCTGCATTTACCTCCTTTGTATATATATATATATATATATATATATATATATATATTCGTCTTTTGAATTTTGTGGCTAATGGCCTTCTGGTTTACCTAGATGGTTAGCTTGTTAATTAGTTTTGTGCATGCAAGACTTGAAATCTAGTTGATGTAGTGTTTAGTTTATGTGCATGATAAATGGTTTTGTTGTGCACCTTTTTACAGATATGGCCCGTTTTCCCCTCTATTTTCCTATTTTGGATGTTAACTAGCATTTGTTGTGTTTATGAATTGATTATCTGTTGTAAGATATGGTTAGCATATATAGTTCAGAGATAAATGTCTTTGTTTGCAGCAGTACACTTTATTCATTCCAATGGTGATTTTACTACTGGTTTTTGTGTGTTGGAACTCTTGCGGAAGTTCGAATGTATATCTATTCCGGTATCATTTTGTACTATAACATCACTGAAGCCAATGGTTTGTTTTATTTGAGATGAGTGATGTGATTAATTGTACCAGACAGGTGACTGCAATAGTCCCGCAACAGCAATTATCTAGTTACTTTAACATGACTTTTGAACAATTAGGTAGTTCACAGTATGCAGTTTTACTTATATTCAGGAATGGAGCTTCTTCACTTCCTACATGTTGTAGGTTGTCCATGTTGTGTGTTTCAGTTCTTTGATTCACCTGTATTTTCATTAAGCATGTTGTCCATGTTGTGTGTTCCATATGGATTAGACGTCGTCGACTACTTTGTCTTCGATGCCGCGACTCCTCATTGGGTCTTTAGTGTGTTCAATTTTTAATCCCCATTACTCGTGATGCTCTTTGTTTCTGTGTAATTTTGACCTCTGGTTGTGCTCTTCTGAGCAGTGTCTCTGCTCGTGTGGACACACATGATTTGAACCACGATTTTGAGCTGTAATTCTGCTAGTGAGGCAAGCATGATTTCAGCGGTGTTTCCATGAGATTTTGAACCATGTCTGTGTTATGATCTTGTGAAAATGTTGTGTGAATATTTATTGCCAAGCGTGTGTCGTGCCAATGCTGCCTTGGTTGATTGTGTGGCTTGTTGCTTAGCTGAATGATTGGTTGTAGTGTTTGCTAATTTTTTTTTGTGTTTTGTAGTCTTGTAGTTTTAACACTGCCTTTGTCGGTCCCAAGCCCGAATGAGAAAATGTGAAGGGGACTACAGTTAGCTAATCTATTTAGAACTTTCACGATCTCCAAATATATTTCTGTGAGTAGTAGTGAATGAAGTGAATAGAAGTTGTACAGACTGTCCTAGTAGAATACGTTTTACTTGCGATCCCAAATGAAAGTGAGTGTATAGAAGCCTTGCATGAAAGGCCTCCTATACCAAAATTCTCTAAGATGCAGTTCAATTGTTGTGGCTAACTGCTTCCCTAGAAAATGTTGTGGTATTGCTGGACAAGAGATACGCAGTAGGGTAAAGTGTAGCAGAACAAGCAAGTTGGGAGCCGCTTTAGGTTTGGAACACATGTTATTGTCGTCAAGTTGCATTGCCATGTCAAGAACAATCAAATGAAAAGCAGAGTCTTAGTCGAGTTTTTTTATCTCGACAGGTTGTTGCCAATGCAAGAAAATTAAACACTCTCAACCGGATTTGTTTTTTCACTCTTACAATTGATTCAGACTGCAAAAAGGGTATAAGAAGAAGATATTGGTCTTGCCTAAAAAAGTTGATCACACCAACCTGACAAAAGTGACAACAAAACAAGAGTGTCTCTGCTCTAGACATTAAAGAAGTCCTGAATTTGTACATGTTGGCTCAAACATATGAGATGGTACAAAGAAGTAAAAGATTTGAATGCCATTACGGCCGTATAGTGAACTTCAACGTTATAGTAAAAACTTTTCATTCAAATGAATTTGAAGGCTTTTATCAGCATGGAAACAGCAGAAACAAATGAAAACAGAAAATACTATAAATTCATAAAGAAAATAGCTATTCAACATGCATCAAAATAAGAAATAGAAAATTCCAAAGGCAAGAAAGTTCAGATATCCTTACTTTTTTTGGCCTTCACATCCAGAGTTGGTGATCCTGTGGTCGTCTTGGTCGAATATGTGTCCCCTGTTTCCATTACAGAATTATCACCACTTATTTTGAAAAATTTGCAAAGCACAGATAAAACACCATATTCCGTGATGCACAGTCCATGTAACACTATGGGGCACTCCAGTCATATGAGCGACTTTAAAAGAGCATGTAAAAGGGAATAACTATTAGATTCTTGCATGAATTATGTATATGTACAACATAATAGCAACCATAGAAGGCGAGAGAAAATCAAACCATTTAAGCTCTTCAACGCAAATTGCTTTTCGAGAGGACCAACATCACAATTCCGAAGAATTGCTGAAACTTTTCCATGAACCGCCTGATGAGAGGCCTGCATAATTTATTTTTACTAGCAAAACGACATGTGCACTGCAACGGGGGTAAAAAAACATAACCTCCAATTGTCATGACAACACTTTGCTGCATCACTGAGATACACTATCACTCTCATTTTCGTAAAATCTTGAACAATTTTTAAAAATCATGAATATTTTTTAAAACTCGTGTACATATTTGAAATTGTGAACAATTTTCAAATTCGTGAACATTTTTACAGATTTTTGGAAAATTTCTAAAATCATGAGAATTTGAATTCATGAACATTCTATACTATTTGCAAACATTAATAAAACGATTGAGAACTTTTTAAAACATTTTTCTTGAATAGGCAAACATTTCTAGAACCGATGAATATTTTTCTTTGAAATTGGTGGAACAACTTTTAAATTCATGAACACTTTTTTGATTTAACGAACATTTTTGAAATGCATGATCATTTTTAAATCTGCGAACATTTTCTTAATAAATAACCTATTTTTGTAAGTCACGAACAATTTTTGAATTTTTAGCATATTTTCCAATTCATGAACATTTTTGAATTGGCTAAATTTTGTTCAATTTTGTTAACATTTTTAATACACGAAATTTTTGTAAAGAAATCAAGAACATTTTTAATTTTCTAAACATTCGTTTCAAAATTGTGATTTTCTTAATATGCTAATATTTTTGGAAATCGCAAACATTTTTTGAATTCACAAGCATTTATGAATTATTAAACATTTTATTTCAAAATTCACATTTTTTTGAACTTTTTTGAAGTCCCAAATTATTTAGTGTAGAAAAAACGAAGACAGAAAAGGAAAACGAAAAATTGAAAAACGAAATTAAAAAACAGGCTGCCCGGACATGGGCCGGCCCGAACAGGTGGGTTGTGTCTTCTCCTAGCGCGCAGAGCGCAGTATAGAAGATTCTAATGCATGGGCCGGCCCAGTCAGAGATTGCCCTGTGTGAAACGTTTTTTATTAGTTATAGGTGGCATTGGTGGGTAATACTTTGCAACTTTGAGGGCAATTTTGATGATGTACCGCCAGAAGCAATGGCCCATTTATTATTAGGTATAGATATATAAACCCAGTAACAGAGGTAATTAAGTCCCATTTTGTTTTGTTTTACTTGATAAGTATCCAACACAACTCAACTATCTATTAATTTATTCCATAATCAAAAAGGCCATATATATAGGCACATTAAACTACCACTACACATATCAAATGTTAAAACGGATACATACAGAAACATTTCTACCCTTACCTTAATGAAATACTCAGGCATTGTAATCAGAAGAGAACAAAGCCTTATTTTTGGGCAAATGGCGAGGTTTTGCCTCGTGAGTTCTTGAAATCAAAATTTTAATATATTAAAGTATTAAGATCAATAGAATGAAGGAAACAGACATCCAAGACATTATAGTCGCAATCTAATGAAAATGTGATACCACTGAATGAGTTCGAATATATGGATCAGGAGCTTCACCTTCTGCTGCTTTGCTGCATTGGTATATTCACCAATTTGCAATCCACACCTCTCCCTTATCAAGAAGAATATAGAATCATCACTACAAGTCTTGATCGTATCAAACCCATTGAGTTTACGAAATCGCCTTTGAGCTGCAAGGAGAAGAATAGCTGTAGGGACAATCTTCCCATGCTCGATGTAATTCCAGAGCTCATCGACAACATTATCCGTGTGAACTGCAAGCAATTTACTAATGCAATCAAAGCAGTAACCGGTGTAAGGAGGGATTTGATACAAACCATCTTAGGTAGGAAAAGCAAAATGTAGCCAAAGGAAGGCCACCTGATACTCCATCACATTGTATTCAAGAAATGATATTGTGAAAAAAAAACTTTAATTAGTAACAATTTGCTGGTAACCATGTGTAAACAAAACGGTGTAGACAATTCAAACAGACTGTTTCATAGGAGATTGTATAACTAACAAAAAGAATTATATATTTGTATTTGTTCATAATAGTAACCTAAACTATAGCAAGCAATACAAAGAACCATCTTTACTATGACAACACAATGATATTGCTAAGTAACTATCATCTGCATTTATACTATTTCAGGTTTATGATATTCATTCTCTAGCTAGAAATGCAACACAACATCAAATCCTTTATGGTTTCGCTTAATACTAAAGATTGAGTAAAATGAAGTACAAGTTCTAACAAACGGAGGATCAATAGTACAAAATTGTAGATTTGCTTTACCTGCAATTCATCTTCAGAGAACACTTTAACAACAGCCATGCTTCTATATCTAAGTACCTCGGTACTTACATTTTGCAATATGTTGCTAATTGTGGATATGTGAAAGTATTATATGTACTCATTAAAAAATTACTCGTGAAAGTACACTATTCCAAAATGGAACAATAAATTAGACGTAAGATTGATGACAGTCTGAAGTTGAAATCCTACTGTTTACTGACACGTCCATTTTGCATCATGCTTTTATATCAATATTTATTGCATTATGGGCTGTTATTACACATTATATATCAATACTTACGGCTATTCTCTCATATTTTACAAGGTTTACCATGAACAGGGGGAATGCCGGCAGCTGGAATTCTGGCTGGAAAAGGAGCAAACGTTGGAAACCTATTCTGCACAACTCCAAAAGACCTGAGACTCCACGAAACAACTTTTCAGATTTAATAAGAATTTTTGGGCAAGCTTACGGGACGAAACTCCGCCGCCAGGAGGCGGAACCTTGGGGGAATCAATCTAGGGCTCTGGCGGAGCTGTTCTGCCGGGGACACTTCCCTCCGGGAGGGGGAAATCATCACCAACGATCCTCTCATCGGGAGGGGGTAAATCTCCATCAACATCTTCACCAGCACCATCTCCTCTCAGAACCCTAGTTCATCTCTTGTATCCAATCTTATATCAAAACCACAAATTGGTACCTGTGGGTTGCTAGTAGTGTTGATTACTCTTTGTAGTTCATACTATTTGGTTTACTTGGTGGAAGATGATATGTTCAGATCCTTTATGCATATTATTACCCCTCTGATTATGAACATGAATATGCTTTGTGAGTAGTTACGTTTGTTCCTGAGGACATGGGTGAAGTCTTGCTATTAGTAGTCATGTGAATTTGGTATTCGTTCGATATTTTGATGAGATGTATGTTGTCTCTCCTCTAGTGGTGTTATGTGAACGTCGACTACATGACACTTCACCATTTTGGGCCTAGAGGAAGGCATAGGGAAGTAATAAGTAGATGATGGGTAGCTAGAGTGACAGAAGCTTGAACCCTAGTTTATGTGTTGCTTCGTTAGGGGTTGATATGGACCCATATGTTTAATGCTGTGGTTAGGTTTACCTTAATACTCCTTTTTGTAGTTGCGGATGCTTGCAATAGGGGTTAATCATAAGTGGGATGCTTGTACATGTTAGGGTAGTACCCAAGTGCCGGTCCACCCACATATCAAATTATCAAAGTATCGAACGCGAATCTTGTGAACGTGATGAAAACTAGCTTGACGATAATTCCCAATGTGTCCTCGGGAGCTCCTTCTTCATTATTAGAGTTTGTCCAGGCTTATCCTTTGCTACATAAAGGATTGGTCCACCTTGCTGCACTTTATTTACTTTATTTACTTTTTGTTTGTTACTATTTATCTTATCACAAAACTATCTATCACCTACTATTTCAGTGCTTGCAGAGAAAACCTTACTGAAAACCGCTTATCATTTCCTTCTGCTCCTCGTTGGGTTCGACACTCTTACTTATCGAAAGGACTACGATAGATCCCCTATACTTGTGGGTCATCAAGACTCTTTTCTGGCGCCGTTGCCGGGGAGCGTAGCGCTCTTGGTGAGTGGAACTTGGTAAGGAGACATTTATATAGTGTGCTGAAATTTTCTGTTACTTGTCACTATGGAAACTAATCCTTTGAGGGGCTTGTTTGGAGTATCTTCGCCCCAACCAGAAGAGACAATAGATGCTCCTCAACCTACTAAACCTTATGAAAATATTCACTTTGAGATTCCTTCGGGTATGATAGAGAAACTGCTAGCTAATCCTTTTGCAGGAGATGGAACATTGCATCCCAACTTACACCTTATATTTGTGGATGAAGTTTGTGGATTATTTAAGCTTGCAGGTATTCCCGATGATGTTGTCAAAAGGAAGGTCTTCACTTTATCTTTGAAGGGAGATGCAATGACATGGTATAGGCTATGTCATGATACGAGATATTGGAACTATAAGCGATTGAAGTTGGAATTTCACCAGAAGTTCTATCCTATGCATGTTTTCATCGTGATCGTAATTACATATATAATTTCTGGCCTCGCGAAGGAGAAAGCATCACTCAAGCTTGGGGGAGGCTTAAGTCAATGTTATATTCATGCCCCAATCATGAGCTCTCATAGGAAATGATCATTCAAAATTTTTATGCTCGGCTTTCTCTTGATAATCGCAACCTGCTCGATACTTCCTGTGCTGGTTCCTATATGCTGAAGACTATTGATTTCAAATGGGACTTATTGGAAAGAATTAAACGCAACTCTGAAGATTGGGGTTCCGACGATGGTAAGGAGTCAGGTATGACACCTAAGTTCGATTGTGTTAAATCTTTTATGGATACCGATGCTTTCCGTGGATTTAGCTCTAAGTATGGACTTGACTCTGAGATAGTAGCTACTTTTTGTGAAATTTTGCTACTCACGTTGATCTCCCTAAAGAGAAGTGGTTTAAATATAATCCTCATGTTGAAGTTAAAGTAGTTGCACCTATTACAGTCGAAGAGAAGACTATTACATATAGTGATCCCATTATTCCTACTGCTTATGTTGAAAAACCTCCTTTTCCTGTTAGGATAAAAGATCATGTCAAAGCTTCGACTGTTGTCCGTAAGAGTAATACTAGGACCTATACACCTCCTGAGCAAATTAAAGTTGAACCTGGTATTACTATGATTAAAGATCTTTTGGATGAGGACTTAGATGGGCATGTTATCTCTTTTTGTGGTGAGACTGCTAATATTGCTAGACCCGATACTAAGACACATAGACCTGTTGTAGGCACGCCTATTATTTTTGTTAAAATAGGGGATCATTGTTATCACGGTTTATGTGATATGGGTGCTAGTGCTAATGCGATACCTTATGATCTTTATAAAGAAATTATGCACGATATTACACCTGTTGAATTAGAAGACATTGATGTTACTATTAAGCTTGCTAATAGGGAGACCATTAAACCTATTGGGATTGTTAGAGATGTTGAAGTCTTGTGTGGGAAGATTAAATACCCTGCTGATTTTCTTGTTCTTGGTTCCCCACAAGATGAGTTTTGTCCCATTATTTTTGGTAGACCCTTCTTGAAAACTGCTAGTGTTAAGATTAATTGTGAAAAGAATATTGTCACTGTTGGCATAGATGGTATGTCTCATGAGTTTAATTTTGCTAAGTTTAGTAGACAACCTCGTGAAAGGGAACCACCTAGTAAGGATGAAATTATTGGTCTTGCTTCCAGTGCTGTTCCACCAACTGATCCGTTAGAACAATATTTGCTAGACCATGAAAACGATATGTTTATGAAGGAAAGGGAAGAAATAGATGAAGTGTTCCTTAAACAAGAACCTATGATGAAACATAACCTTCCCGTTGAAATTCTTGGGGATCCCCCTCCACCCAAGGGTGATCCCGTGTTTGAACTCAAACCCTTACCTCATAATCCTAAGTATGCTAATCTTGATGAAAAAGAAATATATCCTGTTATTATTAGTGCTAACCTTTCAGAGAAAGAAGAAGAAAGATTATTGAAAACTCTGAAGAAGCACCGAGTTGCTGTTGGATATACCCTGGATGATCTTAAGGGCATTAGTCCCACATTATGTCAATCCAAAATTTCAGTGGAGAAAGATGCCAAACCAGTTTGAGATCCTCAAAGACGATTAAATCCCAAAATGAAGGAAGTTGTAAGAAAGGAGATACTAAAGCTCCTTGAGGCAGGTATTATTGATTTCAAATGGGACTTATTGGAAAGAATTAAACGCAACTCTGAAGATTGGGGTTCCGACGATGGTAAGGAGTCAGGTATGACACCTAAGTTCGATTGTGTTAAATCTTTTATGGATACCGATGCTTTCCGTGGATTTAGCTCTAAGTATGGACTTACAGGTATTATTTAACCCGTTGCTGATAGTGAATGGGTAAGCCCTGTCCATTGTGTCCCCAAAAAGGGAGGTATTACCGTTGTTCCTAATGATAAAGATGAATTGATCCCACAAAGAATTATTACAGGTTATAGGATGGTAATTGATTTCCGTAAGTTAAATAAAGCTACTAAGAAAGATCATTACCCTTTACCTTTTATTGATCAAATGCTAGAAATGCTATCCAAACACACACATTTTTTGCTTTCTTGATGGTTATTCTGGCTTCTCTCAGATACCTGTAACAGCGGGGGATCAATCTAAAACTACTTTTACTTGCCCTTTTGGTACTTTTTCTTATAGACGTATGCCTTTTGGTTTATGTAATGCACCTGCTACCTTTCAAAGATGCATGATGGCTATATTTTCTGATTTTTGTGAAAAGATTTGTGAGGTATTCATGGATGACTTCTTCGTCTATGGATCCTCTTTTGATGATTGTTTGAGCAACCTTGATAGAGTTTTGCAGATATGCGAAGACACTAGTCTCGTCCTGAATTGGGAAAAGTGTCACTTTATGGTTAATGAAGGCATTGTCTTGGGGCACAAGATCTCCGAGAGAGGTATTGAAGTTGATAAAGCCAAAGTTGATGCTATTGAAAAGATGCCATGTCCCAAGGACATAAAAGGTTTAAGAAGTTTCCTGGGTCACGCCGGTTTTTATAGGAGGTTCATTAAGGACTTTTCTAAAATCTCTAGGCCTCTGACTAATTTATTGCAAAAAGATATTCCTTTTGTCTTTGATGATGATTGTGTAGAAGCATTGGAAACACTTAAGAAGGCTTTGATCACTGCACCTATTGTTCAGCCACCTGATTGGAATTTACCTTTTGAAATTATGTGCGATGCTAGTGATTATGCTGTAGGTGCTGTTTTAGGGCAAAGAGTTGATAAGAAATTGAATGTTATCCATTATGCTAGCAAGACTCTTGATACTGCCTAGAGAAATTATGCTACTACTGAAAAAGAATTCTTAGCAGTTGTGTTTGCATGTGATAAGTTTAGACCTTATATTGTTGATTCCAAAGTTACTATTCACACTGATCATGATGCTATTAAATATCTTATGGAAAAGAAACATGCTAAGCCTAGACTCATTAGATGGGTTCTCTTGCTCCAAGAATTTGACTTACATATTATTGATAGAAAAGGAGCTGAGAACCCCGTTGCAGACAACTTGTCTAGGTTAGAGAATGTTCTTGATGACCCACTGCCTATTAATGATAGTTTTCTTGATGAACAATTAGCGGTTGTCAATGCTTCTCGTACTACTCCTTGGTATGCTGATTATGCTAATTACATTGTTGCTAAATATATACCGCCTAGTTTCACTTACCAACAAAAGAAAAAGTTCTTTTATGATTTAAGACATTACTTCTGGGATGATCCACACCTTTATAAAGAAGGAGTAGATAGTATTATTAGACGTTGTGTGCCTGAGCATGAACATGAACAGATCCTATGCAAGTGTCACTCTGAATCCTATGGAGGACATCATGCTGGAGATAGAACTGCACACAAGGTATTACAATCTGGTTTTTATTGGCCTACTCTTTTCAAATATGCTCTTAATTTTGTCGTATCTTGTGATGAATTTCAAAGAATAGGTAACATTAGTAGACGTCAAGAAATGCCTATGAATTATTCTCTTGTTATTGAACCATTTGATGTTTGGGGCTTTGATTATATGGGACCTTTTCCTGCCTCTAATGGTTATACACATATTTCAGTTGCTGTTGATTACGTTACTAAGTGGGTAGAAGCTATTCCAACTAGTAGTGCTGATCATAACACTTCTATTAAAGTGCTCAAAGAAGTTATTTTTCCGAGGTTTGGAGTCCCTAGATATCTTATGACTGATGGTGGTTCCCACTTTATTCATGGTGCTTTCCGTAAGATGCTTGCTAAGTATGATGCCAATCATAGAATCACATCTCCTTATCACCCGCAGTCTAGTGGTCAAGTAGAGTTGAGCAATAGAGAACTCAAGTTAATTTTGCAAAAGACCGTGAATAGATCTAGAAAGAATTGGTCCAAAAAACTTGATTATGCATTATGGGCCTATAGAACTGCATACAAAAATCCTATGGGTATGTCTCCATATAAGATGGTTTATGGAAAAGCATGTCATTTACCTCTTGAACTTGAACATAAAGCATATTGGGCTGTTAAAGAGCTCAATTATGACTTCAAACTTGCCGGTGAGAAAAGGTTATTTGATATTAGCTCACTTGATGAATGGAGAACCCAAGCATATGAGAATGCCAAGCTTTTCAAAGAAAAAGTCAAACGCTGGCATGATAAGAGGATACAAAAGCGTGAGTTTAACGTAGGAGATTATGTGTTATTTTTCAACTCTCGTTTAAGATTTTTTGCAGGAAAACTTCTCTCAAAATGGGAAGGTCCCTACGTTATTGAGGAGGTCTATCGTTCTGGTGCTATAAAAATCAACAACTTCAAAGGCACAAACCCGAGGGTGGTAAACGGCCAAAGAATTTAACGTTATATTTCAGGTAATCCTATCAATGTTGAAACTAATATTATTGAAACCATAACCCCTGAGGAATACATAAGAGACACTTTACAGAACGTTCCAGACTCCGAAAAGGCATAGGTACGTGGTACGGTAAGTAAACCGACTCCAAAACAACTCTAATGGCAATTTTGATCAGTTTTGGATTATTTAAGGATTTTAGAAAGAAAGAAGTAGTCCGAAAGGGGCACAAGGCTCCCATGAGAGAGGAGGGCGTGGGCACCTCGTGTGCCTCCCGGACTCCATTTTCTTGTATGTTACGTATTTTGGTCGGTAAAAATTCATTATATATACTCCTGAAGGTTTTGACCACCGTATCACGCAAATATCCTCTGTATTCGTTTCGAGCTGTTTCTGTTGCAGATTTAGAGCGCCATGACTTCTCCCTCCTCCAACAACGAAGACAAGGATGCTTGGCTATTGAAGATAGAGTTGAAAAGGGAGGAACCAGAAGAGATCAACAAGGATGAAGGGATCAAGAAGGCCATGGAGGCTCAAGCTCCGGTGGTGAAAGAAGAAGACACCCCTCAACCTTTTCCTAACCTTTTCACTCCAACAGAGATTGAAGATTTCAAGATGATTGAGTTAGCCCACATACAGAACAAGTACCTCACAGAGGAGAATATTTTGTTGAAAGATCATATTTCTGGGCTCAAGGGCATTATCCGCAAGTTGGAGGAGCTTTTACGCTCGATGTGCGATTATCCACCGTCATCATCACCACCTCCATCACCTCCAAAGAAATAATCACATGGGTATGGGCACTCCCCTTGGCAACTGCCAAGCTTGGGGGAGGTGCCCGATATCGTATCACCATCACACTCCTATCTTTACTGCTTTATTTAGTTTGATCCTTTTAGTACTATCTTCATCTATTAGTTCGAAGTTTTGATATCAAGTAGTTTTGAGTTTTGCTTTGTGATCTCTTTATGTAATCGAGTCCGTGTGCTATCTATAATAAAGATTAGTGTTGAGTCAAGGGCTTTGCTATGTTGCTATGATCTTGAGAAAGTAGAAAGAACAAAAGAGTTCATATTGATCTTATGGATGGTGATAACTTCACACATAGAAAGTATGAGGCATAAAAAATTGTTGAGGGTTGATGAACGTAGCCTTGGTCCTCATTGCAATTAATAGGAAGTAGTAAGGAAAGAGCGGTTCACATATAAATATATTATCTTGGACATCTTTTATGATTGTGAAGCACTCATTAAGTATGACATGCTAAAAGAGTTGACGTTGGACAAGGAAGGCAACGTAATGGTTTATGTTTTCCGAGATCTCAGTTAAAGTATATTGTCATTGACCTTCCAAACATGTTGAGCTTGCCTTTCCCCCTCATGCTAACCAAATTCTTTGCACCAAGTAGAGATACTACTTGTGCTTCCAAATATCCTCTAACCCAGGTTTGCCATGAGAGTCCACCATACCTACCTATGCATTGAGTAAGATCCTTCAAGTAAGTTGTCATCGGTGCAAGCAATAAAAATTGCTCTCTAAATATGTATGACTTATTAGTGCATAGAAAATAAGCTTTGTACGAACTTGTTGTGGAAGTAATAAAAGCGACGGATTGCATAATAAAGGTCCACATACAAGGGGCAATATAAAGTGACGTTCTTTTGCATTAAGACTTCATACATCAACCCTAAACACACATGACAACCTCTGCTTCCCTCTACGAAGGGCCTATCTTTTACTTTATGTTTTTACTTTATGCTTGAGGCAAGGTGATACTCACCTTTCCCCTTTTTATTTTTATCCTTTGGCAAGCTCCTCATGTTTGAAAGATCATGATACATATATCCAATTGGATGTAAGTTGGCATAGGCTATTATTGTTGACATCACCTAAAGGTGAATATGTTGGGAGGCAACACAATAAGCCCCTATCTTTCTCAGTGTCCGGCTGAAACTCTATAACCACAAGTATTGCGTGAGTGTTAACAATTATAGGGGACTACGAGATAGTTGAGTATGTGAGCTTGTTGAAAAGCTCTATTATTGACTCTTTCTGATGTTACGATAAATTGCAATTGCTTTAATGACTGAGATTATAGTTCGTTAGTTCCCAATGAAGTTTTTTTAACCATACTTGACATTGTGAATTGCTTATTACTTGAACGTAGGAAATCATATGACAAAATCCATATATGTTGCTGTTATTAGAATGATCGTGATGCCCTCATGTCCGTATTTTATTTTTATCGACACCTCTATCTCTAAACATGTTGACATATTTTTCAATTTCGGCTTCCACTTGAGGACAAGCAAGGTCTAAGCTTGGGGGACACTAGTAGAAAAGGGGCCTATTGACCCGGTTGGTGAGGGCCTTTAGTCCCGGTTCATGAACCGGGACTAAAGGGTCGGTACTAATACCCTGGCCCTTTAGTCCCGGTTCAATCCAGAACCAGGACTGATGGGCCTCCACGTGGCCTGTGTGCTGAGCCCAGGCAGGAGGGCCTTTGGTCCCGGTTGGTGCCACCGTCAGCATCCACGCGTTAGCATTTCTGTGGCTGGGGTTTTTGTTTTTTTGAAAGGGGGGGGGGGTTTGGGGGTTTTGGGGGTTAATTTAGGTGTTTCATATATTGTGTTAGCTAGCTAATTAATAGAGAGAAGTGTCCTCTCTTTTGTCCGTGCTTGGTCGACGTATAGAGAGGACTAGCTAGACACGCTAGCTAGCTAGTCAGCAAATGAAGGAAACAGAAGATCGTCATGAACATATATGCATACAGAGGGAAGTGATATCGACCACCTCTCCTTCTCCGAGAGATTGGTCGAACAACAAGTTCTTGTATATCTATCCGACACTACCGGCTACATATATACAATAATTATCTTTTACAAAAATAATCTCCTAACATACGGACGCGTGGTCCACATAGTATTCTACGTCTTCAGCGATCACGTGGTCAAGAAAGAATGCCGCCAATTCCTCTTGAATTGCTCGCAGCGATCTGGTGCTAGTAGTTCATCCCGCATCCAAACATCTAATTTTAAGAAGGGGTCAATACACACACACACACACACACACACACACACACACACACACATATATATATATATATATATATATATATATATATATATATATATATATATATATATATATATATATATATATATATATATATGAATGAATGAAACTCAACACAAATGATGGTAATAAAATAAAATTGTGAATATTGTTATTTACGCACTTCATATTGTTTGTCAGAGTAGCCCCGCTCACAGGTCGTGTGGCGGATGGACTCGCAAATGTAGTATCCACAGAAATCATTCCCTTGTTCCTGCCACAACCACTTTACAAGAAATAGAGGTCAATCAAATTGATAATTAGCAAGCATGTTAAATGGTATTGATGAAACTAGCGCTTGAATCACTAGGAGATGCGTGGAATATGCTACTATAGTACTTACTTTCGGGTGTCTAAATTGCAGCTTCTTCGGCAGTCGCGGAGCTTTTTAGGTGAATTTTCTCCAAACCCTTCCATACGAAGAAAACAATTACTTGATATCAAAAATGAACAAAGTTGCTGATATGGTGGATAATGATCGATTTAACTTACTTCTCGAGCATTTCAGTCATGTCCGCATACTCCTTGGGATCTTTTCGTTTGGAGTCTAAGACAGTTACTACTCCCTGCTCAAGCTTAATCTCTAGGAGAATATAGTGGTACCTGCGCACGCATGCATAACTCATCAATATTACATTACTATAACCTGGACTAATAAGGGAAACTGAATATGCCACAAGACAGTAACACTCACTTGAAGTTGTAAGGAAATAGTATTATATCCTTGTGTTCATTTATTACCAACGATTGTAGCAAGTTGGCCTTGGTATTTTCGGCATGAAATTCAACCTCAGTTGCATCTATGAGATATGTGTTAATGAACCCAATGGAACCCACTTGTCTTTTCTTCAATTTGGCGATCTTCAATCTGCATAATATAGTTAGGATAATTATAAATACGTGCAATGAAAGAGCTGAGTTATATAGAGAGACTTAATGACAGAAGTAGTACTACTTACAGACAGTAGCAGGTGACCGTTGCTTTATCGAGGGCCAATTGATTGAAAAACTGATAGAACTCCTCAAATGGAATAGGCAACAGTTCAATTCCAACGAGGTCATGCTCCTTTTTAACTCTCACATACAAAGTACTTCTCCCCTCAGACTCTCTGCAGGTTTTCATGTACCAATCATGCAATCTTCGCATCATCATTGATAGAGAGCTTTCATCTTTGACGAGAGGCTTCCCATACTCGTATCTGTGTATCTGCACCTCCAAGAAATCATAATGTACATCGTCGGGCTGGTAATCTTTAGGATTGCCATAACCAGGCACCATCCTCGGATCGACGATGTCGCTAGCAGGCACCTTGAGCGGGGGGCACGATTGCTTCGCTTGTTCGCTGAGCTGGGAAATTTGTTTCCCAGCTCGTCGTTCTTTCATTCTTTTATCACTTTTAGTACTTCCCGACCTCTCCGCTTCGGCAAATGCCTTTCCAATAATGCGCTCATAGTTGCCTTTCGGCGGAGACTTGGGTGGTTTTGTCAGGGCAGCCAGAGTGCACTTCGCTTTCACTGGATCTACCTTCTCCTCCGGAGGTGGATGTCTCTTTGCTTTCAACCCTTCAAACCAGTCATGCACTTCGGTCTGCGCGATCTTCGCGTTTTCCTCCTCGGTCCTCTCGTACGGTAACTTCTCTGGATTCTTCAGAGAAGGACCGAATCTGTATCTCCTCCGGCCTTTGGCTGTACTGCTAGACGCCGGTAGAGCAGATGGAGCGGATGTCTTCTTTCCTTGCTTACGAGACGGAGAAGAAGGACTACGACACGCCGGAGCAGCTGGAGCGGCGGCGGGTCTCTTCCGCCCTTGCTGACGAGGCGGAGAAGGAGGAGGCTGGCTGCTCGGGCGCGCCGGTGCAGGCGGAGAAGGAGGCGAAGTGCCGCCACGCGCCGGAGAAGGAGCCGGCCGAGTGCCCTGATCGTCACTCGCCGGATGAGGAGGCGGTGGAGGAGGCGGAGTGCCCTGACTCGCTGGAGGAGGAGGAGGAGGAGGCGGAGGTGTCCAGTTCGGAAGGTTGATGAGATCCTTCCGCCATAGGCATGGAGTCTTCAGAGCAGAACCCAGCCGATACTCCCCTTCACCGGTAGGGTGGTCAAGCCGGAGGTCCTCAAATCCCTTCGTTATTCCATCCACCATCACCTTAACATATCCTTCTGGAATCGGCTGGTAGTGAAAAGTTGAGTCGGGTTTAGTAGGATAAACAGAGCCAACAGCCGCCTTGACCTTCAAATTGCTCCATTGCGCCATACGGTGGCAATTTTGAGACTCCATGATAGCATCCACGGGATAGCTGGCAGGAGCCGTCAAGGCATGCTCCGGCTGAAGCAGCTCGGTGGAAGCCACGCTGCTTCTCCGCTGAGATGGCGAGGTAGCTTCGGGGGAAGCTTCGGCAGGTCGTTTGATCCGTTCTTCTTCTCGTTCCTCTAGCCCCATTACCCTTTCGTGCAGCGCCTGCATTTGGCTCTGCTCCGGTTTCTTCCTCCTCTCATGGGTTTTGTAACCCCTCGCGTCCGAAATCCAGCCTTCCACGAAACGGAGCTCGGCGTGCGTCGTGTCCGTCCGTGGTGCTCGAGATTCCCGAGGGACATTGTGAGCTCGTCCTTCTCCCTGTCTGGAACGAACTTCCCTTGTTGCGCTGCTTCGATATATTGCTTTAGCCTCTTGACTGGTATGTCCAATTGATCGTCCGTCCAAATGCACTTCCCTGATACAGGGTCCATGGTTTCGCCAGCCCCGAAGAACCAAGTCCGGCAACGGTCTGGCCAGTTCATTGTCACTGGTTCGATCCCTTTATCAAGCAGATCATTCTCAGCCTTGGCCCACTTAGGCCGGGCTATGAGGTAGCCACCTGACCCCGTGCGATGGTGAAGCTTCTTCTTCGCAGCATTTTCTTGTTTGTCGCCGACATCTTTTTACTCTTTTCCGATGTCCTGTGGGCCACAAATGCGGGCCAGTCATCTCTGATCTTCTCATATTTGCCCTTGAATTCTGGTGTCTCTTTTTTATTGACAAACTTATTCAGGTCTTTCTTCCAATTCCTGAATAGGTCTGCCATCTTCTTAAGAGCAAAAGACTTGATTAATGGCCCTATAACTGGCTTCTCCGGATCATCCTCTGGCAGTAGGGTGAAATTTGACTTCAGCTCAGTCCAAAGATCATTTTTCTGCAGATCATTGACATAAGACACCTCAAGGTCTTCGTTCTTAGGATTATACCATTGCTGGATGCTGATCGGGATCTTGTCCCTAACCAAAACCCCGCACTGAGCAACAAATGCCTTCTTTGTCCGGATGGGTTCAATCAGTTGGCCGTCGCGCGCGATTTCTATGATCTCAAACCTTTCATCTGAGCTCAACTTTTTCTTCGGGCCTCGTCTCTTTACCGAAGTTGTGCTCGATCCGGAGGGCTAGAAAAGGAAGAAAGACGAGAGTTAATTAATATGTGTACATACCAAAACAATGAATGCATCAATTAGCTAGTCAGGATAGGCTTAACTAATATATATACCTGGCCGGACTCAGTTCGGTGATCACCGAAGCAGTCCACACGGTCTACTTCTTCACCCTGTCCTTCTTCCACCGGCATTGGGTCATCGGAGCCATCATAATCATAGCCAGCTGCTTCTTCACCCTCTCCTTCCAGACCATCGGTGTCGTTGAGAAACATCAACGAGCTGAGGGCATCACTTCCTTTTGCGATTATGTCCCTCAACAACGCTTCTTGTGCTTCATCTCGGGGCGGGGTGTCCATAGTTTCTACAAATATTTACAACATGGCAATTATTATCCAAACATGACAGATATGGATATATTAGTGGCAAACGTAGAACTAGCTAGCTAATCACAATAAGGAATCATATTAATTAGTGGCCTCGACGCTGCTTCTCTTGGGTTTCGGGTGGCCTCGACAACGCTTCAAGGGTTAGGGGGTGGCCTCGAGAACGCTTCAAGGAGGGGGTAATATCGACCTCCCCCCCCCCCCCCACGTGTTGAAGCTATCGGGAGGGGGTCGGCGTTGAACACTACATCTATGTCCCACAAGTGACATCGGCATCGACGCCTTGCATGTAGGGTAGAGGGTCGTGGATCACCGGTCGTCGGGTCAAGGGTCGAGGATCGCCGAGGGTCGGGAGGTTGCCTAATGTCAAAGTTCAACAAAACCATGTCTTCATCATTAGGCGAAAGTAAGAGGTGCATGATGGTACAAAGCTCTCCAAAGTTATTTTGGAACGGAGTCCTAGATAGGATAATTCGCTTTTTGGTACAAAGTTCAGCAAGAACCTTCCGAATATCGTTATTTGGAAGGCCTTTGCTGAAATTCGTACAAAAAGGCAAATTATCCTATCCGGGACTCCATTCCAGAATAACTTTGGAGGACTTCGTACCATCATGCCATGGTTACTTCCGGTTAATGATGAAGCCATGGATTTCTTCAATACTTTGACAGTAGGAAACCTTTCGACCCCTCGAACCCTCGACGACCCTGGAACCCTCGACCCATAGACGACCCTGGAACCCTCGACCCTCGATCCCTCGACCCTAGAACCCTCGAACCCTCGACCCTGAAACCCTCGACCCTTGACCCCTTAACGACCCTCGACCCTCTACCCTAGTTCCCGACCCTCGACCCCTCGGCGATCCTCGACACCCTCGTTCCCGATAAAAATTAAGAAGAAGAAGAAGAAAAAAGGAGAAAAAAGGAGAAGAAGCTCCTCTATTCCTTCTTCTTCTCCTCTTTTTTTTATTCTTCTTTTTCTTCTTCCTCTCCTCGTCTTCTCCTTCTTCTTCTCCTTCTTTCTCTACTTATTTTCCTTTTCCTTATTTTACTTTTTCCTCTCCACTAACATAAAATGCACTAACCTAAAATGCAACAAACATAAAATGCACTAAATCGATCAACTAACCTAAAATCAGTGATAAAATGCACTAACCTAAAATCGATATCTACTAACAACTTAAAAAAAATACATATATGAAAAAATGCATATATGAAAAAAAAACATCATCATATCATCAACAGAAAAAAATGGTATTTTTTCTAAAAATCTATCTTTTGCATATATACATCAACATATATATACACTAACCTAAAATGCACAAAAATGCTATCGGAGAGGGGGTATATCGACCCCCCTCATGTATCCACATACATACATATATACTTACATATATGTATAAATTTTTGCACATATAAACTTTTGCATATATAAAGTTTTTCTAAAATCTAACTTTTGCATATATGAACATATATACACAGAGAACATATACATATATACACAGAGAACATATACATAAAATGCACAAAAATAAGAGGAAAGGGCGCCATGGCCGGACCAAGGCGGCGGGCGTGGTCAGGCGACGGCGACGGGTTGGGAAGGGGCGCACTGCAGCAAGCGACGGCGACGGGTCGGGAAGGGCGGCGTCTTGTGCAGCGAGTGGTCGGGAACGGTGGCCAGCGACGGCGACGGGTCGGGCCGGGGCAGGGGCGGCGGGCGCGGCGACGGTGTCGGGGCAGTGGCTCGGCGGCGGCGACGGCGAGGTGGACCAGCCTGACGGCGTCGGGGCAGGGCTCGGCGGCGACGGCGACGAGGAGCAGAAGGCGTCGGGGCGAGAAGAAACAGATGGATTTTGGCGAAAACTGCTAAGTGTTGTATATATAGCAAGAGCATTGGTCCCGGTTCGTGGCACAAACCGGGACTAATGCCCCCCTTTAGTCCCGGTTGGTGCCACCAACCGGGACCAAAGGCCTCTTTTCAGCAGCCCAAAGGGTGGGAACCGCAGCCTTTGGTCCGTTGGTGGCACCAATCGGGACTAAATGGGGCATTAGTCCCGGTCGAGCACCAACCGGGACTAATGCACTTTAGCCCGTTGGTGCCACCAACCGGGACCAAAGGCCTGTGCTGCCCCGAACCCAAATATTTAGTCCCACCTCGCTAGTTGAGAGGGAGGCGCACCTGTTTATAAGGTGCGGTGCGCCTTCCCTCTCGAGCTCCTCTCTAAAGCAGGCTTTCGGGCCTAACCCTGCAATCTGTGCCTGTGGGCCTACTTGGCCTCCCGCGGGCCTGAATCCTGGCCCATGGTAAGGTTTCTAGTCGTATTCAGGCAGTGGGGGCCCAGTAGGTGGCACTTTTTTTGTTTTTTTGTTAATTTATTTAGTTTATTTTGTTTCTATTTACAACAAAGTACTTATTGTTGCTATATTTATTTATTTTTCCAGTTATTTTGTTCTGTTTTCTGCATTATTTATTTTCTTTTGTTTTTTGCATTATTTTTAAATTATTTTTGCTTTTAGTTTTAGAAAAATTATAAACTTTCTGTTAGTGCCATTAGTTTTCAAATTTGAAAATACTTTTTTGTTTTCTTTGTTGCTTTATTACTTTTTTTGTTTCTACTTACAACAAAATACTTATTGTTGCTATATTTATTTTTTTTCCAGTTTTTTGTTTTGTTTTCTGCATTATTTATTTTCTTTTGTTTTTGCTTTATTTTTAATTCTTTTTGCTTTTAGTTTTAGAAAATTATAAACTTTCTGTTAGTGCCATTAGTTTTCAAATTTGAAAACACTTTTTTGTTTTCTTTGTTCCTTTATTAATTTTATTTTGTTTCTACTTACAACAAAATAATTATTGTTGCTATTTTATTTTTTCAAGTTTTTTGTTTTGTTTTCTGCATTATTTATTTTCTTTTGGTTTTTTGCTTTATTTTTAATTCTGTTTGCTTTTAGGTCAGCAAAATTATAAACTTTCTGTTAGTGCCATTAGTTTTAGACTTTCTGTTTGTGCCATTAGTTTTCAAATTTGAATAGTTAAAATTTAAATTCTTTGAAATTCATAGTTTTCAAATGAACTCTGAAAAAGTTGGCATAGCATGTGCATGTACAAAACGGACAATGGTATCATACTAAATCTGTTACAAAGTTGGCATGGTATCATCATACTAGTTATGGAGAAAGTCTTCATTTTTCTTCGCTTGTGTCATTTGCTTATTGCGCCGTAACCATGGATAATCTTCATCGTTTATCGGGATGCTTGGGTCAGCCTTGACTTTGAAGGAGGAATTTCATGAAACTTTTCGTACTCTTCAGACATGTCTGTCTTCCCTCCACTCCCGGGATGTCCCTTTTCCCGAAAGAACTATGTGGCGCTTTGGCTCATCATATGATGTATTCGCTTCCTTATCTTTTCTTTTCCTCGATCCGTAGACATGTCCTTCACATAGATAACATGTGCCACATCATTGTCTAGGACTAACGGTTCGTCGGTGTACCCAAGATTTTTCAGATCCATGTTGTCATTCCGTCTCGTGGGTCTACCTGCACTTCCGCCTCTGACAGATTGACCCACTTGCACTTAAACAAAGGGACCTTAAAATCAACTCCGTAGTCAAGTTCCCATATGTCTACTATGTAACCATAATATGTGTCCTTTCCCCTGTCGGTTGCTGCATCAAAGCGAACATCGTTGTTTTGGTTGGTGCTCTTTTGATCTTGGTCAATCATGTAAAGTGTATTCCCATTTATCTCAGATCCTTTCCAAATCATTACAGTCGAAGATGGTCCCTGGACAACAAGTACATCTCATCACAAACAGTGTTGTCACCTCCGAGACGTGTTTCCAACCAACTGCTGAAAGTCCCGATGTGTTCACATGTAATCCGATCGTCGCCTTTGCTCCGGTGTTTGGAGTGCAGACTGTTCATGTGTTCATCGACATACGGGTCACCAAGGTAGAGTTCAGTAGAAGCTGTAGTGTGCTTGAGACGAAGAATATCCGTCCTGCATATTATTGAGTCCCTTCCAAGCGTGCCTTTTCCAAATCAGTCTCCCCTCATACCGCGATTTAGGGAGACCTATCTTCTTAAGGCCAGGAATGAAGTCAACACAAAACCCGATGACATCCTCTGTTTGATGGCCCATGGAGATGCTTCGTTCTGGCCTAGCACGGTTACGAACATATTTCTTTAGGACTCCCATGAACCTCTCAAAGGGGTACATATTGTGTAGAAATACGGGCCCCAAAATGACAATCTCGTCGACTAGATGAACTAGGACGTGCGTCATGATATTGAAGAAGGATGGTGGGAACACCAGCTCAAAACTGACAAGACATTGGGCCACATCACTCCTTAGCGTTGGTACGATTTCTGGATCGATCACCTTCTGAGATATTGCATTGAGGAATGCACATAGCTTCACAATGGCTAATTGAACGTTTTTCGGTAGAAGCCCCCTCAATGCAACCGGAAGCAGTTGCGTCATAATCACGTGGCAGTCATGAGACTTTAGGTTCTGGAACTTTTTCTCTGGCATATTTATTATTACCTTTATATTCGACGAGAAGCCACTCGGGACCTTCATACTGAGCAGACATTCAAAGAAGATTTCTTTCTCTTCTTTCGTAAGAGCGTAGCTGGCAGGGCCTTCATACTCCTTCGGAGGCATGCCCTCTTTTTCGTGCAAGCGTTGCAGGTCCTCCCGTGCCTCAGGTGTATCTTTTGTCTTCCCATACACGCCCAAGAAGCCTAGCATGTTCACGCAAAGGTTTTTCGTCACGTGCATCATGTCGATCGAAGAGCGGACCTCTAGGTCTTTCCAGTAGGGTAGGTCCCAAAATATAGATTTCTTCTTCCACATGGGTGCGTGATTGTCAGCGTCATTCGGAACAGCTAGTCCGCCGGGACCCTTTCCAAAGACTACGTGTAAATCATTGACCATAGCAAGTACGTGATCACCGGTACGCATGGTGGGCTTCTTCTGGTGATCTGCCTCGCCTTTGAAATGCTTGCCTTTCTTTCGACATTGATGGTTGGTCGGAAGAAATCGACGATGGACCAGGTACACATTCTTCCTGTAGCTTCCCAGGTATATACTATCGGTGTCAAGTAAATAGTGCGTGCATGCGTGGTATCCCTTGTTTGTCTGTCCTGAAAGGTTACTGAGAGCGGGCTAATCGTTGATGGTCACGAACAGCAACACCTTTAGGTGAAATTCCTCCTTTTTGTGCTCATCCCACGTACGTACACCGTTTCCATTCCACAGCTGTAAAAGTTCTTCAACTAATGGCCTTAGGTACACATCAATGTTGTTGCCGGGTTGCTTAGGGCCATGGATGAGAACTGGCATCATAATGAACTTCCGCTTTATGCATATCCAAGGAGGAAGGTTATACATACATAGAGTCACGGACCAGGTGCTGTGATTGCTGCTCTGCTCCCCGAAAGGATTAATGCCATCCGCGCTTAAAGGAAACCATACGTTCGTTGGGTCCTTTGCAAACTCATCCCAGTACTTTCTCTCGATTTTTCTCCACTGCGACCCGTCAGCGGGTGCTCTCAACTTCCCGTCTTTCTTACGGTCCTCACTATGCCATCGCATCAACTTGGCATGCTCTTCGTTTCTGAACAGACGTTTCAACCGTGGTATTATAGGAGCATACCACATCACCTTTGCAGAACCCTCTTCTTCGGGAGGCTCGCTGTCAACATCACTGTGGTCATCTCGTCGATCTTATACCGCAATGCACCACATACCGGGCATGCGATCAGATCCTTGTATGCACCGCGATAGAGGATGCAGATCATTAGGGCATGCATGTATCTTCTCCACCTCCAATCCTAGAGGGCATACGACCTTCTTTGCTGCGTATGTACTGTCGGGCAATTCGTTATTTTTTGGAAGCTTCTTCTTCATTATTTTCAGTAGCTTCTCAAATCCTTTATCGAGCACAAGATTCTCTGCCTTCCACTACAGCAATTCCAAAGACGGCATCGAGCTTTGTGTTGCCATCTTCGCAATTGGGGTACAACCCTTTTTGTGATCCTCTAACATGCGATCGAACTTCAGCTTCTCCTTTTGACTTTCGCATTGCGTCCTTGCATCGACAATGACCCGGCGGAGATCATCATCATCGGGCACATTGTGTGGTTCCTCTTGATCTTCAGCAGCTTTGCCCGTTGCAGCACCATCATGCATAGCGTATGTTTCCTCTTGATGTTCAGTAGCATCACCATATTCAGGGGGCACATAGTTGTCATCATACTCTTCTTCTTCGCCGTCTTCCATCATAACCCCTATTTCTCCGTGCCTCGTCCAAACATTATAGTGTGGCATGAAACCCTTGTAAAGTAGGTGGGTGTGAAGGATTTTTCGGTCAGAGTAAGGCTTCTTATTCCCACATATAGGGCATGGACAACACATAAAACCATTCTGCTTGTTTGCCTCAGCCACTTCGAGAAAATAATGCACGCCCTTTGTGTACTCGGAGGTGTGTCTGTCACCGTACATCCATTGTCGGTTCATCTACGTGCATTATATATAATTAAGTGTTCAAAAATCATTACAGAACATCATAAATAGATAATTAAGTGAACAAATTAATAGAAGTTCATCATCACATAAAAACCAAAGTACATACATAGTTCTCATCTAATAAGATAAAGCTCTGCAGAGCATCTAAATTAATTAAACCATACATTGAAACTATGTAAAACATTTCAATGCGAAAACAAATGCGATAATCGCAACCAAGGTAACAACTTCTCCAACGGCATTATGATACCAAGCCTCGGTATGAATGGCATATTTTCTAATCTTTCTAATCTTCAAGTGCATTGCATCCATCTTGATCTTGTGATCATCGACGACATCCGCAACATGCAACTCCAATATCATCTTCTCCTCCTCAAGTTTTTTTTTATTTTTTCCTTCAAGAAATTGTTTTCTTCTTCAACTAAATTTAACCTCTCAACAATAGGGTCGGTTGGAATTTCCGGTTCAACAAACTCCTAGATAAATAAAATCTATGTCACGTTGGTCGGCATAATTTTCATAAACAATAAATGAACCAATAGTTATGAAAAGATAATATATACCACATCCGAATCATAGACAGGACGAGGGCCGACGGGGGCGGATACCAAAACCATCAAACTATATAAGATGCAATAATAAAAGTAAGAAAATAATACAATTATCTATCTAAACATACAAGTAAGAATATTTTTCCTTTCAGAAAGAAGATAAGAACAAGAGGCTCACCACGGTGGTGCCGGCGATGAGATCGGCGCGGGTGATCGACGACGATGAAGACGGGGACGGGGCGTGACGGACCGCTAACCCTAGATAAATATTGAGGAAAATGGAGATTGGCGGTCGAGCTTGGAGAGGAGAAACCTTAAGTAGTGTGGCTCGGGCATTCCATCGAACACCTTGTGTGCATAGGAGGTGAGCTAGAGCACCACCAAGCCCTCTCCCCCTCGGCCAGAAAAAAGAGAGCAGTGTGCTCTGCTCTTGCGCGAGGGGGTATATATATAGGCACCACCATTAGCCCCGGTTGGTGGCATGAACCGGGACTAAAGGGAAGCCTTTGGTCCCAGTTCAAGCCACCAACCGGGACCAATAGTGGTGGGCCAGGAGCCAGGCCCATTGGTCCCGGTTCGTCCCACCAACCGGGACCAAAAGGTCCGGACGAACCGGGACCAATGGCCCACGTGGCCCGGCCGGCCCCCTGGGCTCACGAATCGGGACAAATAGCTCCATTGGTCCCGGTTCTGGATTGAACCGGGACTAATGGGCTGAACCGGCCTGGGCCATTGCCCCCTTTTCTACTAGTGGGAGTGGATACGTCCATTTTGCATGCTTTTATATCAATATTTATTGCATTATGGGCTGTTATTACACATTATATCTCAATACTTATGGCTATTCTCTCTTATTTTACAAGGTTTACCATGAAGAGGGGGAATGCTGGCAGCTGGAATTCTGGCTGGAAAAGGAGCAAACGTTGGAAACCTATTCTGCACAACTCCAAAAGACCTGAGACTCCATGAAACAACTTTTCAGATTTAATAAGAATTTTTGGGCAAGCTTACGGGACGAAACTCCGCCGCCACGAGGCGGAACCTTGGCGGAATCAATCTAGGGCTCTGGCGGAGCTGTTCTGCCGGGGACACTTCCCTCCGGGAGCGGGAAATCATCACCAACGTCATCACCAACGATCCTCTCGTCGGGAGGGGGTCAATCTCCATCAACATCTTCACCAGCACCATCTCCTCTTAAAACCCTAGTTCATCTCTTGTATCCAATCTTGTATCAAAACCACAAATTGGTACCTGTGGGTTGCTAGTAGTGTTGATTACTCTTTGTACTTGATACTATTTGGTTTACTTGGTGGAAGATCATATGTTCAGATCCTTTATGCATATTATTACCCCTCTGATTATGAACATGAATAAGCTTTGTGAGTAGTTACGTTTGTTCCTGAGGACATGGGTGAAGTCTTGCTATTAGTAGTCATGTGAATTTGGTATTCGTTCGATATTTTGATGAGATGTATGTTGTCTCTCCTCTAGTGGTGTTATGTGAACGTCGACTACATGACACTTAACCATTTTGGGCCTAGAGGAAGGCATAGGGAAGTAATAAGTAGATGATGGGTTGCTAGAGTGATGAAGCTTAAACCCTAGTTTATCGTTGTTTCGTTAGGGTTGATATGGACCCATATGTTTAATGCTGTGGTTAGGTTTACCTTAATACTCCTTTTTGTAGTTGCGGATGCTTGCAAAAGGGGTTAATCATAAGTGGGATGCTTGTCCATGTTAGGGCAGTACCCAAGTGCCGGTCCACCCACATATCATATTATCGAAGTACCAAACGCGAATCTTATGAACGTGATGAAAACTAGCTTGACGATAATTCCCAATGTGTCCTCGGGAGCTCCTTCTTCATTATTAGAGTTTGTCCAGGCTTATCCTTCGCTACATAAAGGATTGGGCCACCTTGCTGCACTTTATTTACTTTATTTACTTTTTGCTCGTTACTATTTATCTTATCACAAAACTATCTATCACCTACTATTTCAGTGCTTGCAGAGAAAACCTTACTGAAAACCGCTTATCATTTCCTTCTGCTCCTCATTGGGTTTGACACTATTACTTATCGAAAGGACTACGATAGATCCCCTATACCTGTGGGTCATCATTTACTGATGTAAACTTCGTGAGCAATATAGCCTTCAAGCCATATATCCAGTTTGCTCAGGATCAACTACTCTGCCTTGAGAAAAACTAACACAATCAGGTTCATTATACACAACGGTCATGCTTCTATATCTAAATATCTCTCCAACCTGTATGCAAATACTATTTGTTTAATACGTACTAAAACAAAAACAGGAACAACAATCAAGAGAAGTCAAAAAGGGCATATCGGATCATGCTAAAAACCATCAGGCCTGATCATAAGGGACGCCTGCTAAACCTCCTGTGCATGAAAATTATGAGTTAACGAGGACATCGTGGCTGATTTGATCTATCTGAAATAGATAAACAACAAACGGCACATGCCAAACGGATATGTGTCATGCAACTTACACGCTTCCAACATACAAATCACTAAAATACATGTCATTCAAAATTACATGTCTGGGTCAGCTTACCTGCTAAATGCATTGAAACAAACTATCAAAATAAGCGGATTTCAATTAATTTAACCTAGGCAAGGTGATTTGTCACCATCGAAGGAAACAATCTCGGAGATAAATCAATGGCTGACATAGTACTAAAACTTTCTTGATATTGTGCATCCAGTCATCCAAGAATAGTAATAACAACAATTGTGAATCATCCTAAAAACCTGTCTTCATAAGTACTCCAATAATTCGGTTCCCAATAGAAGTATTGACACGGTAAGTTTCATACTTGATGAATATATGCATCACTGAAGGGAATTTGTATGTTGTCAATCCATCATGTATTTATTAGCTAGCTTCTATTAATTACGCTTGTAAGTTGCTACATTTTCGTGGTAAATGATAATGACAATGATGTTAGGCCTACCATAAAATTACTAGGTTATTGGTTGCATCACACAATTTATGATTATGCTGCACTTGGATCATCGTTTTTGGCGATATACACTTGTAAAACTTACCCCTGTAAAAATAGATGGGTGGTCTTTAGTCACATACTTGGAATGTCATTTTTGGGCCATGTAATTTACGTCCGTTTCCACATTACACCCCACCCATATTTCGTTGCTATTCCGCCAGTTTCAGAAACACTGCTCGTCTGGTCGTTTTCCTCCGTATTCCCCTTTTTTATGTGGAACTTGCACTTTTTAGTCAACGAAAGCACATCTGGAGTAGTCCGGATCGGATCGGAGGATGGTTTTGAGATGAGGTTATGGCTGGCAACGACGCGATGGGTAAGATGGTGGTAATTCTTTTTATCGGCTAGGTCAGTGAACCTATTTCTCGTCTTTTGCCAGACCGAACTCCGTCTCGCCTTTGGCGAGCGCATTAATGGGCCGGTCCATTAGCAGCGTCGTGTTTGGTCATTTTTATCGGGGTTTTTCACAATTTGCAGCGACTTTCTATGGTTTTTCTTATTTTGTTCTTTTCTTTCCCGATTTTGCTATGGGTTAACTCGGCGGAAAAGCCGCTGTAGAGGAGCTTTCGAAGATGAAAGTATGTTGTAATCTCTTAGCAATCTATCCTCGAGAACCACTTAGAATAGCCAAACAGATTATATTTGACGAGAAATGCAAAATGGTATGGAGATGATCCTTATTATTTATTTTGACCCATTGTATTATTTCCTTGTGTATTCTTGTAGGAGGTTTTTGTACATGTGTCTTTAGTTTCCCTTTTATCATCTCGTCCAAGAGAAAAAGTTCTTCTAATTCTATGAATCTTTCTAGAATCCTTTTCTCTTGAATATCTGTTAAGAAAGTTTCGGATTGCCTGGTATTCCACCAATTCTAATAGCACATCTTTTTGGTCAGTTTTAAAAATATATTCTAATGAATATTTCAAAATCTGAACATTTTCAGGAAACACGAACAGATTTTTAGAAGAATCGAACAATTATTGTACATGTGAAAATCTTTTGAAAGGACGGACATTTTTTCGGATTGCAAAAAAAATTTAAAAGACAAGAACAATTTTTGAAACACAAAAAAATCTCCTAAATTCAAACATTTTCTGAAAAAATTACCCAAACATAAGACTGTCGATTGTAAAACAAAATTCTTCAGGGACGAGCGTTCGTTAGAAAATTCTGTGATTTGGCTTGGTCCATGATGTCCATAACCCCTTTGCTCGTATGAAACCTGGTACAATTCAATTCAGCACAGCCCATTCAATTACTTCAACTTACTTTCTAATGTCTTCTTAATTCAATTTATTTTCTAAAACAGACTAAATTTTTGTGATTGGTTCATGCATTATACTCTATATTAAATTAGTAATATTAAAAAAACTAGTGGGCCACACAGACCCCACCACAGATATACCTCCCTCAACACGGTGCTTCTAACTCGGGGTCACCCATGATGGAAAAAAAGCCTCAGGGTCACCCGTGGGCAAGGTTAGTCAAAAATATAATGTCTGAAGCAACTTCCAACATGAATTAGAGTTGTCTCTCATGAGTTTCTTGGAGTCTCACATTTCCAAAATTACAAAAATTAGAATTTTCAACTAGCAAAAATTACAAAAACAAATGGAGTTGCAAGTTTCAGAAAGTACAAAATTTGGAGTTTTCAACTTTCAGACTATATAAAAAAAACTTTACACAGTCCAAAAATATCCCTGGACATTCAACATAAAACCGCGGATAATGCCTTGCATCTTTCCACAAAAAATATTGCACTTCTCAACAATTGTTTATGACATTCAATAATATTAAGTACATAAATTTGTTTCAACCAGTAAAAAAGGTAAGAACGAGAAAGAAGCGTCGACACCTAGCTCCAGGATATGGTCGCACCCACCTAATGTCCACTCATATCGAGCAGAGGCCTGCTTGCGGTCACCTAGATCAAGCGAAGATAGTCTCAAGGTATCCGCCGCGACTCTCCTTGTTGGCCCCGATAGCGCAGTTCTTATTACAATTGGACGACGTTAGGGAAGAATGGTGCCAGACCTGCTGCAGATGCAACTGACGATGTTAAGAACGTCTGGCAAAGCAAAGCTCATGACTACTCGATAGTTCAGTGTGCCATGCTTTACGGCTTAGAACCAGGACTTCAACGACGTTTTGAACATCATGGAGCATATGAGATGTTCCAGGAGTTGAAGTTAATATTTCAACCAAATGCCCGGATTGAGAGATATGAAGTCTCCAATAAGTCCTACAGCTGCAAGATGGAGGAGAATAGTTCTGTCAGTGAGCATATACTCAGAATGTCTGGGTATAACAATCACTTGATTCAACTAGGAGTTAATCTTCCGGATGATAGCGTCATTGACAGAATTCTTCAATCACTGCCACCAAGGTACAAGAGCTTCGTGATGAACTATAACATGCAAGGGATGGATAAGACAATTCCCAAGCTCTTCCAGTGCTAAAGGCTGCAGAGGTAGAAATCAAGAAGGAGCATCAAGTGTTGATGGTCAATAAGACCACCCGTTTCAAGAAAAAGGGCAAAGGGAAGAAGAAGGGGAACTTCAAAAAGAACAGCAAACAAGTTGCTGCTCAAGAGAAGAAACCCAAGTCTGGACCTAAGCCTGAGACTGAGTGCTTCTACTGCAAGCAGACTAGCCACTGGAAGCGGAACTGCCCCAAGTATTTGGCGGATAAGAAGGATGGCAAGGTGAACAAAGGTATATGTGATATACATGTTATTGATATGTACCTTACAAGAGCTCGTAGTAGCACCTGGATATTTGATACTGGTTCTGTTGCTAATATTTGCAACTCAAAACAGGGATTACAGATTAAGAGAACACTGGCTAAGGACGAGGTGACGATGCGCGTGGGAAATGGTTCCAAAGTCGATGTGATCGCCGTAGGCACGCTACCTCTACATCTCCTTCGGGATTAGTTTTAGACCTAAATAATTGTTATTTGGTGCCAGCGTTGAGCATTAACATTATATCTGGATCTTGTTTGATGCGAGACAGTTATTCATTTAAATCTGAGAATAATAGTTTTTCTATTTATATGAGTAATATCTTTTATGGTCATGCACCCTTGAAGAGTGGTCTATTTTTGATGAATCTCGATAGTAGTGATACACATATTCATAATGTTGAAGCCAAAAGATGCAGAGTTGATAATGATAGTACAACTTATTTGTGGCACTGTCGTTTGGGTCATATTGGTGTAAAGCGCATGAAGAAACTCCATACTGATGGACTTTTGGAATCACTTGATTATGAATCACTTGATACTTGCGAACCATGCCTCATGGGCAAGATGACTAAAACGCCGTTCTCCGGAACTATGGAGCGAGCAACTGATTTGTTGGAGATCATACATACTGATGTATGTGGTCCAATGAATGTTGAGGTTCGCGGCGGATATCGTTATTTTCTCACCTTCACAGATGATTTAAGCAGATATGGGTATATCTTCTTAAAGAAACATAAGTCTGAAACATTTGAAAAGTTCAAAGAATTTCAGAGTGAAGTTGAAAATCATCGTAACAAGAAAATGAAGTTTCTATGATCTGCTCGTGGAGGAGAATATTTGAGTTACGAGTTTGGTCTACATTCGAAACAATGCAGAATAGTTTCACAACTCACGCCACCCGGAACACCACAGCGTAATGGTGTGTCCAAACGTCGTAATCGTACTTTACTAGATATGGTGTGATCTATGATGTCTCTCACTGATTTACCGCTATCATTTTGGGGTTATGCTTTAGAGACGGCTGCATTCACGTTAAATAGGGCACCATCAAAATCCGTTGAGACGACGCCTTATGAACTGTGGTTTGGCAAGATACCAAAGTTGTCATTTCTTAAAGTTTGGGGCTGCGATGCTTATGTGAAAAAGCCTCAACCTGATAAGCTCGAACCCAAATCGGAGAAATGTGTCTTCATAGGATACCCAAAGGAAACTGTTGGGTACACCTTCTATCACAGATCCGAAGGCAAGACATTCGTTGCCAAGAATGGATCCTTTCTAGAGAAGGAGTTTCTCTCGAAAGAAGTGAGTGGGAGGAAAGTAGAACTTGATGAGGTAACTGTACCTGCTCCCTTATTGGAAAATAGTTCATCACAGAAACCGGTTCCTGTGACGACTACACCAATTAGTGAGGAAGCTAATGAAATTGATCATGAAACTTCAGATCAAATTACTACCGAACCTCGTAGGTTAACCAGAGTAAGATTCGCACCAGAGTGGTACGGTAATCCTATTCTGGAGGTCATGTTACTTGACCATGGCGAACCTACGAACTATGAGGAAGCGATGATGAGCCCAGATTCCGCAAAATGGCTTGAGGCCATGAAATCTGAGATGGGATCCATGTATGAGAACAAAGTATGGACTTTGGTTGACTTGCCCGATGATCGGCAAGCCATCGAGAATAAATGGATCTTCAAGAAGAAGACTGACGCTGATGGTAATGTTACTGTCTACAAAGCTCGACTTGTTGTGAAAGGTTTTTGACAAGTTCAAGGGGTTGACTACGATGAGACTTTCTCACCCGTAGCGATGCTTAAGTCTGTCTGAATCATGTTAGCAATTGCCGCATTTTATGATTATGAAATTTGGCAAATGGATGTCAAAACAGCATTCATGAATGGATTTCTGGAAGAAGAGTTGTATATGATGCAACCAGATGGTTTTGTCGATCCAAAAGGTGCTAACAAAGTGTGCAAGCTCCAGCGATCCATTTATGGACTGGTGCAAGCCTCTCGGAGTTGGAATAAACGCTTTGATAGTGTGATCAAAGCATATGGTTTTATACAGACATTTGGAGAAGCTTGTATTTACAAGAAAGTGAGTGGGAGCTCTGTAGCATTTCTAATATTATATGTGGACGACATATTGTTGATTGGAAATGATATAGAATTTCTGGATAGCATAAAGGATACTTGAATAAAAGTTTTTCAATGAAAGACCTCGGTGAAGCTGCTTATATATTGGGCATCAAGATCTATAGAGATAGATCAAGACGCTTAATTGGACTTTTACAAAGCACATACCTTGACAAAGTTTTGAAAAAGTTCAAAATGGATCAAGCAAAGAAATGGTTCTTGCCTGTCATACAAGGTGTGAAATTGAGTCAGACTCAATGCCCAACCACTACAGAAGATAGAGAGAAAACGAAAGATGTTCCCTATGCTTCAGCAATAGGCTCTATCATGTATGCAATGTTGTGTACCAGACCTGATGTGTGCCTTGCTATTAGTTTAGCAGGGAGGTACCAAAGTAATCCAGGAGTGCATGACTGGACAACGGTCAAGAACATTCTGAAATACCTGAAAAGGACTAAGGATATGTTTCTCGTTTATGGAGGTGACAAAGAGAGAGTCGTAAATGGTTACATCGATGCAAGCTTTGACACTGATCCAGACGATTCTAAATCGCAAACCGGATACATGTTTATATTGAACGGTGGAGCTGTCAGTTGGTGCACTCATGGCGGGATCTACATGTGAAGCGGGGTACATAGCTGCTTGGGAAGCAGCAAATGAAGGGGTCTGGATGAAGGAGTTCATATCCGATCTAGGTGTCATACCTAGTGCATCGGGTCCAATGAAAATATTTTGTGACAATACTGGTACAATTGACTTGGTATTTTGTGACAATACTAATTTCGCAAGAGAACCAAGCACATCAAGAGACGCTTCAATTACATCCGGGACCAAGTCCAGGTGGGAGACATAGAGATTTGCAAGATACATATGGATCTGAATGTTGCAGACCCGTTGACTAAGCCTCTTCCACGAGCAAAACATGATCAGCACCGAGTCGCCATGGGTGTTAGAATCATTACTGTGTAATCTAGATTATTGACTCTAGTGCAAGTGGGAGACTGAAGGAAATATGCCCTAGAGGCAATAATAAAGTTATTATTTATTTCCTCATATCATGATAAATGTTTATTATTCATGCTAGAATTGTATTAACCAGAAACATAATACATGTGTGAATACATAGACAAACATAGTGTCACTAGTATGCCTCTAGTTGACTAGCTCATTGATCAAAGATGGTTGAGTTCCCTAACCATGGATATGAGTTATCATTTGATCAGTGGGATCACATCATTAGAAGAATGATGTGATTACTTGACCCATTTTGTTAACTTAGCACTTGGTCGTTTAGTATGTTGCTATTGCTTTCATCATGACTTATACATGTTCCTATGACTATGAGATTATGTAACTCCCGCTTACTGGAGGAACACTTTGTGTGCTACCAAACGTCACAACGTAACTGGGTGATTATAAAGATGCTCTACAGGTGTCTCCGAAGGTACTTGTTGAGTTGACGTATTTCGAGATTAGGATTTGTCACTCCGATTGTCAGAGAGGTATCTCTGGGCCCTCTCGGTAATGCACATCACTATAAGCCTTGCAAGCAATGTAGCTAATGAGTTAGTTACAGGATGATGCATTACGTAACGAGTAAAGAGACTTCCCGGTAACGAGATTAAACTAGGTATTGAGATACTGACGATCGAATCTCGGGCAAGTAACATACCGATGACAAAGGGAACAACGTATGCGGTTTGACCGATAAAGATCTTCGTAGAATATGTGGGAGCCAATATGAGCATCCAGGTTCTGCTATTGGTTATTGACCGGAGACGTGTCTCGATCATGTCTACATAGTTCTCGAACCCGTAGGTAGTTTGGAGTTTATGTGTTTATGTGTTTTGATGTACCGAAGGTAGTTCGGTGTCCCGGATGTGATCACGGACATGATGAGGAGTCTCGAAATGGTCGAGACATAAAGATCGATATATTGGACGACTATATTTGGACACCGGAATGGTTCCGGGTGAGATCAGGATAATACCGGAGCACCGGGAGGTTATCGGAACCCCCCGGGAGGTATATGGGGCTTAATGGGCTTTAGTGGAAAGGAGGGGAAAGGAGCAAGGAGGGCGCCCCCAAGCCCAATCCGAATTGGGAGGGAGGCCGCCCCCCTTTCCTTCCTCCCTCCTTCCTCTTCCTTCCCTCTCCATCTCCAAATAGGAAAAGGAGTCCAACTCCCGGTGGGAGTAGGACTCCCCCCCTTGGGTGCGCCTCCTCCTCTTGGCCGGCCCACTCCTCCCCTCCTTTATATACGGAGGAGGGGGCGCCCCATAGACACAATAATTGATCCCTTGGATCTCTTAGCCATGTGTGGTGCCCCCCTCCACCGTAATCCACCTCGATAATACCGTAGCGGTGCTTAGGCGAAGTCCTGCGTCGATAGAACATCATCATCGTCACCACGCAGTTGTGCTGACGGAACTCTCCATCAAAGCTCGGCTGGATCGGAGTTCGAGGGACGTCATCGAGTTGAATGTGTGCAGAACTCGGAGGTGCCATACGTTCGGTACTTGATCAATCGGATCGTGAAGACGTACGACTACATCAACCGCATTGTGCGAACGCTTCCGCTTTCGGTCTATGAGGGTACATGGACACACTCTCCCCTCTCGTTGCTATGCATCACCATGATCTTGCTTGTGCGTAGGAAAGAAAGTACTACGTTCCCCAACACCGCACTACGCTTACCTCAAGCTCAAGATGCCCGGACCACGCGGCGTCATAATAGTTAATGGAAACACGGAACGCTCCCTCCGAACCAAAGAGCACACCGCTGCCTTAGCAGCAGAAGTACAGAGCGGCCTTTTCAAGCAGAACCTTAATTCGGCGGCCGAGCTACTGGACACTGTCAAGAGAGTCCGGACTATTCTGCAGCATGACAGCTCAGCTCGTCAAGAGCTCGTCTAGCAATTCGGCCTCCGTCCCAGTCCCGATCAAGTGGCGGCACTCGTACCGCGCGTACATAACTACGCACTCAAAATACCATGGGCATAGACGGAGACATATCTAGCTTGTGATCCACAATACGGCTTGACCGCCACTAAACACACATACTTTCACTGTTTCCTTTTTTCCCCCTTTTCAGGTTTCTTTTCCACATGCCTTCTCTGATGGCCTGATCACCGGTCCTTTCAAAGGATAAATGCACCAAGACGACAGTAAGCATGGACGTAGAGGGGAATTTCAGGTGGCCTATTTAAAATGACCACTAAACCTATTTTTAGGACCCATACGCTGCTCTCCCTTGGTTGTGGCATGTTAAATAGCCTGTTGCTTATTGCATTACTTGTACAAATGCACTTTGACATATTAATCAAATTATAATGGAAACAGTTTGCGACCAAAATTCTGCGGCTCTAGCTTACTACCCTTTCTTCCTTTTTTTATAAATTTATCAAATAGCACCCGTACACTTTGATACGTTTCAATTTGCCAGGGGCTTCATAGCACCCCGCAATACGGCAACAAAGTTCGAACACTTTTTACAGTTTAGTTTGGCACCCCAAATTTAGCACTATATGCATTGGCTCTGAATCATGTCTTTGGTCAATAGTTGGGTTGCCCGGCTCCTGTGTTTGCTACCTTACGTTCCGTTATATCGGCTGGGGTAGTAAAGGGAGAACTACTGCGATTGTGCCCTGGTTCACCCGGATGAGCACCTCAGTAGAGAAAGCCAAAAACTGACTGTCATGATGCGGCGAGAGCCGGTCAGCTCTTCGGAGGTCTCAAATCTTTACCCGATCATGTGTCTACAGCACCCGAGTTCGGATACTAGGGGCTGCGCCTATATTTGTATTGTCAAACTCCTATGGCTAAGTGAGGGTGATAAAGCCACATAGTCCAATTGCCTTGTTCGTTGCGCTAAACACCTCCTTCAAGGACCAAACCTTTGGATCAAGAGTGTTTAGATTCCATCCCGAACACCCCCGTACTACTTACGTGGGGGCTGAAGCCGACGACTGGCCAACTCTAAGACTTAATAAAAACGCCCGCACAGGAGGTAAAATTTCACATGATAAACACGCATTATATTACATAACGGCTTTGTCTCATTATTCAGGAAAGGATAACATGAATGTATTCATGCAAAAAGAACATCCTTAGCACATTGCTCCGCTACAATGCGGGATCCCTCCAGGACATCGCCAAAATACCACTCGGGCGTTGATACGTCTCCAACGTATCTATAATTTTTTGATTGTTCCATGCTATTATATTACCCCTTTTGGATGTTTATGGGCTTTATTTTACACATTTATATCATTTTTGGGACTAACCTACTAACCGGAGGCCCGGCCCATATTGCTGTTTTTTTGCCTATTTCAGTATTTCGAAGAAAAGGAATATCAAACGGAGTCCAAACGGAATGAAACCTTCGGGAGCATGATTTTTGGAACAAATGTGATCCAGAGGACTTGGAGTGCAAGCCAAGAAGCTGTCGAGGCTCCCACGAGATAGGAGGGTGCCCCCCCTCCTGTAGGGCGTGCCCCCTGTCTCGTGGGCCCCTTGGGCGGCCACCGACGTACTTCTTCCTCCTATATATACCTACGTACCCCGAAAACATCCAGGGGCAACACGAAACACAATTTCCACCACCGTAACCTTCTGTATCCGCGAGATCACATCTTGGAGCCTTCGCCAGCATTCTGCCGGAGGGGGAATCGACCACGGAGGGCTTCTACATCAACATCCTTGCCCCTCCGATGAGTTGGGAGTAGTTTACCACAGACCTACGGGTCCATAGTTATGAGCTAGATGGCTTCTTCTCTCTTTTTGGATCTCAATACAATGTTCTCCCCCTCTCTTGTCGAGATCTATTCGATGTAAACTCTTTTTGCTGTGTGTTTGTCGAGATCCGATAAATTGTGGGTTTATGATCAAGTTTATCTATGAATAATATTTGAATCTTCTCTGAATTCTTTTATGTATGATTGAGTTATCTTTGCAAGTCTCTTCGAATTATCAGTTTGGTTTGGCCTACTAGATTGATCTTTCTTGCCATGGGAGAAGTGCTTAGCTTTTGGGTTCAATCTTGCGGTGTCCTTACCCACACTACAAAAAAAATACACTTTCGTGATGATACGTGTTTGTCACAGTAGGTCGCATTTTTTGTCATGCATGTACATCCATGACAAATTTATGACAGAATCAAGATAGTCATACATGTGCTGTCGTAGAAGTGTTCCATGCCATTACCAAAATTATCATCACGGAAGTGTCCACTTCCATGACGGTAAATCGCACGTCACAGAACTACTTTCGTCAAGGGTGACCGACACGTGGCATCCACCGTAACGGAACACCGTTAAGCTATCAGGTCGGGTTTTGGATCCGGTAACCCGTTAACAGCCCCGACCAATGGGGATTTTCCACGTGTAAAATCATCATTGGCTGGAGGAAACACGTGTCGGCTCACCGTTGGGACAGATGTCATCCGCTCATTGGACCGAAGGCGCCTATTATACGGCGACACGTGGCACGGCCCAACAGAGGCCCATTCCTGTGAAAAGGCCGGCCCGTTTGACTTGGTCAAAAGGTGGCGGGCCGGCCCACGGAAAGCCTGTTAACGGCCTGTTCGCATATAGCCCATTTACAGCCCGCTAACCCAGGGCCCATTACGCCCTATCCGAATTAGGCCTAGTAGCGTCATCTGGGCCGTCCAATATGATTCAGCCCGTTTTAACTTCCGGCCCATGTGTGGCCCATGACTTCTTTCGGACCATATGAGGACCTTTGTAACTCTTGGCCCATTAACGGCCCGTGGTGAAACTGACCCGTAATGAACAGTGTATCATTTATACCCATTAACGGCTCGTTATTCCATTGGGTCGTTTCCAGCCCAAGTTATCTTTCGGCCTTCTCAGGGCCCATTGATTCTTGGGTTCATTTGCAGCGTTCGGTTACATACGGCCCGTTACTGTCATTTTCTGCTTGTGGGCCAAATTCAGCCCGTCGTTACGGTCGGCCCGTTTGCGGACCGTTAATACGTTGGGCCATTTTCATGTCAAAAAAACCCGTTGGGCTGTTTACATAGAGTTATCAAATACGACCTATTAACGGCCCGTTATGGTCCACGAATAGTACGGCCCATGATTGGCGAAATGATGATACGCCCCGTAGAAGGCCCATGGATCCTACGGCCCGTATGAGGCCCATGCATAGTACGACACGTAGAAGGCCCATGGAATGTACGGCCCGTAGAAGGCCCATTGATCCCTAAGTCCCGTATAGAAGGCCGATGGATCCTACGGCCCATAGAGAAGGCCAATGGTCCTACGGCCGAACGAAGGCCCATGGATCATACGGCCTGCAGGAGGCCCATGGTTACAACAGTCCATGTGTTGCCATGATTATTTTGGCCTAGTTACCAAAAATAGGCTATTGTGGCCACTAGAAAAACACAGAACAAGACAATAAGGAAATAAATAAGCAAGCAATTAAGGATAGCCTATTACCACTATTACACATATTACATCCACTGGGCATCAAAGTTCGCCACCAGTGCAAATATAGGGAACAAAGCAGCATATTACATACACTGGCCGTCAAAATTGGCCACCAGCGCAAATAAACGTGGCGGCAAAACAAGAGCATAACTGAAACAACTTCAGAAGACTTCAAGAAACGTTATCCTGGGTATCCACCATGCTGGCAATAAGCTTTGCAAGCTGATTAGCTTTGTCCTGTTTGGCGCTAAAATCCTCCAACGCTTGCTGTTGCACCAGAAATTATGCATCTGAATGCTCCAGGGACTTCCGCAGTCCTTCCGCTTCTTGTCGCAGCACAGCTGATCGATGTCTTTCAACTTGTAGTTGAGACTCAAGAAACAGAACTGATTCAGACAGTGAGTTTGAATAGCTTGTGCATGTGGTAGTGGTCGATGACTCAACACTAAACCAAGACAGACTTTGGGGTTGTCTCGATGTCTTCAAGATAGTCTTCCTTAGCTGTTTTATCAGCTTTGTTGGAGACCAACAAGGATGTGTCACTATCCTGAACCTTATCTGCATTACTTCCTTTACCATTGCTTAATAAGGCACTCTTCCCCAATATTCTGCCAAACATTCTAAAAGAAGAAACAAGCGGACACATAACAAGTTTAGCATGTACTAGTATATGAAACTCATTTCGTGAACCAGTTCATTAGTAAGGTGGACAGGATTAAACTACCAAGTCTTCTATTGCCAAGTACTAGTACATAATAAAAGCATCAAACAAACATATATCTATGTCCTATGGTCACTGCATTGTCTTGCCAAATCAAAATAGAGACACGATTCAAATCATATCAGTTCAAGACAAAGCAGCAGTGAAAGAATACAAAGCGTGGGAAACTACACGGCACAACAAGATTTCAGATGGGTACCACGGGTCTACATGTACAACAACACTATTGGCTCTGTTGTGATGCTAGTAATGTGCATGATATGAAAGTCAACTGTATACACAATTGAAATTGAAATCAACAGAGCTATTGATAAGAGCAAACCTGTTAAAGAAACATGTGTGAACATACCTGTTGTGCCATTGGAGTTTCGATTGGATCCTTCAATTTAAAAATAACTTTGTATGAGTAAATATAGTGATACAAGAGCAAAGCAATCATAGTTAAAAAAGGCACGCCTAAGCGAGCGCTTAAGCGCGCCTAGGCTCTAGGCGTTGACAAAACGCATTGCGCATAACTACGCATAATCTATGCATAACTGTGCATAACCATGCACTTTGGTCAGTAAAGCGCAAGGCGGTGGCAAAACACACAATTAACGCCTAACACTTTTTTGAACTATGATAGCAATGGAATCTTAAATTAGAACAGTTGTTCTTCAGGTTTAGGCACTTGTTCTACATGAACAAAGTACAGTAAGACGCAAGAATAAAATACTTAGAAATAGAAAATGAGCTCATAGACCTTACCACATTCTTGGTTCTGGACCAGTACAGAACAAGGCGTTCCCATTCATCGTCCAGTAAATGTGTCTCAGGAGAACGTAAGGGAATTTGATGAGTTTCTTTGCCGGTGAAGTACGTTTTCTTCAGGTAATTCCGATACTGCCACCAAGCATTCTTGATGATAGCAGATGTATTAGCACAGGTTACCTCATCCTGAGTTTCCAAATCGGTCCTTCTCTATAGAGAAAAATGGGATAATTTGCTGTATTATAACCATCATGGAGGTAGGATGTATGGGACGAAGCAAAGTAATTGCCATGAATAATATTACTTACACATAACTCCTAGACAAACACCTGCAACTGGCATTTTCCTTCATCTTCAGTATAATATTTCCAAGATGGGAAGATACGCACATACGATTTAACAACATCAAATGCGATAGATGCTAAACTACGACTAGTTGGTTGTGCTTCCTCCACAGGAATAGGCATACTAACTGGTGGAGTTGGGGTTCGCCGTGATAGTACTGGCCCTTTGGGCACTGGAGCTGCCTTACTAACTGCTCTTGTTTGGGAGCTCTGTGGTGGAGATGGTGCTGTGTCAACAGGAACTGGGTTACTATCGGCTGGGGTTGGGGTTAGATTGGGTGAAGCTGGTTCTCTGTCCATCGCAGTAGAGGTACAATCTGCGAGAGTTTGGGTTATGTGTGGTAGGGCTGGTTCTTGTGCATGTACAACCGGGGTGCTATCTCCACCAAGAGGTAGCACTGTTTTATTTGAAGAACGTGTTTTTATTCCGCTAGATACTGGCATCACCCGCTCCAATTCAAATGGCTGATAAACAGGAAACATAGTTGAATGTACAGACATTGTATGAGAGACAGATGCAATAGATAGTGTGGAAAAAAGAGGGCATGAAATAGTTGACATGTATATTGTTTAACTAAAACGGATAGCATGACATAATTTCACATATATGATGTCTATCTAAACTTGATAGCATAGCATAACATAATTCAAAGATATGATGAATAACTAAACAGGATCGCATGACATAATACACCTACATGTTATCTAAGTAATCAGGATCGCATCATTTAATTCACATATGTGATTTATATGCTAAACAGAGGGCATTCAATATGATGTCTGAACTAAGAACATGGTGTTGAATATTGTGTATATGATGTCTAAACTATGCAATGCAAGACACCGTATGCATGATATGAGCAGTATAACCGCAAGTTAGAGCATACACCTCGGTGGGGAATAGGACTGGTCATCTGTCTCTCAATCCATCTCCGAGGAGCTATCGGGGCCCAACAAGAGATCTGCTTGACAGGCACTGCTCTCTCTCAAGGCCTTGTTTTCACTCCAGATTTTCCATCTCCCACCCAAATGGTTGATTTGCAGGAAGAGTAGTTTAATGTACAAACATTGTCGACAAATGGAAATGTAATGAAGAAAAGGATGGGCAAGATATCATTCAAATATATGATGCCTGGTTAAACAGGATGGCATTGCACATTTAACATATATTATGGCTGGCTAAAAGACATGAGACTGCATAATTCCCATATATGATATAGAAACTAAACAGGTGGCATTACAGAACATGTCTAAACTAAGAAGATGACATATATGATGTCAAAAGTAGGCACTGCAAGGCAACATATGCATGATATGACTAACATCATCATGCCAAGGTAGAGCAAACACCTTGGGGGGTAAATAGGAGTGGTCAGCGGCGTCTGAATACGCCTCAGAACAGATATCTTCCTCTGGATTACAATCTGGAGAGAGGTGGGGAGGGTTTGCCATTGAACCCATCATGGAGCGATGTCTACGTGACATTGTATTGCCGTGCAAAACTCTTCTCTTTTTCTCTACATGTTCAGCATGACTGTGTACAATATCTGACATGCATACGAAAAAAATATGGTGAGATTATGTAAGGAGAGCATGCAGAAATTTAGAGTGATGTTAACAACCATTGGATCGACGTTTTTCCGTTGAACCAAAATAGCCCTAATGGATCGACGTGATGTATAGTAATAAGTGATGCAACAAGTGTACAACCTCTTTGCCGTAGCCGTGTCGACCTCAGCATCATTGGGTTGGTCTCTGAAGCAGTTGAGGCAGAGGTGGCTATCGGAGGTGTGGAGGAAGATCTGAGGAATCTGTAGACGGCGTCCAGGGCACTGCTCTGTTGTGATGGATCATACTGTCGTTGGAGCAGCTCCGGTGAGCCGTAAGACGTCAAGGCTGAAGCAGCACAAGACAGACATTGTCAATCTCAAGTGGGATTCTAATAGCATCTCCAATAGATGATGTAAAATGGATGTAAAATGAACATCACGAAAAACCACATGACTACAACAGATGAGGTAAAAACTGTTGACTCTGAACTTAACTGTCGAAACTGAAATTTACTGTGGAATCTGAATGCTACTGTCGAAACTGAACGCAATGGTAGCAGAGAGGCACTTGACATGTCGTTTAGGGAGGGCCTGCAATTCATCTTCAACCTGCACCCCCCTGAGCCGCCAGCCACCACCGGCCGAACCGCCAGCCCCAGCGCCGCCTCGCCGCCCTGAAACAAGTCGCCACCGCCGCCCCGGTCAGCCCTTTAGCCCCCCCCCCCCCCCCGCACCCTGAACCCTAAGATATATAGTGGGGTACCTCTTCGGTGAGTCCCCGTCCCCGCTGTGGGTGGTTCTTCCTTAACTCCGTGAGCCCCCCAACCCCTGAAAATCGATGACCCAAAACTCGATTCAGTCGACTGAAGTGTGGCTTAATCGGAGCAGAGCAGTAGCACGAGCGAGGGGGAGAGCAGCAGCAGCAGCTCGGCGAGCAAGCGATCGAGCAAGAGCCGGAGCAGCAGCAGCAGCGCGAGCGAGCGAGAGCCGGAGCAGCAGCAGCAGATCCAGCTGGTATGGACGCCGCCGCCGAAGGGGCCTCGCACTGGGGGAGAGCCGCCATGGAGATGTCGCCATGAGCCGGCTTCAAGGTAGCCGCCCATCGGGTGCGGGATGGAGCACCGTCGGCGCCGGAGGTCGAAAGTTAAGGAGAAGGTGCGATCGATGAGTGTACAACCTCTTTGGTGGCGCCGAGTAGGCCTCGGCTTCGTCCGAGGAGTCGGTGAGGATGCTGCGGTTCCGGTGGAGCAGGTTAAGGCGGCGCTGTGGGGATGGAGCAGCCGCGATAGACGAGGCGATTGTCGGAGCAGCTCCTTGGAGGTGGAGGACGGGGCGGCTGAACTGGCGGGACGACGAGATAGACGACGGATCCTCATCCGGGGAGGTGGACGAGGGACGTCGAGCTGTTGCAGTGGACGACGCTGTCGGGGAAGAGGCTCCGGCTGGGCAGCGGTGACGTGGCGGACGGAGGAGGGTGAGGTTTCGCGGCTGGAGCGGAGAGGTTATGGCGGCCTGGGATTTCGAATGGCGAAAATGGGGTGAAGCATGACTTAGGGACGCGCTTGTCCAAAATGTAGGGTGTGTTACAAAAGTACCCCCCACCGATTTGAACTAGGTGCCCTTTCGGCTCAGGGTTAGAAAGGGGAATTCGCGTGTCGGGATTTGGCAGCTGGAGGGAGTTTTTGCGCGCGTTGTAATTTCGGGATAGCAAGGCGCGGGTTGTGAAGGCGCCAGTTTTGGGAGCACGATATCTGAATTTTCGGGATATAACAAGACACTGGTTGAATTTTAGGGACAAGCCTAACGTGTAGTAATATTGTACTTGTACGTACCAAATCAATTTGCACTTCCCTCAACCAAAAAGAAAATGAAAAAATAAAACTATTCACACCACACAAAGAGAGAGTCTTGCCCCGTTTTACTATACAAATGCTATTCAAAGCTACTCCCTCCTTCCATCTATATAGGGCCTAATGCGTTTTTCGATGCTAACTTTGACCAAATATTAGAGCAATGATATATGACATGCAACTTACACTAACTTCGTCTGTGAAGGTTCTTTCAATGATATAATTTTCACATTGTGCATGTCATGTACTATTAATCTTGTCAATAGTCAAAGGCGGTCTTAAAAATCTCATTACGCCTTATATAGATGGAAGGAGGGAGTATGAATCCATGTTATGTCCGATTAATTTTTTTCGCTTGCTGTATAATGCATGTAACCTACTCATACCAATATTTTAGTGCATTCCCAATGTCTATACTACCGCTGCAATTCAAACTAAATTTTAATTCGCTTCTCTATTTCAATAAGAATCTACAATCATGATTGTTGCCAACTTCAACCATCATAGTTTCTGAGGCAGCACGTCCCGATCTGCGGTACATGTCGTTCTCTCTGACCAAGCTCCGGCGCGGCAGGGCCTACGCCACCTTCTCGCAGATTCCGCCCGCCGCCGCTCACCTTGTTACATCCCGACGACCTCCAGGTATCCCCTCCAGCCTTGCTCCACTACCCGTCTTCCCACGTCGCTGCATGTGGATCTTCCATAGTTCTTTGCCCAAAACGTAGCTCGTCCAGCGTACTTTCCATATTGCATTCTCGTCCTCACACCGTTTTAGACAAACACAACCGTGTTGTTATCTTCCCTAGGGCAAGGAATATGCTTCTTTTTGTCGTCGCATGTGTCATCAACTGTTATTGGCCAGTAATTGTTTCCTTTCTACCTCTTTTTTGCAAACAGGGCTATCCATTTCACCTCGTTGCTATTGTGACCTTTTGGTGAACTGCACAAATCACTTTTTTCTTAAGAGTGTTTTGTGCATTTGTACTAAAATGTCACATGGGCAACGTCTCTACATTTCAGTGCAACTGCACAAAGGGAGATTGGTTTTGCTCTATCCTCCTCATCCAACTCCGAGCCTAATCTTCTCCAACTAGTTAGTCTTAAGAGAGACTACAAAGGTGACCGGCTTCTATTTATGTGTTTATTGTTTCATCAGCAGTCCTCCGTTATCGTAATCACACTTAATATCTTTGGAACAGGGACGCTCAGCTCTATTTTAGTGGAACTGCACAAAATGATCGGAATGTTGCATGCTCCAGACAACTACTTTTTTTCTCAACATGCCTTGTTGATTTAGACAGAGCTGGGGGGACGTTGCTGCCAATGAAAGCATGGATCAATTTTAATTTAACACCTTCTCACAACTCTGTCTTCAGTTGTGATGTAATTATTAGCTCTGATATGCTAATAATTGACATGCATTAGTAAGGAAGTTAGTTTTTTATTGTTTCCGAAAGAGCATCGATGGCAAGACACGCGAAACAGAAGCTGAAAGCTCACACCATTGTACAATTTCATGTCTCACTCGAAAATTATTTGTATAGTACGTCAATTATGTAAACAAATGATGGAAGCTTGATAGCATTTCCAGAAGCCTCTTCATCATCCAGGTCCATGTGCCATCCACGAAATTATACTCCTTCGTTCCTAAATATTTGTCTTTTTACAAATTTCAAACCGGCATATTTTAGAGTGTAGATTCACTCATTTTGCTGCGTATGTGTACTCCCTCCGTTCCTAAATATTCTATTCGTCTTTCTAGAGATTTCAACAAGTGACTACATACGGAGCAAAATGAGAGAATCTACACTCTAAAATATGTATATACATTCGTATGTGCCAGTCCATTTGAAATCTCTAAAAATACAAATATTTGAGTAGTCACTTGTTGAAATCTTTAGAAAGACAAATATACTCCGGAGTATATTTAAGAACTAAGGGGGTAGTGCACAACCGCATGGGAGACTCACCCCGGTCGTTGCGCCGCATTAATAGGGAGTAATGAGCAGTCAAATCGTAAGCCCCACCTTTCCCACTGTAAGTTGCTCTGAAGAAGCAACCATCAATACGCTCTTCTTTGAATCCGCTCATACTCCATCCTTCACTGTTTATACAGCGCGCTTCAGAAAAAAAGAAAAAAGATCTGTGGGACCAAGGCGACTAGCGATCGGCCTGAAAAATAGCATTGGTAGTTATAGCACGGTGTCTATTACTAGAGGGAATAATGCGTACGCACATGCATGCAGTGCTTCCACCCCGGGTACACACACATGCATGCACTTACTCCACTCCGTAGTGCTGTAGTACAGAGTACATGGAGAGAAAATTGTGGACTTGATTGCGGTTACCACGCCCTAATTAATTGAGCATTAAACCAAACGCGTCTAAAGTCAAAATGAGATAAATGCATTGAGAGAAATGCATCATAATGAAGCGCGCCCTGTAAACTGTGACGGAGGGAGGAGTAGTATGAAGGTTCAAAACCAAGTACGCGTATGGCCAGTCGGTCAACGCACCTCCTCTTGGCATATCACTGACATGTGGGACAGGAGTGTGAGCAAACCGATCTCAATTGACGGCAAAGAGCCAACCCGCCGTTCCTTGAGAGAGACGAGGAGCGAGAACACACAGACGGGTTCGCATGGAGGCCAAGATATATTCGAGCATGGTTGGTTGATCGATATCATTCATTACATGTTGAGCTGCCGTTTTCCGCCCTTCTCCGGAATAAACGTGTACTTTATCAGAGATAAAAAATAAGAGTACAGACGCTCCACCATGCGGTTCTAGTATTAGTACTACTCGTACTACTGCGCTTGGCTCTTCGCCTCTTCGTGAAGTCGAACAATGATGGTACTCCACATGTTGGGTACTACAGTGTATGCCTCTGACAATCTGACACCGAATGGACTGATGCATGTCCACCGAGGGTAGGTTGCATTAGTCAAAAGGCTTAGTGAGCTTCACCTTTTCCTGCAAGCTTCCCCTCGTTCTGCGAGTTGACGGGACACACCAAAAAGTAGTGCTAGTTCATACTCCCTCCTTTCTGGTTAATATGGCTTAATCTTTTTTGCGGGTAAATGAGAGAGCTTTATTCATATATAAGCATTCTTGGGACGATCAGCCAAGACACTGGTCACTAGGAAGCGAGGTACCCCGCAAAAAAAGAAGTAGGAAGCGAGGTGTTTCATCAAGCCAGCTCTCGGCCACATTCAAAGTGCAGCAAGCACGGTTCGCACGAAGATGCGCCGCAAGGTTTGCTGACCTGTTTACATGCTGAATAACAAAAAAAGAGGAAATATTACCGAGCGCTACTATTTGTAACAGGATATGAGCCAGAATTAAGCGAGAATTATGGCGAGTGTTCCATGCAATCAACTTCCATTATCACATGCGACAACCCTCTAAGAGAACCAAATGTGTTGAAGATTGCTTTATCACATTTTAAAATTATAATAAGAGTCTAGACGCTCCTCCATCCGGTTCCTAGTACTAGTATAGTATACTTACGTACCTTTATAGACTATATTAGTAGTACTAGTACTAGTAACTTTGCGCTTGGCTGTTCGCCTATTTGAGAAGTCGAACAATAGTAGCACTAGTAGTATAGTGTATGCTTCTGGCAATCTGACACTGAATTAACTGTTGCACGTCCACCGCCTGAGCGAGGGAGCGCTTGCATTAGTCAAAAGTTTCTCTTGTCCTTCGAGCCACCGCGCGCAAGTAATGCTAGTCCATACTGCCTCCTCTCCGGTTAATATGGATTAATTTCAAACGAGATAAATACACTGTCTGTCACTGTATATTTGTAATACTACGGTCAGTGGACTTCATAATACGCTCATTGCGCTCAATATATATATTCCGGTGTTTATACGGTCACTAGCTCACCCTGACTGAGTATGTGTGTGCATGCACGTGTAGGTTGAGCACTTAGCGTGACCGTGTGTGTTCCGTCGTGTGCTCGGACATGCATGCATTAGGGCGTCGCGCGCGTTTTTGCGTCCATGTGTACGTGTGACTGTTGCATACACGTAGGGGGAGTACGTGTAGGGGCCACTAAGGAGCAGTCAAATCACACAGTAAGTTAGTCGGAAGAAGCAACCATCATTTCACTCTTGAATGACACGTACGCAATATAAAATGGTTGATATGGAGAGAAAAAGAAAACCACTATATATACACTAGCAGGAGTCTAAGCTACAAGCCTGCTTGCTAAGCTTGCTCTCTTCACAAGCATAGAACGACGAGCCTGATCCTGCAGCTGGGGGAAGGGAACAATGTTCTGCGTAGACGCGGTCGACATCGGCGAGGGAGAAAACCCATAGTCGGTGCGTCCCAATCGGGGGTCACCGCGGTATGGGCCGATGCCGCGTCCCAACCGCCCTTCTAGCTACATCCCGACGTCCCAGGTAGTCCATCTTCCTTTTGGAGCCGGCTTGCTACACTGCCGTAGGTCCATCTGCATGTCGATCTTTCTCTACTTCTACCGGCTTCTACTTGTGATGAGTTTATGTCTCATGAACTAGTGCCAGTACTATTATTCTAATCACACTTCTTCAATATCTTTGCCATCAGGGATGCTCAGGTCGATTTTAGTGGAACTGCACAAAAGCATCGTATGATCCGAGGGTGCCAGCCGTCTTTCCTTCGACAGGTTCTACCTGGCCAGGGAATTAAATCATGTTTAGGGTTTAGGGTTTAAGTCGTAGTGACCCCATCAGTAGTTTTTCTTTCGTACCCGCTCTCACAACTTTTTTATTTAGTTGTGAAGTAAATATTGGCTATGATCTGTGAATCATTGAGATGCATCAGCATGCCTGTTAGTTTTCCTTTGTATTTGATGGAATGTTGTAACGGGGCAACCTTGGAATAGGAATGAAAATGGAATGGAAAGTTTCTGTTTTTCTGGAGAAAAATGGAAATGGAGAGAAACCAACGTTTCATTTCGTTGGATCGCGCCATCGAGCAAAACCAACGTTTAAATCACGTCTGTCGTGTTCGTGTCTCACCCTCCTCCACGGCTCGACCCCACACGGTCGCTCGGCATGCCACTCACCGCAAACCGAGTTAACGATAACTTTCCTGCCTGCTTGTCGATGGATCGCGCCATGGAGTACTACTAGCACTACTGGAAGAGATTGACGAGTTGGGGGAGGACAGCTAGATGTAGCACGGACTCCCAAGAACTTTTTACATGCATGTTGTAGCCGGCTATTGCGGCCTTTGAACGCGGAGCAGCCGCGTGCACCTGGAAGCGGCGCGGGCGACGCTCTCTCGGCCGGCGTGCCGCTTCAATGCCGGCGCCAGTGAAAGGTCGCGTCCGCTCTGGCCGGGCATGAATGCGGCACTGACCGTTTCGGGCGGGAAGCACGCGCGGGTGATGAAGAGGGTTCGGGTTGGTCAGGACCGGCCGTGGCAGCAGTCCGGACATGCGCAAACAAGAGATGTTGTGCGTTAATATTGCTGCGTATATAATTAACAACGTAAATAATGTGCCAGTTGGACAAATATGATTGGAGATGGAGATGGAAATGGAATTTTACGTAAACACGGATATGCATGTCTATGTCTATGTGTGTGTGCGCGACAACTCTCGCGACCTGGAAGCGGGGGCGTGTTTTTGATCGAGTTTTCTTTCTTGGTACGTTAGAAAATCAGTTTGTCTAATTCACAACTACTCCCTCCGTCCCATAATCTAAGACGTTTTTTGACACTACACTAGTGTCAAAAAACATCTTACATTATGGGACAGAGGGAGTAGATGTTATTTAAGGATATCACACCTAAGCTCCCACAAGTATATAATGTAGCAACAAGAAATGAAAAAAACTAAGACAAAAAAATAGACCACAAACAGAATGGACATCAACTTAGATGTGTCCTAGACAGACCGAAAATCACTGCTATGGAGAGATATTTTTACTCCATTATAGCCTCTTGTTTGATAGAGTTTCTCGCGTCTCGCTCTCTCACCCTCTCCATATCAAAACAAGATGACAGTGTCCACTCTATCTCTCTCCTCACCGGTGGTCACAGATCCGGCCGAATGCCCGAATCCCGGCCGCTACGGGAGGTGAGGATGTGCAGCGTTGACGTTGTCGCCGTCGGCGATGGAGGGAGCCGATGCGCACCGTCCTCTCGGAGCCGGCGCTGGCGTGGACGAAGATGCCAAATGGATGATGCATCACCACGATGACCTATCGATGCTCATGGTTGCGCCTCGTGGTTGCGTCGGCTGGTGAAGCTGATCGATTTCCAATGAAAAACAAGTTGTCTTCCATCAGTGCTCTTCGCTTGTTACGCACAAAGATGATATCCTTCGTCAGTTCACCTTGGTTGCGTTGGAGACGCAGTCGTCTTTCACGTTGGTGCAATTTTATCACACAATTGGCTATGAACCAAATGTTTCCTCGAAGAAGGATCGACGTTGGTACTAACAGCATAAGTTTTGTATTGATTTCTAAGCCTTCTCATAACTTTGTCTCCAGCTCCCCTGTAATTTTATTTGTCCAGCTATTAACTTTGATTTAAAAAATGGTGTGGACTAAAAACCCGGATGGACGTAGTAGCCCTCCATTTTTATTTACTCTGCATATTAGATTTGACTGAAGTCAAACTTTATAATAGTCTCAAACCTTTCCGATAATTGAAATTAAAATTCTTTATTTGTACACACTCACACGTTTCCGATAATTTGGCGCATTTGTGGTTGTTCACTTAAGGGAGGGTAGTGTACCACACGTGAAGGACAGGAAGTCCGACCAGGACGCGTGGGCGTAGATCGTTAGTTCATCAGAAGTAGTACTAGTTTTCTTCACTGCACATTAGATAAAGAGTTTCGTTTCATACTTACACAATTTAAAACGATTGTTATGGAGAGAATAAGAAAACCACTCCACTAGTATATATTACTCATATACACGAGAGTACTATATGGACGCGGCTTGACTTAGTGCACCTGCCTTTGGGTTTATGACAGGTGGGCCCAAAATGTGGCTGGCTCACCTGTCATACAGCCAAAAGCAGGTGCAGTGAAGGCACCGGAGCTCAGTCCATACTACAGTATAGTATATATATAAGCGGGAGCCTCAGCGCTTGTTCGCTAGGGTTTGCACTCTCCACATGCTCGCCGCACTACATATATGTTACACGCTGGAGGCTCAGCATTCATTTGCTAGGGTTTGCTATATTCACAGTCTCTCACCCTCTCTTCACCAGATCTAAACAAGACTGCATTGGCCTCTTGTCTCTCTCTCCCCCCTCACAGCTAGTGAAGGAGGCGTCCGTATCCCGTCGCACCGGGAAGGGGAGGAGGTGCAGCGTTCACTCTACCGCCTTCGTCGAGGGAGGCAATCCACTGCCGGCTGCGCTGTTCTCTTTGACCCAGCGCCTGTGCGGGAGGGCCACCGACCCCTTCTTCCTCGCTGTCGTACGTAGTGTGGGCAGATCCGCCTCCCACAAGACACCTTGCCACATCCCGACGACCCTAAGGTATAAGTTTCTTTGAAACCGTCGTTGCTCTAGCTGCATGTGGATCTTTTTCGATCTGTTGTCGAATCTAGGTCTTGGTTCAAAGAGGAAAGAAGGGTGCGGTGGGCTGGAGCAAGAATCTAGGACGTGGTTCAATGAGGAAAGGAGGGGTGGAAAGTAGTACAGACAGGCTATCCAGCCGCTTTGTAGGTCGAAAAGGGAAAAAGGGGGGTAACCCAGTACACACATAGAACCGATCTCTTTGTTGAAAAGGGAAAGAAACTGGGGGGTCGGGTAGTTTGTGGAGGACTAGATTTGCTGCCCTCACTTAGGAAAAAGGTTCAAAGAGAACAAATATGGGACCAACGCATATATGCTGCTTGGCTACATACTCTGCATCACGCATTTATACGTGTGGACGCACATGGTGCTGGCATGTCCCATACTAAATCTTATTTCAAAACTGCAACACTTGTTAGGGATTGGCGGGGTTACCATTTTTGTGGCCACATGTTTCATCCTCCTTTATTAGCCAGTAATTGATTCCTTTTTTGCCTCTGTTTAAACAGGGATATCTATTCAACTTGTTGCTATTGCTACATTTTGCTTCGCTACGCGAAACACTTTGCTTGATTTCAGTGCAAGTGCACAAAACGAGATTCGATTTCCTATTCGTGTTCGCAGATTCATAATTTATCCTGGTCTTCTCATGAAAGGTCAGTACAGGCCTTCATCCACATGATTGTGTAGTGTGCTTTGAGATGTTGTGCTACTTGTATTGGTACTGTCTTAAATAAATGTTGAATTGAAGCTATTGTATTGCTGTCTTTTCCCATTAAGTAGTGAACTAAAATGGGACAAACCCAGACATGATGCTTGTTGCTTTGTTACAACAAACTTTGCATCACCCCCTTTATAAGTAGATGGAAGCACATACTGTTGTTGCGCCCACTCTCCCGTGGAACTGTTTATGCTTTTCGTTAATCTAATGCCGCTGGTAAAATTAAGCAATGCCACTCTCAGAATTAATTAACTACTGAATCTTAGTTCAAAACTGCAACACTTGTTAGGAATGGTACTATCCTGCTTTGTAGTTCTTTCTACATGTTTAACCAAGGTATTGTTAAGATAATGTCTCTATTAAAATGAATCAGTCGCATTGTTTTAGGAATGATACTTTTCTGCTTTTTCATTCTTTATACATGTTGACACAAGGCATTGTTAAGATAATGTCTCAGTTAATATTAATGAATCACACTGATTGAGAATTGCTACTCTCCTGCTTTGTTTCCCATTAAAATAAGGTAGATCAGTAGATGTTTTTCTTCTGGGAGTACAAGTCATCAACCGTTATTTCTCAGTAATTGTTTCCCTTATACCTTTTGTTGCTTACAGGGATATCACAATTAAAGCTCAGTTTTATCCCGACTTCGATTTTAGTTCAACTGCACAAAAGGAGCCAATGTGTCCAAGGCAAACTGCTGCATTACTGGGTCCAGTTGGTCGTTCCACTTTGCAGAAAGAAGCAATCACTGTTTGCGCTACATTACAGAAGGAATGACCGAGAAGCTTTACAGAGTATTAGGCCTTCCACTATGTAGGCCAAAAGAGGTGCCAATTTCACCTTTTCTTAGTTTGGCACCGAATCCCTCCATTGCTACAGTCGGTGCCATAAATATTCGACACCGGTGACATGACTAGTCTACAGAGACCATTGGCAATTTAACAACACGTGGAGTGCCCTGGGCAAAAAGTTTCCAAACAAGTACAAGGAGCGACAGGACTCCACGATCATAGGCATTACATATTTTGAATGGAAAAAGCTTGTCAAAGTTTAATCATTGATGTTAGCAAGAAGCGACAGGACTCCACGATCATGGGCATTACATATTTTGAATGGGAAAAGCTTGTCAAAGTTTAATCATTGATGTTAGCAAGAAGACGTTAGTTTAATATATTGAAATTGGAAAACCTTGTCAAAATTTGCTCATTGATGTTAGCCAGAAGGCATGCATTTGATATTTTTGAGTGGGATGCCCTTGCTGTGAGCAGCGTCGAGTGTTTTTTCCTATTCCTGTGTTCAGTTTAGAAGTAAATAGTTACTCTGCTGAGATATTCCTGTGTTAAGAGTTTGTTCTGAATATTGTCAATGTAATGCCAGGCCTTGTGTTTGATTGCAAAGTTGAGCTTGGAATGTTGTGGCATGCGGCATCACGAGCTGTTCACCGTGCCTCCTGAGAATAATGCTTTGTATTGTTTTGCATGTTGATCTAATTCCAGTGATTTACTTGTTAAGAAGATCATCATCTTCTATTGTTTCCGTGCGTAAGAAGTTCATCGTTTGATGTTTCAGAGCCTGTTTGGTTCCAATAAGTCACCTGACTTATAAGTCAGGTGACTTAAAACCAGTGACTTATAAGTCACACTTGTTTGTTTGTCACCTGGCTTATAAGTCACCTGACACACCTTCCGACCAACTCATGATATTAGGCCGTGATTGGATCGTCGTTTTCCAACCAAAACCGCTTGTAAAATTGACGCTTGTAAATTAAAGCAGATGGTCTCGGGCGAAGGCGCTTGGTTGGTCGATTTCGACTAGTAAAATATCAGAAGTACTTCACACACGATAAAAACGTTGAATGACACTTGGACGATTGCTAATCCAGTCGTTAGCTACTGTTTCAGCCTTGCCCATGGATGGCATGATATGCACGTCGTGCATGTATCGTCTGGTAATGTCGTCCATATAGCAGTGCTCGTAAAATATACAATGGTCTCTAAAATTACACGCGTAACCAGCCGGTTTTACTTATAGACCTCGGGCCTTCCGATGACGAGTAAATTACACTTGTATATTAATACAGGTTTGAAATAAACCAGAGCTCCCAAGCGCGGCCTTATCGTTTCATGCCGTCTCAGTTTCTCGAAGGTGCTCATAGGTGTCCGATGATCCTGGCTTCCTGAATGAGCAGCGGGCGCTGTATCAGACCTCCGTAGGGCCCGCGAGGCCCTCTCCGTTGTCCTTCGAGTTGCTGCGCTCGCCGTGGCGCCGAGCATTGTTAACATGGTCAACGAACATGAGGATTCAGGAGATGACTTTATTTTGACTGGATGACACTAGGGACCAACTAGGGCCATAGTCGTACGTACGCAAGTGCCTCCTTATTATGTACAACTATATTTTTCTTGCTTTCTCCTGGTTTCTCGACGTCACGGTCCCACAGCATTGTCAACCTATGTACTCAATATAAACAAGAGAATTGCACAAGGTGCGGCCGACAGCTGGGACCAAGCAGCTCGAGCAGTATTTGTGTTTTTGAGGCGTGAGCACTGCAGAGTTTTTCTTGGCGATGATTTCGTTGTTGTTCAGAGGAGAGCAGGGTATTAACTGGGTGGGCTGTGGCCCGTCTAGCCCAGGCCAGATATCCAGCCCAGATACTACTTTTTTCAAGATGAAAATGGCTAGCCCAGCTATACGTCTTTTTGAGGAATACCCAGGCAAGGTCAACTTGTTATTCTCCGCCCCGCTGGGCTGCAAATCTTTCCTAGGAGGGCTGCATTAGGCTTAACAGGAAAATGGGCTTTAAAAATAATAAATGCGATGTAATTATAAAAACTGGGCAGTAACTACAAAAAATGCAACAAACACGAAATTAGTTTATAAAATATTATTTATGGATTTTGAAAATCTTAAATTTTCATTGTTGCGCGCGCAATGTTTCGTTGGATATTTACGTAATACAAATTTATATTTAATCTGACTAGAAATTTCGGGATAAAAATATTTCGGATCCCATCAAAATGTCGGAAATTTTATTAAATTATGTCTTCAACGGTTGGTTGAAATTACCAATCGTTGTCCTAGCTAGAAAATGGGCTGTACTTTTAACAAACTGTAAATGGGCTGTTGTAAATTCTATTAGAATTCAAAAATGGGCTGTACATTCTTATAAAACGTAAATGGGCTATAAGTTCTCTGCCACACACTTGTGGGCCTACTAAGTGACGCGTCCCCTAAAAAAAATAAGTTAACGCGTATGCAAGGCTTTGTCAACTTATTATAGTGAACACACGGTTCTAGCAGCAGTGGCCGTTGGATGTCTATCCAACGGATGTCGTGCTTCTTCTTCAATCTCGGATATTCTTAGCTTCGCCGCCCAAAAATGATTCCTCCCCGACATCTGGGCGCACTGCTTGAAGGCTGACTGTGGGCCTACTAAGTTGGAGCGTACCAAGGGCTTTGTCAACTTAGTCAATATAAACGATTCTAGCTTCAGTGACCGTACGATGTCCATCCAACGGCCGTAGTGCTTCTTCAACCTCTGGTCTTCATGGTCCAGCCGCCCAAAGCAGCGCCGGTCGTGCCGCCTGCTCCTGCCTCCCGTGGTCGGCTCTGTTGCCGCGGAGGCCTCACCGCCCCCATACTACTCCCACCGCTGGCCAGGCCATCCCTCCACTCACCCACACCCCATGTTATTCTGCAGCGACGGCAGCCTCACACCGCAGCCGAACCAGTGAACCCTCGTACTCCTTTCCGCGCGGGCTTCCACTACTGCGTCTTCCCTGGCTCCGCGTCGTCCCCTTCCTAGCCGTCGCCGTCCTCCACCGCCCTGGGCTCTCGGCGCGGCGTGGTCAACATGGTCAATGACCGACTTCCATCGGAAAAATACTGTACATGGAGAGGCTGGCAGCTGGGTCCACGGCGGCCGCAAGGAAGTGCCTCCTTATTACGCGCAAAATAATTATTCCTCCACCTGACAGCAGGGACCCACCGGACGGGCCACCTTATTTCGTGAAAAAAACGTTTCCCCCCTGACTGCTGGGACCCATCGGACGGGCCACCGTATTTCACGAAAAAACGTTCCCCCCGCTGTCAGCTCGTACCCACCGGAAGTGCCTCTTTATTACGCACACAAAAATGAATACTCCCCCTGCTAGCTGGGACTCACCTTGGTGGGAAGCTGACTTGTGGGCCTACTAAGTTGACGCGGACGGAGGGCTTTGTCAACTTAGTCAATATGAACGATTCTAGCTCCAATGATCGTACGATGTCAATCCAACCGCCGTAGTGCTTATTCAACCTCTGGTCTTCTTGCTCCAGCCTCCGAAAGCAGCGCCGGTCGTGTCGCCTGCTCCTGCCTCCCGTGGCCGGCTGTGGTGGCGCGGAGGCCTCACCGCCCCCTACTATTCCCACCTTAGGCCAGACCATGCGGCGACGGCAGCCTCACACCGCAGCCGAACGAGTGAATACTCATACTCCTCTCCGCGTGGGCATCCACTGCCGCGTCTTCACCGGCTCCGCGTCGTCCCCTTCCTAGGCCTCGCCGTCGTCCACCGCCCTGGTGCTCTCGGCGCGGCGTGGTCAACGTGGTCAAGGAACGACTTCCATCGGACGAGGACTGTACGTCGAGAGGCTGACAGCTGGGTCCACGGCCGCAGCAAGGAAGTGCCTCCTTATTACGCGGAAAATAATGATTCCTCCACCTGACAGCAGGGACCCACCGGACGGGCCACCGTATTTCGCGAAAAAACGTTTCCCTCCTGACTGCTGGGACCCACCAGCTACATCTTCGCACGCAAGGAAGTGCGTCCGGGCAAAAAAAAAAAACGATTCGCCCCCCTGACTGCTGGGACCCACCAGCTACATCTTCGCAGCAAGGAAGTGCCTGACAGTCGGGACCCACCTGGTCGAAGCGTACGTAGCGTTGTCATTCTGGTTGCGAACGTGTACGTACATACTGGTCGATGTAGAGGCGCGCACGTGTCGTAGTATAGGCACGCACGTGTCGATGTAGAGGCGCGCACGTAGCATGTACACATACGTATAGCGCGAGGGTGCAAGAAAGAAAATACGGCCATGTACGTACATACGGGCAGGGTCTCGAACGCCTACTCGCGCATACGTACATGGCTGGGTCGAAACGGAGAGACAATGTCGTCGTCGTGTTCATGGGGAGCCAACCGGCTAGGTCGGAACGGAATACGTCGTCGTGTTCATCGGGAGGGCTTGGATGGAACAGGCAATGGAAACGAGGCCTGGCGTACCGCACAATGGAGGAAACGGACCTCCTACGTTCGGAACGGGGTCCTGTTGATCGGGAGGGGTGTGGCATACCGCAAAACGGAGGAAACGGACGTCCTACGGTCGAAACGGGGGTCCTGTTGATCAGGAGGGGTGTGGCGTACCGCAAAACGGAGGAAACGAACCTCCTACCGTCGAAACGGGGGTCCTGTTGATCGGGAGGGGTGTGGCGTACCGCAAAACAGACCAAACGGACTTGTGTTGGAGCGCTACGGTCGAATCGGGGGTCCTGTTCATCGGGAGGGGTGTGGCGTACCGCAAAACGGGACTCCACGGGATACTGTTCATCTCCACCGTCGACCTCCTCCAGCCTCCACGGGCTACCGTCGACCTCCTCCAGCCTCCACGCTCTCCTGTTCATCCAGCCTCCACCGTGCGCTTCTCCACCGCCATCGCTCAACCACCCTCCACGGGCACCCCTCCACCGCTCACTGCTCATCCAGCCCTCCACACAACGGGTCCTGTTCAACTACCCTCCACGGCCACCCTCCACCGCTCATCGTTCATCCAGCCCTCCACACCACGGGTCATGTTCATCAAGAGGCAACGCCACCGCCATCGTGCATCCAAACCCCCCCATAACGCCACTGCTCATCCAATCGATCAGCTTGATTAGCAGCAGCAGCGAAGAATCGCTCCATCGGGTTCGATTAACGACCATCGATCGATCGCTCGGGTTCGAGAACGCATAGCTTGCGGTGCAATCGCTGGGTTCAGTTAGAGCACAACGCCTCGCTCGGGTTCAGTTAGAGCCAACGCCTCGCACACACGCGCGTACATACGAGAGAAACGCGCATCGCTCGGCCCCCGACCTCCCACCGTAACTGGCAACTCCCCGAAATTGTCCTCGCCCTCGCTTCTACCATGGTTTTTTCCATCATGGACGGCCCAAAGAATGTCATGCAGCTGCGTCTCCGGCCCGCCCAGGACGAAAAGCCCATTTTCTGTCATGATTTTTTGTGATAGAAGTAGGAGCCCACCACATCTATGATGATACCGGGTTTTGTCACAATTATCGTCATAGAAGTGTCATATGTATGACAGAAAAAAATTTCGTTCGGCCCAAAATGTCACGGATGTGTCTTTTTTTTGTAGTGCCAGTGACAGAAAGGGTTGCAAGGCACGTATTGTATTATTGCCATCGAGGATATCAAGATGGGGTTTATATCATATTGCTTGATTTTATCCCTTTACATCATGTCATCTTGCTTAATGTGTTACTCTGTTCTTATGAACTTAATACTCTGGATGCAGGAAGGAGTCGGTCGACGTGTGGAGTAATAGTAGTAGATGCAGGCAGGAGTCGGTCTACTTGTTATGGACGTGATGCCTATATACATGATCATGCCTAGATAATCTCATAACTATGCGCGTTTCTATCAATTTGTTCACCCACCGTAATACTTATGCTCTTGAGAGAAGCAACTAGTGAAACCTATGGCCCCCGGGTCTATCTCTTATCATATTTGCTTTCAATCTACTTTTATTTGCATTTTTACTTTTTGCATCTATATTATAAAATACCAAAAATATATTTGTCTTATCATACTATCTTTATTAGATCTCACTGTCGTAAGTGGCCGTGAAGGGATTGCCAACCCATTTATTGCGTTGGTTGCAAGTTCTTTGTTTGTTTGTGTAGGTGTGTGGGACTTTTGAGGAGCCTCCTACTGGATTGATACCTTGGTTCTCAAAAACTGAGGGAAATACTTACGCTACTATTGCTGCATCACCCTCTCCTCTTCGAGGAAAACCAACGCAAGCTCAAGACGTAGCAGGCGTGCGGTGCTCCTTGCCAGCGGGCGTGTAACGCCCGCGATGCGGCTATATCTCCCACGTGTCGAGGCACGACTTAGAGGCATAACCGCATTGAAAGCAATGTCGCAAGTGAGGTAATCTTCACACAACCCATGTAATAAATAAGGAAAGAGATACATAGTTGGCTTACAATCGCCACTTCACACAAGACATAAATAAACATCCATCATTCAGAGTACACTCAAGGTCCGACTACGGAACCAAAATAAAAGAAGATACCCCAAATGCTAACACAGATCCCGAATCGTCCCAACTGGGCACCACTACGATCATCGGGAAAAGACACATAGTAACGACCATGTTCCTCGTCGAACTCCCACTTGAGCTCGGTTGAGTCACCTGCCGACATCGTCGGAACTCTGCAACTGTTTTGAAGTATCTGTGAGTCACGGGACTCAGCAATCTCACACCCGCGAGATCAAGACTATTTAAGCTTATAGGAAGGACAGAGTAGTAAAATGGAGCTGCAGCAGCGACTAGCATATATGGTGGCTACATCGCAAAAGAGAGCGAGAAGAGGAGCAAAGCACGGTCGTGAAGCTAGTAGCGATCAAGAAGTGATCCTGAACTACTTACGTCGACATAACTCCAACACCGTGTTCACTTCCGGACTCCGAGAAGAGACCATCACGGTTACACACGCGATTGATGTGTATTTTATTGAGGTCAACTTTGGGTTTTCTACAACCGACATTAACAAAATCCCATCGCCTCATAACATGGCACGGCTTGAAAGATATTACCTGCAGGGTGTCCCAACTTAGCCCATTATAAGCTCTCACGGTCAACGAAGGATATTCCTTCTACCGGAAGACCCGATCAATCTCGAATCCCGGACTACAAGACATTTCGACAAAGAATAAAACAAGACCAGCAAAGCCGCCCGATTGTGCCGACAAATCCCGATAGGAGCTGCACATATCTCGTTCTCGTGGCACATCCGGATAAGTCAAGCTACGAGTAAAACCAAGCCTCGAGTTTCCCGTGGTGGCCCTGCAGGTTGCTCGGTTCGGGCCAGCACTCAAGGAGCACCGTCCGGGGTTAAAATAAAGATGACCCTCGGCTCGCGAAAACCCGGGGAAAAGGCTTAGGTGGCAAATGGTAAAACCAAAGTTGGGCCTTGCTGGGCGAGTCTTATTCAAAGCGAACTGTCAAGGGGGTCCCATAAATCACCCAACCGTGTAAGGAACGCAAAATCAAGGAACATAACACCGGTATGACGGAAAATAGGGTGGCAAGAGTGGAACAAAACACCAGGCATAAGGCCGAGCCTTCCACCCTTTACCAAGTATATAGATGTGTTAAACATAGCAGATATATATAGTGTGATACCCCCAACAAGTAAACATGTTCCCAAGAGGAACAACATCTCCATGTTCCAACAAGGAACAAACTTCAGCTTCACCTGCAACTAGCAACGCTATAAGAGGGCTGAGCAAAGCGGTAACATAGCCAATCAACGGTTTGCTAGGAAAGGATGATTAGGGGCTGACATGGCAATATGGGTGGCATGATATAGCAAGTGGTAGGCATCGCAGCATAGGCATAGCAAAAGAGCGAGCAACTAGCATAGCAAAGATAGAAGTGATTTCGAGGGTATGGTCATCTTGCCTGCAATGTTCTTAGAGTTGTCGAAAGCTTGATCCTCGTAAGCGTTCTCAACAGGTTCCTCGTTCACGTACTCGCCTCCGACTCTACCCAAAGCAACAACACAAACAAAGGAACCACAATAAATCACGGTGCAATGCACAATCAACATGATGCAAAACATGGCATGATATGCGAGATGCGATATGCAATGCGATATGCGCCCGGAAGGTAAATGATGAACCAGGCATCAACTTGGCAAACCAAGCATGCCACTGAAAGATGAGATGATTTCGGTTGAAATCGATATAAAGATCACCGAATCGGATGCCCGGTTTGGAAATGACAAGCAAAACAAGAATGGCGCAAATCTGCCATTAACAGCATGATGACACTTAGCAAGCAACAATTAATTAAGCTACTGCACCCAAACGTATCAACAAAGCACATGGCAGTGATCTACACAAGATGCTCGACAAAAGATGAGCACTGAGCTCCGGCTAGTTCACATCATAACAGGTTCAAACAAGCATGGCAAAAGTGCACAAAATATCAGGCTGGACATGGCAAAACAGCATCAGGTTGCAATGTTCAGAGCAGCAAAACTACATGCTACAGGACCTTAAAATAGCAAAACAAGGCATGGCATGAATCTACTCAAAGCATAGATCAAAAGTCCCTTACTGACCATAAGCCAAAAGGATTAGAAAATATAGTAACACCCATGTCATTATTGAAAGTTTCATTAACAGATTCAGCAACATGGCATGTCAAAACTGATAACGAGTAGGCATGTTTACAAGCTCAATGCACTCACTACAGAGCCTTATAAGAAAATCTAAGCATACATACATCAAGAAGACATGACATAGAAGACATACATGGCAAGAACAATAACATAGCCTATACGGGTCAACCACAACCAGCTTGGCAAAATTGAATAACATGTATACAATCTGCCAGGAAACATTTGATAGCAAAAGTAGAGCTCGATTGACTCAAGCTATGGCACTCCATAATTGCAAACAAAGGCATGGATGGATAGAGCAAGACATGTTTAACAAAACACCCTTACTGAAGTATCTCAAAATATGCATAGATCTCTCGGTAGCATCAAGTTAACATGGCATCAAAATCAGCTAAAACAGGGCTGAAATCAGCAACAGCAGGACACCTACTTTGCAAGCTTGTGCTAGTCACCACATAGATCACAAAAATACATGGCATACACCCCTGGAAAGATGGCATGGCATTTTGCAAAACACATGTAGGACTCAAATTCATAGGGTGCACACAATAATCATGGCAAAAATAACAAAAGTGCAAGTTCTGTTACGAAACAGAAACTAACAACACAGAGCACTCTTCCAACACAGAGCACCAAGATGAGCTCAAATGAAAATGATGCAATGAGATGAAATGATCTACTCTTCGAGGCGAACATTTTGACATATTATACGCGCAAAATGGATCTACAGATGCAAAGATATACCACTTCGAAAATGCAACAAAATAACAAATATCTCAAGACTTAGGAAAAAAAGAGGGAGAGAGGTCAACGGCGCTCATGGCCCCGAGGCCGGATCTGGCCGGCTGGTCTGGCGCTGGGTCGGCGAGGTCGCCGGAGGAGGAAGGGCGGCGGCAGGATCCGTGGCGACGGGCTCCGGTGGCGGGACCGGGACGGCGCCGGCCACCGGGCGGGCGGGCGGCGGCCGGGCGGCATGGCGGCGCCCAGGGCCGGGCGGGGGGGGGGAGGCGATGCAGGGCGGCGGCCTGGGCGCGCGACGGAGCGGGGAGGGAGGAGCGGGCCGGGAGGGCTGGCCGTGGGCTCTGGGCATGAACCCGGCTGGGTGGCCGGCGGCGCAAGTGACACGTGGCGGCCCCCATTGGCGCGGGCGGCGGCGCTGAAGTGTCCGGCGGGCGGCGGACGTGTCCGCTGCAAGGACGGTTTTTAGCGTTTTGGGAAGGATGATCCGGATTTTGGGGAGGTGTTTAAATAGGCATAGAGGAGCTAGGAGAGTCCAAATGAGGTGTAGTTTTCGCACACGATCGTGATCGAACGACGGAGAGCATGGGAGTGACTTAGATGGGTTATTGGGCTGTTTTGAAGGGTGTTGGGCTGCAACTTAAAAGAGGCCTTTGCGAGAGTGCGGTTAACCGTTGGAGTACCAAACGAGCTCCAAATGACCCGAAACTTGACCGGTGGTCTACGGTGGTATACCAAGGCCACTAGACAAACCTCGGTCCATTTCGAGAAGGTTTAATACCCGCACGGGAAAAAGCGAGAAGGACCGCCGGGGAGATAGGAGTGCCGGATTGCAAAACGGACAACGGGAAAAATGCTCGGAATCATGAGACGAACACGTATGCAAATGCGATGCACATGATGACATGATATAAAATGCATGACATGGACAAAATGCAAAATGAAGAAAAACCCAACCACGGAGGGAATATCATATATCAATGCCGAAAATGGCAAGAGTTGGAGTTACAAATATGGAAAGTTACTTCCGGGGTGTTACAACACTCCACCACTACAAGAGGATCTCGTCCCGAGATCTAGGACTGAAAGAACTCCGGATATTCGGAACGGAGGTGATCCTCGCTCCCAGGTAGCTTCTCGGTCGGAATGGTGTGACCACTTCACTTTCAGGAATTTGATTGACTTGTTGCGAGTCTTGCGCTCGGTTTCTTCAAGAATAGCAACGGGGTGCTCATGATAAGAGAGATCTTCTTGAAGGTCAATCTCTTCGTTGATAGTGCGTTCAGAGTCTTGAAGCACTTGCGAAGCTGTGACACGTGAAACACATCGTGCACGCTTGCAAAGTTGGATGGAAGCTCGTTGATAGGCGAGATCGCCTCTTTTCCCAATGATCTTGAAAGGACCCACGATCTAGGGGCAAGCTTCCTTTGATACCGGGCGGCGAGTGCCTTTCATTGAGAGACGCGGAGGTAGACATGGTCTCCAATTTCAAAAGCCACATCACGGTGCTTATCATCATAATAGCTCTTACCGCGCGATTATGCGCGCTTTGAGATTCTCACGAATGACTTGGCACATTTCTTCCGCTACGTGATCAAGTCATTGCCAAGAAGTTGGCGTTCACCTGTCTCGCACCAATTGAGAGGAGTACGGCACTTTCTCGCCATAGAGAATTTCGAATGGGGCCTTGCCCGAACTCGCTTGGAAGCTGTTGTTGTAGGAGAACTCGGCATATGGAAGACAATCTTCCCACTTCATACCGAAGAAATGACACAAGCCCCGAGCATATCTTCAAGGATTTGATTTACCCGCCGACTTGGCCACTTGTTTGAGGATGGAAAGCTGTCTTTGAAACGAATGTTGGTGCCCATGGCCTTCGAAAAGAATCCCAAAACTTGGAGGTGAAAATGCTGCCACGGTCCAAGAGATCACTTGTGGAATGCCGTGCAAGGAGACAATCTCGAGGTGTATAGCTCGCCAACCGAGCTGCTGTGATGGATTCTTTGATAGGAAGAAAATGAGCCACTTTAGTAAGCTTGTCAATGACAACGAAGATAGCATCATTTCCACGCTTGGACTTTGGAAAGCCACCACGAAGTCCATTTCAATATGATCAAACTTCCATTCGGAATAGCAAGAGGTTGAAGGAGACCAGCTGGTCTTTGGTGTTCGCTTTCACTCTTCTGCGGACATCACACTCATTCACGAATTGAGCAATTTCTCGCTTCATTCGAGTCCACCAATATGACTGCTTGAGGTCATGGTACATCTTCGCATTTCCAGGATGAATGGATGGAAGCGAATTGTGAGCCTCGCTCATAATGACTTTTCGCAGATCACCCTTAGGAACCACAATCCGTCCTCAAAGAAAAGAGTGTCTTTGTCATCAACGTGGAAGCACTTGTACTTGGAAATGCCCTTGTCGATACCACGCTTCACCTTTTTCACCATGGTATCCAGAAGTTGAGCCTCACGAATCTGATCTTCCAAAGTAGGAGAGACTATGAGGTTGGCAAGAAAGCCTTGAGGAACAACTTGAAGATTCAGCTTATGGAAAGCTTCACAGAGATCCGCTGAAAGGGCTTGAGGATTAGACTGTTGCGATAAGCTTTCCTGCTCAAAGCATCTGCAATGACATTGGCTTTGCCGGAGTATATTCAATACTTGAGTTGTACTCTTGAATCATTTCACCCATCGAGTCTGCACTGAGGTTGAGGTTGGGCTGAGTGAAGATGTACTTGAGACTCTTATGATCGGTGAAAATGTCCACTTTCCTTCCCAACAAGAGATGTCTCCATGTAATCAATGCATGGACAACTGCCGCCAACTTAAGATCGTGAGTGGGGTAGTTCTTCTCGTTGGGCTTCAATGGCGAGAGGTATAAGCCACAACTCTCTTCTCTTGCATTAACACAAGATCGAGACCTTGAAGAGAAGCATCACGTAAAACTTCAAATGGCTTGGATTCATCAGAGGAGTCAAGACAGAGCTATGACGAGTTTCTCTTTGAGAGTATTGAAAGCAACGCCACACTCGGGAGACTAGACATACTTCACATGCTTCGGAGGAGGTTGGAAAGAGGCTTTGCAATCTTGGAGAAGTTCTCAACGAATCTTCGCAATAGCTTGCAAGACCAAGAAAATCTGCGAGCTGCTTGACATTCGAGGAGGTTCCCAATTCACAATTGCGGACACCTTCTCGGATCAACAGCGATGCCCTTGGCGGAGATGATATGACCAAGATAAAGCACTTCATCAAGCCAAAATTCACATTTGGAGAACTTAGCATAGAATTGATACTCTCGAGCTTGTCTAGCACCAATCGCAAATGTTTGGCATGATCCTTCTTATTCTTGGAGAAGACCAAAATATCATCAAGATATACCAAGACGAATTCATTGGTGTAGGGGTTGAATATGAAGTTCATCATCCGAGAGAATGTTGGAGGAGCATTGACGAGGCGAAAGACATGACAAGATATTCATAAGAACCAAAGCTTGTTCGAATGCTGTCTTGGGAATATCTTGTTCACGAATGTGAATCGATGATACCCATCTGAAGGTCAAGCTTGGAGAACACTTTGTAGCACCTTTGAGTTGCTCGAAAAGCTCATTGATGTTGGGAAGTGGATACTTGTTCTTGATTGTCTTCTTATTCAATGGACGGTAATCGACGCAAAGTCGGTCCGTGCCATCCTTCTTCTGGACAAAAGAACACCACAACCCCAAGGAGATGAACTCGGTCTGATCAAACCCAGACGCTCTTGTTCATCGAGCTGCTTCTTCAATTCCTTCAGCTCATCAGGTCCAAGCTTGTATGGACGCTTACAAACGGGTTCAGTGCCAGGCTCAAGATCGATAACGAACTCAACTGGCCGATGAGGAGGCATATCCGGAAGCTCTTCTAGAAAGACATCTTGGTACTCACAAACGACTGGAATCTGAGAGATAGCATTCAGTTCGCCCTTCTCATTGAGAGAAAACAACCAATGGTTTCATCACGAAGGCATAGATGATCACATCATTAGAAGAGTGAGTCAATTGAATTTCCAGCAGCACAATCAAGCTGAGCTTTGTCTTGATAAAGCCATCCATTCCGAGAATAAGATCAATATCCGAGTCACCAAGAACAATAGGTTTAGAAAGAAATCTATAATCGCCCATCTTGATAGAAACATCCGGAACCACCAAACTGGAGCTCAACCGTTTACCGGAGAAATGACATCCATGGGTTTACCCAAATGAGAAGAAGTGAATTCATGCTTGGCAAAAACGGTCTTGACATGAAACAATGCGATGCACCAAGATCAAATAAGACTTTTGCAGGAATATCATTAATCGAGAGATTACCCATTATCACATCGAAGATTCCTCTGCTTGAGCTGCATTCATCATATTGACCTTGGCATGCTTTGGATTATGCTTGACCACCGCATTGCTGGAAGATTTCACAGGGGAGGAGGCGGAAGGCGCCTCTGGTTGAAGCACTTGTTCGCATAGTGACCTTTCTGCGACATTTGTTGCAAGTCACTTGAGAGAGCGGACGGTGGTAAGGAGCACTTGACCTTGGAGCTTGAGAATTGGACTTGTTCTCGTAGCTTGGGTTGGGTGGGTGGGAAGATCCACGGCCACCTGAGTTCTTCTGGCGATAAGGCCGACGGAACGGAGGAGGAGGAAGGTAGAACTTCGCTGCTTAGCTGCCACTTGAGAGGAAGAAGAAGACTGAATGCATCCCCGATTCTCTTCTTAGAAGCCTCACATTTGAGCTGGGCAGCTTCTTGCTTCAGTGCCATGTTGTAGAAATCATCATACTTATCGGCTCAAAAAGCACAAGAGGTAATTGCAGATCTTCTCTCGGACCACCTCTGAATTGATAGATCATACTCTTTTCATCGTGTGCGTCTTGCTTAGCAAAACGAGCGAGCTTCTGGAACTGGATATTGTATTGATAGACAGACATGTTGCCTTGCTTGAGATTGCGGAACTCCTCACGCTTGCTCTCAACAAAACTTTTCGGAATGTGATGAGCTCTAAAATCACGGCGAACTCATCCTGTAATGACACGACCTCCTCTGGAATCTTTGTATTGCTGGTACCACTCAGCAGCTTGATCCTTGAGTTGAAGCGATGCAAACTTGACAAAGTCCTCGTGTCCGACATTGCTACAATCAAAGTGCTTGCAGATGTCCACTAACCAATCGTCATCGTCGTGGCCTCGACACGTAAACCGAAAGACTTCGCTGATTAGCGAGGAACCGATCGAGAGTAGCAAAGTGTGGCTGATTGTTGCCTTGACCTTGATTTCCTTGATTGCCTTGCCCTCGAGTATGTTCTTGCAAGAGCTGCAAAATCATCGAGCATTGGCATTGGTGGCTGCCATGATAGCTTGCCGAGCCTCTGGAGGCGGAGGTGGAGGTGGAGGTTCGGTGATCCCCATCATTGCGATCCGGATTCGACGCGTTGGCGGAGCCATCTGAAGAGGGTGACATCCGTTAGTCCTTTGATAGACAAATAGATAAGTAGAATCAACGGATATAAATTGCAACATATAGTCTTCACAATAAACATTCAACAAGAATGAGCGAATGAATTCAAAAGTTAATCATCACACGTCCATTAAGGTGAGAAGCCACTTAGATAAAGATATGGAAACAACATCGACTTAGAAACAAATCGAATATCACAACTGAAAACAAAAGATTGGCTTCTAAAATGAGCCGAACAAACACATGATAGAGATTTAGCCCAAAGTATTCATGGTGGGGCCCACACGGACACGACGTATAGCGGACGTCACGAATGACAAACAAGACGTCCCGAATCAGCATAGCCAAGGATTCTTTAAGACGCCTCGCGACCATCAGAATCGACCGTGAATGGGCGGACCACTAGACGTTGAACCCCAATCTCAAATCATACATCCGTCGGAAAGAATATCCCGTAAGCTACTAGAATTCCCACCTATAAACTCCCAAACTTTCGGTTATGCAATCTGGTGTTGGGGATCTGGGGACACAAAATATATCACCCAAACTAACAATACCTAGATCCAAATTGTATCCATCCGTCAACACATAACCAAGAAATCCTCGAAATCGTGTACCTCGACCTTGAAAAACATCCGTTATACAAGTCATGGCAATACTCCCTTTTCGCCACAAGATCGGGCTATCGGGGTTATCTCACCAACAACGCACAAAAGAGATTTCGATGTCGGCAAAACTCGGTATTCCAGAATCGCAACGATAAAATTGTGACGACAACACCTCGGAGCTCAACTCCCGGGACACCGCCACAACCCCTAAATGTCGAGGCACCAAGAACAATGTTCTCGTCACAAAACCATCGGAACAATTCCAAGATACCCACGTGATCCTAAAAAAATTTAGTGAAATTTGAGGAGAGAAGAGTCAAAACTCTCGTCGGAGACCTCACAGAGCTGATTTAAGGACCGGGAAGTAAAAGAATCCCACTCTCCGATATATATAATCCTAAGACTCAAAACATTTTCCATTCTAGACTCAACAACGCCAAACAAACAATCAAGTAGGGGCTCCTAAGTCGGGAAGGCTCGATTACCAACTTATAACGCCCCGATGCGGCTATATCTCCCACGTGTCGAGGCACGACTTAGAGGCATAACCGCATTGAAAGCAATGTCGCAAGTGAGGTAATCTTCACACAACCCATGTAATAAATAAGGAAAGAGATACATAGTTGGCTTACGATGCCACTTCACACAAAGACATAAATAAACATCCATCATTCAGAGTACACTCAAGGTCCGACTACGGAACCAAAATAAAAGAAGATACCCCAAATGCTAACACAGATCCCGAATCGTCCCAACTGGGCACCACTACTGATCATCGGGAAAAGACACATAGTAACGACCACGTTCCTCATCGAACTCCCACTTGAGCTCGGTTGAGTCACCTGCACCGACATCGTCGGAACACGCAACTGTTTTGAAGTATCTGTGAGTCACGGGACTCAGCAATCTCACACCAGCGAGATCAAGACTATTTAAGCTTATAGGAAGGACAGAGTAGTAAAATGGAGCTGCAGCAGCGACTAGCATATATGGTGGCTACATCGCAAAAGAGAGCGAGAAGAGGAGCAAAGCACGGTCGTGAAGCTAGTAGCGATCAAGAAGTGATCTGAACTACTTACGCCGACATAACTCCAACACCGTGTTCACTTCCGGACTCCGAGAAGAGACCATCACGGTTACACACGCGTTGATGTGTATTTTATTGAGGTCAACTTTGGGTTTTCTACAACCGACATTAACAAAATCCCATCTGCCTCATAACCGCGGGCACGGCTTTGAAAGATATTACCTGCAGGGTGTCCCAACTTAGCCCATTATAAGCTCTCACGGTCAACGAAGGATATTCCTTCTACCGGAAGACCCGATCAATCTCGAATCCGGACTACAAGACATTTCGACAGAATAAAACAAGACCAGCAAAGCCGCCCGATTGTCCGACAAATCCCGATAGGAGCTGCACATATCTCGTTCTCGTGGCACATCCGGATAAGTCAAGCTACGAGTAAAACCAAGCCTCGAGTTTCCCGTGGTGGCCCCAAGAGTTGCTCGGTTCGGGCCAGCACTCGAAGGAGCACCGGTCCGGGGGTGGGGGTTAAAATAAAGATGACCCTCGGGCTCGCGAAAACCGGGGAAAAGGCTTAGGTGGCAAATGGTAAAACCAAAGTTGGGCCTTCTTTGGACGAGTCTTATTCAAAGCGAACTGTCAAGGGGTCCCATAAATCACCCAACCGTAAGGAACGCAAAATCAAGGAACATAACACCGGTATGACGGAAAATAGGGTGGCAAGAGTGGAACAAAACACTGCATAAGGCCGAGCCTTCCACCCTTTACCAAGTATATAGATGTATTAAACATAGCAGATATATATATTGTGATACCCCAACAAGTAAACATGTTCCCAAGAGGAACAACATCTCCATGTTCCAACAAGGAACAAACTTCACTTCACCTGCAACTAGCAACGCTATAAGAGGGCTGAGCAAAGCGGTAACATAGCCAATCAACGGTTTGCTAGGAAAGGATGATTAGGGGCTGACATGGCAATATGGGTGGCATGATATAGCAAGTGGTAGGCATCACAGCATAGGCATAGCAAAAGAGCGAGCAACTAGCATAGCAAAGATAGAAGTGATTTCGAGGGTATGGTCATCTTGCTCGCAATGTTCTCGAGTTGTCGAAAGCTTGATCCTCGTAAGCGTTCTCAACAGGTTCCTCGTTCACGTACTCGTCTCCCGACTCTACCCAAAGCAACAACACAAACAAAGGAACCACAATAAATCACGGTGCAATGCACAATCAACATGATGCAAAACATGGCATGATATGCGAGATGCGATATGCAATGCGTATAAAAGGCCGGAAGGTAATGATGAACCAGGCATCAACTTGGCAAACCAAGCATGCCACTGGAAAGATGAGATGATTTCGGTTGAAATCGATATAAAGATCACCGGAATCGGATGCCCGGTTTGGAAATGACAAGCAAAACAAGAATGGCGCAAATCTGCCATTAACAGCATGATGACACTTAGCAAGCAACAATTAATTAAGCTACTGCACCCAAACGTATCAACAAAGCACATGGCAGTGATCTACACAAGATGCTCGACAAAAGATGAGCACTGAGCTCCGGCTAGTTCACATCATAACAGGTTCAAACAAGCATGGCAAAAGTGCACAAAATATCAGGCTGGACATGGCAAAAACAGCATCAGGTTGCAATGTTCAGAGCAGCGAAACTACATGCTACAGGACCTTAAAATAGCAAAACAAGGCATGGCATGAATCTACTCAAAGCATAGATCAAAAGTCCCTTACTGACCATAAGCCAAAAAGGATTAGAAAATATAGTAACACCCATGTCATTATTGAAAGTTTCGTTAACAGATTCAGCAACATGGCATGTCAAAAACTGATAATGAGTAGGCATGTTTACAAGCTCAATGCACTCACTACAGAGCCTTATAAGAAAATCTAAGCATACATACATCAAGAAGACATGACATAGAAGACATACATGGCAAGAACAATAACATAGCCTATACGGGTCAACCACAACCAGCTTGGCAAAATTGAATAACATGTATACAATCTGCCAGGAAACATTTGATAGCAAAAGTAGAGCTCGATTGACTCAAGCTATGGCACTCCATAATTGCAAACAAAGGCATGGATGGATAGAGCAATACATGTTTTACAAAACACCCTTACTGAAGTATCTCAAAATATGCATAGATCTCTCGGTAGCATCAAGTTAACATGGCATCAAAATCAGCTAAAACAGGGCTGAAATCAGCAACAGCAGGACACCTACTTTGCAAGCTTGTGCTAGTCACCACATAGATCACAAAAATACATGGCATACACCCCTGGAAAGATGGCATGGCATTTTGAAAAACACATGTAGGACTCAAATTCATAGGGTGCACACAATAATCATGGCAAAAATAACAAAAGTGCAAGTTCTGTTACGAAACAGAAACTAACAACACAGAGCACTCTTCCAACAGCATTTCGGGCATCAAGATGAGCTCAAATGAAAATGATGCAATGAGATGAAATGATCTACTCTTCGAGGCAAACATTTTGACATATTATACGCGCAAAATGGATCTACAGATGCAAAGATATACCACTTCGAAAATGCAACAAAATAACAAATATCTCAAGACTTAGGAAAAAAAAGAGAGGGGGAGAGAGGTCAACGGCGCTCGCGCGTCCCGAGGCCGGATCTGGCCGGCTGGTCTGGGCGCGGGGTCGGCGAGGTCGCCGCAGGAGGAAGGGCGGCGGCAGGATCCGGTGGCGACGGCTCGGTGGCGGGGCGGGGGGCAAAGCGGCGCAGCCGGAGGGGAGGCGGCGGCGGGCGCTGGCCGGCGCGCCATGCGCCGGGCGGCCTTCGGGGCGGGCGGCGGGAGGCGATCTTGGCGGCCGGGCGGGCACCTGCGACACGGAGCCGGGAGGAGGAGCGGGCAGGGAGGGCCGGCCGTGGGCTCATGGCCCATTGTGCGTGTGGCGGCGGCGGCCACGTGTGGCCGCCGATTGGCGCGGGGCGGCGGCGCGAAGTGTCCGGCGGGCGGCGGACGTGTCCGGCGCGCGCGGGGACGGTTTTTAGGGTTTTGGGGAAGGGATGATCCGGATTTTCGGGGGAGGTGTTTAAATAGGCATAGAGGGAGCTAGGAGAGTCCAAATGAGGTGTAGTTTTCGCCCACACGATCGTGATCGAACGACGGAGAGCATGGGAGTGACTTAGATGGGTTATTGGGCTGTTTTGAAGGGGTGTTGGGCTGCAACTTAAAAGAGGCCTTTGCGAGAGTGCGGTTAACCGTTGGAGTACCAAACGAGCTCCAAATGACCCGAAACTTGACCGGTGGTCTACGGGTGGTATACCAAGGCCACTAGACAAACCTCGGTCCATTTCGAGAAGGTTTAATACCAGCACACGGAAAAACGTAGAAGGGACCGCCGGGGGAGATAGGAGTGCCGGATTGCAAAACGGACAACGGGAAAAATGCTCGGAATCATGAGACGAACACGTATGCAAATGCGATGCACATGATGACATGATATAAAATGCATGACATGGACAAAATGCAAAATGAAGAAAAAACTCAACCACGGAGGGAATATCATATATCAATGCCGAAAATGGCAAGAGTTGGAGTTACAAATATGGAAAGTTACTTCCGGGGTGTTACAGGGCGGTCCCTCGATCGCGAGCTTGACGGCATCCATCTTTGCCCACTGTACCTTGACACGGGCGGAGGCCATCCGCGCACCTTCTATGCAGACCAGCCGCTTTATGGCATCCAGCTAGGGGTAGGCATTGATCAGCCGCTTCACGGGCCCAAAGTAGATGCTGGGTATGGCTTCGGTAGGCCACAACCGGACTATCAAGTCCTTCATGGCCAGTTCGGCCACCCTATGCAGTTCGACCAGCTGTTTTAGCTGATCGCTAAAGGGCACCGGATGATCCGACGCAAGGTATTGCGACCAGAACAGCTTCTCTGTTGAGCTCCCCTCTTCAGCTCGAAAGAATTCCGCAGCGTCAGAAATACTGCGCGGCAGATCTGCAAACGCCCCTGGAGAGCTCCGAATCAGGGTCAGTAATAAGTACTTTTTCTTCACATACTTGCTTTGCATTACAAAAGCCTTACCCGCCGCAATTTTCCTGGCCTCCTGGATTTCCTGGAGGGCGTCTTGGGCATCAACTCGGGCATCTTGTGCACTTTGGCGAGCCCTGGCTAGTTCGGTCTCTTGATCCGCAATGTCACGCTCCAAGGACTCGCATTTCTTCACTGCGTCCTGGAGCTCTTGCTGGACCTCATTAACTCTGGCCGCGTTTTCTTCATGGGCGGCCTGCTCCTTCGCCGATTTCTTTTTGTCCTCGGCCAGCGCCTTTTTCAGGGCCTCGACCTCAGTCGCCGCCCCTAAAAATATCACGACAATATGGTCATTACAAATCATCTATCCATTGTGATATACAGAAGGTCCTTGCATACCTTGTTTCTCCTCTAGTTGCTTCTTTACACGGCCGAGCTCTGCCTCGGTCCGCTCTAGACTCTACTTCAGTCCGGAGACTTCGGCGGCGTGGGAGGTCGCAGCTAGTAGCGACGCCTGTTTATTCACATGACACATTTTATTAGTCTCCTGTGAAAATTGTTTGATCCTCTGTCCGGCTTTTCTTTCTGAACGTCCGACAGAGTCTCAGGGGCTATTGTCTATACTGTGACATTCCTTTTACATAATTGCGTTGCTTACCTCAAAGCCTGTTAGAAGGCTTGTGCAGGCTTCGGTCACTCCGCTCTTCGCGGACTGAATCTTCTCAATCATTGTACCCATAAGGGTACGGTGCTCCTCAACAATGGAAGCACCTTGTAGCGCTTCCAGTAGAGTATTTGGTGCCTCTGGTTGGACAGAGGTCACCGGTGGAATGGGCACACCTCCTTCTTTCAAGGGAGGATGCCTGCTGGATTCCGGAGCCGTACTGGTCTCTGGGACCGTATTTGGCTGGGGACCAAATTGGACATGGCCGCCATCGCCAGTATCCATGGGGATTTGCTCCCCCATGTGTCCGGTGTCTGAGGCTCCACCCTCTGGCACCGCCCTGGCGACCTCCTGCGCCTCTCCCTGGCCTGGGGTCCTTCGAGATAACACCTCGGTGTCATCCGTGACCCTGGGAGAGGAGGCCGCCGGAAGGGACCCGCTGTCCATCATCTGTGGGTCCAGCGAATTCCCCGAAGATGAGGAACGTTCGAGGGCGGAACGTGCCGGACTGCGAGTGCGTGATTCAACATGTTAAAACTACAAAGTAGTGAGGCCGGGTATATGAATGCATCTGGGTCTTTGAGTACTCACGATTTGGCCAGGGGCTTATCTCGGAGGCGCCGCTCTGGGCTGCTATCGACATCCCATGTGGAGTTATCCGCGAGGTAGACCTTCCCATTCTTGGGCACCTCGGCCTCCAGACGCGTGGAGGCCGCCCTTTTCTTCCTTCCCCCCTCGGGGGGAGCTGCTTTCTTCCTCCTCCTCGTCATCGTCCTCGGCAGCGAAGGAGTGGGTTTCGGTGTCTTCGGACGTCACATCTGAAGCACCCTTGCGACGGAGACCACTTCGAGTCTCCTTGGTCTTCTTCTTCGCCTTCTTCTCTGGTGCCTTGTAGGGCGCCGGAACCAGCATCTCGCCAGAAGCGGGATCTCTGGGTCATCTGGAAGCGGAGCCGAACACTGAATCCGCTCCACTTTCTTTGTCCAACCCTGAAAAAAGTAAAATGGGGGAGCTCAGACATTCTCCTTGAGTATATGAGCGAAGGATATACCTTAATAACACTGAAAACTTACCGGTTTCCTTCGGTACCCACGGTCTTCGGTTTCCTTCGGCCACGTTTCATTGGCCTTGAAGAGCACCTTCCAGATGCCTTCGTGCGTGACGCCAAAGAAATGTTGGCTCTAGCATGGAAGGATCCGGCGGGCTAGCATCACCTAGATCACGTTGACAAGCTTGATGTTCTTGTCCACCATGCTCTGGACGCGTGTCTGTAGCGCGGTCAACTCGTCCGATGCATCCCAATTCAGGCCCTTCTCTAGCTAGGAGGTGAGCCGCATTGGGGCTCCGGACTTGAATTCAGGTACCTCGTCCTAGGTGGCGTCGCGGGGCTCTGTGATATAGAACCACAGTTGTTGCCACCCTTTTAAGGTCTCCACGAAGGAGCCTTCGGGCCATGTGACGTTGGGCATCTTGCTCACCATGGCACCTCCACACTCTGCGTGCTGGCCACCCACCACCTTCGTCTTCACATTGAAGATTTTCAGCCATAATCCGAAGTGGGGTGGGATGCGGAGGAAAGCCTCGCACACGATGATGAATGCCAAGATGTTGAGGAAGGAATTTGGGGCTAGATCATGGAAATCCAGCCGTAGTAAAACATGAGTTCGCGGACGAATGGGTGGAGAGGAAATCCCAGCCCGCGGACGAAGTGGGGGATGAACACTACCCTCTCATGGGGCTCCGGAGTGGGGATGATCTGCCCCTCGGCCAGAAGCCAGTGGGTAATTTCCTTGGCCAAGTACCCCACCTTCCGGAGCTTCGTATTGTCCTTCTCCTTGACGGAGGAGACCATCCACTTGCCCTTTGCTCCGGATCCGGACATGGTGGCGGAAAAGATGAGAACTTGGGCGCTGGAGCTCGAGAATGGAGGAGACAGAGAGAAAGAAGGCATGGGTGAAAGAGATGAATCCTTATCTCTTTATAGAGGCAGTGAATATCAGGTGCCTCCCCACTCACCCTAAAAACTCGCCTATTCCCAAGAGCCGTGCAGGCGGCACGGTTGGATTACCCACGCCCGTATTGATGAGAATCCCGCAATGAGGGGACACGATCACTGCTTTGACAAGACGTGCCAATGAAGCCGCATCTCGAAATATGGAACGCCAGGCTAAAAGACGGTTCGAAATAATAGTCGGGCAATGACGTGATGTCACGCTACAAAAAGTTGTCAGCTGATTGGACTCGTGGAATATAATACTCTCTGCGGTTGTGTATGGAATTTCTTTTGCAGGGCCGGACTATATTCTTGTGTCCAAAGACTATTTTGGAGTATACGGAGGAGGAACCCGCCTTGCAATGCCGAAGACAATTACCGCGCCGGACACCTCGTCATTGAAGCCTGGTTCAGGGGCTACTGAGGGAGTCCTAGACTAAGGGGTCCTCGGACGTCTGACCTGTTGATGTGGGTCGGACTAATAGGCTATGAAGATACAAGACCGAAGACTCTCTCCCGTGTCCGGATGGGACTCTCCTTGGCGTGGAAGGCAAGCTTAGTGTCCAAGATATGAAGATTCCTTTCTCTGTAAACCAACTTTGTACAATCCTAGTCCCCTCCGATGTCTATATAAACCGGAGGGTTTAGTCCGAAGGAGGACAATCATAACATAGTCAGACAGGCTAGACTTCTAGGGTTTTAGTCATTACGATCTCGTGGTAGATCAACTCTTGTAATACTCATATTTATCAAGATCAATCAAGCAGGAAGTAGGGTATTACCTCAATAGAGAGGGCCCGAACCTGGGTAAACATTGTGTCCCCCGTCTCTTGTTACCATCAACCCTAGACGCACAACTCGGGACCCCCTACCCGAGATCCGCCAGTTTTGACACCGACATTGGTGCTTTCATTGAGAGTTCCACTGTGCCGTACTCAAAAGGTTTGATGGCCCCTTCAATCATCCGCAACAATGCTGTCCAAGGAGAAGTCTTCCTCCCCGGACTGATCTTCGTGTTCGGCGGCTTCGCACTGCGGGCCAACTCGCTTGGCCATCTGGAGCAGATCGATAGCTACGCCCCTGGCCATCAGGTCAGATTTGGGAGCTTGAACTACGTCGCGGATATCCGCGGTGACTTGATCTCGACGGATTCGAAACCGCGGCAACCGCTCCCCGTCACTATGATGAACATGACTTAAATCTGTCATTGGACCACACTCAGGAGATAGCACCTGTAACTGCTCTGGCCTTAGATCCGGAGCAGATCGTGCCATCCGAAGACGGGAATCTCAGCCCCACCATGGATGTCGCAATCCCAGCGGCGTTGGAGCCGCACACAGACCCAACCTCGAGTGGAGTCTGTGTCATCGGAGCCCCAGACTCGTTTCCGGCTACATGTTCCAAACCATGTGCTTCCACGTGCGTCAAGCTCGATCAGTCATCGATCGTGGAATTCTGCTCTGCGGACATTTTTTGGCACTCGCCTTTGGGCGACGTGTTAAACTCGTTAAAAGCACTATCCTTAGCGGAGGGCTCGCAGCCGAATTGTATCCGATTCGAATTGGAGGTTGATGACAGAGAATTTTTCTTCCCACCCACACCCACTTCATAGCCACCGTCGAAGATTTAACCAACATGCTTGACTACGGCTCCGAAGACATCGACGGTATGGACGACGGTGCCGATGAGGAGCAGGGCCAAAACCCGCCGTTTACCGGACGCTGGACGGCCACCTCTTCTTACGACGTGTACATGGTGGATACACCTAAAAGACTAACGACGATGACAAAAAAGATCCAGTTGAGGATGAACCTCCTGTGATAAAGCCAAAACGCCGGCGTCAGCGGCGCCGCTCTAAGTCACGTCGTGCAAAAGACAGCAATACCGGCACGGGAGAAAACAATACTCTGGACGATGCCGAAGATAAGGACGACCCCGTTGAGATAACTTCTGAACAGGAGGAACGGGAAAACGGGCAAGTTAGCGCTGATGAACAGGCCATACACGACGACTCGGAGGACAGTACTTATCTCCCGCCCTCCAGGGATGAGGTGAGCCTCGACAACTAGGATTTTATCGTGCCTGAGGAACCTCTCGAGTAGGAGCGCTTTAAGCGCCGGATAATAGCCACTGCAAGGAGCCTGAAAAAGAAGCAGCAGCAGCTTCAAGCTGACCAAGATCTGCTCAACGATAAATGGACTGATGTCCCGGCGCCCGAAGAATACGGCCTCAAGCGCCCAGCCAAAAGTTACCCGAAGCGCAAACTGCTACCTCAGTTCGATGATGAGGCGCCGGAGCCCATACCATCATCGCACAATGCGGCTGACCGACCACCACGTGGTCGGGATAAAGCGGCAACTCAAGCCGAACACCAGTTCGCCCCTCTCACCGTAAAGGCAGAAAAAAACGGCTCGTGGTCATACATATGACCTTCGGCAGGACCCGGACAATAGAGCAGGACATACCAGATCGATCTACGGATCACGAGGACGTGCCCCGACACGTGACGACGGCTATCTATTCGGACGTGACAAGCCTAGTCACGCCCAGGCCGAAAACCGCAGGCGGACTCCATCGGAGCTACGTCGCGATGTGGCCCGATATAGAGGCGCCACACACCCTCTTTGCTTCACTGACGAAGTAATGGAGCATGAATTCCCAGAAGGGTTTAAACCTATGAACATTGAATCATATGATGGAAAAACTGATCCCGCAGTATGGATCGAGGATTTTCTCCTCCACATCCACATGGCCCGTGGAGATGACCTCCACGCCATCAAGTACCTCCCGTTAAAACTCAAAGGGCCAGCTCGGCACTGGTTAAACAGTCTGCCTGAAAACTCTATTGGTAGTTAGGAGGATTTGGAAGATGCCTTCCGCGATAACTTCCAAGGTTAAACAGTCCGGCCACCAGATGCCCATGACTTAAGTCACATAGTTCAACAGCCCGGAGAGTCGGCCAGGAAAATCTGGACTAAGTTCCTAACCAAAAAGAACCAGATCGTCGACTGTCTGGATGCCGAAGCCCTAGCGGCCTTTAACACAACATCCGCGACGAATGGCTCGCCCGCCACCTCGGCCAAGAAAACCGAAATCCATGGCAGCCCTCACGGCACTCATGACCCGCTTTTGCGCGGGTGAAGATAGTTGGCTGGCTCGTAGCAAAAACACGGCAAGTGAAGCGGGCACCTCCAAGGTCAAAAACAGCAACGGCAAGCTCCGGCGCAACAGGCACAAACGTTGAAGCAATGATGATAACACCGATGACACTACAGTCAACGCCGGATTCAGTGGCTCCAAGCCCGGTCAGTGGAAGAAGCTATATAACAGAAAGAATCTGGGACCATCCAGCTTGGACCGCATACTCGACCGTCCGTGCCAGATTCATGGCACCCCAAACAAACCAGCCAACCATACCAACAGGGATTGTTGGGTTTTAAACAGGCCGGCAAGTTAAATGCCGAAAACAATGAGAAGGGATCGCAAAGCGAGGACGATGACAAGGAGCCCCGTCCGCCGAACACAGGGGGGCAGAAGAAGTTTCCCCCTCAGGTCAAAGCGGTGAACATGATATACGCTACCCACATTCCCAAGAGGGAGCGCAAGCGCGCTCAGGGACGTCTATGCGATAGAGCCAGTCGCCCCAAAACTTAATCCATGGTCGTCATGCCCGATCACCTTTGACACTTCCACGACAGTTGGCATAAATGTGACGCTGACGCTTTGGACCGGTCCTTGAGCAGCATGAATGTGCGGCAACCGCTTCGCACGAGAGAGGGCCGAGAGAAATTTTTGGGTAAGGGTCAGCGTTGGAGATGCCCTAAGGTTAGGTTATATTGTAGCCTTCCCGAATTTAAGCATCTTGAGCATCAACATTCCTCAGACGGCCGCTCCACCGATTCCCAACAAGGCAACAACGGAGAGCACCGTGGTACACCACATGCCCTCTGTAAACTTGTCTCTGTGACCTCTGCTTTTTTCTTTTTGAGGATCTGTGACCTCTGCTTGATAAGATGAATGTATTCAAAGACACATTTGCCAATGATTTATGCTCCTTTTTTATCAGCATGCATCAGTCCCCACGTCTGATTGACATGTGCACATCTACTCAATGACAAATATCTTGTCAAAAACATTGATTGACATACCTAACGTTGGCAACTTGGCATGCTCCTGTCGTCAGTCGTCACATGCAGTTTGAATAGGACATGTATACTACCGGACGAAAGAAAACTCAAAGATGCTTTGCAAGTTTGCATTGGATTATTTGCCTGTCCCACTCTAACAGTGTAGCACAGTACAATACAAGTGTGTGTATCATAACTATTCAGCCGTAGCGAGAGGCGTCACATTGTTTTTGTTCGGCGGCGCCCCTTCACCGCCCTGATGAGTTGCTTCCGTTATTCCGATGGTGCTATATAAACCCTCCGGCAACGGCGGCCTGCACAGCATCACTTGATCGATCAGCCGTGCATGCATTTTACCCCATGTCGAACAGTAAAGTAATCGGGGGCCGTTCCTTGCCGCCGGCAAATCGCTGGCAGGCGGGTGGTCGTCCTCGTCGAGCCTTCCTCCTTCCGGCTGCTCACCGGTTGGTGCCAAAGCCTCGCGCGCACCATCATGGAAGTAGCCGGCTTGACCTCCCCGCATCATCCAGGCTTCCTTCCACTGAAGCACGGCGCCCGGAGCCCCTGTCTTCTCGTCCTCCCCTTCACAGGATCGAGCGGACCGCCCGGATGAATCACTCTTGTTTCGGTAACGATCCCTAGCCTGCTTGGATTGATATACTTTCTACTTTTTTTTTCTTTTTGCATGTTCATAGACCTGGTCTCATAAAAAAAAATCCATGTTCATACGGGTTATATCCTACTCCCTTCGTCCGAAAAAACTTATCATCAAAATGGATAAAAAAGGGTGTATTTAGAACTAAAATACATCTAGATACATCCTTTTTTATTTATTTTGATGACAAGTATTTCCGGACGGAGGGAGTACAAAAATGGGCATGCTCATACGGGTTATATCCTACAAAAATGGGCATGGTGACGAGGCCTTGCCGCGCTCTTGCGAAATGACTTAAGAGAGGAGGAGGTGCGCCGAGCGAGGGATGGTTTGCACGCCTAAGAGCATACTCAACAGCCGCATGAAAATATCGAGCGCTAAAATGATTTTACAGCGTCACTCTAGCATTTTTAACGCGACGCGGCCAATATTTCTTTTCTAGATGCCCAAAAATACGCGCTCAAAAAACCATGCAGTGCAAATTATGAAGCGCGCTATCGCGCCCTAAATTTGCAACGTGCGATAGTGCTTTTTAGCGCGTGCTCTAATTTTTTTTGCGCGCACACTATTTTTACAACATCTGGTGAAGTGTCTCCGCATCTAAAATAAACTATTTTTAGCGCGCGGAGCAGTTTTGCGCGCCCGCTGAAGATGCTTTAATGCCCTGGACGGTTGCACGACCTCCACAGTGTTTGATTCATTTGGGGAGATGTACTGGCACTGGCACTTGACTGGAGCCAGTAGTAGAGTACTAGAGCACAGTAGAGCAGTAGAGAAGAAGTAAAGAGTACGCCGTCTCCCTCCTCCCTCCTCAGCCCGTCCAGTAACAGAGCAGAGCAGCGGAGGTCGGTGATTCGGCAATGGCGGGCGGCGGCGGTAGAGGGCGCGGGGAGGAGGAGTACGACTACCTGTTCAAGGTGGTGCTGATCGGCGACTCGGGGGTGGGGAAGTCCAACCTGCTCTCCCGCTTCACCCGCAACGAGTTCTGCCTCGACTCCAAATCCACCATCGGCGTCGAGTTCGCCACAAGAACACTCCACGTACGTTCGTCGTCCCCCTCCTCATCTCCCCTTCCACTCCATGGATCGATTTCATTCCGTGCTTCGCTTTGCCATGGCTTGCCGCTAGATCCGACGGGGTCAATCGGATCCGCGGCTTATTTACTTCCTCCCCGCGCTCCAGATCCAGATCATTGCTGCCATGCCATGCCATGCCATGCCAAATAGTAGGAGCTGGTAGCAAATCCATCGCCGCGGGGACAGATTCAGAGCCGAGGATTGATTCCTCAGCTTTCAGGATTTCCACTGCGCCCAGGCAGCCAGCAGCCAGATCTACCGTAGCGCTCTGTTTGCACGACCTCCACAGTGTTTGATTCATTTGTTTTTTTGTTTTCTTTTTACGAGAAAGCAATGGATTTATTCCTCTGAATAGGAATAGCGTTACAGTCTGCTAATACAAAGCTTGTTGGTTGACTCATACTCCCTCCTTCCCAAAATATAAGGCGCGATTGACTTTTTACGGTCTTTGATGCACAACTTTGACCACTAATATATATCAAAGTATATGGATTGAACATGTATAAATGACATCGCTGTATTTGTCTTGCAAAGCAATTTTATTTTATATGTATGTATAATAATTTTATAGACATATAATACATAAAAAATATAGTCAAAGTTGTGCAACGAAGACCAGAAAAGTCAAACCGTGCCTTATATTTTGGGAAGGAGGGAGTATGATTTTCCTGTTGTTCTCTCAAGAAAAAGAGAACTCCTCTTGAGACCTCGACAGCTGCATGTTCTAAAAACAAGTCTCGTTCGTTTTTAAGAAAATGATTCGACTTTATTATTAAACTGAAATATACATCAAATCAATTCTTAGGCTATAAACCAAGTCGGGGTCTTTTCCTGCCATTAATTGCGCATGAATCTCGGATCTCTTTCCGAGTTAATTTCATCCCATTTAATTCTAATTGGTCAACATATATGCATCATATCGGAGTTTTCTCTCCGAGTTCCTCTTATTATTTTCAAGGCGGCTTACTGATTGCAACTCTCAAACGAATATAAATTGGTAGGATTTCGTCTAAAGGAGCGAGGCGATACTAATATAAAAAAAACTATTTCTCCACTCAAGCATGAGCGAAGTCAGTTTTTTTTTCTTTTGAGATCAAGGAGCGAAGTCAGTTAGACAGCTCGGGAGTTCGGTTCCACACAACAGCACTATTTTTGCTGCAGGCCTCGAGCGACAGACCGGAACGCATGGCTACAACAAATGGCCTGAGGACCAAACAAGCCCATATATGTGAAACGTGGAGAAAAGAACGTTCCCCGTGGGCCGGTCCATACGAGCACCTCACGGAGCCTCCCAAACAGTTTTCTTGCAGCCCGATTTTCGTCATTGGTTTTCAGCCAGTTTTATTAAGAGTAAATGGCAGATATCAAATTTTTATACATTCTAAAACACATATAAATAAAAAAACTACAAAAAGGAAGTTAATAAAAATTAGTTCTTAAATTAAGAAAAATCAAAGAATTCGAAAAATATAAGTGAATTTTAAAAATATTTTCAAATTTAGAAAATGTGAATGAATAAAAAGATGATCCCAAAATTTTAAAATATTAATAATTTTATAAAATTCTCAGATATTCATGTCCAGGTATTTGAAAAAATGTTCATGTATTTAAAATGTCCTTTGATTTAAAATAAATTTTTATTTAATTTTGAAATTGTCCTAAATTATTATATGTTTCATAAGTTTCAAAAGGGAAAAGGAAAAAAAAACTTCTATAAAAAACCCAATCAAACTAATAAAATACTAAAATGGTGGAAGGCACTGCTAGCTTGACGTTACACAATTTGGCATGTCTCATTCGTTGGTTCATGTGCGTTTGCTCGACATGTTGTTGCATCGAGCATCGAATAGGAATATCCATATTCTATGCCTCAACCAATAAATTGCCGCTAAATCGTGTGACGAGCCAAGACAAAATAATCCTTGCGCCTTTTGTTCACCTAGCTGATTTCTGTTTTTTACTTGCTACCATGAAAAAAAAACTGTTGTTGGCTAAGAAACAAAACTTGATATCGAGTTTTGGGATAGATTTTAAAAGATTACAAAGCGAAAAAGCGTTTGGGGATTTTAATATAATGTTCACAGATAAATAATTTTTAAAAGTGTTAATTATTTTCTTAAATATTCATGACTTTAAAATTGGTCGTGAATTTTTAAAATTTATTAAATTAGATTTTTATAATTTAGAAAAATGTTTACAAATTGAAAAGAGAAAATTAATGAAATGCAAAAGAAAAAAACGAAATAACCTGCACGCCTCGAGCGACAGACTGGAATGAAAAGCTGGGGAGAAACTGCCTGAGGCCTAAACGAGCCCATGTATGTAAATACATGGAAAATGGAACGTTTCCCATGCGCCAGCCTATAAGGGCAACTCACGGAGCCGCTCAAATAGTTTTCTTGAGGCCAGATTTTCTTCGAAATCCCTAGGTTTTTTTAGTTAAAGGGTACCCATTGTAAAGGTCACTCCCACCTTCTCAATCCTCTATAACACTATGCTTCCTAGTTTTAAAGAGCCCACATTCAATTAAGGTTTTGAATTGAAATTGGGTCACCCGATTTGGACCGTGTCAACAATTTCTCAAAGTTCTCTAATTTAATTCTTTTATACTATACACTATGCTTCCTAATTTTCAAGGCCTCATAATTAATTGAGGTCTTCAATTAAAAATTATGTCACCTTATTTTGACCTAGTCAACAATTTCTCAAGGGGCTCTTTTATTTAATTCTTTTAGTTCCCTAATTTTGAAGCTCTTTCATTAAATTGAGGTATTCAATTTTGGATTTGATCTATGATTTTGATTGCGCTAATGAATTTTCAAATCAATCAGCAACAATCGGCCAATAAAAACATATCAATTATGTGCACCCTTCCAACACCAAGAAAAAAGAAGCGTCACCATGTGATATCAATAGAGTATGTGCAGCCACCGATGTAGAAATTTTCCACATAAATATATGTTGTTTAGCGGATAACACAGAGCCACAACATGAAAGGCTCATCAAATTACCACATTATAAATAAAAATTGAACGCACTCCATCATCTCCGCCACCCGCCAAACTAAATATTCATTAGTTCTAAAATATAAGGGTATTAGTTTTTTGGGAAGTCAAATTTCTTTAACTTTGACCAAGTTCAGAGAAAAATATATCAACATCCACAATATTAAACAAGAAAGTACGGAAATACATTTCATGATGAATCTAATTATACCAATTTGATATTAAGGATTTTGATATATTGCTCTGCAAATTTGATTAAACTTAAAAGGTTTGACTATTTTAAAAAGTAGTACACCTTATCTTTTAAACAGCGTGAGTAATTTTTTTAAGAAATCCAACAACACGAGCAGTGCAGCAAAGCGTGCCCAACCCTTCTAGATTGAGACATTGGCATACTGCATGTGCGTCACTTCTTGCAACGTGTGAGTTTTCATATTTCTTTCATAGATTTGTTTATTTAAAATATTTTATCTCTTAAATCGTGCATCCAAATCTTGAAGCGTTTTCATTGTTGGATTTCTCATGTCGAAATCTTCGAAATTAGATCTCATATTGATAGATTTTGATGAACTTTTTTCAAGAAAAAACCGAGCCGGAAGCACAGTTTTTTCCAACTCTTTTTTCAAAAAGGCACAACTGTGCCTCTTGTGAAGAAAATATGAGCCTCCGTGAAAAGAAAATTTGAGCCTCCATGATTTGCAAATCTGTACCTCTCATGAAATAAAGAAAACACATTTTTTTTCTTTTCTGAGAGGCACATTGCAAAAGTAAACTTGTGCCTCCACAAGTAGCAGATCTATGCCTCTTGTGAAAGAGAAAAAAATTAAGTTCTTTTCATTCTCGGGAGGCACAATTCTCCACGAGAAGCAAATATGTGTCTCTTGTTGAAAAAAGGCGTGTTGTTCCTTCTTCGAGAGGCATAGTTGTGCCTCTCGCGGGAGCAAATCTGTGCCTCCCCGAAGAAGCAAAAATATATGTGCCTACATGAGAAGTAAATCTGTGCTTCTCGCGGAAGAAAATAAAAAGGAAATTTTCCTTTTTTTGAGAGGCACATTTGTGCCTCTCATAGACGGAAATATGTGCCTCCAGGAGAAATAAATATACGCCTCTTGTGGGAAACCAAAAAAAAACATATTTCTTTTTTTAGAAGGCACAACTGTGCAACTCGCGGAAGCAAATCCGTGCCTCCATGAGAAGAAAATATGTTCCTCTCCCGGAGAAAAAAAGTTTTTTTGTCCAAAACCTAGGGCAAAGCTGAAAAAACCCCCAAAAGATCATCTAAAATCGGAAAACACATATAGAAAAATATGTCCCTCAAGGAGCACCCAACACGCGACATGTTGCGACGGCTGAGAGCGCGCCAGGTGATGCGCTCCCTGCCCACCAAAAGTGACCCTTTAGGGGCCCCTGCAAGGGGTACCCTCAGTTCGTTGCTCTCGATTTTCTTCTTTGGTTTTCAGCTGGTTTTCTTAAGAGTAAATGGCTGACATCCAAATTTTATATAGATTCTAAAAATACATATAAATAAAAAACTACAGAAAACACTAATTTAATAAAAAAGTTCTTAGATTAAAAAAATTGATACATTTCAAAAAATATGAGTGAATTTTAAAAATGTTTACAGATTTAGAAAATGTGAATGAATAAAAAGATGATCCCAAATTATTTAAAATATTCTCAATTTTTAAAGATTTTCGGATATTAGATGGCCAGGTATTTCACAAAATGTTCACGAATTTTAAAATACCCTCAAACTTGAAATAACATTTGCATGAGTAACGAGGTATGATTCGAATAAGAAGATGCAAGGTGAAGCACCTTCATTGCCGGACACCTAACTGACGAATGACCAAAATCCTTTTTATTTTTAGGGAACCCCGAAGCCTTTTGGGCCTAGGTTTGTCGGATGCAGCCAAAACCATCATTCCAATCCAATATAATGCAGGGAGAAGTACAGAAATCACCCTCAAATCCACCTCAATCGAGCCATATCCCCGTTGAACCCAATTTTGGTATAATCTAGATCCTCAAATTAACAAAACCTGGTTAATGAACCCCCGAGTGGTTTTAAGTCACATAAATTCCGGTTTGTTGTCACACCATAGATGGTTTTGTGTCTTATAATGCTGAGTCAGCTTCCACTTTTTCTTGGCTTACCTTTATCTTCTTCGCATAGAACAACCCGAAATTTTCCCTTTTTATTATTCTCGTGGGATGAACCTTAGGCTAACGGAAATTTTGCAATCTCGTCGGATAAATCAATGGTGCTATCCTCAATTGCAGCCTCTTTTGTAAGACCATCACGACCACTACCACGGAGAATGGGTGCCGCTGCCCTAGCGCCCCAAATCATCCCCAAATCCATCCAATGGTAAAAATCGTTCATCTGTATTATAAAAATATTCATGTACAAAAAACATGCATTTGGAAAAATAAAAAATAAGAATAAAAAGGAGAAAAGGAAACTAGGAGGAAACAACTTTGGGTGCCTATTTTTGGGATGTTAACCTTTTTAGGCAGCCTCTTCCCGGGCCTTCGTGTGTGATATAAGTATCATAGTCTACTGTTGGACGCCCGCGTGCGATGAGGCATTCAATAGTGGTGAGGAGAGAAAAGAATTAGTGAATGAGAATTCGAGCCTTTTAACTTTCCTTTTTTTTTTGAACTTTGGCTTTGAAATACCAAACGTTTGCTTTAGCAAGACTACTACAGCTTCGGGGTAGTTATGTGGGGTGTCATTGTTGTCAAGTTATATGTAGGAAGAAGGTTATGATGTGTGGGGATGGCTTGTATAGTTCTATGTATCAAGAACGGGGGACACATCAGTGGCAGCCATTGGAAGCATCCTAATTCTTTTTATTAGTCTGTTGTGCCAACATATGTAACATCATGAGTGACATGCCAATTGATTCGTGTGCTTTCTCGGAACAGCAACTACTGAGAGGATGTTTCTAGGAGAAAATACAAGCCTGCAAAACCTGGTATAACATCATTTGATCCTTCATTTCGATTAAATGTTTGAGGTTTCTATCATGTCATTTTTTTCACCACTAAATACTATGATGCATAAAAACTAGGAACATTTTCCTACAATAAGGAAGCAGCTCATGAAACCAGAATTGTCTCCATCACCGTATGACACCGCGTGGGTGGCTATGGTGCACTTGCCAGGCTCCCCTCATATTCCGTGCTTCCCTCAATGTGTTGAATGGATACTTCAAAGCCAACAGAGCAATGGATCTTGGGGTCATAACCAAATAAACTCCTCGGTTAACAAGGACATCCTCTCATCCACATTGGCTTGTGTACTTGCACTTAAGCGATGGAATGTTGGCACTAGGAATATCACGAGAGGTATGAACAATTTGCATTTTGTTGCTTTTGTTGTTTATATGTCTTATAGATTCAAGTGTTTAATGGTGTTGATACGGCAAAAATGATATTGGCAGGCCTGATTTTTATTGGAAGATATTTCTCCATTGTCATGGATGAGCACACTCCTGCACCTATAGGCTTCAATATAATTTTTTCTGGTATGCTTAGCCTTGCCAGTAGGATGGGTTTGGAATTTCCTGTTAAGCAAACTGATGTTCATCGGATTCTTCACCTCCGAGAAAAGGAACTAAAAAGGTTTGCCATTGACAATTCCGGCTTGAAAATTTTGTTACCTTTCTTTCTTATCATGTTTGTTCTCTAGAGATTTATGGTCCTTATAGTTTGTGTTTGTTGACAAGTAACGTTAATGAAAATTCAACATACGCTTTGTTTGTTAAATTTCTTTCTAGAGTAGATGAAATCCAATAAAAAGTTTGCTTATTCAAAGGTCTACTAGGAACAATAATTGATAAACATGGGTTAGATGTGATTCCCGATCATCTTCTCCTTACCGATGAAGCGGCAATCATAATTTCTGTATGACATTATTGACCTATTTCAGACTTGCCGGGGATAACTCTTATGGGAAAGAGGTGTATATGGCTTATATTTCTGAAGGGCTAGGAAACTTATTGGACTGGGATAAAGTTATGAAGTTCCAGAGGAATAATGGGTCGTTGTTCAACTCTCCTTCAGCAACAGCTGCTGCTTTAATCCAAAATTATGATGACAAAGCCCTCCACTACCTAAATGTACTTGTTAGTAATTTTGGAGGTTCAGGTGGGTCTTGAACCTTTTCTTGTCAAGAGTTTGCAAAGGTGTATACTACTTATATATCTCACAAAATTAGACTTTTGCAGTACCAACAGTGTACCCAACAAATGTATACTGTCAGCTTTCAATGGTGGATTCTCTTGAAAAGACCGGGATATCTCACCATTTTTCCAGTGAGATAAAATACATTCTAGACATGACATATAGGTAGTGACCATGAATAAAAAAAAATCATATGTAGCTTTTGTATCATGAAACATGACTATACACACTTGCAGTTTCTGGGTGCAGAGAGATGAGGAAATAATTCTGGATGTAACAACATGTGCGATGGCATTTCGTCTTTTACGAATGAATGGATATGATGTTTCTTCGGGTACTTACTGGGGTCATGAATTCTGTGTCTTATTTATTTTATCTTTAGTAGTGCATGCATTGTTTTATTATATTTAACTTGCTAATTTCAATCTGATATAGACGAGTTAGGTCATGTTGATGAAGCCTCCACTTTCCAAAATGCACTTCAAGGGTATTTAAATGATACAAACTCTATACTAGAGTTATACAAGGCATCAAAAGTGAATGTATTTGAAAATGATTTTATCCTAGATAAGATAGGCTACTGGTCAGGAAACTTGTTGAAAGAAACGTTGCTCTCCGATGGGGAGCAAAGCAGGGAAACCTTTGGTGAGGTACTTGCATGAAATTTAAAATTCAGAAAATGAATTGACCCTATATTGTATTCAGGTGCAGTTAACATTTACTTCCATTTCCAAGTTAGGTTGAGTATGCTCTTAAATTTCCCTTCTATGCCACGATGGAACGTCTTGACCATAAGAGAAACATCGAACACTTTGATGCTAGTTATTCTCGGATGCTGAAGACTGCACACTTGTAAGAGTCACATTTCTTGACAAGAATAGTTCGTTGAATCATATACTACGGATGTTAGATATTAATGTTAAATATTTTCATGAATCAGGCCATGTTGTGTAAACCAAGAAATTCTGGGTTTGGCTGTCGAAGATTTCTGTTTTTCTCAATCTATATACCAGGACGAACTTCGACATCTTGAAAGGTAATATGATGGTTATGCTTTTCTTGTCTTATCTACTCCCTATCTTAAAAATAGAAAAACTTTGTTGCAACAGCTGGGCAAAAGAGAACAGGCTGGACCAACTACAGTTTGCACGACAACGGATAACATATTGTCACTTTGCTGCTGCTGCTACCATATTCCCTCCAGAGCTATCAGATGCTCGCATTTCATGGGCCAAAAATTCAGTCCTCGTAATTGTTACTGATGACTTCTTTGATGTTGCGGGGTCAAAGGAAGAACTGGAAAACCTTGTAGCCCTAGTTGAGAAGTATGATTCATTAACTTGATCTCTTGTTTGCTCTTTGTTTGCACGTTAGATGGTGGGGCTAGCTAGCCTTGAATCAAATCCTCTTCTTCATCGAAAACCTCATGTTGCTAGCACACTAGGTGTTCTTGCATCCCACTAGAGTTTACTATCCACAACCCTGATGCCTCATCTCTAAAGATGTGGAGCCGGCTTCTCCATCATCTGCATGTGTAACATTACTAACAACTAATAAATCATCTTCCCTGATTTTGTAATGATTGTCTTAGGTGGGATGAGCACTCCAAAGAGGATTTCTACTCTGAGCAAGTAAGAATCTTATTTTATGCCATTTATACTACAACAAACCAGCTTGGAGAAATGGCGACTGCATTACAAAACCGTGATGTTAGGAGGCACATGATTGAACTAGTGAGTTTCTTATGTGTTTGCATGATTCTGAATTGAGTTTTGTTTCGAACTAACATGTTGCACGTAACCCATCTTCAGTGGTTACAGCTATTGATGTCTATGATGACTGAAGCAAATTGGCGGATGAGACAATACGTGCCAACACTTGAAGAGTACATGGAAAATGCATTTGTGTCATTCACACTAGGGCCTCTTGTGCTCCCAGCGTTGTATTTTGTCGGGCAAAGCTTATCGGGATGCATTGTCAAACACCATGAGTACAACGAGTTATTCAGGCTCATGAGCACTTGTGGCCGTCTCCTCAACGACATACAAGGTTTTGAGGTACTTGTGTCCCTCTATGAATAAGTTTGTCTTAGGGTTTTGTCTAACTGTGTATGTATATGATTATTTTTTTAAAGTGAATTCCAATTTTCCCCTACTTTGACATATGTGTTGATAATCATTTTACAGTTTTTCATCTGAAATGCCCCATTCAGCAAATAGTTTGCTAATTTCTACCCCATTTAGCAAAAAGAAATGCCAGTTTTTATCCCATTAATTTTTTGGGGAGCCACCTGCTAGGTTGGTCTCCGCTGTCAGGTCCATGACCAGTACTTATAAAATAATAGCACATGATTATCACATAGTTTAAACCTCATGAGTTGTAAGTAGGATATTCTAATAGGCATTTGATCTACTATTACAGAGAGAGAGCAGCCAAGGAAAACTGGACAGTGTTTCGCTACGTGTTCTCCACAGTGATGGCTCTATGTCCATTGAAGAGGCTAAGGAGTCGATAAGGAGGTCCATAGACTCATGTAGAAAAGATTTGTTGAGATTGGTCCTTAAGGAAGATAGTGTTGTACCTAAGCCATGCAGGGAGTTGTTCTGGAAAATGTCCAAAATATGCCATGTGTTCTACTCTCACACCGATGGATTTACCTCGCCAATTGAGATGGTCAGCGCAGCGAATGCAGTTATCTATGAGCCACTGAATTTCCAAATGACCAATTAATTCCTCTTAATTTTCATGTCCAGACAGAAAATTAAGATTGCCAGCACTTTACCATGTTCATATGTGTCAATCCTTCAGGTGCGCTCCTAAATAAAGAGGGGTCATATGCAGTATATTATGTATCTTGTATGCATGTAGGTGTTGGAGTAGAAACAATATCAGTTTGTATTCAACATCGTCGATGTGAAGCTTAATAGTATTAAAGGAAGATCAGTCTCTTGTATAGGCCTTGCTTCGTGTGTAAAGCTCGGCGGTATACTTGTTGGTGGTGAGTTATCCTATCTTAATGATCGTGGGTTGCAATGGTCTTGAATTTTTGGATGTGCCGGTCGTGCGCCCAACGCGCGGCCGTATTTCGGCCGCATCTCGTCTGCTGTGCATGCAAAATATAAAAAGAATAAAGGGTATAGCTAAATGGCAATAGTTCACGCCAGTGACCGCGCTCTTATCAGTTCATGCCAGCTGGCAACAAAGTCAGCGGCATACAGAATGGTCACTAAAGTATCACGCCGGCAACAAAGCCAACCTTTAAAATGGACAAGTTTTTGGGGCCGGCACATGAACCAGCCTTCAAAATGACAAGTTTTTGTCGCCGACAACAAAGCCAGCGGCTAGCACAGCAGCCAGCCTTCAAAATGGGCAGCGAGGTGGAGAACCGTGTCTGCCCCGTGGCCATGGAGCGGCGGCGCACGATTCGTCTCGGCGCGTGGCGGACGAGTTCGGGGAACGGTGCTGTGGAGGACGAGCAGCCGACGAGCCTGTGCAGGCCGCGGCCATGGCAGCGACCGAGAGGATGGCCGGCGGGGGTCGGCACAACCCTAACATGAGGAGGGCGTGCGCCTTGGCAACGATGGACTCCTTGTCGTTGATGTCCGCCAGGTGCTGCACTGCACGCAGCACGGCGGCCTCGGTGGTGTAGCCCGCAGCAAACTTCCTCTCCTTGTTCTTTGCCCGCCGGTTCCTCCTCTTGGTCGATTCCTCGTCGAGCTTGCTGACCTCCGCCGACGTGAGCTCCGACCATGATTGTAGCGACCTGACCCAAAATCGGTCAAATCTACGTATGCATACCATCCCAAGATCATGCCGGTACTCACGACATCGATAAAGTAATCAAAGTTCAATCACACCGAATATCATTAAACGATTCTCATATAGAGTCTTTATTACATGGGAATAAATTCGCTCAAGGCCAACTCATGAGAAATAAACTAATAACACTGCGGAAGCGTCGAAGATAAGCGAGTCCATCCGACTCAAAGGGCAATCGCCAAGCGCGAGCGTAGCCTCACTCTGATCGGAATATATCTCGCAACATAATACGTTGCAGCCATGTAGGTCAGCTTTTGGAATAAGCTGGCAAGTCATGAAGAATAACAATAATAAAGTTACTAACACTATATGCATTTTTGGCTGTGGAGCTCTAAGTTTCATCATTTTGCGAAAAGCAAATTTTATCCTACTACAGTGGACTTGCTTGCAAATTACTACAATTGTTGGTAGTTATTGAGATGGTTCCGCCAACCAATATCTCGTTCCCAAATTATTAAGTCATAAACCCCTCAAATTAATCCATTAGTTTTAGTGTTGAGATATCCGAATACTTCCAAGTTCCAGAGGCTCAAATGTCCGTAACCGGGGACACGGCTAATCGATTAGATCTTTAACTCTGCAGAGGGTTGTGCACTTTCCCCGCAAGAATCATTCCCTCCTTTAAAGCCTTCGCACTTCATGGTGTTTGAAGACGGGACGAATGAAACAGGGTCTTCCAAAGAGTTCTTCTGGCCACCGTACCCATCCAATCCTACCGTTCGTCTACTTCTCGTAGTACCGTCCAGCCAGCGTCACTACTAGGGTCAACCCAGCCAGAGCCCATAATGGCTTGCGGCTGCACAGGTAAGCTTCCGGTCATGAGGCATCCATCCTTCTCTTCGTGGCTGGGTGAAGCTTTCCGCAGGATGTCATGGCGCTTCTCCATGCATCCCGCCACCACTGGTGCTCCAGGTGCCCGTCAACCGCCCTCCACCCAAAGAGTGATTTTCGAAGTCCATCTTGATCATTGTAGTCCATGGGGTTGTCATCATCATTGACTCTCACATCTTGCTTATGAATTTCACTCATCCCAAATCCGCCTCACGAGCATAGCAAAATAACTACTACGTCCCGGGTCATGGTAACAAGGGATTGGTTCATCCTACCACATGATACTACTCAAGTTTAATGACTTCAAGATTTCACTACTGCATGCATGGTGGGGTGGTGACGACTACTAATGCACAAAACATAGGTATAGAAATAACATGATCAAAACTTGCCTTGCTGATGATCCTCGTAAGCTAAAGAGTCGAGTAGCAAGCTTCAGATTCGAAACTCTACCGAGACAAACAATAGCACAATAAGCACAAAGCAATAGGATCACACAACATAACAAAAGTAACATAACACAACAAAACAATCAAAACCAATCAAAAGGAAAACTCAAAGAAACCAATTCAAGTTTTCCCTACTCCAAACAATAACTAAAATAGTTTTATATAACAAAATTCCTTAATATAACCTAATCATGGTTTTAAGTTAACTTAACAGAAAAGGTTTCACTAAGCAACTAGGAGCAAAAAGAATTAATTAAAAGCTATTATAAAACTCATTTTAGGCCTAATCCAATTTCTATTAAGAAAATAATTTAAAACTTTTATTAATTATAAATAAAAGTTCATCTAATGGAGTGACATAAACTAACCTAGAATAACTAATCACAAGTTAAAAATAAATTCATTTACTAATTAATTTAATAGGAAAACAGAAACTAGTTAATTAATTAGGATTAATAGGATTCTGCTTAAAACAAATTATTTATTAATCCTAAAATACCAAAGTTAATTTCTAGGGTTTGGCAATGACAAAATAAAGTTGGGGCAAAAGAATCATGCAAAAATAATTTTTCTAACTAAAATTATAGCAGATTTACTATTCTGACCAAAACTAAAATAAAGCAATTTTAATTATTTTTAACATAGCTAAATATATATTCTACAGAAACTACATAAAATTTGCAATCCAACAAAAAAGAATCATCTAAAATATTAAACAGAATAAAAGATATAAATTTTGAAAACAGAAACTATTCGGCTAAAACAGAAAATCAAAAATAAAAGAAAAAGGCCTAATGGGCCTATACTGTGCACTAGGCGTTAAATAGTCTAAACGGGCCCTAGGGTTAACTAAAACGAACCGGGCCAAAAAAATAAAAACCTAACCTAAAAATAAACCGATTGGACCGGCGGTTTTCTAAATAAAACTTACCCTTCTGGTTCTAATCCTAGCCGCTCATCTAGGATCGGACGGGGGAGGGGGTTGCCGGTGGCTTACCGGACTCCGGCGACGGCGGCGGCGGCGGCGAGAGTGCGTCGGGGCTTCCGGGCGTCGGTGAGCTCCGGCGAGTCGTCGGGAGGATGCGGGGGAGCACGGGGAGTGGTTCGGTGGGGTCGGGTGTGGTCGGGGAGGACTAGGGCGTCGACGGCGGCGACAATGGCGGCGGGGAAGCTCGGGTCTCCGCGGGCACGAACGGGAGGAAAGGGGTGCGGCGAGGTCTCGGGGAATGGGGTGCGGGGCTCGGCTTTTATAGCTGTGGCCTCGGGCTCGCTCGGGAGGATCGGGCGGATCGGGATCCGGATCCTTCGGGATCCGCAATCTCCGCGAGTCGCGTTGCGTGGGCGAGGGGAAGAAAAGGGCAGGCCCACGGGTCACGAGAGAGGGAGGGCGAGGCGAGCGGTCGATCAAGCCTGGGGTTTCGGCGAGGGGAGGCCGGTCGGGCACTGGCTGGCCTGTGGGCCTAGTGGGCTGGCTGGCTTGGGCCAGCGAGGGGTCTTGGCGCTTAGCTGGGCCTGGGTGGCTCAAGGCGCCTGGGGGGTTTTTTTTTAAAATAAAACAAAACAAAAATAAAACAATATCTATACATATTTTATATAGGGTATATATATACCAAAATGATCAGGGGAATATTCCCTTTCATTTGAACATTTTTCCAAAGGCAAAATCCAAACTTTATAAAAATCATTTTTTTCAAATTCAAATAAAATTCGGGTTTGAATCCAAATCTTTTGGCATTGTTTCCTCTGATATTTTTGGAGTGTCATGTTTGCTCCTCTCATACTTTTGATCAAGTATTTATCAGGCTTAGTTTTTGAAATGTTTCCCACATGCCAAGTTTGAAATTCAAATTCAAAACTCAAAATTCCCTGAAACTTCAAATGGCATTCAAATTCAAACAGGATGCATAGGATGCTTATCTATAATTGTAAAACATTCCAAATAGGAAATTTGGGATGTTACAAACCTACCCACCTTAAGATGAATCTCGCCCTCGAGATTCGGGTTGGCTAGCAAATAGGTGTGGATGGTCTCGAAGAAGATCTTCTTCGCGCTCCCAGGTGGCTTCTTCCTCGGTGTGGTGACTCCACAGCACCTTGCAAAATTTGATGACCTTGCTGCGGGTGACTCTGCTTGCAGTCTCGAGAATTGGACGGGTTTATCCTTGTAAGTCGATCACCGTCAAGTCGTATGGCCTCTAGGGGCACTTGTGTCTCTCAACGGAACATCGGCCATGTCGGCATGACACTTCTTCACCGAGAAACATGGAAGACATCATGAACTCCGGACAATCCTTCCGGCAATTCCAATTTGTATGCAACTTCTCCACGACGTTCGAGGATTTTGTAGGGGCCAATGAATCGGGGTGCTAACTTTCCCTTGACACCAAACCTCTTGATTCCACGAAGTGAGACACACGAAGATATGCTCGGTCTCCCGCTTCGTAAGTCACTTCCTTGCGCTTCTCGTCGGCATAACTCTTACGTCTCGATTGTGCTATCTTGAGCCTGTCTCGAATCAGCTTGACTTTCTCTTGAATCCTTGATAAGATCGGAACCGAAAATGATCGATCTCCAACATTATCCCACAAAGAATGGTGTCCTACACCTTCTTCCGTATAGAGCTTGAAAGGGCCATCTTCGATCGATTGATAATCGTTGTTGTATGAGAACTCTGCGTATGGCAAATTATCATCCCAGCTAGACCCATAGTGTCGGGGATATGCCCATGAATGACCCGGCCGAGTCGTAAACCGCCGGGACTTGTTAAACCGGTGGTGTTAAACCGCGAACAATGTTAAACCGCGCAGACAATGTTAAACCGGCGAGACAATGTTAAACCGGCAGACAATGTTAAACCGTCAGACAATGTTAAACCGGCAAACAGTGATAACTGGGTTGTCAGGGGTTATGAAGCCCAAGACGTTATGAAGCCCAAGATGTTAAGAAGCCCATGGCGGTAAGTTAGAATAGTTTAAGTTAAAGTCCGAGTTGGACTCTACATGTAACCCGCCTCTTCAGCATATATAAGGAGAGGTAGGGCTCCCCAAAGAGGGACAAGCTACAGGCTACAAGCAAACAACAATATCTAGGGCTAGACACAACTAGAGGAGAGCCGGTTTACGGCGACTCCCTCATGATCATAATGAGACCTAGCCTCAAACAGCACGTAGGGCTATTACGGATGATGTTTCCGGGGCCCGGCTGTCTAAATCCTGTCTTGTGTTGCGTCTCTCGATTCCGCTCAACCCCTCTCAAGCTACCACATAGATGCGTTGGCCTCGCGACTAAGTCCTGACACTAAGGACATCTGACGTGTTAATTCCACGACAGTTGGCGCCCACCGTGGGGCTGGGACGCGCGGTGGTGTTGAGTTCTTGGAGGGATCTCTCATTGGGATCGAGAGGTCATGATTTTTTGGACGAAGAAGAGCCGGTTCGAAAGAATCTGCGTCGGCTTCAAGTTTATCGGACCAGACTTATGATCAATGAGATTAAAGGGTAAGAAAAAAAAATTAGGGCTACGTCGCAAACCGCCACCTTTGTGAACCGGATCGGATCTCGAGAAGGATTAAATTTCTTCGCTGCTGCACACACATCGCCAAGACCAAGAGGCATTAACCAGTCGGGCTATGCGCCAGATCGATCCAGGGGCCACGACCCGGAAACGAAGAGGGCAGCGACCCGAAAGCTTCCTCGGTCTATGCCTAGCCTCTACCCAGGATTCGAGCTGTTTGCTGTTTCTGTCCGGAGCCGCCAGCGCGCCTCTGCTGCATCGACCATCAACGAGCCGCCACTAGCTCGCCTCCGCTTTGGTGACCCTGTTTAAAGTTGTTGATCCACCACCCAGTCGCTCTGTCCGGGCCTTACTGATTTGGCAAGCTGGCTTTGGACTAGCCCGGACATAGGCCATCTCCGTTTGATTATCAGAACGGGCCACGAGTCACTTCCAAGTCAACCCTGACCAAGACCGACAGGAGTACGATATGTCCAATCCGCCTCACGTGTCGTGTTAATCCGCCAAGACCGAGACAGTAATATTTTGGGATCTGTCGCGGCTTCGTATAAATAATGGCTGTGAGTACACGATGCAAAGACAAGGACAGGGACGAGAGTTAATCAAACCGGTTATGAAACGGAAAGCGGACGCGGACTCGATTCCCCGACAGAGCCGGCGTGGGGAATTCAGATCAAACTGGTTGTACAGCCGCCTCACGCGCCGTGGTAGCCCGCCAAATCCGAGACCAAGACAGGTTTTGGTGTCAGTTTTGGGCGATTAACGAGATCGCAATTAATGGACAAGAATTTTTTTTGCTACGACGCTGCAAGTCCAGAGGAATACTACAACGATGCAGCAGGCAGAACCAAAACGTTTATGACAGTTATTTCTTGTGTGAGGGCAAGGTTGACCCGTCAAATCAAAGAAAAGGCTTGTCCCATGTGAAACTATCCAGAGCTAAAGCGGAGTACTACTACTACATACAGATTACTTTATTCGGTTTGCAATCTGAAGCTGGCCAGGAAGTACACCCATGTATGGCAAGCGTTTCGTTTCAAAAGGAAAAAAAAAAAGGGGAGGAAAGAGATCGGCAGGAAAACCACTTCCGCCTCCGCCAATGAGTCGCTTCGCAGCCTCGAGCCTCCTGACCGCGTTCCGCTTCGGCGGTGAGTGAACCGCCGTAGCAGTCTCTACCTCCGCCGCGGCCTCGGGCCTCCGAGCCACCCATCGCCGTCCCTGTCACGGGGCCTCATCTCCCGCCGGGCTGATACGCCGCCGTCGAGCGCTACGACCCGCTCGGCACCCACTTCTGCCGCAAGTCGCAGTAAACCGTCGTCGCCCCTTGCCGGGTCAACCGCTCGTTAGCATACCTCCGTCGACCGGCCTGAGCCGCCCCGGCCTCCTGTTTCCATTAAGTCTACGGCTCCCCTTCACCTTCGTCGGCCTGCATCAGCCATCGCTCGAGTCGCCGCCGCCGCCACCGCTGCACCCAATAGGCCGTGTCGTGAGCCGCTGCCGGACTGTTTCTGCTACAGCCGTTGATCCGCCACTGCGCGTGGAGCCGGCCGTCACTGCGCCTTGAATCCGCCGTCGGTTCAGCCATACTCACCAATTAAACCGCCGTGACTTTCTACCTGCTTCAAATCACCATGGGCCGTGATGCCTCCGTTGCGGCTGTTCCGCCTCTGCTGTAGGGCTACGACACATGAGCCGCCACCACGCCGCTATGACTCGCCGTCTTGAGTCAGCCTTGCGCATTTTGCCGCTGGATTACTTGGCGCATGGCGGCGGAGTTTGGTCTCGAGCGCTTCTGCTGAGCCGACCGACTCGAGTCGCCCTCGCCATCGGCCTCTTGCGGCACAGCCGCGGTGCGTCTTGCTTCCTCCGCGTGGCCGCGCTACCCCGGTCACGGCCATGCTTCTCCAACCCTCCGCCATGGCAGAGCCACTCTGTCGACTCGCCGGGGCGCTCTCGTCTGTAGAGAGCCGCCGCATCAACCTTGCCCTGCTGCTAAGTCACCTCCACCTCTGGCTCCTCCGTCCCGCGCGCTCGCCTGCCATTTCCTGCGTCCTCCGCCGCAACGACTTGACCCACCGCCGGGGACCTTCAAGCTGTCGTCTCGCAGTACCGGATGCCTCCTCAACAGCGCCAAGCTGACCCGGCCACCTCCCGCCAGTGTCCTGAAGCGGCCGGCCTTCAGCGCCCTGAAGCGGCCGGCTTTGAATCGCCTCCGCCTCATCGCTGCGCCCTGCCGGGCCGCCCCAGACCTCTGCGGACTCCACCTCAAACCGCCGTCAACACCGCGGCTCTCCAGCTCCGCCGAATCGCCGCCGGGTCACCGCCGAGCGCCTCGCTGAATCGCCACCGGGTCAGCACGGAGCGGCCCCGCCAAATCGCCGCCGGGTCACCGCCGAGCGCCTCGCTGAATCGCCACCGGGTCAGCATGGAGCGGCCCCGCCAAATCGCCACCGGGTCACCGCCGAATCGCCGCCAAATCGCCACCAAGTCGCCGCCGAGTGGTCTCAACCATTGCCAGGGTCTCCCCTCACCTCGAGCTGCCGTTGAACCGGCCTGGCTCTGAGCCGCCCTGGCCCCACTCTACTTCACCTCTCCGCTCCGCCCCAAAGAGTTTGAAAGGACCCTTGTAACCGGGTATCGACCCACGGCTTGGAAGCCTGGTGTATTCACCTAAAACCCCGGGTTAACCTGCCTTCATCAAGTAAGCCACTCCTATCCAGGTAATCCTGGCATGACCCATGAACGCTTGTGATTACTCTCACCGAGACCTGAACTTGTCAAAGTTAAAGCGACGATTGGTTAGTTGGAGGCCCATCTTAAAAGGCTTTGTCAAATGGTTTAACTCAGCGGCCTGGCAGCCCATGAAAAGCCTCGAATTTGGGCCTGGCAGCCCTTGAAAAGCCTCGACTACACGATTTTATTTGCTTTTGTCAAGATTTGTCTCCATTGATAACATTTTATGTTGAACCGGTGTCTATTGACCCGGCATGACTATCAGTCATCAAATTAACCGGTGTTCATTAACCTGCTCGACTTTCAACTACAAGTTGACAAAGACATAATCACTTATAATCCGTGTTTATTGACCCGGCCTGGTTTTCGCTATAAGTCGCCAAGATATATTTGGATTGCGCCATTGAATCATGCGCTTATAAATCATTGGATATATTATTCAAATAGCCAACATGGCTGGATTTTTATTTTGGTTATCAATAACCAGTATTATGATTAAGGTTTTCAAAGTCGCGTTAGCGCAATGGCTATCATATTGTCAATGGATATGATTTATTCTACAATTGAAGGAATAGTCCCGAGTCGCTGCAGGCTTACGACCCGGCACTTGGGGGCTACATTATTCAAGTTGAGATTACATCAAATATGCAAGTCTCATGTTGCTGCAAGCATGCACCATGACACTTGGGGGCTAATGCAAAGTCATTGTTTGCTCACCTTATTGAAGACCCGACTCATCATATTATAATGAGCCGGCCCTTGGGGGCTACCAATTGCTCATGTCAACTATTCAAGGTACAAAGTTTTTTATCCGTTATATTAAAGGGTCCACTGCTCAGTTGTTTTTATGAGCATCAGGAAATTACAAGTCCCAGGTTGCTGCAAGCATGACAACCCGGCACTTGGGGGCTACATATGTGGAATACTCAATTCTGACTAGTGATTGAGATGAACAACCTGGATTTCTTCAAGCTTGTGACATTCATATTGAAGGGATGTTAACAAACAGTTATGATCCGGTGCCATCAATATTTGTAAACCGGCAAAGTTCTATATTCTTAAACCGGCTGAAGATCAGATTGATTATGAAGCTGGCCTATTAAACCGGATTTTCTAGAAGAAGGAAGTGACAAGGACTTAAGGATGATCAGGATCAGTTTAACATGGATAAATCCAAATTAAACTGGGGGCTAATGTCGGGGATATGCCCCGCGGAATGACCCGGCCGGAGTCGTAAACCGGCCGGGACTTGTTAAACCGGCTGGTGTTAAACCGGCAGACAATGTTAAACCGGCAGACAATGTTAAACCGGCAGACAATGTTAAACCGGCAAACAGTGATAAGCGGGTTGTCGGGGTTATGAAGCCCAAGACGTTATGAAGCCCAAGATGTTAAGAAGCCCATGGCGGTAAGTTAGAATAGTTTAAGTTAAAGTCCGAGTTGGACTCTACATGTAACCCGCCTCTTGAAATATATATAGGAGAGGTAGGGCTCCCCAAAGAGGGACAAGCTACAGGGCTACAAGCAAACAACAATATCTAGGGCTAGACACAACTAGAGGAGAGCCGGTTTACGGCGACTCCTCATGATCATAATGAGACCTAGCCTCAAACAGCACGTAGGGCTATTACGGATGATGTTTCCGGGGCCCGGCTGTCTAAATCCTGTCTTGTGTTGCGTCTCTCGATTCCGCCAACCCCTCTCAAGCTACCACATAGATGCGTTGGCCTCGCGACTAAGTCCTGACACTAAGGACATCTGACGTGTTAATTCCACGACACATAGTCTAGCACACAAGCTCTCAACATGTCTTCCGTAATCTGATTGACTCTCTCGGTCTGTCCATCCGTCATGGATGAAAAGCTGTCTTCAATTCCAGCCTCGCACCCAAAGTTTCATGCAGCTGCTTCCAAAACTTTGAGGTGAACTGCGTTCCTCTATCGACACGATTTTCCTCGAACTCCATGCGATATACGATCCTGGTCATGTATATCTTGGCCAACTTGGCACTGGTGTATGTAGTCTTCACGGAATGAAGTGAGCTACCTTAGTCAAACGATCAACCACTACCCAGATAGAATCATAACCTGAACGGGTCTGGGTAATCCTGTGATGAAATCCATACCAAGTTTCTCCCATTTCCAATCGGGAATCGCAAAGGTTGAAGTAACCTGCTGGCTTCGATGTTCTGCCTTTACACGCTGGCAAACATCGATACGGCCACGTACTCGGCAATGTCCTTTTTCATACCTGTCCACCAGAAACTTTGCTTCAAATCCAGGTACATCTTGGTGTTGCCGGGGTGAATCGAGTACGGTGAATCATGAGCCTCCTGAAGAATTAGCTTCCTGAGCTCGGGATCATTGGGCACATAAATACGATCCCCAAACCATATAGTTCCGTGTTCATCCTTACGAAATCCTTTAGCTTTTCCTTCCTCCATCTTTTGCTTAATCTCATCAATTTCCTTGTCCGACTTCTGGGCTTCACGAATCCTTTCGGTCAAGGTGGACTGAACTTCTAGAGTTGCAACAAATCCTCTCGGAACTATCTCCAGTCGGAGATCTCTGAGGTCATCAACTAACTCCTGGGGTAATCCTCCTGCTGTAAGAGTATTCACATAACTCTTACGGCTCAAAGCATCTGCTACAACATTAGCTTTACCGGGGTGGTAATGCAGTCTCATGTCGTAGTCCTTTATCAACTCTAGCCATCTCCTCTGCCTGAGGTTCAATTCCTTCTGCGTGAAGATATACTTCAAACTCTTGTGATCTGTGTAGACATCACAACGATTTCCGATGAGGAAATGTCTCTGTCTTGAGTGCATGCACTACGGCTGCTAACTCCAAATCATGTGTGGCATAATTCATCTCATGAGGTCGTAGCTGTCCGGAGGCATAAGCTACAACTTTTCCTTCCTGCATGAGTACTCCTCCGAGTCCTTGACGAGAAGCGCCACAATAAACCTGGTATTCCTTGTGTATGTCCGTAAAATCAACACTGGGCTGTGACCAACCGCTTTCTTCAATTCCTGAAAACTGGCTTCACATTCCTCGGTCCAAACATACTTGGCTTCCTTCTTCAACAGCTCAGTCATGGGCTTGGCAATCTTCGAGAAGTTCTCAATGAACCTCCGATAATATCCTGCGAGTCCGAGAAAACTACGGATCTCCTTGACTGAGGTGGGCGACTGCCAATCGGTGACTGATTCAACCTTGGCGGGATCAACTGCTATTCCTTCTCCTGAAATAACATGTCCGAGGAATCCAACTTCCTTCAACCAAAATTCACATTTGCTGAATTTGGCATACAACTGATGTTCTCGAAGTTTCTCCAGAACTAGACGCAAATGTTCCTTATGCTCTTCCTCGCTCTTGGAGAAAATCAATATGTCATCGATGAAGACCACGACAAACTTGTCCAAATACTCCATGAACACCTTGTTCATCAAATTCATGAAGTATGCAGGAGCATTAGTCAATCCAAATGACATGACGGTATACTCATATAAACCATACCTGGTGGTGAATGCTGTTTTGGGTATATCCTTTTCACGAATTTTCAACTGATGATACCCTGATCGAAGATCGATCTTAGAGAATACCTTGGCTCCAACAAGCTGATCAAACAAGTCATTGATCATGGGCAGAGGGTATTTGTTCTTGATGGTTACTTCGTTCAATGCACGATAATCCACAACCATCCTCAAGCTTCCGTCCTTCTTCTCTACCAAAAGAACTGGGGCTCCCCAAGGTGATGAGCTTGGACGAATATATCCTTTCTCCAATAACTCATTTATTTGATCCTTGATCTCTTTCAACTCATTCGGTGGCATCCGATAAGGTCTCTTGGATATTGGGGCTGTGTCGGGCAATAACTCAATCAGAAATTCAATGTCCTGTCCGTGGCATTCTGGTAATTCCTCCGGAAACACATCGGGAAAGTCTTGCACTACTGGCACTTCCTCCTGAACAACTCCCGTGAGGGAATGCACCTGATTCTTCATCTGGCTGTGCCTGGCTACATACTTGATCCTCTTCTGCTCCGGGGTGGTGAGCTGAATAGACTTGCGGGCACAGTCAATGTTCCCTTCAAACTTTGACAACCAATCCATGCCTAGGATTACATCCAAGGTCTGGGTTTCCAACACTATGAGGTCCACGGGAAATTTGTGGTTCCCGATGTTGAGGGTTGCAGGACAGCCTACACCTGCCATCATTTCTCCTCCTGCGGAACTGACGCGAAGGGGGCTTCTAAGGGTTCTAGTGCGTAACCCGTACTTTTCCACAACTACCCTTGATATGAATGAATGCGTTGCACCAGAATCAAAGAGAACCAAAACTGAACGTGAATTCAATAAAACTTACCAACCACGATTATCGGTTGATCATAGACGCCCTCCACGCCGATGTGGTTCACCCGAGCACGAGGGAACGGATTTGGCTTCTTCATCGAGCCCCCATTGCCATTTCCATTCCTCTGCTTGGCCTCCGGCAGTCGGTGGCGTAGTGCCCTGTCTTCCGGCACTTGAAGCGGTGATGTGGCTCGATCTTTCGAGCCGGGCAGAACGGTGCTGATTGCCATTACCATTGCCATTGCCATTGCCTTGGCCTGACTTGTTATCCTGGCTGCGGTTGTTCCCATTTCCTCCATGGTTACTGAACTCCATGGTTATGATGGGTGTGCCTCCCGAGTACGGTGCATAGCGGGCTTCGTTGAGCTCCCGAGTTGTGCTTCCCCGGCTGTACTTCCGCTATGGCTTTCTATCTGCTGCTGCTTGCCTTCCGAATGGTGGCCTTGTCTACCAGCTCCGGTAGTTGTTGAAAGTAGCCACAATAAGCTGCATGCTCAGTTCATCATTGAGTCCCTCAAGGAACTTCTCCGCTTGGCGGCATCTGTGGCCACATCATCGGGGGCATAGCGAGCGAGCTTGCTGAATTCATCCACGCTTCGTGCCACAAGACGGTTCCCCTCGGCGCAAGTTGCGGAACTCACGCTTCTTCGACTCATGGCTCCAGCTGAGACATGAGCGGTGCGGAAGGCCTGCTGGAATTGGTCCCAAGTGATGGCACCAATGGGAAAAGTGGCGGTGTAATTCTCCCACCAAGAAGCTGCAGGTCCATCCAGTTGATGTGCGGCAAAGCGCACCTTCTCAGCATCAGTGCATCCAACGGTGACTAGCTCTCTTCCGATCTTGCGGAGCCAATCATCGGCCACAATCGGCTCAGTGCTACTAGAGAACACTGGCGGGTTTAACCTCAGAAATCGAGTCAAGTTGTCCACAGTGGGTGGTGGCGGTGGCGGTGGATTGTTGGCGGTGTTGTTCTGATTCGAATAAGGAGCTGCATCAAGGCATTCTCTGCTGCTGGAGCAGCTGGGTGAGCTCCGGAGGGAAACCAGTGTCACGTCTCGGAGGCATCTGGTGTTTTGGAGGGGATGAGAAATTTAGAATAGAACAATGGTCTATGAGGTATAACACTACCCATATGAATGCACAATCATAACACACCAATCATTTATTCATTCCATTCAAACATGGTTCAAACTCGATTACAATAGCTCATGACTAAACGAAGGGAAAACATCGGCCTAACTGATCGACGAAAAAGTAAAAGATAACATGGTGGTCGACTAAAAAAGTCTTCATCAGTGGCGCCTCCTCTTGGGGTTTCCTTCAGTGGTACTCCCTTCGAAATCCTAATCATTGCTCACGAGGGTGCTTCATCTCCACTCGGGTAAGGTCCTCTCCCAAGTCCATCTTATCCTCTATCGCGGCAAGCTTCATCTTCGGTCGTCGACTATCTCCATGAAGTCCGTGATTTCTTCCTCATGGCCAAGGAAGTCTCGCTGGCCTTCTCCTCCGCCCGATTCATGAACAAAGCTTCCGTGTGTCTTCGAGTTACGGCGAGTCTGAATCTCCCGCTTCTGAGAAGACACTCCAAGTCCCGGATGTATTAGAGAGTGGAATCGTCCTCAATGGTACGGATGATATCTCCATTCCTTGCCTGCGAGAAACCATGGCGAGGTCTGAGTGATCGAGCTCGGCCTCAGACTCCTCTCGGAGATGTCCAAGTGCTCGATAGATCGCCACGTCCCTTCCGATGATCCAGCTTGAACTCGTGAACTCAAAGTTGATAGGCTCCGTGTGTCCTCCAAAGGTTCTCCACGGATATGCACTTCAATCCTGTGGCGGGTGTCCGCCGGAAGTGCATTAGTGGGTTTCCGGTGATCGAGGGTAGAGCTATCTTCAGCTGCTTCACCATCTGGACCAGCTTTCTTCGAAGGGCATCGCCTCATCGGGCCGGCGTAACTCCGTAGCAAAACTGGGTGAACTCGACGCCATCTAGAATGTTGCAAAGGGAGAAGAGTCGAATTGAACAGGGAGAATTATAGAATGAAAAGGGTTCAAAGTAAATGGTCTCGCTTATGGCTTTCCGATCCTAGGGGTTACGATCCTACGGTCAGCGTGTGCTCGATACCATCTCTGAGCGACCTGACCCAAAATCGGTTAAATCTACGTATCTGTACCATCCCAAGATCATGCCGGTACTCACAAGACATCGATAAAGTAATCAAAGTTCAATCACACCTGAATATCATTAAACGATTCTCATATAGAGTCTTTATTACAAGGAATAAATTCGCTCAAGGCCAACTCATGAGAAATAAACTAATAACACTGCGGAAGCGTCGAAGATAAGCGAGTCCATCCGACTCAAAGGGCAATCGCCAAGCGCGGAGCGTAGCCTCACTCCCGATCGAATATATCTCTCGCAACATAATACGTTGCAGCCATGTAGGTCAGCTTTTGGAATAAGCTGGCAAGTCATGAAGAATAACAATAATAAAGTTACTAACACTATATGCATTTTTGGTGTGGAGCTCTAAGTTTCATCATTTTGCGAAAAGCAAATTTTATCCTACTACAAAGGACTTGCTTGCAAATTACTACAATTGTTGGTAGTTATTGAGATGGTTCCGCCAACCAATATCTCGCTCCCAAATTATTAAGTCATAAACCCTCAAATTAATCCATTAGTTTTAGTGTTGAGATATCCGAATACTTCCAAGTTCCAGAGGCTCAAATGTCCGTAACCGGGGACACGGCTAATCGATTAGATCTTTAACTCTACAGAGGGTTGTGCACTTTTCCCGCAAGAATCATTCCCTCCTTTAAAGCCTTCGCACTTCATGGTGTTTGAAGACGGGACGAATGAAACAGGGTCTTCCAAAGAGTTCTTCTGGCCACCGCCGGTACCCATCCAATCCTACCGTTAGTCTACTTCTCGTAGTACCGTCCAGCCAGCGTCACTACTAGGGTCAACCCAGCCAGAGCCCATAATGGCTTGCGGCTGCACAGGTAAGCTTCCGGTCATGGGGCATCCATCCTTCTCTTCGTGGCTGGGTGAAGCTTTCCGCAGGATGTCATGGCGCTTCTCCATGCATCCCGCCACCACTGGTGCTCCAGGTGCCCGTCAACCGCCCTCCACCCAAGAGTGATTTTCCAAGTCCATCTTGATCATTGTAGTCCATGGGGTTGTCATCATCATTGATTCTCACATCTTGCTTATGAATTTCACTCATCCCAAATCCCGTCTACGAGCATAGCAAAATAACTACTACGTCCCGGGGTCATGGTAACAAGGGGATTGGTTCATCCTACCACATGATACTACTCAAGTTTAATGACTTCAAGATTTCACTACTGCATGCATGGTGGGGTGGTGACGACTACTAATGCACAAAACATAGGTATAGAAATAACATGATCAAAACTTGCCTTGCTGATGATCCTCGTAAGCTAAAGAGTCGTAGTAACAAGCTTCGCACTCCGGAAACTCTACCGAGACAAACAATAGCACAATAAGCACAAAGCAATAGGATCACACAACATAACAAAAGTAACATAACACAACAAAACAATCAAAACCAATCAAAAAGGAAAACTCAAAGAAACCAATTCAAGTTTTTCCCTACTCCAAACAATAACTAAAATAGTTTTTATATAACAAAAATTCCTTAATATAACCTAATCATGGCTTTAAGTTAACTTAACAGAAAAGGTTTCACTAAGCAACTAGGAGCAAAAAGAATTAATTAAAAGCTATTATAAAACTCATTTTAGGCCTAATCCAATTTCTATTAAGAAAATAATTTAAAACTTTTATTAATTATAAATAAAAGTTCATCTAATGGAGTGACATAAACTAACCTAGAATAACTAATCACAAGTTAAAAATAAATTCATTTACTAATTAATTTAATAGGAAAACAGAAACTAGTTAATTAATTAGGATTAATAGGATTCTGCTTAAAACTAATTATTTATTAATCCTAAAATACCAAAGTTAATTTCTAGGGTTTGGCAATGACAAAATAAAGTTGGGGCAAAAAGAATCATGCAAAAATAATTTTTCTAACTAAAATTATAGCAGATTTACTATTCTGACCAAAACTAAAATAAAGCAATTTTAATTATTTTGAACATAGCTAAATATATATTCTACAGAAACTACATAAAATTTGCAATCCAACAAAAAAAGAATCATCTAAAAATATTAAACAGAATAAAAGATATAAATTTTTGAAAACAGAAACTATTCGGCTAAAACAGAAAATCAAAAATAAAAGAAAAAGGCCTAATGGGCCTATACTGTGCACTAGGCGTTAAATAGTCTAAACGGGCCCTAGGGTTAACTAAAACGAACCGGGCCAAAAAAATAAAAACCTAACCTAAAAATAAACCGATTGGACCGGCCGGTTTTCTAAATAAAACTTACCCCTTCGGGGGTTCTAATCCTAGCCGCTCATCTAGGATCGGACGGGGAAGGGGGTTGCCGGTGGCTTACCGGACTCCGGCGACGGCGGCGGCGGCGGCGAGAGTGCGTCGGGGCTTCCGGGCGTCGGTGAGCTCCGGCGAGTCGTCGGGAGGATGCGGGGGAGCACGGGGAGTGGTTCGGTGGGGTCGGGTGTGGTCGGGGAGGACTAGGGCGTCGACGGCGGCGACAATGGCGGCGGGGGAAGCTCGGGTCTCCGGCGGGCACGAACGGGAGGGAAAGGGGGTGCGGCGAGGTCTCGGGGAATGGGGTGCGGGCTCCGGCTTATAGCTGTGGCCTCGGGCTCGCCGGGAGGATCGGGCGGATCGGGATCCGGATCCTTCGGATCCGCGATCTCCGCGAGGTCGATGCGTCTTGGGGAAGAAAAGGGCGGGCCCACGGGTCACGAGAGAGAGAGGGGCGAGGCGAGGCGGCCGATCAAGCCTGGGGTTTCGGCGGGGAGGCTTCGGCTGGGCTGGGCTGGCTGTTGGCCTAGTGGGCCGGTGGCTTGGGCCAGGCACAGGGGCTGGCTGGGCACTGGCTGGGCTGGGGTGGCTTTGGTGGCGCCCGGGGGGGGGTTTTTATTTTTTTAAATAAAACAAAACAAAAATAAAACAATATCTATACATATTTTATATAGGGTATATATATACCAAAATGATCAGGGGAATATTCCCTTTCATTTGAACATTTTTCCAAAGGCAAAATCCAAACTTTATAAAAATCATTTTTTTCAAATTCAAATAAAATTCAGGTTTGAATCCAAATCTTTTGGCATTGTTTCCTCTGATATTTTTGGAGTGTCATGTTTGCTCCTCTCATACTTTTGATCAAGTATTTATCAGGCTTAGTTTTTGAAATGTTTCCCACATGCCAAGTTTGAAATTCAAATTCAAAACTCAAAATTCCCTGAAACTTCAAATGGCATTCAAATTCAAACAGGATGCATAGGATGCTTATCTATAATTGTAAAACATTCCAAATAGGAAATTTGGGATGTTACAACGATTTCTTGGTAGCCTTCTTCTTCGACGCGGGCCGCGCGGCCACGGCCGGGTCATCGGGATTCGTCGGTCGTCGGCCATGGTGGAGGAGGAGAGGTGGTAGAGGGCGCAGGAGAGTTTTGGGTAAAATGAAGGGAAAGTGTGTTTGGGCGTGTCCCCGACAAGCGGGTCAGGGAAGGACAAGGGCGCGCGTCCCATCTGTCCGTGCACTATCCGTTCGGCCGCATACACGGCTCAACTTTGGGTCGGGAATGGGTCAAAACGGACCAAAAACGGACGACTATATACCCACTATAAATTATTTGAATAAAGAAAAACATAAATTGGAAAACGCATTCACAGAAATGATGAATTGAAAAGAAATCAGAATTTTCAAAAGGTTTGTACCAATTGAAAAAAGTTTGCAAAAATGGAAAAGGTTCGTGAATTTGGAGAAAGTTCATCTTGAGGACTTTATTGAATTTGAAAAAAAAGTTCATCGGATTTGAAAAAGTTCATCAAATTTGAAAAAAGTTCATAGGATTTGATAAAGTTCATCTATTTTGAAAAAAAATCATCAAATTTGAAAAACGTTCATCGGATTTGAAAAATGTTCATCGGATTTGAAAAAGTTCATCGGATTTGAAAAAGTTCATCAGAATTGAAAAAGTTCATCTGCTTTAAAAAAGTTCATCGAATTTGAAAAAAGTTCATCAAAATTGGAAAAAGTTCATCGAATTTTAAAAAAGTTCATCGCTTTTGAAAATAAATCATTGAATTTGAAAACACTTCATCGACTTTGAAAAAAAAGTTAAGTGATTTGAAAAAAGCTCACTGTATTTGAAACAAAATCATAAAATTTGGAAAAAGTTCATCAATTATTTTTAAAAAGTTCACAAAGAAACAAGTTCATCAAATTTGAAAAAAATTCATCAAATTCGGAAAATTTTCATGAAAGTTTTTAAAAGTTCATCGAATTGATGATTTTCAGTGAACTATTTTTAACAATTGATGATTTATTTTTCAAATTTGATAAACTTTGAATTCACGCATTTAAGAAAAAAAATGAGGCAAGAATCCAGGAAGAAGAGAGAAAAAACAGAAAACAAAAATGGAAAAAAGGCAAACGGAAAAAAGAATTAAGAGAAGGAAGGCATAATAAAATAGCAAAGAGTTGAACTTTAGCATATACTCGAACCTCCATTGGTGAGGTCGCTGGTTCGACTCTCACCTAGCGCGCTTGTTTTTTTGCTTATTATAAGTTACACTGTAATGGGCCAGCCCAGCGCGAGACGCCCCTGTCCGTACGTCCATCGCTGCTAGCTAATCTCGATTCGGTCATGGTCACGGGCTGGTTTGGTAGGCTGTAATTAAAGGTGAAACTACCTTGCTTGGATTGTCGTTTCCTTTTCAGATACCCGTGTAAAAAATACAGACCTCGAACGGTTATTTTGTTTTTCAGCACCCAATAAAATACAAGTGTAAACTAAACACCCCCGTGTTGAAATACAACCATCTCAAGCGCGGGACAAGATGGAAGCGCGCCTGCGTGTGGTACCGTATGGGCGGAGGAGGTACGTACCAGCCCTGTTTCTTTTGTGCAGCTTGTCACAATGTCACGAGGTCGATATGCATGGTATTATCGAACATTCACATGGCGACATACATAAAAGCAACTCTAGCAGACCCCGTAAAAATACGACCCGCAATGCGGGTTCACGAAGATCGCTTTTGCGGGTCAAAAACATACACGGCCGAGTAGAACCTGTATCTAAACCCGCATAATTTGAAAAAATACTTTCACGGAAAAAATTGCACAAACATAGTTCATCACATACTACATTGTTTATCGCAAACTACAAGCATAGTTATACTACATACTACGTTAAACTAGTACTAGGGGGTCAGATCTGACGGCGGCGAGGCCGCAGCAACTGGACGACGCCGTGGAGGAGCCGGACGCTCAATCCTCCTCGCCGGAGCTGCAGAGATCGATGTACTTCTCCGCCTGCTCCACGCGGATGCGGCGCCACTCGTCAGCCTTCTCGTTGGCGGCGACGTTGGCGGTGACCGCCTGCCGCCACTCGAGGGCTTCGAGTTCCTCGGCGTGGCGCCGACGCTCTTCCTCCTCGTGCACGCTCCGCTGGGCGATGGCGGCGGTGACGGCGTCGAACTCCGCGACGTAGTCCTCGGGCCCGACAACTCCGCGGCGGCCGAGCGGAGCGGGCTCTTGGGGCTCCTCCTTCACCGGCCGAGCGAACGGCGCCGGCGGCTCCGGCTCCTCCTCCTCGTCCGACCACTCCCTATTCACGAGGAGGAAGCCCGCGGCGGAGGAGGAGGAGGATCCGGCGTACGAAGAACGCGCGGAGGAGAACAACGCGTGCCGGCGGTCGTACTCCACCGTCTTGTGGCGGTCGAAGCTCACCGGCGGCGAAAGCCCGTGGTTGGTCCACTTCCTCGCGTCGTCGGACCGGACGCGCCGCTCGCGCTCCGGGTCCCTCTCACGACCGGATCTGCTGCCGGAGCCGCGTCCGAAGCTCCACATTCGCCCCCACATGGCGGCTGGAGGAGGGGCGGAGGGTCACCGACGGCGAGAAATTGGGAGAGGAGAAAGGGGAATCGGATGGCTCGCGGCGGCGGGGGGATAGGGTTTGGACCCGCAAAAGTGTCGCGGAACCTCACTTATAGTGCTCGGGGCGTGCGGTTTGTGGGCTGCAACAAAAAAATTTACAGGCCGGGCGAGTATGCAGGCTCTGTTTTGATCAGAAAATTAGCCTGAGTCCGTATACTCGCCGGAATTTTTACGGGCCGGACGTTTTGCGGGGTATGCTAAAGTTGCTCTAAGTTCACAACACGAAAGTAGCTAGGGCCTCTTCCATGCTCCCGGCGCATGGCCGGTTCAAGGCGGGGAGTCACGCTCTCTTCCTCCCTGTGGCTTCTGCGTGACTGCGTTCGTGTCATCAAGGTCGACTTGCTCGCACCGCTGCAGCCTCGCACATGCCGCCGAGCACGTCCACGGGATTAATGGTTTCAGCTCCAGCGAAGCGGGCCGCCTCCGACTCTTTTCTGGCAGTCGTTGTCCTGCTTCCTCTGCTGGAGTCGGGCAGCTTCTTCCTGTTTCGGTAAGGATCGAGCCCTGTCCTTGGCTTGCTTGATATTTTGCACTTTTTAGATGCATATATCGTGATGGCTGATGTGCGAGTGTAAGTCACATTCTTAGCGTGTTTCTAAGGCCAACTCCACCACACGACCCTATCCTATTCGCCCTTGTCTGTTTAAGATAAAACGGATAAATTAGACGACCCAACGCGCGACGGCCCAGACCCATCTTATTCGTTTTGTGTCGAGGCCAACCCATTTCGAGCGCAAACTTGCGCCGGGTTTGGGTCGCCGTGGACGCCGGCATACTTTTATTTGTTACCCTTACTAAACCGCAGTCCGCTCGTCTCGCCTGGCTGCGTGGCGGGGCGGCCACCTATCTCCCACCGCCAACATATATGCGCACGGGCGGCCGGCCCCACCTGTCATCGGCCCAGTGGAAGGTCGCCGTCCTTCTTAAATGTGGAACTCGTGGACTGGTCGTCGTTCGCACTGCCCCACTCCATCCCGCGGCCTTCTCAAAATCCGACAACGCCAAACCCTAGCCCTCCCCCGTCCTCGAGCTCGCCGGCCGGCCACCTTGAAGCCATGGGCTTCTGGAACCGCAAGGGGAAGCACGACCGCGAGGCCGGCTCCTCGTCGGGGCGCCGCGCCGGCTCCATGAAGGAGGAGCCCGCATCACCACCACGCCGTCCCCAGCGCCGCCTGTTTCCATCGCTTCCACGCCCGCCGGGCGAAGCGCGACCGGCACTACATCCGCTGTCGCTGTACCGCCGTTATTGGGAGACGAGGACGCCGCCTCGAGCGACGCCCACCTCCCAACAACCGCACTTGTCCGCCGACTGTGCCCCCGCGCCGAAGCGCCGCGGCGCGCGCGGAAGAGATCGAGCGCCGCCGCCGCCTCCCCGACGACCAGATTACGCATTTACAGGTATGCCCGGACTCCACCCTATGGGATACCTGGCTCAGGACGAAAGCACGACGGCGGCGGCGTGCTCCTTCTTCGCCGCACGACGCCGGCCGCGGGCGGCCACGCCGGAGCGCGCAGCGCCTGCTCCCCAGGAGCGCGGGCGTAGGCGGGTGCGCGGCCTCATGCCCACGCCGTCGCCGTCGCCATCTCCACCACCGCCTCCTCGCATGACAGAGGAGGAGGAGGCCCGTCTCATGGTGCGTGTTATGGAGGACTCCATGTACACGCACGATGAGCGCCAATGGGAGGGCGTCGAGGAGATGTTGGCCCGCTCCGCCGCCGGCGAGGTAGCCATCCCCGAGCTAGAGATGGTGTCCGCGGAGCTGGAGATGGAGGAGGAGCCGGTGGCCGCGTTCCACTCGGGTCTGGTGGGCCAGGGGTGGGGCTGGTCCTGCACTGCTTCGGAGATGGCCGCCGGCGTTGGCGTGAACTGGTGCGCCACTCCGCCGCGGTCACCGGAGCGGGAGGCGTCGCCACGGGAGGAGGTGGTGCTGGCACTTCCCGCCGTCCAGCCCGCCCGCGTTTACCACGCACCGCCGGCCCACCTCTGGACGCCGCCGGAGTACGTCAACCTCGTCAGCGAGGATAACGACACCGGCGGCCACTGAAGACGGCGATGGCGACGGCATCGACGGGCACAGCCAGGAGCGCGCGGGCGGAGGCCGTTTTTATTTTCTTTTTTATGTTTAATTATTATGTCGCTAGGACGTGAAACAGGGCCGTTTTGTGGCCGTGACCCCCATAACTAAGTTTTATGTTTATTAAACTGCGCTTTTACTTTTTTTAGTCATTTTTTTTGTTTTTTAATCATGTTCAACGCGGACGTGATTTGGGGTGCGGCCACGCGGTGGGCGCACACACGACCCAGTGGACAAGGCTGGACACGGACGAACCCATCGGCGCTTCAAAGGGACAAAATCCATCCAAACCGGACGTCTGTTTGGGGTCGTGCGGTGGAGTTGACCTAACCGATCCCCAATCCAGCATTAGAGAAGGATAATTTCGGTTTTTCTTTTCTAACGTGCACCTAGCCGATCCCCACTAGCCATTAGCGGAGAATAAATTATCCTCCGATGCCTATCTCTCCTTTATTTTTACTCCACCGCTCCAACTCGGAGCAAAAATCTTGCATCTCTCCCGCCTCCTCCCCCTGCTCCTGTGTGGGGTGAATATCTGGTGCTACGGGAGCACTTCACATTAGGTGCTCCTAGTTTTCAAAATGCATATATCAATGTTTCAAAAAATTCCGAAAAAATTATGGATGTTAGCATCACATGAATGTACAACCCTTAAAAAATTTCAAATCAAAATTCGAAATGCACATTGAGAAACAAAAAAGACAAATCCAGCATGAATGTTTTGCATAAAATCCCCCAAATATTCCAAAAAAAAAACACTTTGGTCCACATCCCGTGATGCTGTCCATTGGATCTTAGATCGATGGAAGAGGACGCGCGGGATCACCAAATGTGAGGTGCTCCCGTAGCACTGGATATTTCCCCCTCCTGTGTGTAGAAGACTAGGTTTAGACCATGCAACACAATTGCATTGATCGGTGCACTAGGCTACTCGTTGCAAAGATCACTCCCACCTTCTCAGGTTGTGACAAGTGGCGCGTTGCGTGTGCGTCACTTGTCGCAACATGTGGCGCTGCATGTGCGCCGTTGCAACCTGGTAGTTTTTCCTTTTTTTATATATTCGTTTATTCCAAATGGTTAATCTCTTAAACCGTGCGTCCAAATCTAAAACCTTTTTCATTGTCGAATTTCTCGCACCGAGATCTTCAAAACTAGATCCCATGTCGATAGGTTTTGACGAATATATTTTTCATGAAAAAAGCGGACGAAAAAACCCAACCGGGAGCACGTGTTTTTTTCCTTTCCGAAAGAGGCATGCCCGTGCCTCTCGTGAAATCACGACCATGCCTCTCGCGGAAGCAAAACCGTGCCTCTCGCGAAGGAAAAAAAGAAGAAGAGAAAACACGGTTTTTTTCGTTTCCGAGGAGTCACGGCCGTGCCTCTCCCGAAAGCACAACCATGCCTCTTGAGGAAGCAAAACCGTGCCTCTCGTGAAAGAAAAAAAACAGAAAACGCGTTTTTTCGTTTCCAAGAGGCACGTCCATGTCTCTCGCGAAAGCAAAACCGTGCCTCTTGTGAAAGAAAAAAAAAATAGAAACACATTTTTTCGTTTTCCGAGAGGCACGGCCGTGACTCTCGCGAAAGCACAATCGTGCCTCTCGCAGAAGCAAAACCGTGCCTCTCGCGGAACGAACAAAACAAAAAACATATTTTTTTTCGTTTCCGACAAGCACGGCCATGACTCTCGCGAAAGCAAAACCGTGCCTCTCGCAGAACCAAACCAGTGACTCTCGTGAAAAAACATGTTTTTCGAGCCAATAATTTTTTAAATTTTTTTTATCCAAAAGCTAAGGAAGGCTGATGGAAAACCTAAACGTAGAAAAAACCCGGGAAAAACCGTTTAAAAAGCCAAAAACGCGTGCGGAAAAAATAAAAAAACAAAATTCGGAGGGAGCGCGACACGTGGCGGGCGGCTGAGAGCGCGCCAAGTGGTGCTGATAGTTGCGAGCCTCCCGAAGGAGCGCTCGTCAACTAGTTGCTCCGGACGCACGCGGGCGGCGTATAGGAGTGGTGGATCCTATTTGACACGCGCGTGCTTCCAGGAGACGCGGCTTCGTCGAAGCGCGGGAGCTGGTGCGTGCTACGGGCCGGCCCACTTCGCCGGCTAGAGCAGTGCCAGGCAAACCGGTTTTCGGAATCTTCTAGAAGGTTCCCTAAACCGGTTTCTTTTTTTTTGCCGGTTTTGTGATTTTTTCTATTTCTTTTAATTTTTTTTTTCTGTTTTTATTCCGTTTCTGTTTCTTTTTCTTTTTTCCTTGTCTCTTTATTTTACCTTTTTTCGTTTTCAAAAAGTTTGAAATTCCGTAGTTCCTTCATTATTTCAGAAAACACCACGGTTTTTAAATTGTGTTCACAATTAAAAATTTGTTCAGCATAGATTTGCAGATATGTTCAACGATATTTTAATTTTTGTCCCGTATACAAAAATGTTCAGTATGTATTTAAATTTGTTCAGCGATAACAAAAAAAGTTCAATATGTATTTAAAATTGTTCAGCGATAATTAAAAAATGTTCAATGTATATATCAATAGTTGTTCTTCTTTTGAATTTCCTAATTTTTTTCAACTGTTCAATAATTAATCATGTTTGAAAAGTTTGTTTGAATTTCAAAAAAAAAATCATGGTTATAAAAAGGATTTCACGTTTGTCTAATTTTGTTCATAATTTTCTTTTATTTATTCTCGATTTTCATGAATTGTTCGAAAATTTTCAAAAGTCGTCTGCTACTTTAAGGTCTTGTGCTGCTCGGAAACCAGTAGAACTAGTTGTTGGAAATATGCCTTAAAGGCAATAATAAATTAGTTATTATTATATTTCCTTGTTCATGATAATCGTTTATTATCCATGCTATAATTGTATTGATAGGAAACTCAGATACATGTGTGGATACATAGACAACACCATGTCCCTAGTAAGCCTCTAGTTGACTAGCTCGTTGGTCAATAGATGGTTACGGTTTCCTAACCATGGACATTGGATGTCGTTGATAACGGGATCACATCATTAGGAGAATGATGTGATGGACAAGAACCAATCCTAAGCCTAGCACAAAGATCGTGTAGTTCGTATGCTAAAGCTTTTCTAATGTCAAGTATTATTTCCTTAGACCATGAGATTGTGCAACTCCCGATACCGTAGGAATGCTTTGGTGCACCAAACGTCACAACGAATCGGATGGCTATAAAGGTGCACTACGGTATCTCCCAAAGTGTCTGCTGGGTTGGCATGAATCGAGATCGATTTGTCACTCCGTGACGGAGAGGTATCTCTGGCCCACTCGGTAGGACATCATCATATGTGCACAATGTGACCAAGGGGTTGATCACAGGATGATGTGTTACGGAACGAGTAAAGATACTTGCCGTAACGAGATTGAACAAGGTATCGGGATACCGACGATCGAATCTCGGCAAGTACAATACCGCTAGACAAATGGGAATTGTATACGGATTGATCGAATCTCGACATCGTGGTTCATCCGATGAGATCATCGTGGAACATGTGGGAGCCAACATGGGTATCCAGATCCCGCTGTTGGTTATTGACCGGAGAACGCCTCGGTCATGTTCAAGATGGTTCCCGAACCCGTAGGGTCTACACACTTAAGGTTCTGGCGACGCTAGGGTTATAGGGAATAGATATACGTGGTTACCGAATGTTGTTCGGAGTCCCGGATGAGATCCCGGATGTCACGAGGAGTTCCGCAATGGTCCGGAGGTAAAGATTTATATATGGAAAGTTGTTGTTCTGGTTTTTCTGGTATTGTACCGGGAAGCTTCCAGAAGGTTCTGGAGGATTCCGGAGGGGTCCGGAGGTCCGGAAATTGTTCCACCACGTCCAATACAGCAGCATGGGCTGTAAGGGGGCGCCCTAGCCTTAATGGGCCAGGGGCACCAGCCCCCCCAAGGCCCATGCGCATGGGAGAGGGAAACCCTAAGGGGAGGGCCTCCACTTGACTTGGGAGGCACTCCTCCCTTGGCCGCCCCTCAGATGGGATCTAGGGCTGGCCGCCGCCCCAGGGGTGGAACCCTAGGTGGGGGCGCAGCCCCCTCTCTCCCCCTATATATAGTGGAGGCAAAGGGGCAGCCCAACACACGAAGTTCTTCTCATGTTGGCGCAGCCCTACCTCTCTTTCTCCTCATATCTCGCGGTGCTTGGCGGCCTCGCTGGATCACCACGCCTCGACCACCACCACGCCGCAGTTGCTGCTGGATGGAGTCTTCCCAACCTCTCCTCTCTCCTTGCTGGATCAAGGCATGGGAGACGCCACCGGCTGTACGTGTGTTGAACACGGAGGTGCCGTCTGCTCGACACTAGGATCTCCGTGATTTGGATCACGATGAGTACGACTCCTTCAACCCCGCTCTCTTGAACGCTCCGCTTAGCGATCTACAAGGGTATGTAGATGCACTCTCCTTCCCTCGCTGCTGGTTTCTCCTTAGATAGATCTTGGTGACACGTAGCAAAATTTTGAATTTCTGCTCGCTCCCCAACAAAGGGCATGAGAGCCAGGTTTATTGCGAGATTCTTTGCACGAGTAGAACACAAAGTAGTTGTGGGCGTTGATTTTGTTCAATATGCTTACCGTTACTAGTCCAATCTTGTTTCGACGGTATTGTGGGATGAAGCGCCCGGACCGACCTTACACGATACTTACGTGAGACAGGTTCCACCGAATCGACATGCACTTGGTGCATAAGGTGGCTAGCGGGTGCCGTCTCCCACTTTAGTCGGAACGGATTCGGCGAAAAGGGTCCTTATGAAGGGTAAATAGCAATTGGCATATCACGCTGTGGTTTTATGAGGTAAGAAATGTTCTTGCTAGAAACCCATAGCAGCCACGTAAAACATGCAAACAACAATTAGAGGACGCCTAACTTTTTTTTGCAGGGTATGCTATGTGATGTGATATGGCCAAGAAGAATGTGATGAACGATATGTGATGTATGAGATTGATCATGTTCTTATAATAGGAATCACGACTTGCATGTCAATGAGTATGACAACCGGCAGGAGCCATAGGAGTTGTCTTAATTTATTGTATGACCTGCGTGTCATTGAACAAACACCATGTAATTACTTTACTTTATTGCTAACCGGTAGCCATAGTAGTAGAAGTAATAAGTTGGCGAGACAACTTCATGGAGACACGATGATGGAGATCATGGTGTCATGCCGGTGACGATGATGATCATGGAGCCTCAAGATGGAGATCAAAAGGAGCAAAATGATATTGGCCATATCATGTCACTATTTGATTGCATGTGATGTTTATCATGTTTATACATCTTATTTGCTTAGAACGACGGTAGTAAATAAGATGATCCTCATTAAACTTTCAAGAAAGTGTTCCCCTAACTGTGCACCGCTATGAAAGTTCGTCGCTTCAAGCACCACGTGATGATCGGGTGTGATAGATTCTAACGCTCACATACAACGGGTGTAAGCCAGATTTACACACGCTAAACACTTAGGTTAACTTGACGAGCCTAGCATGTACAGACATGGCCTCGAACACAAGAGATCGAAGGTCGAGCATGAGTCGATGGAGGATACGATCAACATGAAGATGTTCACCGATGATGACTAGTCCGTCTCACGTGATGATCGGACACGGCCTAGTTGACTCGGATCATGTAATCACTTAGATGACTAGAGGGATGTCTATCTGAGTGGGAGTTCATTAGATGAACTTAATTATCCTGAACATAGTCAAAAGCCCTTTGCAAATTATGTCATAGCTCGCGCTTTGGTTCTATTGTTTTAGATATGTTCCTAGAGAAATATAGTTGAAAGTTGACAGTAGCGATTATGCGATCAGAGAAAGCTTATGTCCTTAATGCACCGCCAAGGTGCAGAACCCCAAACGCCGCCTATGGATGTTGCGAACATCGGGCATACACGCTTTTGATAACTACGTGATAGTTCAGTTAAACGGTTTAGAGTTGAGGCACCAAAGACGATTCAAACGTCATGAACATATGAGATGTTTCGAGGGCTGAAATTGGGATTTCAGGCTCGTGCTCACGCCAAGAGGTATAAGACCTCCGACGATTTTCTTAGCCTGCAAACTAAGGAAGAAAAGCGCAATCGTTGAGCTTGTGCTCAGATTGTTTGAGTGCAACAATCACTTGAATCGAGTGGGAGTTGATCTTCCAGATGAGATAGTGATGTTTCTCCAAAGACATTGCCACCAAGCTGATAGAGCTTCGTGATGAACTATAACATATCAGGGATAGATATGATGATCCTTGAGCTATTCGCAATGTTCAACACTGCGAATGTAGAAATCAAGAAGGAGCATCAATTGTTGATGGTTAATGAATGGGCAAGGGCAAGAAGGGATACTTCATGAAACGGCAAATTAGCTGCTGCTCCAGTGAAGAAACCCAAGGTTGAACCCAAACCCGAGACTAAGTGCTTCTGTAATAAGGGGAACAACCGCTGGAGCAGAATTACCCTAGATACTTGGTAGATGAGAAGGCTGGCGAGGTCGATAGAAGTATATTGGATATACATTATGTCAATGTGTACTTTATTAGTACTCCTAGTAGCACCAGGGTATTAGATACCGGTTCAGTTGCTAAGTGTTAGTAACTCGAAATAAAAGAGCTACGAAATAAACGGAGACTAGCTAAAGGTGAGATGACGATGTGTGTTGGAAGTGTTTCCAAGGTTGATGTGATCAAGCATCGCCGCTCCGCCTAAGATCGAGATTGGTGTTAAACCTAAATAATTGTTATTTGGTGTTTATGCTGAGCAGACATGATTGGATTATGTCTATCGCAATGCAGTTATTCATGTAAGGAGAATAATGGTTACTCTATTTATTTGAATAATACCTTCAATGGTCTTGCACCTAAAAGAATGGTTCATTGAATCTCGATCGTAGTGATACACATTTTCATGCCAAAGGATATAAGATAGTAATGATAGTACCACTTACTTGTGGCACTACCATGTAAGTCATATTGGTATAAAACACATGAAGAAGCTCCATGTTGATGGATCTTTGGACTCACTCGTTTTTGAAAGGTTTGAGACATGCGAGCCATGTCTATTGGTGTATACGCATGAAGAAACTCCATGCAGATGGATCGTTTGGACTCACTTGATTTTGAATCACTTGAGATATGCAAATCATACCACATGGGCAAGATGACTGAAAAGCCTCGGTTTCACTAAGATGGAACAAGATAGCAACTTGTTGGAAGTAACACATTTTGATGTGTGCAGTCCAATGAGTGCTGAGGCATGCAAAGGAATATCGTTATGTTCTTACTTCACGATGATTCAAGTAGATGTTGAGTATATTTGCTTGATGAAACACAAGTCTGAATTATTGAATGGTTCAAGTAATTTCAGAGTGAAGTTAAAATCATCGTGACAAGAGGATAAAATGTCTATGATATGATCATAGAGATGAGTATCTGAGTTACGAGCTTTGGCACGCAATTAAGACATTGTGGAAATTGTTTCACAATAAATACCGCTGGAACACCATAGTGTGATGGTGTGTCCGAACATCATAGTTGCACCCTATTGGATATGGTGCGTACTATGATGTCTCTTATCGAATTATCACTATCGCTCATGGGTTAGGCATTAGAGACAACCGCACTCACTTTAATAGGGCACCACATAATTCCGCTGAGACGACACCGCTTGAACTATGGTTTGGAGAAACCTAAGTTGTCATTTCTTAAAAGTTCGGGCTGCGATGCTTATGTGAAAAGTTTCAGGTTGATGAGCTCGAACCCAAAGCGGATAAAATGCATCTTCATAGGACACCCAAAACAGTTGGGTATACCTCCTATCTCAGATCCGAAGCAAAAGTAATTGTTTTAGAACGGGTCTTTTCTCGAGGAAAAGTTTCTCTCGAAAGAATTAAGTGGGAGGATGGTGGAGACTTAATGAGGTTATTGAACCATCACTTCAACCAGTGTGTAGCAGGCACAGTGAAGTTGTTCATGTGGCACCTACACCAATTGAAGTGGAAGTCGATGATAGTGATCATGATACTGGATCAAGTCACTACCGCACTCGAGGTCGACAAGGACGCAGATTACTTCGTGAGTGGTACGTAATCCGTTTTAGAGGTCATGTTGCTAGACAACAATGAACCCACGAGCTATGGAGAAGCGATGGTGGGCCCGGATTCCAACGAATGGCTCAAGGCCATAACATCCGAGAGAGGATCCATGACTTTGGAAGAAATACTTGATGGTCGAAGGACGTTGGGTAAATATGGATTTTAAAAGGAGATGCATAATGATGGTAAGTATCACCATTAAGAAAGCTCGACTTGTCGTTAAAGATGTTTCCGACAAGTTCAAGGAGTTGACTACGGTGAGGCTTTCTCACCGTAGCGATGCTAAGAGTCCGTTGAATTGGATTAGCGCTATCGCATTGTTTATGAAATCTTGCATATAGGATGTCAAAACATTGTTTCCATGACAGTTTTCTTGAGGAAAGGTTGTATGTGATACAACCAGAAGGTTTTTGACAATCCTGAAAGACGCTAACAAGTATGCAAAGCTCCAGCAATCCTTCTAAGGACTGGAGTAAGCATCTCGGAGTTGGAATGTACGCTTTGATGAGATGATCAAAGATTTTGGGTCTATACAATGTTTATGAGAAACTTGCATTTCCAAAGAAGTGAGTGGGAGCACTATGGAATTTCTGATGAGTATATGTTGTTGACATATTGTTGATCAGAAATGATGTAGAATTTCTAGAAAGCATATAGGGTTGTTTGAAAAGTGTTTTTCAATGGAAAACCTGGATTAGGCTACTTGAAAAATAAGCATCAAGATCTATAAGATAGATCAAAATGTTTGATAATACTATCAAATGAGCACATACCTTGACATAATCTTGAAGGTGTTCAAGATGGATCAGTCAAAGAAGGAGTTCTTGCCTGAGTTGTAAGGTATGAAGTTAAGAGTTAAAGCTCAACTGTCGGTGTCAAAACCGGCGGATCTCGGGTAGGAGGTCCCGAACTATGCGTCTAGGCGGATGGTAATAGGAGACAAGGGACACGATGTTTTTACCCAGGTTCGGGCCCTCTCGATGGAGGTAATACCCTAATCCTGCTTGATTAATATTGATGATATGGGTAGTACAAGAGTAGATCTACCACGAGATCGTAGAGGCTAAACCCTAGAAGCTAGCCTATAGTATGATTGTGTTCGTCCTACGGACTAAAACCCTCCGGTTTATATAGACACCGGATAGGTTAGGGTTACACAGAGTCGGTTACAATGGTAGGAGATCTACATATCCGTATCGCTAAGCTTGCCTTCCACGCCAAGGAAAGTCCCATCCGGACACGGGACGAAGTCTTCAATCTTGTATCTTCATAGTCTAGGAGTCCGGCCAACGGTGATAGTCCGGCTATCCGGACACCCCCTAGTCTGGGACTCCCTCAGTAGCCCCCGAACCAGGCTTGAATGACGATGAGTCCGGCGCGTTGATTGTCTTCGGCATTGCGAGGCGGGTTCTTCTCCAAATTCCATACACTCGTCGAATAGTGTCCGGCTTCTGATAAATGCTATGCTCCTTGGCTTCTACGCCCAATAATGGCCATCTTCCACATGTTTGAATGAATGCGAAAAGCCAGGGTATTTTTACACTTACCCCCCTAGCTGCGCAAATGAGCCGCCTATAAAAGGGGCGAGGATCTAGATCTGAGTCACACCATCCCCCCTTCGCGAGCTTTCATCGGAGTGCTTCTGACCAAAACCCATTCTATCATGGACAGTCGACGCGGCTCCTCCTCTCGCGCTCCCAGCCCTCAGCCTGGAAATTAGGAGAGATGCTCAGTCCCGCATAGAGAGCTAGTTATACTCCAAACCAAGGGATTTCTTCCCCCGGCCTTCATGGTTCCGGTTCGAGCCGGACTTGCCACCTACAAGGGCGGAAAGCAAGCGGAGAGTGTCCCCAATCCCTCTAAAGGAGAGCGGGTATGCTTCATCTCTTATCTAGTAAGAGGACTCGGATTTCCAATTCATCCGTTTCTCCGGGGGCTCTTGGAGTTCTACGGCCTCCAGTTGCACCACCTTACGCCTACCTCCATTTTGCACATCGCGGGCTTTGTGGCCCTTTGCGAACTGTTCTTGGGCATTGAGGCTCATTTTGCACTGTGGAAGAGATTATTCTGCCTAGTACCCCGCTCTCATGAGGGGTCAATATATCAAGTGGGCGGAGTCAACTATGGCGATCGCCGGGACCGGATATCTATCCGAACTCCCAAGAAGGCGCTCAAGACTGGCCTTCGGAATGGTTTTACATGGAGGACGTCCGCTGCTGCGGACCTGTTCGGATCGGCCTTCCGGAGTTTAGCAATGCTCCTCTCAAGAAGCGCCTAAGCCGGGCGCCATGATCCCCTGTAGGGAAAATGACCGGATGTCCTTTACTTGATGAGCCGAATAAGATTATCGGCTCATGCCGGATTAACCATGATTGGAGTCATGGCAATCTGCATTATGAGGAGGTGCAGCCGCCCAATATAGGGGCCACCCCATGTGGGACTTCAACGGGGAGGACGATGCCACCCGCCATGGCCGCAAAGGGCCGGGATCGGTCACCGAACTGGTGAAGACCTTGTCTGCCATGTATAAAGGGGAGGAGGAGGATTTTCTCCGCGTCAACCCACTGAGCGAGTTTTCTTCGAATAATCCTTAAAGTTGGGTAAGCAAATATCTTTGTGGCCTGTCCGATCCATGTTCCCGTGGTTAAACATCTCATTTCATGGTTTCTACGCAGGAACTACGCCGGGCCGTGGAGAAGATACACAGCCCGCGCCCACAACCCGAGGATCGGGAACGGTCCCTCGATCCAGCCTCCGAAGAGGATCCGGATATAAAGGTGGAGTTGATCGACGGGGTGTTCCACCAACTTAGCATCGACAATGCTTTGGTTGCCATTACGGCCGATTACCCCGGAATACTTCCAGCCTCATAGGTAACTAAGACCGAGGTCCCAATACTCTGATAATGACCTATCCGTGCTTATTTCTTGATCACCGTATACCAATGGTGTTTCGCAGGGGGTACCTTCGAGGCAGGAAGCTGAGTCCGCGGCGGCTGGCCAACAAGGGGCAGTACGGCCCCGCAGGCTGAAAAGAAGTGCAGTCCGGATCGAAACTCTGCCGCAACGGTATGGCGTGTCACCATATTCCCAGGATTGATTCTGGAGAGGTGTACTAACGCTGGTGCTCCTTTCAGGAGAAAGAGCGCTCGCCGGACTGAGTCCGGAGAGGTTGCCAATCGAACCTCCGCCGGCCAGGCTCCAAAGCCGGGTCCGGAAGCGGGGGCGAGCACGAGGCATGCGTCGGATGCTCCTCCGACAGAGGATGCCGACAGATTGTCCGCCACCAACTCTGAGGTGGAGAGCGCCATCGATCACAGGCGCCGCCGGACAGTTCTTCGTGAGGCATGTTTCTCCCAAGAGGCCTTGAATGCCTTCAATTTGGGAGATGCGCACCTCCGTGCCGCTCAAGATGGTCTAGCCAGAGCCACGGAGTAGTATGTAAAGGACATACGGTAAGGAAATTTGATGCTTATATATGCCAAGAGTCCCGAGACTTAAAATAGTTAGAATAACTGATTTAAGGATCATTTGTTATGTAGGATCTTACAAAAAGAATACCCGACTGTCCCAGAGCTTGAAGAATGCAAGGCCCAACTTGAGGTCAAGACTAGCCGCCATGTGGGGAGCCATAGAGACCCCTCCGTAATATATGCTTCAAAAGATAAATAGGTTATGAAGTGTGGCGTGTGTGTAAATCGACAATAATATTGCAGATGGCGCCGACTAGATCCGGACAAGCAACAGCTCCTGCGCCAGCTAAAGGCCGTGAGAGCGTGTTTGCGAGGGTGCGGCAGAGAAAAATAACCTCCAAGATGCCAACACCCAACTGGGTGAGGAACTAAAGGATGTTCGTGCTCAGTTGTCCGACCAGAAGGAGAATCGACGGCTTCGTCGCGGCATTTTCAAGAGTGCTTGAGCGAACTTTGAAAGAGTTCGGTGGAAGGCGACTAACATAAACATGTATGTAGGTTTGCTCACAGGTCGCCCGAAGAGGAGATGCCCAGTTCTTTGGGTGATCTTCTTCCCGACCGCTACCTGCACGAACGAAGTTCGGCAGGTGATGAAAGGCGCCGCCAGGCCTTGTGGCCATCTATCTCCCCGCCTCAAGGCATTGGAGAGCTGGCAGAGCGGCTTCAAGGAGCACGGCGGCGCTCCGACTATTGAAGATATCGCCTTCCGTCAGGCGCCAGGAGGCTGGGCCATGGTGAAGACGCAAAGACACGGTTGTCGACCCAAACCACACGGCCGAGGTCGGACTGTGGGGCCTGATGGGAAGGAGATCCTGTAAGTTTAGTGTACGCCAAGTAGAATTGGCCGCCAAGTATTCCCAGCAAGATTGTAAATTAGATAGTCTATTAGATGGCATTGAGGAGGAATACAATGAGTCGAGTTGACTATGTAATTAAATATGACATGAAAAATGTCTTCTAGCGGGATTGTAGATCGCTTGTCATAGCGGACCTTTTCGCTCGACCTCGGGACCCAATAGTCCGGAGTGCGTCCAATACCTTCGTGGTTATATAAGAACCGGGTATGCATGGAGACAAGGCGTAGGGCTCATTATTGCTGTATCAGACAAGTTCCCAACTAGTTATGTTATATTACATGGATAGTAAGAAACATCTTCCAAGGAGAATAGTTCCATTAAGGGTTCCTTTCGCTGGGATGCATGCCCTGAAGTGCATGTCAAAACTGCTAAGAAAGCAGAAAATCATCTGGGGGCAGATGGATAAATAGTTAAAAATCATCTTTCAGTTCACCGACCGAATATTCCCTTAAGAACGCTTAGCTTTCGGCTTCACCCAGTCCCGAGGTACACATCCGCTGACCCGACAAGAATAATCGCAGAGGTGCTCCTTTACCACCTAGCCGAACAATCGGAACATAGGGGTAAGCACAGAGCCAGCAACCCAGCTTGGCCAAAACTTAAGTCATATCAATGCATATAATGGTGAATAAAAGGTACATGCGGAAGTTTGACACATGTGTTGGGCATGAAGCCGATAAATAAGCTTCGTTAAAGAAGCCCTGTGTATAATGAGCGCGACAGCGGCGTCAAATATGTGCTAACAAAGCGCGAAGACCCTCTAAAGGCTCTAAAAAGAAAGGGGAGGAAGGAGAGAAATAAAAGACATCAAAAAATAGAAAATGTGGACGGAGGAAGGAGACGAACTTGGAGTCCGGCGCTTAGGCGATAATCTTCAGAGACGGGCTGCGCTCCATGGGTTCGCTCGAGTCGGTTATCCGATCGCGCTTTCGCAGACGGTATGCTCGGCCGGTCGACCTGGTCGATGATGAAGGGACATTCCCATTTGGGCTTGAGTTTGTCCTTTTTCTTGTCCGCAGGCGAGAACTAGTTCGCCAACGCTGTAAGCTTTTGCCCGCATTTCCTCGCTTTGATATCTTCGAGCCTGCTGTTGATAGAATGCGGAACGAGCTTTTGCCACGCCGCTCCTCCTCCAATGCGCCCAACTGTCCTGCCGACGAGCTCGGCTTCTCTTTCTTCATACATGCACACGCCGAGGTGAGTCATGAATTATGTCGCAGGCAAGACTGCTCTCTGCGCATACCCATAAAAATGGTGTGAATCCGTAGTACGATTCGGCGTGGTCCGCAGCCCCCAGAGTACGGAGTCGAGCTCCTCAACCCAAAGGCGTGTTAGATTCCTTGAGGGACCGCACTAGTCTGGGTTTAATGCCGCCATGATTAGACCATTTGCTCGCTCGACTTGACCGCTGGTTTGAGGGTGATAGATCGAGGCGTAATCGAGCTTGATGCCCATGTTTTTGCACCATAATTTGACCTCATCGGCCGTGAAGTTGGTGCCGTTATCAGTGATGATACTGTGGGGGACGCCATAACGATGCACTACCGCTGATATGAAGTCTATCACCGGTCCGGATTCGGCCGTTTTAACAAGCTTGGCCTCTATCCATTTGGTGAATTTATCCACCATGACCAATAGGTATTTTTGCTTGTGGGTTCCTCCCTTAAGGGGTCCAACCATGTCAAGCCCCCAGACCGCGAACGGCCAGGTGATGGGTAAAGTTTTGAGGGCGGTGGGTGGCATGTGGCTTTGTTTAGCAAAAAGCTGGCAACCGACGCATCGTTGGACTAAATACTGTGCATCTGCCCGGGCCGTCGGCCAATAAAATCCTGTACGGAAGGCCTTGCCTACAAGGGCCTGGGCTACGGCGTGGTGCCCACCTAGTCCGGCATGAATTTCAGCCAGGAGGTTTCGCCCTTCCTCTTTGAAGATACACCTTTGAAGGACTCCTGTAGTGCTTTTCTTATAAAGCTCTCCCTCATGGACTTTATAGGCTTTAGATCGCCGTACTATGCAGCGAGCCTCATTTTGGTCTTCGGGGAGTTCCTGCCTAGTTAGGTAGGCTAGGAACGGTTCCGTCCACGGGGCGATAACCGCCATTATTTCGTGGGCGGAGGGTGTTATCTCGGTGGCAGAGCCTCCGATTGTGTCAGAGTGTTCGGCGTCAGGCAGTGCGGTTGGGTCCAGATTGTTATTTCCGGACTCCCCTTCCCATAGAACGGATGGCTTGAACAGCCGCTCCAGGAAGATGTTGGGCGGGATGGCATCTCGTTTTGCACCGATGCGTGCCAATATGTCCGCCGCCTGGTTGTTATCCCGGGCTATATGATGAAATTCGAGCCCTTCGAACCGTGCTGACATTTGTAGGACCGCATTGCGGTATGCTGCCATTTTCGGATCTTTGGCATCAAAGTCTCCATTTATTTGAGATATCGTGAGGTTCGAATCCCCGCGCACCTCTAGGCGTTTAATGCCCATGGAGACTGCCATCCGGAGGCCGTGCAGAAGGGCATCATATTCGCCGCGTTGTTGGAGTCCGTATACATTATCTCGAAGGACGATTGGACTGTGTCCCCGGTTGGGGACGCCAGACGACGCCAGCCCCTGTGCCGCCTACATTTTGGAGCCGCCAAAGTGCATGATCCAATTGAGTATGCGCCCGCATTTTAGGGAGTTCGGCCGTCCATTCGCCACGAAGTCGGCCAAAACCTGCGACTTAATAGATCATCGTGGCTTATAGGTTATGTCGAATGGAAGGAGCTCTATGGCCCATTTGGCAATCCGCCCGTCGCATCGCGGTTGTTTATAATGTCGTTAAGAGGTACTTCGAGGCTACCGCTATCGAACACTCTTGAAAGTAGTGTCGCATCTTCCGGGATGCCATGAACACCGCGTATGCTATATTTTGATAATGTGGGTACCGGACTTGCATGGAGGAGGACAAGGACACATAATAAACCGGTCTTTGAAGAGGGAACCGTGTCCGTCTGCTTCTCGCTCGACAACGAGCACCGCTACCGACAACTTGATGTGTTGCGCGATATATAATAGCATTGGTTCGCCCATGTTGGGCACGGCCAGGACCGGATTGGTTGCCAATATGGCTTTTATCTCTTCTAGTCCGGCCGTGGCGGCATCCGTCCACTCGAAGTGTTCGGTGCGGCGGAGGAGGCGGTAAAGGGGTAACGCCTTTTCTCCCAAACGAGAAATAAAGCGGCTTAGAGCCGCTACGCATCTAGTCAATTTTTGTATTTGTTTGAGGTCTTTTGAATATCCAATTGTGACAGAGCTCGGATCTTGGCTGGGTTTGCTTCAATTCCTCTACCGACACAATGAAGCCTCAGAGCTTTCCGGCTGGAACGCCAAGACGATTTTTCCAGATTGAGCTTGATGTCATATTTTCGAAGATTGTCGAATGTGAGCCTCAAATCGCCTACTATAGTTTCGACATGCTTGGATTTGACGACCACGCCATCTACATATGCTTCCACTGCTTTTGCCGATCTGGTTTGCTAGACATGTCCGAATCATGCGCCGATATGTTGCACGGCGCTTTTGAGCCCGGGGCATTGTGTAGAAGCGAATGGGCCGATGGAGTGATGAATGCTGTTGCAGCTTGGTCTGCTCCGCCATCTTGATATGGTGGTAGCCGGAGTACGCGCGAGGAAGCACAATGAGTCGTGGTCCCGCAGAAGGCCGATAATTTGATCAATTCGAGGGAGGGGAAGGGATCCTTTGGGCAAGCCTTATTAAGGTCTTTGAAATCAACACATAGGCACCAGGATTTGTCCTTCTTTGGTACCATCACCAGGTTTGCTAGCCAGTCCGGATGTTTAATATCTCCGATGAATCCGCTTCCGAAAGTTTGGCTAGCTCCTCTCCCATGGCCTGCCTCTTGGGTTCGAAAAGTCCAAGAGCCTGCTTGATCGCTTGAACCTTTTAGGATATTTAGGCTGTGCTCGCCACCGACGTGGGATTCCCGGCATGTCCAAGGGTGCCAGCAAAATGTCCCAGTTTTCTCGTAGAAATTCTCGTAGTGTGGCGCCTACATCAGGGTTTAATTGTGCCCCAATGGAGGCCGCCTTTGCGGGTCCGATGGGTGGACTTGGAATTTGACTATTTCATCACGCTGGTTTAAAAGAGGTGGACTTGGATCTTTTATCAAGTATCACATCGTCCCTGTTCACCGTGGAGCGATCGTAGTGAGTTCCTCGCCGCTAGGGCTTTGATAGTGCCTCGAGGGCTAGTGCGGCTGTCTTGTTTTCGGCGCAGTGCTATGTTTGGATCACTAGCGAGTGATGATTCCGTTAGGCCCGGCATTTTAAGCTTCATGTACCCATAATGGGGTATAGCTTGAAAAATTGTGAATGCCTCTCGCCTCTAATAAAGCATGATATCCGCTGCTGAACGGGGCCACTTGAAATGTGACCTCCTCGACCTGTAATTGTCCGGCGAAATAACACTACATCCAAGGTGATTTTTCCTGGCAGCATGCTTCCCACCGGGATTATTCCTCTAAAGGTTGTGCTGCTTCGCTCAATGCGGTTCCAGTCTATTTCCATTTTCGAGGGTTTCATATATGAGGTTTAGTCCGCGCCGCCATCCATGAGTACCTTAGTAAGGCGAAAGTCGCCCACTATTGGACCGAGGACCAATGCGGCCGGTGCTCGGGCTGTTCGAATTTGGGTTCACATGGCATTAAAGGTAATAGCCGTGTCACCCATGGATTTATTGTTGCTACTTGGTAGACTTCGCAAGGTTATGGAGTGTTCGCTTCGTGATATTATTTGATGCGAAAGTCTCAAGACTGTTAACACTGCATCGGTATTATCGGGCTGGGATTCAAGCTAGAAGCTCTTCGCCACTTTGGGCCACCTGCCGTAGTATCCAACATGCTCGAATGCTATGAGTTGGAGTGGCGCTCGTGCTATGAATTTTGCAGGTCCGCTTAGCTAACCCTCCAAAGACGGTTCCGCATTTTAGGGGTTTTGGTTTTTGGTGTTTAACCTGTGTGCTTGGTGATGATGCACCTTTATTTCGGACTAGGGATGTATTCGGGCTGGATTATCCCAAAATTTATTTTTGGTTTTCAAGCACTCTCCATCGCACAGTACTTTTGTACTATGGTCACCAAGTCAGCAAAGCGTGTAATTTCGCTGACGACTTATGGCGCTTAGGATTCCCTTGTCCATGCAATTATTGCAGAAAAGTGGATTGCGCCCTCCTCTCGGCAGTCCTTTATCCTGTCCATAACCAGGAGGAATCTAGCCCAAGAATGATGTACTGTTTCAGCGGCTCTTGTCAATTCGGGATAGATCGCTAATGTTTGGGTGGGGGTGAACTAGATCCGAACCCCGCCCAATTTAGGACTCAAAATAGAAGTTTCCAAACTCGGAAGTTTGGATTTTTGAATGCTATCCAATGAATCCAACCCGCCACCGACTTTAAGTTCAGGGCTTGATCGACATCCATCCCTCTACGGAATCCGCGGAGGGATCGGGAACCGGACGTAGCTAGTCCTTTAGATAGAAGAAGAATCGCCGCATTGCTCCTCTATCACAGCAACATGATGGGTAGCCTCGGAGAGTTGATCTCTCGATCGGTTTTAGGCCCGATCCGGTCGTAGTCTGTGGCGACTCCTGTGGCGGCGGCGCGCGATCCAAGAGCTCGCTTACGGAGGAGAGCTCGATCGATCTAACTGTTCGGCATGTTCCAATTAACGTGGAGATTGGTTTCATGACTCGAGAAGTCATCGCCGACGCGGGCGACCGAACCGGGCGGTCATGAGAAACCACCTAGCCAAGAGTCTCACCAGTGGCCAAGGCTTTTTATTATAGTATCGCCTTTAAAGATCGAGATGAGGCATCTTCGACGACAAGAGTTAGAAGCCAAGTCTCATGATTTTGTGGTTCTGACCGTTTATGAACGAGCCATCCGACACGGACGTGTCTTCTGCATGTCTTGCCTCATTCATAAACTCAGGGAGTCCGCCAACGTGATAGTCCGCTATCCTGACACCCCTAGTCCGACTCCTCATCACCACGGCCAAGAGAGAGAAAGGATGAATTAGGAGTCCTGGACTAGGGGTGTCCGGATAGCCTAACTATCATCTTTGGCCGACTCCAAGACTATGAAGATACAAGATTGAAGACTTCGGCCCCATGTCCGGATGGGACTTTCCTTGGCATGGAAGGCAAGCTTGATACGGATATGTAGATGTCCTACCATTGTAACCGACTGTGGTAACCCTAACCTATCCGTGTCTATATAAACCGGAGGGTTTTAGTCCGTAGGACTAACACAATCATACTATAGGCTAGCTTCTAGGGTTTAGCCTCACAATCTCGTGGTAGATCTACTCTGTACTACCCATATCATCAATATTAATCAAGCAGGAGTAGGGTATTACCTCCATCGAGAGGGCCCGCATTTGGTAAAAACATCGTGTCCCTTTGTCTCCTCGTTACCATCCGCCTAGACACACAGTTCGGGACCCCTACTCCGAGATCCGCCGGTTTTGACACCGACATTGGTGCTTTCATTGAGAGTTCCTCCTGTCGCCACCTATAGGCACGATGGCTCCTTGATCATCAGCAATGACGCAGTCCAGGTGAGACTTTTCCTCGACAGATCTTCAGATTCAGCGGCTTTGCACTCGCGGGCCAATTCGCTGGCCATTTGGAGCAGATCGAAGCTACGCCTCGCCATCGTGTCAGATTTGGAAGTTTAAACTACACGACCGACATCCGCGGGGGACTTGATCTTCGACGGATTCGAGCCGCCAAGCGCTGCTGACTGCCTTGATGGGCACGATCTAGCTTCACCGCTGAACAAAGGTCCCCGAGGTCAAGACTAGTGCGCCCCGACCCTTAATCCGAGCTGGATTCCCGATCGAGGACGAGTGGTTGGACACCGGGGCTACGATCTCAGCGGCGATTGAGCCGAACTCCATCCCTGTCCTTGCGAAGACCGTGACTCCAAGGTGCCGACTTTCTCCGACTTCGAACCCTCCGCGCCTACCAATCGAATCCGATCGGGCGCCGGGTCATGGAGTTCACTGCCGACATCTTTCAGCACCCGCCTTTGGTGACATCCTGAATTCACTAAAGTCTCTCTTTATCCGGAGAGCCCTGGCCGATTACGGTCAGAAGGTTGGGATGCGGACGACGAAGAAATTCAATGCCCACCCACCACCCACTTTGTAGCCACTGCCGATGATTTAACCGACATGCTCGATTGACCAAGACATCGACGGTATGGACGACGATGCCGGAGATTTACCAAGACCCAGCGCCACAGGCAATCGAAGGCCACCTCGCCATACGACATATACATGGTGGACATCCCAAAAGATGGGAACGGCGATGGAATAGCTGAGGATGACCCCTCCAAGAAACAGCCCAAGCGCCGACGTCAACGGCGCCGCCTAAATCCCGCCACAAGAAAAACGGTGATTCCGCACGGAGATAATAACACCCGACAGTGCTAAATACAACCCTCCAGCAGGACTCATCACAGAGGAGAGATATAAGTCCGCACAACAAGGCGGCAGAAAGAGAGGTAGAGGACGATAATTATGCGCCCCTCCAAGATGAGGCAAGCCTCAACGACGATTTAATCTGTCTGGCTCGAGGATCCCGCCAACAGGAGCGCTTTCAAACGCAGGATTATAGCCACGGCAAGCAGCCTCAAGAAAAGCAGCAACAGCTTAGAGCTGACTAAGACCTGCTAGTCGACAGATGGACTCAAGTCCTGCAGCCAAAAGTATGAACTCGAACGCCTCCAAAAGCTACCCCAAACGCAGGCCATTGCCTCGATCAGAGGAGGAAGCACCCAAGTCACCAGCGACGACATGGCAGACCGACCACCCCGGGCCGCCGACAGAGAAGCCTCTCAGCCCTCCGCCAAGCCACAACCCGACGCCAAAAAGTACCAAGGCACGGGAAAACGCTACCGGACTTAAGTAGATATATTGGAGGATAAGGCAAAACATACAAGATCAATTCACGGATCACGGGCGCCCACCACACGTGATGATAACCGCCACACCGATACAAAGAAATCCAGCAGGGTCGAACACAGAGACAAAGCTCATATGAGCTACGCCATGATATAGCCCAATACAGTAGGCGCCAAGACACCCACTATGCTTCATAGATGAAGTAATGGATCATCAAATCCCCGAGGGCTTCAAACCCGTAAACATCGAATCATACGATGGTACCACAGATCCTCGGGTCCGGATCGAGGACTATCTCCTCCATATCCACATGGCCCATGTGATGATCTACACGCCATCAAATACCTCCCTCAAGCTTAAAGGACCAGCTCGCATTGGCTTAACAGCTTGCCAAAGCAGAATCAATTGGTTGTTGGGAGGACCGAAGCCGATTCCTGATAACTTCCAGGCACATATGTGCGACCACCAGACGCCGATGACCTTAGCCATAATTCAGCAGCCAAAAGAATCGCCGCATAATTCTCGACACGGTTCCTAACAAAGAAAAATCAAATCGCTGATCGTCCGGATGCAGAGGCCCTTGCAGCCTTGAAACATAACATCCGCGACGAGTGGCTTGCCCGACACCTAGGATAGGAAAAGCCAAATCCATGGCAGCCCACAACACTCATGACCCGCTTTTAAAGGGAGAGGACAGCTGGCTAGCTCAAGCAACAACTTGACCAAAACCCCGTAGTTCGGATACCAAGGACAGCAATGGCAGGTCGCTGTCAAGAATAAGAACAAGCGCCGCATTAACGGCGCATAATGATGAAGATACGTAGTCAATGCCGGATTCAGAGGCTCTAAACCCGTCAGCGGAAGAAGCCATTCAAAAGAAATACCTGTGGCCCGGCCCAACTTGGACCGAATACTCGATCGCCAGCGATACATGGCACCCCGAAAACAGACAATCACACCAACAAGGATTGTTGGGTGTTCAAGAAAGCATGCGTTAAGTCAACTCAATGACAAGGCTGTATAGCGATGACGAGGAAGAGCCCTGGCCGCCGAACAATAGAGGATGTAGGGCTTTCCACAAGTGCGGACGGTGAACATGATATACGCAACCCATATACCCAAAAGGGAGCGGAAGGCGCGCTAAGGACGATACGCTGATGGAGCCAGCCGCCCTAAAGTTCAACCCATGGTCTTCCTTCCCATCACATTCGATCAAGGGACCACCCCACTAGTATCCGCCACGCAGTTTCGCCGCATTGGTTCTGACCCAATCATTGACGGATTTCACCTCACCAGAGTCCCGAGGACGGCGGTAGCAGCCTGAACCTGCTTTATCGTGATACAAGGCGCAAAATGGGCATAGACCCTCAAGGATTAAACTACAAAGACGACCTTTAAAGGCGCATACCGGTGTAGAGGCCAATTGTACAGGCTCAGCTACACTCAAGTGGTCTTCGATCCCGGATAACTTCCGGGTTAAGAGTTAATCTTCGACATAGTCCTGCTCCGCAGGGTTATCACGCGATCGCCTTCGGACGAACCGTGATTTCAAAGTTCAATGCGGTGCCGCACCACGATACCTCAAGCTCAAGATGCCGCCTCGAGGAGTAATCACGGTCAATGGAACACCGAACGCCTCTCCGAACGGAGGAGCACATGGCGCCTCGCGCGGAGGTACAAAGCAGCTTCTCACAGCATTTCGAGTCCGCCACTAAACGTCCGGACACCGCTGCTGCCACCGAGTAACCTACAACAAGACCGCCTCGCACGATCAAGCATCGCCAGAGTAATCCGCCCCAACCCCAAGCCTCGCGAAATTGCGGTTAGTAGATTACGCGCTGACATAACTACGCTCTCGAGATTCCATGGGCATAAGGGGAGGGGCACGACCACGGCACGCCAAGAATGCGGCTCCACTGCACCAGTGGCTCCCGATTGTGTCATTCTTTTTCTTTTTTCATTTTTCTTACTTTCAGAACTCCATTCTACAGAAGTCCTGTCCGTCACTAGAACTGCCGAACTAACATTGCAACAACCAGGGAAGCAGAAAGCTACGTCAAGTGTTCAGGTGGTCTCTACTACGAGCATTATACCTGTTTTACATAACCATCCCGCAGCTTACCCCTGGAGGGGGACATGTTAAATAGTCCCATCCCTTGCTTATCGCACAATTTGTATCGCTCGCTTTTATTTGCAGTTTTTTAATAACCAATATATAGCTCTTGCCTATTATTGCCTTTTTTTATATATATGTTCATTTCATGACATGTTGCACCTGCACACTTTGGTACGGCCAATACACTAGGGGCTTAAGTACCCCAAAATTATGGTGTGATAAGTCCAACACTTTCACAAGTGCGGCACCCTTTAACTTATAGCATTATATGCATCGGTTCAATCATGTCTTGGGTCAATAGTTCGTTTGCCTGCCCTGTTTTGGTACCTTACGCCCGCTATATCGCTAAGGTAGCACCGGAGAACCACTCGCGATTGTGCCCCGCTTGAGCTGGGTTGAGCACCTTGGAGAAAGCTAAAACTGACCGCCATGATAGGGCGAGAGCCGGTCGCTGTTCGAGAGGTTTTTCGGGTCCCTAAAGACTTATGCCACTTAGAGCGAGGAACTGAACTGTCCGCCAAGGCGTGATAGCGCCTCAACTCGGTCTTCCGAATACTAGGGGCTTCACCAAATTTAAAATTATAGAATTCTATGGCTAAGTGAGAGTGTTCAAGCATTATAGGTCCGTTGTCTTGTTCATTGCGCTGAACGCCCCTCGATGGACCCAAGAATGGGAACAAGAGCGCCAAGTTTATCCCAACACCCCAGACTGTGGCATGGGGCTGAAGCCAACGACTTGCCATCTCTCAAATTTGATAAACGGCCACATGTAAGGTAATATTTAAATTAACAAGCGTTGCTTAGCGATATGAACAAGTTTTCAGCGCATATGATAACACATGCGAGTCTATTAAAAATTACATCTTTGGAGCACTCATCCGCTATACGGCGGCACCTTCAGAGGCCCTCATAGTACATTTCGGGCGGCATGCTCCTTGCCCTTCGGGCCCGTCTGGCACAAGCTCGCATCCAGCTTGCCCTGCAGCACTTTAGCACGGGCAAGGCCCGACGGCATCTTCAATGCAGACGGAGCGCTTGACGACTTCAATCGTGGGACAAGCGCCCACCACCCACCAGACTAGCCCAAAGTAGCTCCTGTGCATGGCTTCCAATGGCCACAACCAACTATGAGGCCTCATGGCCTGTTCGGCGACCTTTTGGAGCTCGACCAGCTGCTTCAGCTGGTCGCTTAGGGCACCGGATGTCCGCCTCAGATATTGAGACCAGAACACCTTTCCGCCGAGCCCTCCTTGGCGCGGTAGAACGCGCAAGATCGTGATACACCACGGGCAGATCTGCAAATGCTCCCGGAGAGCTCCGAATCCGGTAAGTAATAGGTAATTCACTTTCACATGATTGCTTTGCATAAAGAATGCCTTACCCGCCGCTATCTTCTTTAATGATTCAATTTCTTGAGGGCTTTTGGGCCTCGGCCTTAGCAGCTTTGGCACTTCTCAAGAGCCGAGGCAAGCTCGACTCGGTTCGAGTCATGTCCAACCTCGTGTTTTTTCACGAGCCTCGAGCTCTTGCCAGACCTCCGCCAGCTGCGCCCCTTCTTCTCGCCAGCAGCGCCCATGTCATGAGCTGCCACGACACCGCCTCTGGGTTGCCACCTGCTCGCGGGCCCCGCAGCACCCATGCTATTCCTGTTATTTTTGCAACCAAGCCTTTCTATAAGGTATTTATTTAATAAGGTATTACTTACCTTCCTTGTCCTCGAGCTGCTTCTTGGCAAGGCTGAGCCTGCTCGACCGCCGAGGCTCGCTTGAATGCATCGACTCCGCAGTCAAGGCGGGCAGAGGTCAAGCAATACAGCCTGCATTCCCATATTGACATACTTATGTTAGACTCTCAGATATCTTTTTAGATCCTTAGTTCGCCTTTTCTTTCCTAACGCCAATCCAAGCATCAGGGGCTACTGTCTATGTGGTAATATTTTTACATATTCTAAACTTACCTCAAAGCCTCGTTAGAAGGCTGGTACAGCTTCGTCACCAGCTCTTGAGGATCGAATTGTCCGGATCACCGTGACTCATAACAAGGCGGTGCTCTTCTCGATGGAGGCACCGTTGCGCCTCTAGTAGTTATCCGTGCCTCCGGTTGGACGGAGGACACCGGCGCCTTACCCTTCTTACGGCGGACCGCTGTCGGACTCGAACCGCTGAAGGTTCCGCAGATGGAGTCCGGACGAGGGTCGGGCTTCAAGCCCCGGGGTCTTGCCCTCGAGCCCGGAGTCCGGAGGTTGCCTTGGCGCCCCCGCGCCACCTCCTTCTTGACCAGGCCCCTTGGGCACCACCTCAAGGCCGTCTCACAGCAGCGTGAGGCGAGGAAGCGGCCGAAGTGAAGTACTTCCATTTCGATTTAACTCAGGGACCCGCCGACGAAGCGATGAAATCGCCTTTGGGCGGGCTGCATGATTATTCGCATTAGATAACACTATGCAATGAAAACCATGGGTATCCTGGACACTTACGATCTCGCCAGGGCTTGGCCTTGTGGGCAACCTCCTCCTCCGTTGTCGACGCTGGTGGAGAAGTCCGGAGGAAGGGTCCTTCCTTCTAGGACCCTCCTCCTCCCCAGCTTGGGGCGCCTTCCTTTCCTCTCCTTCACTGGGGAGAGGCTTTTTCCTCCTCCTCGCTCCCAGCAGAAGATTCTGCTTAGAATCCGACAAGACTGGAGTCGGAGCTCCTTCGAGTTCCCGTGGCCTCCTTTCTGTTCTTCTTCTCCGCACCACATGGGGTACCGGAGCCAGCAGCCCCGCTAATCGGGCGCCCGCTGGGTCTTCCAAAGAAAGGAGCCGGACAGCTTAATCTGTCCGGACGCCTTCAGCCAGTCCTCCAAAGATTAGGAGTTTAGATCCCACATAGAGTCAATCTATGAAAAAAGAGTCCCGTAAAGGGTAAAATAACTTACTCGCCGGCTTGACGCTGCGAGCTGTATCCGCGATCTTCAAGAGCGGATGAGGGAGCCTCGCGCCTTTGAATAGACTCTTCCGCATCTTCGCACGAGTGTCAAGAGCCTTTTTAGAATCGAAAGTGCTATGCCGGATCGAACTCCCACAATTTGAAGGCCCGTTGTTGGCATGGGAGAATCCGCGGATGAGCATCTCCTGGATTACGCTGACAAGCCTGAGATTCTTGTCCACCAGTGTTTTGACGCATGTTTGAGTCCGGATAGCTCGTCCGACTCCCCTGACGCCAGCCCGCTCTTTTCCATGATGAGAGCCGTGGGGAAGCCAGATCTGAACTGGGGCCGCCGCCTATTTGGGGTCGCACGCTCGCGATATAGAACCACCCCGACACTACCCCTTTATTGTCTCTACGAAGGAGCCTCGAGCAATAGGACTTTGGCCATCTTGTTAACCATGGCGCCTCCAAGACTCGCTTAGCGGCCGCCCACTACCTTCGGCCCGACATTGAAGATCTTCAGCCATAAGTCAAGTGGGCTGGATGCAGAGAAAGCTCACACACGACGATGAACGCCGAGATGTTGAGGATGAAATTGGGCCAGATCGTGGAAGTCCAGGCCGAGTAGAACATGAGCCCTCGGACAAATGGGTGAAGTGGAAAACCTAGTCCACGGAGGAAGTGGGGAGAAACACTACCTCTCATGGGGCCTGGGGTTGGAATGAGCTGCCTCGTCGGGTAGCCGACACGCTGATGTCGCTGGACAAGTATCCGCCTCCCGCAGTCTTGTGATGTGCCCTCCGTGATGGAGGAGGCCATCCACCTGCCTCCCGCCTGCATATAGTTGGAGAAGGTCGAGGTGGGGTGCGGACTGGCGCTGGAGCTTGAGTGCGCGGAAATGGATGAGCAAAGGAGGAAGAAGGCGAGGTGAAAAGGTGGATCCTTATCCCTTATATGGACGGATGAAGCGCGCCCCCGCCAGCCTCGCTAAAACTCGCTATCTCCCAAGCGCCAGAATCAAGGGCGCGGATGGGTTACCCACGCCTATATTGATGAGGATCCTGAATAAGGGGGCACGATCTATGCTTTGATAAGACGTGCTAGGAAACCGCCGCTAAACGCTACTGAGGTGGAACGGTAAAAAACGATTCATATAAAGGCATGGCCGTGGTGTGATGTCACGCCGCGGAATACATCAGCAGATCTGTGCAAAGATTACTCTCTCTACGGTGGTATGTGGAACTTGTTTTGCAGAGCCGGACACTATCCTGGTGTTCAAAACCTTCTATGAAGAATTGCAATGCCGAAGACAATATGTGCGCCGGACTCGTCGTCATTGAAGCCTGGTTCAGGGCTACCGAGGAGTCCCGACTAGGGGTGTCCGGATAGCCAACTATCATCTTTGGCCGGACTCCAAGACTATGAAGATACAAGATTGAAGACTTCGCCCGTGTCCGGATGGGACTTTCCTTGGCATGAGAAGGCAAGCTTGGCGATACGGATATGTAGATCTCCTACCATTGTAACCGACTGTAACCCTAACCTATCCGTGTCTATATAAACCGGAGGGTTTTAGTCCGTAGGACTAACAACAATCATACCATAGGCTAGCTTCTAGGGTTTAGCCTCCTTGATCTCGTATTACCTCCATCGAGAGGGCCCAACCTAGGTAAAAACATCATGTCCCTTGTCTCCTCGTTACCATCCGCCTAGACGCACAGTTTGGGACCCCCTTCCCGAGATCCGCCGGTTTTGACACCGACAACTAAGGTCGCCCCTATGCTTCAGACGCCGGCTCTATAGTATGCTATGTTGTGTACCAAGACCGAAGTGTGCCTTTCCATGAGTCACTAAGGGGTACAAGAATGATCCAGAATGGTGATCATTGGACAGCGGGTCAAAATTGTCCTTGAGTAAATAAAGGACATGTTTCTGATTATGGAGGTGATAAAGAGTTCGACGAAGGGTTACGCCGATGCAAGCTTTAACACCTATCCAATGACTCGAGTAGCAAAGCGGATAATGATAGTGCACCAACCATTTGGAATAGCTCCAAGTGGAGCGGAAGCAGCATTTACAATATGACCTAGAGATTTGCGATACATACGGATCTGAATGTTGCATCGCTGACTAAAACTCTCTCACAAGAAAAACATGATCAAACCCCGTAACTCATCGAGTCTTAATCACATGATGATGTGAACTAGTTTATTGACACTAGTAAACTTCTTGGATGTTGGTCACATGGCTATGTGACCTGTGAGTGTTAATCACATGGCGATGTGAACTAGATTATTGACTCTAGTGCAAGTGGGAGAATGTTGGAAATATGCCCTAGAGGCAATAATAAATTAGTTATTATTATATTTCCTTGTTCATGATAATCGTTTATTATCCATGCTATAATTGTATTGATAGGAAACTCAGATACATGTGCGGATACGTAGACAACACCATGTCCCTAGTAAGCCTCTAGTTGACTAGCTCGTTGATCAATAGATGGTTACGGTTTCCTAACCATGGACATTGGATGTCGTTGATAACGGGATCACATCATTAGGAGAATGATGTGATGGACAAGACCCAATCCTAAGCCTAGCACAAAATCGTAGTTCAGATGCTAAAGCTTTTCTAATGTCAAGTATCATTTCAGACCATGAGATTGTGCAACTCCCGGATACCGTAGGAATGCTTTGGGTGCACCAAACTCACAACGAATCGGGTGGCTATAAGGTGCACCACGGTATCCCCGAAAGTGTCTGGGTTGGCATGAATCGAGATCGATTTGTCACCCGTAACGGAGAGGTATCTCTAGGCCCACTCGGTAGGACATCATCATATGTGCACAATGTGACCAAGGGGTTGATCACGGATGATGTGTTACGAAACAAGTAAAGAGACTTGCCGTAACGAGATTGAACAAGGTATCGATACCACGATCGAATCTCGCAAGTACAATACCGCTTAGACAAAGGGAATTGTATACGGATTGATCGAATCCTTGACATCATGGTTCATCCGATGAGATCATCGTGGAACATGGGAGCCAACATGGGTATCCAGGTCCTGCAGTTGGTTATTGACCGGAGAACGCCTCGGTCATGTTCAGATGGTTCCCAACCCGTAGGGTCTACACACTTAAGGTCTGGCGACGCTAGGGTTATAGGAATAGATATATGTGGTTACCGAATGTTGTTCGGATCCCGATGAGATCCGGACGCCACGAGGAGTTCCGGAATGGTCCGAGGTAAAGATTTATATATGGAAAGTTGTTGTTCGGGTTCCGGGAAAAGTTTGGGTTTTTCCGTATTGTACCGGAAGCTCTGTAGGTTCCGGAGGATTCTGAGGGGTCCGAGGTCCGGAAATTTTTCCACCACGCCCAATACAGCAGCATGGGCTGTGGGGCGCCCTAGCCTTAATGGGCCAGGGGCACCGCCCCCAAGTCCCATGCGCATGGGAGAGGGGAAATCCAAGGGGAGGGCCTCCACCTGACTTGGGAGGCACCTCCCCTTTGGCCGCCCCCCAGATGGGATCTAGGCTGGCCGCCCCTAGGGGTGGAACTCAGGTGGGGGCGCAGCCCACCCTCTCCCCTATATATAGGAGGAAAGGCAGCCCAACACACGAAGTTCTTCCCATGTTGGCGCAGCCTCACCTCTCTTTCTCCTCATATCTCGCGGTGCTTGGCGAAGCCTCGCTGATCACCATGCTCCTCCACCACCACCACGCCACAGCTGCTGCTGGACGGAGTCTTCCCAACCTCTCCCTCTCCTTGCTGGATCAAGGCATGGAGACGCCACCGGGCTGTACGTGTGTTGAACGCGGAGGTGCCGTCTGCTCGGGCGCTAGGATCTCCGTGATTTGGATCACGACGAGTACGACTCCTTCAACCTCTGCTTCTTGAACGCTCCGCTTAGCGATCTACAAGGTTATGTAGATGCACTCTCCTTCCCTCGCTGTTGGTTTCTCCTTAGATAGATCTTGGTGACACGCATTTAAAAATTTTGAATTTCTGCTACGCCCCCAACACTAGTAGCTTTTAGTTAATTTATTTTGGTTACACATACGAATACAATTCATGTCATATTTACATGGATAGATTTTTTCTAATTGCGCATATAGTGTTTATCATATTTCACATGTATAGAAAAGATGGCCTGCAATAACTCAAAATAATTGAAATCCACTTTACTAACAATGTAACCCGCTGATGTATGCATAGAGTACATCATCTAGATTATTATATGTTACGTATCAC